>CM075425.1:11467687-12667687 GCA_037832385.1 Rhizophora apiculata | reverse complement strand
TCTCAAGAGTATTCTTGTTGATTACCCCACATTGTTTATGGCAAATCTCCATCCAATCTATGTAATGGGTTCAAATACAGAAGACGAGAATGAGACAATGTGGGTGGCAAAAACGTTAGCCTAGAGATCATTGGCCAATAAAACTTTGGCGTCCGTACAAACACGAAGAGTTCTTCAAAGTATGGAATATTTGTTTGTAGTATAAATATCCATGTACGAAAGCGCCAAATTGTGGGAGTCTTTCCTTGCAGGAAGCCATTAGCCATTGGCTCTTTGCCCTCAAAGGACAGCCGGTTGGCACATGGCAAGCTAGCTAGCTAGCTAGCGCATGCCGCTTTTTATTGTGCATTGGATGTTGGAAACATGCACCGGCCCATAACTGTGTGATAGAATCTTTCATGTGATAGCTCTCAACTTGATATGAACAAAATGATGGTTCTAGATATTGAACGTCGATCGAGTTAATTATTACACCCTTTTATTGCTATGCCCCCTTAATTTTGTTTCTGCTTCCATTGATTGAATGTTTTTCGCTTTCATTTTCCTAGTGATATGTTTGGTAGATCGATTATAATAAAACACAATAAAGAAAATGAATTAAACAATCAATTATAAAATTCATTTTCATTGTATTGTAGCAACTGTTGCTATGGTCTAGCACACATATATCCTGACAATTCAAGAGAGATGTGTGTTTGCTAACGATGCTTTATAGCATAAATCTCTTAAAGTTAGATGGTCCTGAGAGCTGGAAATAGAAGAGAAGCCATGGCTTTTGCAATACATATTGTCTGTGGAACTCATTCTGATTCCTTCAATCTCTGATATTGGTACATCAATGTTCACGTTTTTTGTTTTTGGTCTTTTTTGTTTTTTCTTTTTTTTTTTTGGGGGTGGGGGGGGGGGTGTGTGAAGGGAGGTAGGGGGAGGTAAAGGGTGTATGGTGGGGGGACCATCAAGGTTGATTGTCCATAGGTCATGCATGCATAAAATAACACTAGAGAATGACCCGAGTAAATTCAAGTGTTAAACCTCTTTACTTTCTTAAGAACGTAAGTATGTTAGTCCTATTTTGGGCATTTAAACAACCGTAACAAATGAATAAGATTTAAAAACATTAAGAATAACTTATAAGACCCAATTAATACTTCTAAATTGTAGCACTACTGTTTCATACTTCTATCTTATGTACTTTTTCTTTTTCTTTCTTTTTTTTCTTTTTTGGTATGATTGTCACATAAGCATAAAATAAGGATCCAAAAATGATTCTCATTCTCAATAATTCTCATTCTTTCTGTAGCTTTGTGTAAAATCGGTAATTTTTCACATTCGTAATAGGGTGCTTAGATGCTGAGATATTACAGATGTTGTCCCTCAAAATCTCAACATAGACTTCAAAAAATTTGGCATGCCTTCTTTAGCTTTATGCTTAGCTGGTTGAATGTAAAGGCATTGGTCATTTTTATGTAGTTAACAAAAACAAGAATTGTCAAATGGAGTAATTGTTGTGAAATCATTTCATTTATCCAAAATGAGTATACAAACATATTTTGTTATAAAAACAATGGAGCATATACAAAAATATGAGCAAAGTAGCATAACCTTAGGGAAGAAAATTGACTATAGACACTTTACGAGTAAAATATTAGTAGATTTTTCATTGCCATGAGTTGAAACAAGTGCATACTTTTTCACTAGATAAAAGAGAAAAAGAAAAAAAAGAGGAAGCAAAAACTAGAGTCAAAGCTTGAGATCCTAACAATCAAGTGTGACTGAAGAACATGGCATTCGAGGAAATCACACCTTGCTGGGGGGTTCGTTAAACCTCGTAACTCATCCCTACTTTGAGGAGACGCTTGCGAGGCATGAGGAGAATTTCATCAGGACGCCTTACGCTTTTGCTTAACCAATTGTAGCAATAGTCTATCATGAATCGCTTTGCGCAGCTTGATCCTTTTGAAGCCACCACCTCACCCTCACCCATTAGATAGACAGTATCATATTTCAGTGCATTGTCAACCAATGCTAACTCTCTTTGTACCTCATCTCCATCACCATCCTCCATAATGAACTTTTTCAATTGGCTCGTCAATATCTCCTCTAAACATTCTTGTTTCTTCCTTGGATCTTTGTATCCATACCTCACAATGCATCTGAATATCAGCTCGTTCGGATTGACTCTTTGAAACAAGAACCTTTCCTCGGGGGCTACTCTGCTGATGGGCAATGACTTGATGGTAACAAAGACGAGAACAGAGTGTAGAGCAGGGATGTTTGACACATAGTGCGTAAATACTGGAGTTACACCTTGTACAAGCTCGGTGTAGAAAAGGCCAACACCCTGGATTCGCTGTATCCTCGTGTCAGATGTGATGCTGGTAAGCTGATCTTTGGAAACTTTGTTGTCTACCTCGTACTTATACTTCTTCCGGTAACCATAATTCCATACGAACATTATGATTATCATAAAGAGGGCAAAGATGAAAGGAAAGTATCCTCCCTCAACAAACTTGTAGCATACTGAGCTAAAAAGCACTGACTCGATGAAACCAATGGTTACAACGTAGAGGATGACGAGGATGGGGTGTGTCTTCCATATCATGACCATCACCATCACAACAAATAGAGATGTGATAATAAACACAATTCCCACAGCAAGTCCTACAACGAAGAAGAAAAAAGGGAAAACGTTAGTATCATTAAAGATTGTCTCCAAGGTGAGGCTCCAATGATCAAGAACCTAGTAGGAGAGCAGGTATGGAATTTATGAGAAAGATGAGAGTTACTCCTGTTGCATAGCTCACAAACCAATGAAACTACCAATGGATAAAAAAATTTATATGTCATGGTATCAGGTAATACATGGGAAGACAATCAAGTGATGAATAAGCGTTCCACATGAAAAGCCAGTGATGCAAATTCATTGATAGCAATGCAACATAGAGGGTTGAAATGGGATATGAAATCATGGAAAATTACCATATGCATTGCCAATCTGCAATGTGTTCTGGAAAGCAAGCGTAACTGCAACACAAGCCAACATAAGAAGGAAGTTGATCTCGGGTATGTAAACCTGTCCTTCATACGTTGCAGAGGTATGAACCACCTTAACTCTTGGAAAACATCCAAGTGCTAAAGATTGTTGGATTATGGAGAAAGAAGCTGAGATTAATGACTGACTGGCAATGATGGCTGCTAATACTGCCAAAACGAATTGTGGCCAGTACAATGGTTCTGAGCTCACAGAAAAAAAAAAAAAAAAACATATATCAATTCAAATCAGTACAAGTTAACACAAATGGCCACAACATCAATATGTGATTATAATGATGTCAAGCAAGCAAAAAGTTCAATTAGAAAGTTACTTACTTGGGATGACTTTATAGAAAGTATCCAACACGTCTGCATTGTGTTTCCGGAGATATGAGCATTGGCCAAAATAAGACAGCAAGACGGAGGGCACGAGCACATTGCATGCGCTAAGTTGGACCGAGCGGATATGGAAATGTCCCAAATCGGCAAACAAGGCTTCGGATCCTGATTTTGTTCCACCAAATTAAGGCAGAGTAATTAGCAATTACAGAGTCTGATTCTATCCTTATTTCTGGAAAGGGAAATATATGCTTTGAAAAATATTAACTGGATCAATGAAGTTCATTTCTATTGGCTATGATATTAACATATGCAGTCACAGGGAAACGACGCATCTAAATATAAGTACCTGTAAGACATAACATGACTCCTCCCAGAGAAATCCATCCATTCCTTTTATTCCTCTGGAAGTAGCTCACAATGTACCATGGGTTCAACGCCTTGATTACGGTAGGGTCGTAGCGGAAGAAGTTGTAGATCCCAATGAAAGCAAGAAAAAGAAACCACAACAAAAGAATTGGAGCAAAAGTGTAGCCAACTTTATCTGTTCCAAACCTCTGAATTTGGAACAAGATAATGAGGATGACCACTGAAATCCACATTACTGATGTTTCTGTAAGGGAACTTGCAGCTTGCTTGATGCCTCCAACAGCTGATAACACTGCATCCACAGATTGAATGTCAGAAATTTTTATTCTCTCTAAAGAAGAAAAAACAAAATGAGTATCGGTAGCCAATTTAGTCTATAAACTAGACTTATTCATGAATTTATAAGCCTGCCTCGAAACAAAATGGGCGGTCTTGGCCAATATATCTAATTATTCAATTCAACGAGACCCGAACTGCATTCAACCTACCACGATCCCTGCACTATCTGGGGTCCAAGCACAATCCCTACAAATAAAAGGAACTCCAATCGTTTTACCTGATATGCATGGGGTAAGAATGCCATCTCCGATGACCATGGACACGCCTGTCATGGTCATCATCAGCAACACATATTTCCATGCCCTGCTCCGCTCAAACAATGACTTGAGAGCTGTAGCCATCTTGGTGCGGCGATTTGGAATATCCAGCTTGTAATTGGAGACTTGTCTATCTTCAGCCTGCTGGTTAGGCATCAAGTTGACCTTTGCATGGCGGCAAATGAGAGAATATAAAGCAAATGTTCCTCCTGCAATAGCCGTCTTCATAGTTGTTACACTGACATAATCCCTTATTATTATTATTATTATTACTTTTTAGAAAAAAAAAAAGGAACAAAGCATTGTTGCTAGCACAAAAATCTTACCATCCCCATTATCATTGGCAGCCAGAACGATGAAGACATACTTGACCACGGTTATTGTGAGAAGCAAGTAGAAGATTAAAGACATTGCACCAAGCAGATCTTCATTATCTTTGATCCCTTCAGGAAAGATGCTGGCAAATACGTACAATGGAGATGTGCCCAAATCACCGTATACAATCCCAATGCATTGAAACGCAAGCTTGCCAATTGTGCACCAGTCTGCTGACTGCAATGTAATCAAGCAGGAAAACAAAAAAGGAAAAAAGGCATTATGCACAAACAAATCATACGAATAAATCCTGAAAAGGCATGACACCTAACAATTTTTGTCACGTGATAATGAGTTTTACAAAATGCATGGCCGGTAGATATTAATGTTTTTACCCACTTTTCAAATAAAAAAAAAAAAAAAAAAGGGAAAGATAATAATGTTTTTAGCCAAAAATCTAAGGTGATGTTTGGAAAGAAGTAATAGAATGAAATGTAATAGCTACCACAAACATCTTTGATTATTACACGGCATTACATTTTATAATATCCTACCAAACATGACGGAAGTTTTTTGATCAGGGGGGAATTCTTTGATACCTTAGGATCATATTTGCCGCTAGCTCCAGCAGCCTCCAAATCGAACAAATCTTTCCTTTTAAGCTTTCCCCTGCTCCCGTGCTCTGCTTCTTGTTGCGGAGACATTTCATCTTGAACCACGTTTTCGCGCTCCATCATATCAATATCACTTCAGAATAAAAAAAAAAAAAAAAAACAACTATGTCTGTCTCACAAACTTTCTTGTGTATTACGAATGTGGCTCAATGGGACTTAGTTACAGTGAAATTGACATGAATGGAGACGAGGTGGTGGTGATGGCCATAGACCAACCCTGAGATTCTCTTGCCTTCTTCCTTGCCCTCTCTTCTCTTGAACCCCCAGCCCTGACACCGGATTCAATTCTGTGAATTCTGTCTATATATATATATAGCTTTTGCTGGAGCGGTTATGTTATGCTAAGATGACATGTGACCATCTAATAGGTCTAACACCGACGGATTTGAAATCAGAGTATCTGACGGTGATGGGATTGACAACCTGCCAGGTGAGTCGTGGAAAGAATCTTCTTCGGTTGGTTATTTACTTATTTTATTGTGCCATTGTGAGGTTATAAATTTGACAACTTCTGCTGGGCCTTGGGCTTCAGCAATCGAAATTGGGCTCAAAATAGGAAGGCCTTTTATCGACGTTTGCCGCACGCAGCTAGCGTTTGAACCGCTAAATACGCGTGCCAATACAGGTACAATTACCGGTAGGGAGTAAAGTGGTTCTTTTCTTGTGGTAGTGAAGTAGTTTCTTTTTTAAGGTTGTTTTTATCGTTGAGTCGTCAAAAGGATAGGAAGACGGACTTTTCCACGGTGTCATACACGGCGTCCTTCTTTTTCTTTTTTTTTTTCCGCCTATAAAATGAAATGAAAATAATCGTGAATCCCCCTTTAAACCCATTATTTCTTGAACCCAATCACTAGGCCCGGTTACATGTTTCTTGAGGGTAATAACTTTAACCGAACTCGTTTTCAGGGCTCAAGTTCAAGTCCAAAAAAATAGAATAGAATAAAATAAATAACTTTAACCGAAGAAAGTAGTCCCCGCGGAATATAATTTGACAAAGGTATGGTCCTAATAATATTTTCTGGGGAACACTTCAAAAATTATGTCTCGTTACCTAATTTCATATGAGAAATAAGTGACATTGTTGAGCCCGTCCTCATTCTCCTAAACACTAGTACCAACTTTGGGTGTAGCTAGTGAGTGGCGATTCATAAATGGTAGCAGCTTGAGGGGCTTGCGCAGAGCTCTTTGTCAAATTGACATAAACTCCAAAAACTGTCGAATTTCTGCCCAAGTTACTCGATGCATCATTATTATAACTGATTCGTTATCACGCACATGCAGGAAAACATAGGGCAGTTGCGTCTATACAATATGCTATGGGACAAAGCACATTTTTTTGGCTTGGCGAGTGGCAACCATGCTAACTAGCTCCCTTCTGTAAATCCCTTCCGGTGGGTCGCACCTTTGCCAGCCCCATCTTCCGCGCTTGATCATAGCTGGTTCCTCGTGTTAAGTTACCCTGCAACATCGGACTGACCTTTTTATTTATTGACTAACCTTGAATACCGAGGAAAGCCTCACAAACGTAACAACACGCATAAACTTTGTCCATCCCACCCAGGGAAAGAGTACTGTCTAATGCACGAAGCACAATCCCAATGTCGATGACATCCATAGATTGACAATCCATCCCCTGAAAGACCCTAAAATCTGCACTCGAAACATAATGTGGGTAAAAATTGAATTACATTTCTTTCAGTTTGGCAGCAAGAAAACAATTGACAAACAAGCATAATTCAAGTTGTGCCACAGGCTTGAAATAATACAAAGAAAGCAATACAGGAAGATCCCATTTATGCATCGGCCCTCATTATGGAATCACTTGCATTCGGCATCAGGGGATAGAAGCCAGTCCCATTTGTGCATTGGACCTCATCATGGAATCACTTACATTCTTCATCAGGGCTGCGCAAACTATAGTTTGTTCATACCTGGCTCTGATGGCAATATGTACAAGCATTCTCACCTCATGTCTCCACGCAATTACCGTGAGAAGAATGTTTAGCAGCACCTTACACATATTCTTCTGCTAATTCTGCTCTTTTGATTCAGTCTGCAGCAGCCATTACTTAAGGATGGTCAGCTAGCCACATCATGCCAAATATCTGAACAGGTTGGGATTATCTTTATCCCTTTCAAGATAGTCCCGAGTAATCAGATCTTCAATCCGCTTTTTAATTGCCTTGAAATCAGGCTGAAAAATTTCACATTTTAACAAAACCACTAGATTAAAACTGAGAGAAAAAGGAACACAGATCATCAAGAAGTAAAATGAGTCTCACACTAAACCTTGAACATGCGGCCCAACTGCTCAACACACTCCATAACCAACTGCTGATGGCCCAAAACTTTACGACTCTTCATGATGCGCACAATTGAGGCATCAATAGCATACCGTCTGTCCTTGTCAACGTCTTCAATTACTTTCTTCTTCTCATCCACAGGAGGGAGAGGAATCTGCAAGTTTAACTATGCATTTAATCTCTATAACATCATAACAAAAACTGTTCCAGACAAAAAGCATGAAAAAACTCCTAACCTTGATCCTTCTCATTTTGTCTGTAAACTTTGAGTTGAATTCAAAGTAATCAGTAGGAGAGATTGATTTTGTATTTGCTTCTTTGTTGAGAATCTTGTACTTTGCACATGACAAAGAATGGAGCAGTCTAACAACATCATCATCAGTCAAGTTTAATTGAGCCATAATCTCGGAATAACTCAACCGGTCTGAGGAGTTGAAAAGCAACAATGCAGAAGCCTGTCAAATAGCAGAGGGGGGAAAAAATCTAACATCATATACCTTTTCACCTACACACCTATCACTTAACTGGGTTGAATCAACAATAGTTAATGTGAGAACAACTTTGTCAGCTGTTACCTGATAGGTGGTCACAATCAACTCCATTGTTTTGGGTTCAAATTTCCCCATAAGGTTGCAGGTACCCAATGAGTATATCCAGGTAAGTTTCCTGTGCTTTGTTTTAGTTTGATAAAATTCCCTGAATACTTCCACACACTTAACCTAAAACAGTGGCATTCACTCAGAACTTGTTAGTGATGATATATCAAATAAATTTCCAATTTCTTTGACCAAATATATTCAAACAAACATACCATCTCTGCTGGAAGGTTCAAATCAAAAGACTTGTAACTTGGCCAGAAGCCAGTTGTCAAGACAGTAACTGTCAAGTCAATCCCTGGATTTGCATTTGGATTGTTGCTTAGATACTCCTCAAAGCTGGCTTGGTTTTCCTTTGCTAGTGTCAAGTCCGTGACCTGAGAAGATAAACATTTGGGGCAAAAAATACTCAGTATTGCAGTCTTGCATAGAATAAATAACTAAATTTCTAAGCAGCCAAGAATGATAAAAGACAACTGACCATCCCCTCCATCTTTGAGGTGAATTGACCACCGCATTGCTGCTTCAGCTTCGTCAAAATACTTCTCTCATGATCATCATTAGCGCTCTTATCAAAAAGAAGACGCCGTGCAAGCTTTTTCCTACCAGCAATGATGGAACAAAATTTATCTATATGGTTGAAGACCCTCTATGTTCAGCATGTGATCAAACTATCCATAATAATATCACTTACCTGTAAAATTCTGCATATAGATCTTTGTCGCTGATGTAGGCAAGCAGCTTTACTACCTGGATACCATGAGCAAATTCAATTACAAGGTCTGCCTAAACTTCATTAAGGATCTAAAGAACAATGAGAGTACTAAACAGACCTTTTCCAGGGTCTCCTCAATGGCTTCATCACTCAGTTTCTCACTTCCACCTTTTTTAAGGATGTTATTACAAAAAGTGGCTAGCAGCTCTGCACTTGAACTTCCAGCAACACCCTTGTTGCAGAAGATCTCAAAAGCTTCCTTGAGTGCCTGAAGAAGAACAAAGAATGTTGAACAGCAGACCACAAAGAATGTGTCCTACAATTGAGAAATCATCTCACACAAACCTTGTGAAAAAGAGTGTGATTCTGGAAACAATCATTTACATATGCCAAGTATTTGTCATGCAGCTCAATCACCTTCCTAACGAAAACCTGAAAACCACCAAAATCAGTTTCTACACACTTACACAGTCAATTCAACCTTTAAACAAGCAATGCCAATGCAACAACTGTTACCTGCTCCTGCAGACCAACAACATCCTTTTTATCTGCCTGCATTAACAAAACAAAAATAGAAAGGAAAATTCTGGCATTATAATCAATTGCTGAAATGTGCCTTCAACACAGAGCACACCTAATTAGATAGGTGAAAATAAAGTGAGGAATGCAGCCAAATTAAAGCCAACAAATATAAATGTATGCCCAAATGAGGAAGAAAAAAAAAGGTTCAGGGTTACAAAACAAGACATACTAACTAAAACTGCTGGACAGTGTCATGACACATCAGTTTATCTAAAATTCAACTTCAGCATAATAAATGCTATGCCATATTTAATACTGAGAAGACCATTTGTCTCATGTTCATGCCACAGTATTTGCCATCCTGTTCCCTTTGGTTGACCCAATATTATAATGTTAGGTTCTTAGCCCTAGATGACTTCATTTAGGGTACACAGAGAGCTGCCAGAAAGAGAAATGGATGAATAATATAAGAGAAACCAAAAAGGACAATAATAGGCTACATTTATCTTACCATCAGGTTAAAATTATCTGAAGGACTTCTTAAGGACAGCCAAGTGTTTAGTTTAGACATAACAATCCTCAAGCAAACAATAGAGCTTCAAACAACAACAGCAGAAAAATCAACATCATTCTGCGATAAGTTATTAACCGAAATTTTTTTCACTCTTCCAATCTCCCAGTTCCTAAAAAGCACATTATATATAGTTTCTGTCATGTCCACAGTACTGGGGGTTTACAAAAAATAGCAATCTTCAAACAAACAATAGATCCATTGACCAATAAACAGCCTCAGAGGAATCAACATCATTCTGCAATAGTTTATTAGTTGAAATAGTTTTGACCATTCATTCTTGCTGTTCATAGCAGAATAATCAAGCAATGACAATTCATGATAAAGGCTTATCCTCTAATCAAAGATGCCAATACAATTCCACTTATAGAAGGAAACCTTTTCCTTTTCATTTTGTACACCAAAGGTCATGGAACATAAGGAACCAATTGCATTGCATATATTGGTAATCCAAAACTAATAACAACGAACCTTCTTGTTGCTTGCTGCATCTTCAGCCTGTTTGACCAAAGCTGTTCCTTCAGTGGTTACATGCTGCAGCATGGGACAAAAAACATAAAAACTAAGGGGACAAATGGAATACAGAATAGAAGGTATAAATTCTCCTTCTCAGATCACCATGGCTGAAAAGGCATACTAAGGAAATGCATGTGAGAGTCCTACAACCTGCTTAAATATGCCAGAAACAGGATCCAGCCCTCGGGGAATTTTAGAGAAGAGCCTGAACATTCGCGATAAATCCTCCACCTAAATAAAGCAAGAAAAATGGCAGTCATCGGTCAATATGCAATAAACCTGAATGGAAACAGTGATTAATTAGCAAAGACAGAACCGCTTACCTTGTCATCTCTAAGCAATGCATGGCATCCAGAGTCCTTTTCAAGCAGTTGGATTGCATATACGGACAACAGCTCATGTTGAACTTTCTACAAAGAAAAAGATTTCACTCACAAAGAACAGAGTATAAAAATATATTAGAAAAGGAATTTCAGGCTCAATTAAGGTAGGCCTAACTGGGTATTGCCTTTTTCCAAGTGATAAGGGGCTATGTATAGAGCCACCCAAGATTCAGATGAGAATATAAATCAAAAGCGAACCTCTAGCAACTTTGGCTCGCTGCTAGAATGCAAGTAATGAGAAACCCTATCCTTCTCCCGTTTTAGACAGTCCTCAGCCTGAAATAACCAACAAAACAGATGTAAAAACATTAGGGATGAAGCAAGCTCCACAAAAGGAGATATAAGACCTACCTTCAACATATAATCTGGACAGGAATCTTCTAATATCCAGTTTGATGCCTTCCGGGAATAATAAGCTGCAGTATCTTTAAGCATAGCTGCCTCAAAGTCATTTTCATAGCAATCCATCTGTCCCATTCCAATTTCTACAAATATATCTAAAACATTCTTCAACAGAGCCCGATCAATCTGCTCTCCCTCGCGCTCTTGATCAATCTGATTTGGAACTACATATTATTTCAAAAATATACCATGATTTAATAAGAAAGCATAAGATTCACCCAAAACAAGACAACCATACCAGAGATATTACAGCATCCCTGACTTTCCCATTTAACTCTCGGTAAACCTGAAATCAAAATAAATGCCAATAATTTGACAACATGAAGAATCTTCAGAAGACAAAACATCTTGAGCAGAAAAACATATATTTCAAAGCAGAAAATGAAATAGATTCACTTTACAATGCTGAAAAAGCATTGAGGGAAAAACATCTGAAACACATAGCACAATTACAGCTGTATGGCACAATGTCCATGATTCAAGTTTTCAACCATGACTTACCAGATCACGAAAGCATGTCAGTCCAACTTCCTTAAGTGGTGGAAGTGACCTCCGGGCAATAAAGTAGCGGTCAAGGTAATGGAAGAAACGAGAAAGCCACCTAACCATGACTTTGTGGTTTGCCCATCGTTTCACAAGTTCTCTCAACATGAATTCATCATGTTTCTCCCTTAAGGATGGTAATACCTTAAGCACAAAAGAAACAGTTTGATACCAGATAAACAGACATTGACTTCAAAAGATGTAGCAAAAATTTTGGATCACAAGCCAATCAACATGGCACTCACTGTAGAAGTAATGTATTCCTCAAAAGACTCTCTGTACTTGTCATACAATTGTTGGGAGTAATCATGGGGTGGTTTCTGTGTACACATGTTATAGATGGTTCTACAGATATATTTAAGGGATAATACCCATCATGGCAAGAACAAAAGCCTGATCATCAACCAAAAAATAAAAAATAAATGCATTCACTAACAGCATTGAAAAAGAATTAGCTTAAAAACAACAGCAATGGATACGTATATAACATCATATAGTCCTCGGAGCTGAACTGTGGCTGAGGCAACCCTTCTAAGATGTTCTTTAGCTTTGTGATTCCCTTTTGCATGAACTCCCATCCTTGTTCAAGGTCAACAGTTTTCCGCTCATTCATTGTCATGTTGACAACAAAAACTTAAATCTAAAACTGCCAGTGCCAATATCTAGATAATTTCAATCTGCAAAACAACAGAGAAAAAAGCAATCAGCCATTAAGTGGAAACACTTATCAACATAACACAAACCCTAACTCCAAATTTATCAAATATTCCATTCTCCTTTAAAAGGCTAAAAAGCCCTGTTTCTCCGGTTTAGCAGCCGCAACAACATGCAAACACAAAAATAATGACTCAAAATAAAACGATAGGTTCAAGGATCGGATCCTGATCAAAGAATCCGCTCAAAAAGTAACTCTCCATTCCCGCCCATTTCCCTCGATTTCTCAAGAAACAAACACAACAACATCAAGAATCGGATGCCACAAGAGTGTCATTACCAACGTAATTCATCAAAGAAACAATAATTTGAGAATCATCCAAGAATGAGAAAAGATCAAAAAAAAGAGATCGACGGACGATATTACAAATCCGATAACACATAAACAAACAAAAAACACAGTATCAACACATGAATAGAGAGATACGGTGGAGAGAGCGAATGAAGTTACCTGCTCGGAGACTGATGAACCCTAGAGAACGACGAAAGAAGCGGAGTATGACCTCCGGAGCAGAGATACTATTGAGAAAGAAGACTTGTCTTTCTTTCGGCTCTGGGGTTTCTCTATTTATTATATTAAAATAAAATAAAACTTATTTCTCTCTCTCGTTTTTTTATTCCCATTTTTCTATGTAAAAACTGCAAATTATTTTTTTTGTTTTTCTTTTTGGATTTTTGCGCGTGTGGTTTGCCTTTAAATATAATTTTGCTGTGTGTTACATTGAACACATGAAACGGTGAAAGTGAAAATCCCTCTTGCTTGACGGTTGTCCGACTTGTGTGCTTAATCGTTCATCTTTCTTTATCGCGTTCATGTCTTTTGTTAATAAATAATCTAATTTTTTATTTAATTAACAATTATTATTAAAATTTAAATTTTTAATTTTAATTATAAAAATAAATTTTATATATTTTAATATTATTGAGTCAAAATTTATTATTATTAATAAGTAATTTTTATTAACAAGTTTATTATTATTGTCGTTGGATCTAATTTTGTTTTTGGTCCATTGGATCTAAAAAATTTCGATGGTCGAAAACCCACTACATCGAGAAGCCAGAGCCTGGAGGTTAAAAAAAAAAAGAAAAAAAGGATGACTGCGTTGTTTTGATCAAAACGATGCCTTTTGATATTTGCAAGGATGTGACCTTAATTGGACGGGAGAAATCTCGAAAGATTACGGCATTGTTGAAATCTTGGAAAAGGCTGCAAGCTGAACTCTCACCTGCTGCATATCATCAAACCAACAACTGGGGTCATTCGCAGGCAAGTACATCTCTTCTCATCCAGGTTTTTCTCAATGTTTTCAGATTTGATGATTTGTTTTCCAGTCTATAAAACAACACTTGAACATCAATAATTCTTAACCTAACATTAAATTCAAGGATATACAAAATTTTAAAAAAATCCAAAAATTTTATAAATTTTTACAATTAAATTTTATTTTATTTTATTTTTTATTTAAATTATATATTTTAAATTTATTCTTTTTGACAAAAATAAGTATTGATTAAATAAAAAAATTAATAACTTTGTTATTTTTGTTTAAAATGATTAATTTAAAACAAATTTTAAAAATATATAACTCAAATAAAAATATAAAAAATGAAAATTTTAATTACAAGAATTTATAAAAATTCAAACAAACAAAATTGAGCTCCTCAAATCCTAGAGAGCATCTTATTCTTCTTCTGAGCAAACTAATTTGAAGACAACAGAACTAATAGCACCAACATCACATAAAGAAAATAAAGGCCCACGTTCTTGTCCACTTGCAGTTCGGTATTTCATGAATAGAGTTTTCCCCTCGTGAAAGAATGCTTACCTTTATAGGCTATGGCTGGTCATTCAGAATAGAATTAGAAATCAGTCACATTCACTTCAACAAGGAATTCAAACATTCATGCTCGTTAACGCTTCAAACTTCATTTTAACTGATAGGCTAGATTGCTCGGAATATAAACAGGGAATAGTACAGAACATCAATAACTTAGCAACGTTGCAGGAGGTCACAACCTGCCAGGTCTGCTAAACTTCATAACTCATTCCCACGTTGAGCAGACGGTTGCGAGGAACAAAGAACATTTCATCTGACTGCCTCACACATCTGCTTAACCAATTGTACAAGTAGTTGATTGTTAATTTCTTCAGCAAATTGGAGTCCCTTGAAGCAGCCATCTCACCTTCACCCGTTAGGTAAACAACACCACCATCTCTTAGTGAATTATTTCCTTCGAGCACCTTTTCTATCATCCTCCAATGCAAAAGCCTTCAACTGGTTTACCAAAATCTCTTCGAAGCAACTCTGCTCCTTCTTTGATTCATTGTAATCATACCTCACTATACATCTAATTATGAGTTCATGAGGCGTGACTTATTGAAACAAGAACCTTTCTTCTGGAAGGACTCTGCTAACGGGAACCGACTTGAATGAAACAAATACAAGGACGGAATGTAGAGCAGGGACATTTGATATGTAATGGGTAAATATAGGAGTTATGCCTTGCACAAGCTCACTGTAGAAAAGACCAATGCCTCGGACTCGTTGGATTCTCTGATTAGAGGCAGCGAGCATTTCTACGGAAACTTTATTTTGTAGCTCGTACATATATACCACTTGCGGTAACCATAGTTCCATGAGAACATAACGACCCCCCAGATGAAGGCAATAAGAAAAGAGAGGTATCCTCCCTCTACAAACGTGTAAGATAGTGAGCTCAAAAATAACAGTTCCAAGACTCCAATTGTTAAAATATAAAGAATGACGAAAATGGGGTGTGTCTTCCATATCATGACCGTCACAAGAACAAGAAATAAAGATGTGATGCAGAACACAAATGCCACGGAAAGCCCTGCCAGAAAAGGTCAGAGAAAAAACATTCAAGAAAAGCGTTTGTAAAAGAAACTAGTTATTGCCAGGGCAAGCCACAAGCTATCCAATATGAAAATAAAAGAAAAAAAAAAAAAAGCGTCAATATATCCTAATTATTTTGTGAATGCGATAAGACTGCAGAGGCAGGATGACTTGTGCGGAAAAGTCACATGAACCTTCAATCAAGGTCATGCTAAAATCAGTTCAAGCAAGTATTGATTTGTCAATCAAAACAGATGACATTGAACAATAGTTATAACAGACCATTGGAGAGAACGTTTACCACAAATAATCAAGGAGCGGAGCAACCTAAATTACAATTTTGACATGCCATAAAAGGAGGCAAAACCTAATTCTATCACACAAAATACATAACACAGATATGTTAGAACATTACCGAATGCATTGCCGAGTGTCAATGTACTCTTGAAACCAAGAGTGACTGCAACACAAATCAACATGAGATGGGTGTTGATCTCAGGAATGTAAACCTGACCCTGCAACTTTGAAGATGTATGCACCACCTTCACCCGTGGGAAACACCCAGGGGCAACAGCTTGGTGCTCAACAGAGAAGGAAGCCGATATTAATGACTGACGGGCAATTATGGCCGCCAATACAGCCACAACAAACTGTGGTCAATATAATGGTCCTGCAGCAAAGAAGATCAAATGAGCAAAAATCAACAACATTAACATGGAAGAAGATGAAAATATAACAATGATGATGTTCAAAAAGAGTCCAGAAACAAGATACTAACTTGGGACTGCACTATAAAAGGAATTCAGAACATCCCCGCCATGTTTCCATAGATATGCTCCTTGGCCAAAATAACACTGGGCATAAGCACAAAGCAAGTGCTTAACTGAATTGAGCGGATATGAAAGTGGCCCAAATCAGCAAATAGAGCCTCAGAACCTGATTGCATGCAGAGATAGTCAAATTACTGTCCCTTGTTATAAGGAGTATATAAAACATATCAAAAGAGAGGGCAAATAAACTGGAAATCTTGGCGCCATAGATTATTAGCATACACATTTAAACAAAGAGGGCAGGGACCGATAGTAATGGATGCAAAGTAGAAAGATACCTGACGATGAGCAGCGGCGCCACCACCGGAAACCATAGGCCTCCAAATCGAACGAGTTAATCTTACCCAGAAAACGGTGTCGTCCCGCAATCCCATCACCATTAGTTTCCAGTGCTTCTTCCTCTTCATGCCTGCTTCCGGTCTCGCCATCTATTGCTTTTTCCTCTTCATGCATGCTTCGAGTATCGCCATCCATTGCTACTTGCTCTTGGTGCTTGCTTAGTCTCAACATCTACGTTCTCCTCCATCTCCATATTGACCACTACCTGTTGGAAAATCGAGAAAAGCTCTCATCCATCTTCTTCTTCTTCTTCTCGGCTGTAGAGGTTTTATGCGTTAGGCAAGTATTTATAGGACTGATTACAGTCAATTCACTCTGCCTGTCCATGTTATTTGGTTGGTGTGTTCATGCACGAATGGCTGTGGAGTGTGTATTTTTTATTTCTTATCCGGGTGATGATTTTGATATTGAAGACGCACCTCGTCTTCATAATTCTCTATTGTCTAACAATTGGTGTAATCGAGCTGGGATTTTTGAGCTCAGTATTCTACAAGTTTTTGGATGGGGAATACGTTCCTTTATTCATTGCTTGAAGGGATCATGCTTACATGGAATTATGGCTACCGCAAACAGTACATCCATGAGCTAGAAATGAAAGTTTCTATAGAAGAGTTCACAGGGATAAACGCTGATCAAAGAATACAAAAGATACAAGGTCTTGGTCTCTTCTATACACCCCTTGTGCAAGGCATATCTCTTATTTTCCACCATTACGTGTCAAATTTCGGTGCTCAGTATTCTGTTCTCATATTTGTGTCGATTAAATTACTTCCAATCAGCAGAGTGGTTCCTGAGGAGCGTTTCTGGTTTCAAGGGGTAGAGCCTCATGAGCTAGTATTCAGATGTATTGTGATTTACAGATGGAATGATTCAAGGGAAGAGGAGAGTTCTTTTGTAGAAATATTGGTTAGTCAGTTGGAGCAATTTTTACTGGAGAATATTTGTGGAGAAGTCGCTCAAACAAAGTTGGCATTTGTTGATAATGCAATCGGAGTTGGGGGTGTTTTCTGTTTTGTGGGTGAAGGTGAGATTGTGGCTTCAAAAGGTGGTTAAGCAGGATTGCCAGGGAGTCGGATGAAGTTTTCCTTATGCCACACAAGCTTGTTATCAAACTACGAATGAAGTACGAGATTCGATAAATATGTAACTTCCTAGTTTGACCGCAGGACTAGAATTTTGGGTAATCTCTCAGTTTGCTCAAAATGCTCCGGTCTGTTTCTGATTAGTTCTACACTTTTGATTCGTTGTAATGATACAGTCTCCAAGCTTTACTGGTACACCATGACAGACGAACATGTACTGTGTGGACGTGAGTGACAGGGTTGCCTTACTGCAATAAGACCAAACGAGATCAATTTCAAGGCGTTCAGTACAAAATGTTTATCATATGTGTAATATAAAATTCTAATTTTTCTATAATACAACAATATTTATTATATCACTCCATCTAATTAATATTAATAAATTAAGTTATTCTTTGATCTAAAGAATATAAAATTATACAAATAATTTTTTTACAATAAATATAAAGCTTAAAACGATAAAAAATTTATATTTTAATCTTCAAAATAAATTGCCGTAATATGTGTTATCTATAATTAAATATTAATTAAAATAGTATCAATCAAAGAATCAAAGAATGACTATCAAAATCGTTTAGACCAACACATGCAGAGTACGCGGTCAGCACCTAAAAGGGTGGTAACACACGTAAGTATCACATGAAAGTTTTTAAGTTTTTTTTTTTTACCTAAATCATTTGAGGAGTATTCAAGTAATAGCAAATTAAAAAAGGTATCCCAAAGGACGCACACTTTCCTTTTACATACGAAATATAATTTCTAACAGCTAAGCGATGATACAAGAATTAAATTAGTTACGTTGTTTATAATTGAGATAGAATGGAATGCATTTAAGATATAATCAATATTAACAAAGAATGACTATCAAAATCGTTTGGACCAACACACGCAGAGTACGCGGTCAGCACCACTTTAGGAAAAGGGGTGGTAACACACGTAGAGTATCACATTAAAGTTTTTACGTTTTTTTTACTTAAATCATTTAAGGAGCATTAAAGTAGTAGCAAGTTAAGAAAGGTATCCCAAAGGACGCGCACTTTCCTTTTACATGCGAAATATAATTTCTAACAGCTAAGTGATGATACAAGAATTAAATTGGTTACGTTCTTTATAATTGAGATAGAATGGAATGCATTTAAGATATAATCAATATTAACAAATCATTGAAATTGTACAAATAATTAATTTATTTTACAAACATTGGGTCTTCTCTGTGACATTATTAAATTTTATTTATCGAGAAAGTTTGGATTACCATTAATTTGTTGGTTAAGATGTAATTTTATTTTGTTAAACTTTTTGATGGTCATTTGTATTTATTATAAGGTAATAAGTCAAACTTCTAAACCCGAACTCCAAAGAGAATAATTATATTTTTAGCCAATAGTCTACAAATAACTCACTGAAATTTGTGTCAAAATACAGGTAAAGTGGTCAACATCTCATTAGGTAAAAAGGTAGGTGGTATATATATCTTACACATATATTGAACCCTTTTTTTATTTTTATACCTAGAATTTTTAATACAGCTTACTAATAGCAATCAGATTCTAAATTTAAATTATTTTCGAAACCTAATTAGAACTAATTAACAACAAAAATTACTTTAATATGGGTTACTTGCAAATGAATGCCAACTGAATCAGTAAGTTATTCTCAGACCACCTACTCGTTTTCCCTTTACATTGAGGTCAATTAGAGGAACTTAAAAAATTGTCATTTAAATATATATAATTAATTTTTTTATTAAATATAAAATTTTTTATATTATATATAAAATATAAATATAATATAAAATAATGAATATATAATATAAAAATTAATTATGTATATTTTGTGTCTATTTAATTTCAATAAAATATTTTTTAAAAAAATTTCTTTATTTTTTTATTTGACAAATTGAAAAGATATAATAAATATAAAATTAATAAAAAAATAATAATTTAAAAAAATTTACTTAAAATAAAATAAAATTATATTATATAGAAGTTGTGGGGCGGGTGAAGAAAAGAAAACATGAGTTGAAAAGAGAAAGGAATATTTTGGAATTATGACTGGTTTTGCCAGTTACTACCGATGTTATAGCTGCTTTTGTCCGTACCTCGTGACTGAAGCATTCGTCCCTCCTAGCGTGAAGAAGAGGCAAGGCACCATCGTACGCAGGAATGGAATCTAGAGAACCGCTCCGTGAATACCTTGCCAGAAGCTCTTCACTCAGAAATAGCAAAAACAAAACGTCTACGATAATTTAAAACCCGGGTCATTCAACCCAAAAAAGAGTTCAGTGTCCGTGATTTGCTTATGAAGAAATTTTTTTATAGATCAAAATTGAATAATGGAATAGCCCCGAGTCTTAATCCTAGATGCGCTAAATACGTTGTTTGCGCGAAAGAGGGTTCCGTTTACGGTTGTTTTTCAAGGTATAAAAGGAATCCCATGTCAATTTCATTACCGATATAATATATTTTTCTATTAATATTAATATTAATAAAAAAATATTATAGTATTAATAGAAAAAAATATTATATCGGTAATGAAATTGACATTGACATGGGATCAGTCACGAGGTACTGACAAAAGCGGCTATAACATCGGTAGTAACTGGCAAAACCAGTCATAATTCCAAAACATTCCTTTCTCTTTCCAACTCATGTTTTCTTTTCTTACCCGCCCACAACTTTTATATAATATAATTTTATTTTATTTTAAGTAAATTTTTTTAAATTATTATTTTTTTATTAATATAAAAATTAATTATGTATATTGTGTATTTATTTAATTTTAATAAAATATTTTTTAAATTTTTTATTTTTTTATTTAATAAATTAAAAAAATATAATAAATATAAAATAATTATAAAATTAATAAAAAAATATTAATTTTTAAAAAAAAATTTTTAAAATAAAAGAAAATTATATTATATAGAAGTCGTGGGCAGGTGAAGAAAAGAATACATGAGTCGAAAAGAGAAAGGAATATTTTGGAATTATGACTGGTTTTGCCAGTTACTACCGATGTTATCACTGCTTTTGTCAGTACCTCGTTACTGATCCATGTCAATTTCATTACTGATATAATAATTTTTTTTATTAATATTAAAATTTATTTTATTTTATAAAAAATTAATTAAATTTTTTATATAATATATAATAATAATAATAATAAATATATATTAAAATTTTTAATTTTATTAATTTAATTTTATTTTACAATAATTAAAATTTTAAAAATAAATTTTAAAATACAGTTTAACAATGAAAAATTATTTTTTATAATTTTTAAAATAAATAATATTTTATAAATAAATTATTTTTTAATATAAAAAAATTTTAAATTTATTATTTTAAAATTTATTTAAATTTTTTCCTGCATTTAATTCTAACTGTTACCATAAATGCCTCACGTGCCCCAAAGTTTAAATCGACCAAGTCCAGTGCCACAAGGTTTTGATGGCCACCGTTCGATTTAAAGCAAAAGGGAGAAAAATTGAAAAGGCGCGTTTAGCCCTTGGATTGAATCGACCGTGAGACAGGCCTGGCCCTTTATAAAGGCTTGCCTGGCACGTACAATCGTTGTAGACGAGGTGACGTTGGGGGGGGGGTCCTCTTTTCGATTTTCTACCTAAGAAAAGTAGTGACTGTTGGTAAGTGAATGGAAGAGGTGGCGGAGAACGTCGACGTTGAGACTAGGAGTAAGCAAGAAGGGGAAGAAACGATGGCAGTTGAAGGTGATGATGAGAATAAGAATAATTTTTTTGATTTGGAGTTTTGCGACGTCGTTCGTCGTCAGGTCTATTTCTACTTTGCTGCCATTACAATCGTTCTTTCTTTTATATAATGTTATTTACTGTACGCATTAATGCATGATTCGTTTGTGTTAAGCGTATTAAAAGTTATTGACCGTCGAATTTATTTTAAATAAGATTTTTAGTCCTAAAAAAATTTTAAAATTTTATTCTTGGAGGTGAATTTTTTTTTTTAAGCAGTATTTTCAATATAAAATAAAAATGGGTTTCCGTTGCTAACCTGCCCTTCTTGCGAAAAGACACAAACAAGGTCAGCTAATCAACAAACAGTCGTTTCTTTGCTGAAAAATATATTTTTTTTTAGTGTTTAGTTGAGATACTGAAATCTGACGGAAAATATTTTTATAGTGGATTCGAGGGTGGGATGGTGGCAAAGGAATGGTGGTCGCTCTTCTGTTGTTGGCTTCGGAAAATATTTTCACTTCCTATATTCCGTCGAATATTTTAAGAAAAAATGAACTGATTTTCCGTTGACCTGGAAAATATTTTCCGTTACTTTTCATTTCCTGCGAAAACAAACACGTAAAATGAGGAAAATATTTTCCGGGAAACAAATGGAGCCTAATATTGATAATAAAATTAAGTAGCATTAGTGTACGATAATTTCATTGTTGCGCAAAGAACTATTCATCTATCACTTGATAATTTATTGGTAAAGCAAAAAAGTGTAAAGTGCACAAGTGAACATTCTTTTGAGGTGCTTGAATGAATTGCAGGAACCTGATTGGGGAACTATTATGAAACTTGCTTTTCAATGCATTGGGGTTGCATTTGGTGATCTGGGGACGTCACCACTGTATACCATACCTGGAATTTTTCAAAATGGAATCAAACACGATGATGATGTCCTTGCCGCTCTGTCTTTAATTTTCTATTCGATCATCTTCATCGCTTTGATCAAGTACGTCTGCATAGTTCTAGCCGCCAATGATGACGGGGAAGGTAAGCTTTTTCTTTCATTCTAGGCTGAAATTCATTTGAAAACATTCCAGGCGTGTTGGATCATTCATATGCCATGACTATGCATGCTCTAAATCCACAAACATAGATTTTTCCTCTGTAAGTATCATGAACAATGGTTTCCTGGTTAAACTGCCCTTAATATTAAGTTGTCATAATCTATGCTTGCCAAGGCTTTTGAATCTTCCTGTGGATTAAAAATGCACAAGCTTGCTACTGATATTTCTCCCCGTAGTGGGTTTTGGGAAAATTGTTGAAAATACAAAAAGTGAGAAAGAACTTTCAGCTACCAAAAAAAAAAAAAATGCCTACAGTGTTTGGAAATACGAAATTTGGCATGTGGCTTATGTGACATGATTTCCTTGATTCTGCATGAAAAAAATGTAGATTTTTTCCCATACCATTTTGTTTTACCTAAAGACAAATGATATGGGTATCAGAGATTTATTGATTTACCGTTGTAGGAGGAACTTTTGCTCTGTATTCTCTTCTATGCCGCAATGCAAAAATCAACTTGTTGCCAAATCAGCAAGCTGAAGATAAACAACTTTCCAATTATAGTCTAGAAGTACCAAATCGCCGTCTTAAGTTGGCATCAACTCTTAAATCCAAGCTTGAGAAGAGCAAATTATTGAAGTACTTCTTATTTCTTATGGCTGTAACTGGGGTATCAATGCTCATTGGAGATGGCATTTTCACACCATGCATTTCAGGTGAAATAACTCCATCTGAAACATCTTAATTGGTTGCTTCAATTCACTATTTTCTTGTCCTTTCTATTGTTCTGTCAAGGAAACAATAAAATTTTTGGTTTTATCTTCATGTTGGTGCAGTGTTATCAGCAGTTGGAGGCATAAAGCAGGCTGCAACTTGCCTCACTGATAACTCCGTTATGTGGATTTCAGTGATCATCTTGATCCTTCTGTTCCAAGTTCAGAGGTTTGGAACGGATAAGATCGGGTACTCTTTTGCTCCAATCCTTCTTCTGTGGTTCTTTTTTATTGCCTGCATTGGCTTCTACAACCTTGTGCACCATGATCCTGGTGTAATCAAGGCTGTAAATCCATGGTACATTGTGCAATACTTCAAGAGGAATAAAAAGGATGCTTGGATTTCACTTGGAGGCGTGGTGTTATGTTTAACAGGTATGTGTATATGCATTTTCCTTTTGTCATATCCAGAAAAGAATTAAGATCATATTTAATGAGATGTGCTGGAAAGGATGGTTTCCTATCTAGTTCAGGGTCTTTTTGAGCTTAGAATTTCAACATTACTAAAGCTGAATTCAGGTTTGGAGACTGAATGACGGTTTGAAACTTTAGACTTTGTAACAGTAACATGTCACCCATAATTATAGTCCATGCATCTCCTTTCTTGCTGAGCATGGTTTTGTGAATGTACCGTCCCCGCTCCTTGCCTTCTGCGCCAACATTTTAACGTCAATAAAAATTTTTTCCTTGTAACAAGGTACGGTAATTTGACCATCACTGCATACTGCCAGGTTCTGAGGCTTTGTTTGCTGATTTGGGCCACTTTCATATCCGCTCAATTCAGATAAGCGCATGCTCTGTGCTTATCCCCTCAGTCTTGCTTTGTTATTTTGGCCAAGGAGCCCACCTACAGAAACATAGCGGGGACGTTCTTAATTCCTTTTATAGTGCAGTCCCACGTAAGTAAATTGTTTCTGGACTTTGCTTGATCATCATCATTGTTATTATCTTCGTCTTCTTCCTTGTTAATGTTGATGACTTTTTCTTATTTATTCATTTATTTATTTTTTGACTGTAGGGCCGTTATATTGGCCACAATTTGTCGTGGCTGTATTGGCAGCCATAATTGCCAGTCAGTCCTTAATATCGGCTGCCTTCTCTATAGTTCACCAAGCTGTTGCGCTTGGGTGTTTTCCACGGGTGAAGGTGGTGCATACATCTTCGAAGTATGAGGGTCAGCTTTACATTCCTGAGATCAACACCCTTCTTATGTTGATTTCTGTGGCAGTTACTCTTGGTTTCAAGAATACACTGAAACTTGGCAATGCATACGGTAATGTTCTAACATATTTGTGTTCTATAATTAGGCTCTTCTGGTGGTTATTGTTCTATAATGGCTTGTTATAATGTTGCCCTATCTCAACTGTTTTGATTGGCAAATTAGTTAGCTTCTTTGACGCTGAACTGATTTTACCATGGCCTTGAAATTTTAAATTGCTTTTCCACAAAATTTATCAAAAACTGATCATAATTTTTTTTCTTTTTTCGGTCACAGTGCGAGCCTTTGCTCTGCGATAGTTATCTAACTATTTCAATTCTCTCGAAGGAAATATTTAGGATATATGGATGCTTATTTTTTCTTTTTTTCATTGTGGCTTGCCTAGGCATTAACTAAGTCTCTTACAAACACTTCTCCAATATCATTTCTTTTGAATTGTTTTCTGGCAGGGCTTTCTGTGGCTTTTGTGTTTTGCATCACATCTTTATTTCTGGTCCTTGTGATGGTCTTGATATGGAAGACGCACCCTTTCTTTGTTATCCTCTATATTCTAACAATCGGTGTCATTGAACTATCATTCTTGAGCTCATTAATCTTCAAGTTTGTTGATGGGGGATACCTTCCTTTTCTCATTGCCTTCGTTTTGGGGATTGTTATGTTCTCATGGAACTATGGTTACCGAAAGAAGTACATGTACGAGCTGCAAAATAAAGTTTCAGTAGAAAAGCTCTCTGACATTGTCTCCGATCAGAGGATCCAACGAATCCAAGCCATCGGTCTTTTTTACAGTCAGCTTGTGCAAGGCATAACTCCTATATTCACTCATTATATATCAAATGTTCCTGCTCTGCATTCCGTCCTTGTATTTGTTTCATTTAAATCCCTTCCCGTTAGCAGAGTCCTTCCTGAAGAAAGGTTCTTCTTCCAACGAATCAAACCTCATGAACTCATATTTAGATGTAGTGTGAGATATGGTTACAATGAGTCAAAGAAGGAGGAGATGTCCTTTGAAGAGATTTTGGTAAATCAGTTGAAGGCTTTTGTGTTGGAGGATGATGATGAAGGTGCACAAAGGAAACTGGCATTGGTTGATAATGCAGTCGTTGTTGGTGGTGTTGTTTATCTAATGGGTGAGGGTGAGACAGTGGCTTCAGGAGACTCAAGCTTGGTGAAGAAATTGACTATAGACTACCTGTACAACCTTTTAAGCAAATGTGTGAGGCAACCAGATGAAATGCTCTTTGTTCCACGCAACCGTATGCTCAAAGTGGGAATGAGTTACTTAGTCTAACAGGTTAGTCAAGCTGTGACCGCTTGCAACATTAGTAAATCATGGTTTTAAGCATTATTGTTGGTGTACTTTGCTCTGCCTATTGATACTCGTATCAGTCTAGCTTTTGATTAATCCAAGCTTGAAGCGTCGAATGGATATCAATGCTTGAATTCCTTGTTGCAAGTGGTTAATCGCTAATTCTTTTTTGAATGACCCAGCCATAGACCGTAGACTGAGGACAAAACACAAGAGGGGGACGTGATAATTCGAAAATAATCTTTTTATCTCTTTAGCTTACTCTTTTTATTTTTATTTTTTTCACATATCACAATTTTTATACAAAATAACTTCACTTTATTTTAAATGAAAGTTATTTTTGGTAAAAAAAAAGTTAAATTATTATTATTTTCATTAGTTTTACAATTATTTTGTATTTATTATATCTTTTCAATTTGTCAAATAAAAAGGAAATTTTTATAAAAAAAAATATTTTACAAAAAAAAAAAAAAGATGCTAACTATATTCAATTAATTTTTTTATATTATATATTTATTATTTTATATTATATATATTTTATTTATAATATAAAATATTTATATGTAATATATAAATTAATTATCTTTATTTAAATTGACAATTTTTAAGTCCACTTAATTGACCTGAAGGCAAAAAGAAAAAAAAAAAAAAAGCGGGTGTTTTGAGAATATCTTTTCTTAGTGTTTCAATTGTTATTTATTTCCATATAACCCATATTACAGTTATATTTGTTGTTAATTAGTTCTAATTACATCTCAAAAATAATTTAAATTTAGAATCTGATTGCTGCTGGTAAGCTGTTTTATAACTTGTATATATAAAAATAAAAAAGCCTTTCAGTATGTGTGTATATATACATACCACCTACCTTTTTTCCTAATGAGATGTTGACCACTTATATGGGCACAAATTTCAGTGAGTTATTTGTAGACTATTGGCTAAAGATATAATCATTCTCTTTGGGTTGGGGTTTAAAAGTTAGACTTATTATGTTATAATAAATACAAATGACTATCAAAAAATTTAACAAAATAGAATTACATCTTAACTAACAAATTAATTTTTTTTCATAATGGTAATCCTAACTTTCTCGAGAAATAAAATTTAATAATGTCTTGGAGAAGAGACCCAATGTTTGTAAAAGAAATTAATTATTTGAACAATTTCAATAATTTGTTAATATTGATTATATCTTAAATGCATTCCATTCTATCTCAGTTATAAACAACATAACTAATTTAATTCTTGTATCATCGTTAGATATTATATTTAGTATTTTAAAGGAAAAAGCGTGTCCCTTAGGATATCTTTCTTAATTTGCTATTACTTGAATACCGCCTTAAACGATTTAGGTAGAAAAAACGTAAAAACTTTCATGTGACGCATGTGAATATTCTAACCACTCTTTTTCCTCAAAAGGTGCTGTCCGAGCACTCTACATGCCATGGTCTAAATGATTTAACAGTCATTCTTTAATTGATAATGTTTTAATTGGTATTTATTTACTTGTAATACATATTAGGATAATTTATTTTGAAAATTAGAACTTGAATTTTTTACTTTTTAAAATTTTACATGCACTGTAAAAAAGGATAATTATTTATACAATTTTATATTCTTCAAGATGATGACTTAATTTTTAATATTAATTAAACAAAGTGATATAATAGATATTGTTGCACTGTAACAGAAATTAGAATTTTATGAACGCCTTCACATTGCTCTCGTTTGGTCTTATTGTAGCAAGGCAACCCTGTCACTTACGTCAACACAGTACATCTATGAGCTAGAAAAGGAAGTTTCTATGTAAGAGTTCACAGGTAACAACCTCTGGTCAAAGAATCCAAAGTATACAAGGTCTTGGTCTCCTCTATACACCCACCCATTGTGCAAGGCATATCTCCTATTTTCTCAAATTTCGGTGCTCAGCATTATGTTCTCATACTTGTGTCGAATAAATTACTTCCAATCAGCAGAGGGGTTCCTGGGGAGCGTTTCTTGTTTCAAAGGGTAGAGCCCCATGTGCCACTACGTTGGATCAGACCTCTTGATTATTTTAAAATTTAGAAGATAAGTGGTTCCTATTAATGTCATTTTTTTTTGAGGTAAAATTTACACTCACTAATATATAATATAATTTTATACAAATTTTTTTATAAAATAAAATAAAATATACTTAATTAAATATTATATTTATTAAAATTAAATTTTTAAAAAATTATTATATTTTTTAAATTATTTTTTAAAATATTTATAATATTTATATATTAATAATATAAATAATCGAATGTAATAGAAAAATTAAGAGAAAAAAGAAGAAATTTAATATATATTGAATAAATGATAAGTTTGAGATATTTATAAACGTGACAGTGACTTTTAGTCAAGAGATGTGATTTGACGGTTAAAAACTTGACCTTTCATTTAAAAAGTCACAAATTTGTTAAAATAATATGAATACAATTTTTATTTATTTTTTATCACTTTTATTTATTTTTTATTATTTATTGTAAACAATAATTTTTATTTATTTTTTATTATTTTTATTTATTTTCTATTACTTATTGTAAATAATAATTTTTATTTATTTTTTATTACTTATTGTAAATAATAAATAAAATAATTAGTTAATAATTGATATGTAACATTCATTTGGTATATTTTTTTACTTATTATGAATGATAAATAAGACAATTAATTAATAACTGATATATAAAAAAGTTAGTTAATAATTTTTCTATCACTTTTATTTATTTTCTAATTGTATTCGATAGTTTTTATTTATTTTTTTTCACTTATTGTAAACAACAGACAAAATAATTAATTAATAATTGACACATAATATTCATTTGATATATTTTCTATCACTTATTATAAATAATAGATAAGACAATTAATTAATAATTGATATATAATATTCATTTAATATATTTTTTATCATTTATTATAAATAAAAAATAAAAAAATTAGTTAATAACTGACATATAATGATATTTATTTTTAATTTAAAAATTTTAAATTTAAATTTTAATAAATATTATATTTTATAATTATTTATTAAAAATTATATTTATTATTTAATAAATATAATAAATAATTATTTAAAATTTAAATTAATAATTATATTTTTTTTCCCTAATATTAGTCACACTTATTGGGTTCGAATCTCAATAGCCACCACTTTTCCTTCTTCTTCCTTTTTATTTGAAAATTCCAACATTGTGAGTTGGGGTGTTTTCTGTTTTGTGGGTGAAGGTGAGATTGTGGCTTCAAAAGGTGGTTACGCAGGATTGCGCGCACAAACTTGTTATCAAATTACGAATGAAGTATGAGGTTGGATTTCTGATTAGTTCTACGCTTTTGATTTGCGGTAATGATACAGTCTTCAAGGTTTACTGGTACACGATGACAGACGAACATGTACTGTGTTGCCGGGAGTGACAGGGCTGCCTTACTGCGATAAGACCAAACGAGACCAATTTGAAGGCGTTCAGTAGAAAATGTTTATCGTATATATAATATAAAATATTAATTTTTCTATAATACAATAATATTTATTACATCACTCCATCTAATTAATATTAATAATTATAATAAATTATATTATTCTTTAATTGGAAGAATATAAAATTATACAAATAATTATTTTTTTGATACATATAAAGTTTAAAACGATAAAACAATTTAAGTAGATTTCAGTGATATCAGCAGTTGGAGGAATCAAGCAGGCTGCAACTTCCCTCACCGATACCTCCGTTATGTGGATTTCAGTGATCATTTTGTTCCAAGTTCAGAGGTGTGGAACGGATAAAATTGCCTACTCTTGCTCCAATTCTTTTGCTGTGGTTCCTTTTTACCATGATAATTCATGCCACATTGTGTAATATTTCAAGAGAAACAAAAAGGATGCTTGGATTTCACTTGGAGGCGTGGTGTTATGTTTACCGTATATGCATTTTCCTTTCATGATTCCATCTGCCATGTTCAGAAAAGAATTAAAATCATATCCAATGAGATGCACTTGAAAGGATGGTTTCTAGGGTCACAGAAATGAAATTGCAATTTCCTATCCAGGTCCAGTTCCAAGTTAAGGGTCTTCTTGAGCTTAGAACTTCAACCAGCCAATTACTTATCTAGTAAAGATAAATTCAAGTATGGAGACTGAATGATGGTCTGAAACTTTAGACTTCCTAACAGGAATATGTCACCCATAATTATAGTCCATGCATCTCCTTTCTTGCTGAGCATGGTTTTGTGAATGTACCATTCCCTCTCCTTGCCTTCGGCCCCAACATTTTAATGTCAATAAAAATAATTTCCTTGTAACAAGGTACAGTAATTTGCTTATTGCTGCATACAACTAGGTTCTGAGGCTTTGTTTGCTGATATGGGCCACTTTCATATCCACTCAATTCAGATAAGCACATGCTCTGTGCTTATCCCCTCAATCTTGCTTTGTTATTTTGGCCAAGGAGCTTACCTACAGAAACATAGCGGGGACGTTCTTAATTCCTGGTTGTATGTGGTGATGATCAAATTACTGTCCCTTTTCATAAGGAGCATACAATATTTTTGAAAGCAGATGCAGGGCATATGAGATATGAAGTAAGCTGAATTCAGCTCCACAAGAAAAGCAACTGATTGAAGTTCTATACTCAGTAAAAGCCTTAACTTGGGACTGGAACTGAAGTTTGCAATTTCATTTCTATGACCCTTAGAAAAAATTTTTTGAAACACCTCTCATTAGATATGACCCTAATTCTTGTCTCGACATGACGTGTGGAATCATGAAGGAAAATTCTTATATGCATACCTGTTAAGCCCAATACCATGCCCCCAGTGAAATCCAAGTATCCCTTTTATTTCTCTTGAAAAATTGTACAATATACCATGGATTAATAACCTTGATTACACCAGAATCATGGTTAAAATAAAAGTGAACCACAACAGAATAATTGGAGTAAAAGTGTACACAATTGTGTCGGTTTCAAATCTCAGAACTTGGAACAAGAGGATCAAGATGAATACTGAAATTCACATAACAGAGGGAAGTGCTAGCTAGCCTGCTTAATTCCTCCAACCACTAATGTCACTGCTTCAAAGTGAATATAAAGCCAAAAAATTTACTATTTCCTTGACAAAACAAGAGATAGGGACAAGAAAATATTGAAGGGAAGGGATCGATTAATAAGATGTAATAGATGCAGTTTATGGTGTGAAAATGTCATCTCCAATGAGCATTGACACCCCGGTCATGGCCATAAGCAATAATAAGTACTTTGATATATTGCTATTCTCTAGTTTGGATTTAAGAGCTGACACAAACTTAAACCGGAGAATTGGCACTCGTGGATTGTAATTTGACAGTTGTCTATCTTTTGGGACCAAGTTGACGTCTGCCTTGCGGCATATGAGAGATTATAGAGCAAAGGTTCCTTCTACGTTAACAAATCAGCAAATCTCTAATTACTAACCAATAAATATGATGGGAGCCTTACCAATAAATATGTTGGAACATCACCGTATGCATGGCCGAGTGTCAGGGTATTCTTGAAACCAAGAGTGACTGCCACACAAATCAACATGAGGAGGGTGTTGATCTCAGGAATGTAAACCTGACCCGCAAACTTTGAAGAGGTATGCACCACCTTAACTCATGGGAAACAACCAGGCGCAACAGCTTGTTGCACTATAGATAGGGAAGCTGATATTAATGCCTGACTGGCATTATGGCAGCTAATACAGCCACAACAAACTGCGGCTAATATAATGGTCCTGCGGCAAAGAAACCTAAATGAGCAAAAATCAACGACATTAACGATGAAAGGGGGGAAACTAATGGTATTGACAACAAATCAAACAAAGTCTAGGAGCAAGGTACTTCAAATCGAACTATAGAAGGAATTAAGGACTTCCTCACTATGTTTTCGTAGATAGGCGCCTTGGCGATACTAAGACAGCAACAATGAGGGGACAAGCACGGAACAAGTGCTTATCTGAATGCATCTAATATGGAAGTGGCCAAGATCAGCAAATAAGGCTTCAGAACCTATATTGTACATAAAAAGATTCAAAGCAATGTATTCTTTTTTCAATTTTTGTATATTCAACATTTTTCTCAAAACCTAAAACGGGGAGAATTATCAGTAGCAAGCTTGTGCATTTTTAATCCAAGGAAGATTCAAAAACCTTGACAAGCATAGATTAGGACAATTTAATGCTAAGGGCAGTTTAACCAGGAACCACTGTTTATGATAGTTACAGAGGAAAAAATCTACGTTGGTGGATTTAGAAAATGCATAGGCATAGAATATGAATAATTCAACTCGCCAGGAATGTTTTCAAATGAATTTCAGCTTAGAATTAAAAAAAAAAGGCTTACCTTCCCCCTTATCGTTGGCCGCTAGAACTATGCAGACGTACTTGATCATGGTGATGAAGATGATCGAATAGAAAATTAAAGACAGAGCGGCAAGGACTTCATCGTGTTTGATTCCATTTTGAAAAATTCCAGGTATGGCATAGGGTGTTGACGTCCCCAGATCGCCAAATGCAACCCCAATGCATTGAAAAGCAAGTTTCGTAATAGTTCCCCGATCAGGTTCCTGCAATTCATTCAAGCAGCCCAAAAGAATGTTCGCTTGTGCACTTTACACTTTTTTGCTTTACCAATAAATTATCTAGTGATAGATTAATAGTCCTTTGCGCAACAATGAAATTATTCGTACGCTAGTGCTACTTAATTTCATTATCAATATTAGGCTCCATTTGTTCCCCGGAAAATATTTTCCTCATTTTACAGTGTTTGTTTCGCAGGAAATGAAAAGTGACGGAAAATATTTTCCGGGTCAACGCAAAATCAATTCATTTTTTCTTAAAATATTTTACGGAATCTAAGGAAGTGAAAATATTTTCCGAAGCCAACAACAGAAGAGCAGCAACCCGTTCCTTTGCCCCCCTCCCAGCCTCGAAACGACTGGAAAAATATTTTCTGTCAGATTTCAGTATCTCAACCAAACACTAGAAAAAATATATATATTTTTTTTTCATAAAATATTTTACCCCGGAAAAAAAAAATTTCAGCAAACAAAACAAAAGACTCGTAGTTGATTAGCTGACCTTGTTAGTGCCTTCTCGCAAGAAGAGTAGGTTTATGGGTTGTTGGCCCTTTAAAACAGAACATTTTGCAAGCAACGGGGAATTCTTTTTTTTATTTTATATTGAAAATACTGTTTATAAAAATTTAATAAAACAGCTGATAACAGGATCCAGGAAAAAAATTTACCTCCAATAACTGTTTTTTAATTTTTTTTTTCTTCTTTATGACGAGGAATCTCATTTCACATAAATCCGACTGCCAATGACTCTCGTTTAAAACATGTAACACGCTTAACAATAAACAAATCATTAATCTAATCTGCACAATAAACAATACTATATAAACAAACAGGAGAGGGAACGATTGTAATGGAAGCAAAGTAGAAATAGACCTGAGGACGAACGGCGTCGCAAAACTCCAAATCGAACAAATTCCCATTATCACCTTCAACTGCCATCATTTCTTCCTCTTCGTGCTTACTCCCAGTCTCAACATCGACGCTCTCCGCCACAACCTCCATGCATTCACCAAAGAAAATCGAAAAGAGCACCCCACCCCCAACTTCTTCTCGTCTACAACGATTTGACGTGCCAGGCAAACCTTCACAGAGGGCCAGGCCCGTCTCACACAGCCATTAATCAATCGGACGACTACGGTTGTTTTGTTTTTTTTCTTTTCTGTTTTTCAATCCATTTAAGTCTTAACTTCTTCTTCTTCTTCTTCTTCTCGTATGCAGAGAGGCTTCAATTGTTGGTAAAGCATTTATAGCGGGGCAACGTCTAATACAGTCATTCAATTCAAAATTTTCTCTGATTTGTTTTGAATCGGACGGTGGTCATCAAGTTGGAATTCATCCATTTAAATTCACTGACACGTTAAGCATTTCTATCAGTTTGACGCCCTTAATGCAAAGTAAATTATCCTTTAATAGATTGACGATTTGAAATAGATTATAATTTTTCAATTACGGTATATTGATAAGTATTTCTTTGAGAAATGCACCTGGAAGAGAAAGAACTCCACTGCCATGTGGTGGCAGGGAGACAGCTGTCCGTCATGCCGATCAGTTTTACTTGTAAAGGAATACTTTCCAACATTAGAAAAATATTAAAACGGGTAATATTAATTATAACTTGTCTTTTAACGATATTTCTAGTTGTATCCGTCAGTCATACATCTCTATTTTTTTATTGTACATGTACAATTGATTGATATCAAATTTTCAAATCAACCAAAAAAATCTTTTGAGAATTCTTCAGCGAACGCAGATATCACTTGCCGGAGGAGCAGTCCAAAGGGAGTCTTATTTCTCGGAGACTTTTGCCACAGACAGAGCAAACAAAGTTGGACTTCCAGGTGATTTTGCATGGGGAAATATTTGAAGCTCAGAAACGAAAAAAAAAAGAATCTCATGATGAAATTATGAAACTTAAGAAACAAAATCTCTCTGAGCTGCTGACCAAAGAAAATACAAAAATTAAATGACCGAACCACCCAAAAATTCCATGATGATGGATCTGACGGCTCAAAATTCAATGCTTATACAGCAGTATTCTCACTAGCTAGGATTTTCGTCTGGAGGTCCAATTGTTCACAGGATTACAGCAACTATCACCGAGGAATGAAAGATACAGACCGGTGAGGAGTGAAAATGTAATTTTCCGAAGCCCCGTGGGGGTGGGGGGGGGGGTTTGAATTGTGGAGGTTGGCCTATGCCCGTGTGACAGGGGCAATAACACTATCTATGAATGTCCCACTTGGTTTAATATGGAAGTTAATGTGCAAAGTCCCAGTCGGTTGACGTGTAAGACTCAGTAATCCTGAAACTAAGCTTGAACTAGTCTGAGCGATAATCAGGAACGTAACGTGAAACATGAAAGTAAAGCAGCACGTGCATTCAGTCAGTGGCTGCTGATTAACACTTGTAGGCAAGCATTTGAAGTTGGGGGGGGGGGGGTGGTCAAATGTCATGCAGCCTGAAATTTTGTCACGGAACTTGTCAGCCAGTTTCCCTTTATTATGGATGAAGTGTCAAAATGAGGTTCGAAGAATGTGCGTGAAGAAACTAAATTATAAACTCCAATTGCATTATTGGTGCTAAAATGCTCAATGATACTCAATGGAAGCAAAAACTGACGGCTCTCTTCAGATACCAAAATTCCCAACAAAGGCCTGTCATTTGCTTTCATGAGTGGCCTTCTGTTCCTTTACTCTCTCTCTCTCTCTCTCTCTCTCTCTCTTTCTCTTCAATTTTGAGCCCAATGTTTTCCCATTAGCATACCACTGTTTTTTGTTTATTATAATCAAGTTGCTTTGCAACTTGCAAATACTTCTCAGAGCTTGGGAACACCATTTTGCTGAGATCAGTAATGCACAATGCCGCCCACTTCAAAAGAAAAGGTCACATTGTGAAAATCTTGCGTAATAATTTGCAATAATTGCATGCTAAGAATAATGGTGTAGTACACTGACACGAAATTTGAGATGTTAAGAGTGGGCTAGCACCTTTTGGCCATCTCTCGACTTCTGCACGTTGTCATTGCTCCTTGGTGATTGGAAGATATGTGGTCAGTGTGGAGAATACGTGTTTTTTATGCTCACCCAAATATACACAACTTTCTTAGATGGGATTCACTGTATTAACGTTAATATGATACACCTATACACAAGAAATCCATAAAAACTTCCCTCGCGACATCTCTTGAGACCTCCTCATCTCATCTTGCTCTTGGGTCTTAGTTACAGAAATTTTTTAACTTACGTAATAGCAAGTCAAAATTTATTCTTTTCCTTCACTCAACTCTAGATATTTGATTCTAATTGATGTGTGACGCAGGACAAATCTCATTTCTCTGATGGTTAGGAAATTGTTGCCGTGTATGGAAGTTATCAGTTTTATTCACGATCATAAATACCTCAAAAATGGTTTTATCTAACTTTAAAAAACAATGGGCACTGACTCCATTAACTCTCTTCCCATGGGCTGGGGATTGATGGGAGTTGAGGTAAGCATCTCTGTTCCAAGCTAATATCATCATTCTCAGTTTGTATGTTTTTGTTGTCAGGTCAGGTTTTTCTCCTTGATTAAGTTCAACCTAAACTTAATTCACCTCTAAAAGGACATTTCTACCGGTTTTACGGTTGATAATGTATTGTTTAATCGTGTTTTGCTTTTCTAATTGGATCGTCGTTTCCCTTGGTTGCAAGGCTCCAGGAATTGACGGGAATCATTATTTGAATCATATGGTGGGTGGTGGGTGGTGGGTTCCTGCCACTGATTTCATTTGTTTTCTTTTCTCTGCTAGTCCCGCATCTTATGTCATGCATGCTTGGCTTTGTGTCCAGCCTATTGGTACACGGAAACGTCACTTTTACTCATGAGTCACAGAAATGAGTCAAGTTGCATCCTTAGTGCGTCTCCTGAGCCAATAATTTGAAAAACGAAAAATAGATGGGGCCCTCTCTGTGGCACCACTAAGAAAAAAGGACCTATATTTTTGTCCAGTTTCCGTTTGATTTCTCATAAATATGGCGTCCTGGCGTGTATGGGTTCCCCAACATGATTGCAAGCATCTTTCCTAGTTAGGAAGCTGATAAAGAAAGTAGTAGAAGTGACATCGTCCTCCATCCCCCACCACCCCCCCCCCCCCGGCGCAAAAATAAAAGGTCTTGCCAATCGAACACATTTGAAAATGAAGCCAAATGCACATACAGAAGACCCTTCAAGATTGTATTAATTGACAAATTATACTGATATGAATAAAGACAGAGATAGTGCAATACATCCATGATCCAAAGCCGAGTTGGTATATATAACACCCAACTTTAGCATTGGTTTCTTAGTTACACGCAGAAGAAAGAAAGAGAGGGCTAGAACATTAATTACTTAATTCACAATTACCATATTTTTAGTACCGGACTAAGAAAATCTTTCCTAAGTACAGTTCTGGCACTCAATCTTGGCAAATTCCAGGGTTTTCTTGCCTTGCAACTTGTTAGTTACATAGTGTTTGCTGTACTCGCCATGATTATATCTCCTGTACTTGCATGGGTTATTTTCATCCACCATGTCTGGCAGTGGTCCAAGATCTATTTCATAGCTAGGTGCATAAAACGTGACAATAGAGAGCCTGTCCATTTCCTCATGAGTGACAGCTCTGTGCTCTACACTCTTGTATCTCCCATTTGTTAGGACCTGTAGACTCAGAATTCAGAAAATTAGAGAACCATTTAATGACATCGCCACAGGAAGTTGTAGGAATTTCAGGCCCTTACTTCTAATGTGTCACCAATGTTGATTACAAGTGCACTTGGAATGGGCTGAACAGTCACCCACTTGTTGTCTTTAAGGATTTGGAGTCCTGCTGAGCTACCTTTTCCTTGCTGCAACACTGTCAAGGCACTACCATCTGAATGTGGACTAAGACCTAAAACAAGGTCAGGTCTTGAACATGGTGGATAGTAGTTCATTCTTATTGCTTGAACAGCCACCCCAAACATCTCCTCAAACAAACTTGCCTTCAAGCCAATGGCAATTGCTATGTATTTCAGGAGATTCTGACACAGCTTCCTCACTTCTCTTGAATAGAGAACTACAGTTTCGCTGAAAAGTAGCATATCACAATTTTGTCAAATGCTTTTCTTTTTTAAAACTAAAAAAAAGTCCTTGGAGGATATGAATTATGTGAGCAACAACTACCTGAATTTTGGTGGCTTTGTGGGCCAGAGTTCTGGGTTCCTTATAAACTGGGGCTCAATCCCAAGTGCAAACATGTTGCACCAATCCAGCTTTTGATCCTCGGAGAATACAAAGGCTTGTCCATACCCCTGAACAGTCCCTGGCACCATTGGGTACTTCTGCTTCTCTTCTAATGGTAGCATGAAGAAATCCTTAGCCAACTTCTCCATGCTCTCAAGTAAGCTCAAATCAATTTCATGATTAATTACCTGAAAATAGCTGGAAGTTAGCTTTCATTTCCACTTATTAAGCATAATAGAACAAATATCATTTTGTACCTGGAAAAACCCCCACTCCTCACATGCCCTGGCCAGCTGCAAAATTTCACTTTGGGAATCATCTTGACTGAGCCTTGAGAAATTAATTGTGGGAATATTAGTAGTTAAAAATGGACCCATATCAGTTGTTGGCCTTTCAGTCATGCCTCTAACAAATCTTTCAGGAACTATAGTTGGTTCGGTCTTCCTAAGTTCCTGAACATCGTGAAAATAGCCAACATTTATTGGAGAAGCTGGAAAAGGAGCCATATGGAAACAGTGTCTAAGGAACGACACTCACATAATAGGTAGTGAAGGTAAAAGTGCTTGGTAGTTTCAATGTTAAATAGCCTAGTATTTATAGAAGAAACCTATGCATTAATTTATTATTATTATTTTTAATATGTGGTGTATAATGGCAGTGAGTAGGGGCCATTTCATGTACTGTATAATTAAAATATAAGAAAAAAAAGAACTCTTAGCCAAACAAATACGCATTGTGTGTTGTGTTCAGAAAACACTCTGAAAAGCACAAAGAGACAAAATATTAGTTGATAAACTATAAACAGAGGAGCAATACCGCCAGACCAACCAAATAACATGGACAGGCAGAGTGACCTAGCAGTAGAAATTAATTTTTTTTTGCCTGTTATTAATCATTATGAATATTATATATATATATATATATACACATGTGAGTATAGGTGGGTAATCACTCTTACTCGTGTGTTTGTTTGCCTTCAAGTTCTATACATCATCACTTGTGCCAGCAAAGTGGGGAGTGTTCAAACTCTACCAATCAAATAAAATGATGAAACATGAAATTCAAGACCGATATGTCAAGGATTATTTTGTCTGTCATGCAATAGATAATTGCAGTGTATATAGGCATGGTTGTCTCCTATGAATTATGAAAGACTCCGTAAATACTAATAGTAGGAGTCATATCTTCTATTGTGCTTGTCATCACCCACTTCTCTCCTCTCACTCTGTGTCAACTAGATCAGCCTTCAGTAAAAAGGGCCATTCTTGTGTGTTAGGACTCTCAAATTTGGGCCCCTCCTGGGACCAGTCCTCAAAACAAATACCCCTATGAGCAAGAAAAAATAAAACTTAAAAACAGAAAAAGAAAAATTTGATGGCAGACCTGCGCTGATGCGACGTAATCTAGTGAAAGATCTACTGAATTCAAAACAATAATATAGACTGCATGTGTAAAAAAAATAAAAAAGAGCCACACTACAAGAATTGTAAGTGCCCTCAGGTCAATGTCCAATACGCGGATGTATCTACCTTGTTTTCTGACAAGTTTGTTTCCTGTCAATATCATAGTGACCATTACCAGCAACGTTTTATTCAGAGAGAATTAGTTTACGTTACTCCCTTTCAAATGGATATTTATACATCGATACATGCAATGCATGTTGAATCAATGGGATGGACATGGATATCCGAAAGTGATCACCCAGTCTCACACATAAAATTATGAAAGAAAAAAGGAACAGAAGATTTAATCTGTCCCCCTCTTCCAAAGGACAAGTGAAGATCTGAAACAAAAGTTCAAAAACATTCAGCAATTTATAGCCAATGAGGCATTAAGAAAAAATAATGATTCAAACTCCCAGGATTAGCCAAGTGGATAAATTAGCTACCTTGTGAACGGAAAAATACAAATATGAAATTAGATTTAAATGCAGTAATTTCCATGAATTTCTTGGTTTATGAGTATATGGATGACCTACTTCTAATCATATCAGAATAGCATACTTAGTCTTGTGTGTGAAAACAGCAAAGACCAAAAACATATCAGACCAACGTTCCAATATTGACAAAAGGTTTGTCAGTTGATGATTTAAAAATACAAGGGTCAATTTTATAAAGTCGGGCATGTTCACGTACTCGGGAGAAGTGCTTCACGCCAAAAGATTGGAGCACTGATTATCTCAAATCCTCCTTATCCCATGTGATCATTCGCAGAATCCTGCCCAGAACAATAAATTCATTTTAGGGCCGTATGCAGAATTTTTTTTTTATTTAAAAAATAATAATAATAATAAATAAAAGGCGGAGTTCAGACCTTTTAGTACAAGTAACTAGCTAGCTAGCTAGCTAGCTAGCACTGACTCTATGATACAAGTTCATGAACTAAACTATTATTGAATTGTGGTAGTCACAAGTTTCTTTGACTTGAAAAACATAAAGCAATGCCCTTCAAGCACGGAGAATTGTACATTTGGTAAGCCTTTTTTTTCCCACTCTTTGCCTCGTATCTTTACGTCAACGTCTCGTTTTTAAAAAATATCACAGCACACTGTTTGCCCAGCGGATTATGTGAGTGCAATGACGTGACATGCTGACTTAAATTACTTAATGCAGTGGATCAAAGTTAAAAAGGAAAAAAGAAAAAAAAAAAAGATGATTGGACGCTTCTACTACACCATCTATTCAATGGGCATATTGGGTCGTATAATTCCCAGTTCAAACCCTTCAAAACTTTTATTCTGAATTTTAATGATAAAAACAAGAGTATAGAATTTACAGAAAATAATAATAACTCATTTGTGTATTATACCGTTCAATCGAAATCTCAATAAATTAAAAAAATAAAATAAAAATTAAATAAGATAATCATAATCTCACTAATTTTTTTTTTTTTTTTAAAAAGCTAGGAGAAAATTTACAGAAATGATCGTCTTCTCTCTTTATAACCATCTTCTCGGTTATACTCCTTGGTCTATTTACATGCCCAGAAATTTAAATCCAACGGACCTGGTGAACAAGAAAAGGAAAAGGAAAAAGGGTTTCAAGAACCCACATAACAGAACACACAAATTTTTGAAGCCCAAGAAAACCCACCATTTCAAGAGCTTTAAAAGCAATTTAAAACCAAAAAAAAAAAAAAAGGAAAGATAACAAGGAACCTGAGGAATCTGAGTTGTTCTGCCGCTACCGGTCTTGCCGACAGCTATTGAATACACGCAAGTAGAAATACCACCGACGGCTAACCGGAGGAGGAAGAAAGTGGTGCGGAAAGGAAGACCGCCCCGCCGTCTTCGTCCTCCAGCAAGCAGGGCTTCTCGACTCCGGCCTTCCATAATTGTGTCATTCTTTAGAGAAAAGATTGAAGAATTCACTAAGAACGCTCTCTGTTGCTTTCAGTGGCCATTCTTGGTGGCTTTATACATAGACGTGAGAAGTAATATCGGATTCTGGACGATGGACGAACGAACCCAAACCAAATTTCGTGCGACGTTCGGCGCAGCGGACTACGTAATTCTCTGTGAACGGCTCGGCCATAGCCCGTCGCAGATAGTTACAGACACAACTTTAGGATTTTGTTTTAAATTTTAATTATTGAAATTATAATTAATTGATCCCATGAAAGTTTTTAATAAAGAAAACCGGTTTAGGTTAGGGGTTATATGGCCAATAAATCAAGTACATTATTCTACAGTGATGTTCATTAAGTGAGATAATAAATATAAAAGAATAATGAAATAATTTTTATATTTTAAAAAGAAAATAAAACATAATTTATTTTTAACTTTTTATTACTATAGCATTACTTTTTAAATACTGTCATTAAAATATTTTGTAATTTTCTGTAAGTCCGGTTAGCGGGCCATCCGATAACAATGTCTAATCAGGCCATTTGCTTTTGATCCGCATCATAAGTCATACAAACTCTAAGATGTACTAATTTTAGTGCCATAGAACCTGCATAGGGCATGGCAGTAGGGCATGATCCCTTTAAATAGTTTAAATTTCATAATATAATGGAAGGGCTTGATCCTTTTGAAACTGGATTAATAATACAGAAATTAATAATCAGGGGTTTTGGGGGGAAGAATATACAAGCTTAGGTTAATATCTGGAATCCTAATACTATTCACCCTTAGACAAGCCTGTAGCCCGTTGTTCATCTAGCATGCAGTTCAGAGCAGCTCTCAAGTTTAAGAACACATTCGTATCCCAGATGCCTCACGGGCAAAATCATACTTTATTACATTTAACTGTGAATAAGATCCCATCCTGGGATTGAAATTTACATGTCCTGCCAAGAAAACAGAATGTCAACGTTCAGTTCCAAGATGTTTCCGATGGGATCTGAAACATGGTGGTGCATCCTCCTCGTGCTAGAGTGTACGGGATCCTGCAAGTACTCTTTTCTATGTGTACATAAACAAGACCTGAGATGTGAAGGCCACCTACACCGCATCTCACCCAAAAAAAAGGGTTCACATTCTAATGTTTATATCTGGAGACATGCTGGACACAACAGAGAATGCTAAAAAATCTCATAATGAAAACCATCATACTCAAAAGAACATGCAGGCATAAGCAGTTGCGTCAACAGAACTATGCACACAGACACAGGACGTTATAGAGAACTTACTCATTCAACTAGACCACCAACAAACACATGTTTGCAAGTTCTGTAGATTGAGCCAGTATCTATTGGCAAAAGGTTAGATTAATACCAAAGCTGCCCACATGGAAAGACCCTTGCGGCAAGGAACATGTTTTTGCCGTTGTACATTGCAACTCAATTATTATCAAAATTCCACTCTCCACAAATGTTTGCTCAAGGCAACTTCTGGCCAAGACTGGAGTCTGCTTAAAGTCAGGATCAGTTAACATAGCAACATTTATTCAATCAATGTAAGTAAGAGACATGTCCTGACTTTAACTAAAATGCAATTAAAAAGGGTAGCAAATAATCCTCCAAAACCCAAAAGAAATTGTTCAAATGAAAACTGACTTTAGAACAGAAGACAAAAAGAAAAGACCAAAGAAGATGATTAATTAGAGAACAGAAAGTAACTAGGCATGTACTCCCACCGACATCCTATTCCTCAGAAGAACCAAGAAAAGGCAGGCACCTTCCAAACCTATGCCCATCACAGCTGGTTGCACAAACTGCAACGTGTTTTATGTGCACTTATCCAAGCATCAAGCCAGTAAAATCTCTGCAAAATTGCCTGAAAATCCTTGTTTTACATTCTAGCACTTCAAAAAGAAATTATCAGAATTCCAAGCAACCTACATCAGAAAAGAAGGTGATGTTGTCTCAATTTCTAAAAGAAGTTATGCAGAGATTTTTTATGATAAATGCTAAAATGGCAAAATGATATGGTACATACCTGCAGATTCAGCTTACAAAGAATTTGATCAAATAGAGGACCCTGCACAGTTAATTAATGCAAATCTCTAGGTCAAGGATTCTATAACAGTAACAAGGACAATTCCAAAGAACTTCATTTTTTATTCCATTAAAGCCTCGGTAACTGGTAACAGAATGGTATGCTCTGGATACAAAATTGATCAGTCATCACTATATCAATATTCAACCTCCTCAAAATGGTTGCCTAACAATCTCCAGTCTCCAAAGATATTTTCTTTCCTCAATATCCAAAAGATGGAGCCAAACATATATATATATAACTGACTTTTACACAACCGCTGAATACTGTCATTGATGAATGATTGATCCCTCTTTCCCCACTGCAGTAACATAAGGGTAAGCTTTGTTTGCAATCATCCATGCTACGAATAGCTGAATATTCCCAAAACACATAACAAAAACCAATCTCACTTTTTACACATGTACAGAGACACACGAGCTGCTCGTGACCTGCACATTTGCAGGTTTCCAACTGCATCTCTAAGTAGGCATCCTTTCATGCTGCGGGAAGAAACCCAGAAAAACACATGATATATACAGGTTTGACTTAATCTTTACCCCGAGTGAGACCCGAAGAACTGTTAGCCTCCATGGCAAGCTGAACCAGACGTATGAACTCTTCAACATCTTGGTAGCTGAAATCAATGACCTTCCCAATAGAAGAAATACACTCTTTGTTTTTTGCCTCTTTCGAAGCTGCATTAGCCTCCAAAAAAGCTTTCTGGGATTTTCTTGATGCCTCCATTGCGTGATAAACATTTTGCATCTGCAAAACAATCAAAAGATGCTCTCTTCACCTCAGGTACTACCCCCTGTGATAATCTTAGCCAAAAAATATAAGCATACACATTAAGTTCCTAATAGCTCACAGCTCCAGTCCATCGATATAAATTAAATAACCAAACATCCAAAGTACCTTGGAATAAGAGTTAAAATAAGTGAAGCCCACCATTTTTGATCCATGAAAAAATCAAATTCTCTGGATAATTAGAAATAAAAGGTTCAATCATAAAGATTCATTCAATTTTTTAAAATATTACTAATACAACAACAACAACAACAACAAAGCCTTAATCTCAAACTTAACTGGGGTAGGTTACACGAATCTTTTCTTGTCATTCCGTCTATATTATGAGCAAAGTTTAGAGTGAGATCTAATTATTCTAAATCCTTCCTAACAAAGATTCCCACATCAGCCTAGGTCTTCCTCTCCCTCTCCTCCTGCCATTTGCCTGGAATTAGTCAACCCACTTAAATGGAGTATTTGTAGGTCACACAAATGCCACTCCCTTGTATTTTAAAATTTTACAAATCACTCCTGAAATTCACACAAACCTAGACTGTTTGCAGTAAAACTACTATCCTCCAGTGCAATATAAACACAAGTTAATCATTTTCATTCATCTTTCTGTACTTCTCTGTCAAGAGTAAGTGATATTCATCTATATGCATAATTCTTCATAAACAGTTTCCAGAAGCAAGCCTGCTTGAATGAGACTGAGGACAAAGTGTCACACAAACAACCAAAAAAGTTCAATTTAGATTTTTAGAAATAAAGATAAAAGTTAGAGACCAGACTCCAGATGAATTAACTTACAATGTCAAAAAGCCGAAGAAGACTTGTGTGGTTTCGAGCAACAATGGCAGGATTTCCAGCAACATGAGAAACTATACCCTTGGATAAAGACGCTTTGTCCACTGTTGTTTGGTTATTTAAGTTATCAATGTCTGATGCAGAAGATGATGGTGATTCACCTGAATAATAAGCCAAAAGACACTATTATCATTATATTTTACCAAGCCATGCACACTGGTCAGCGAAAAATCAGACAGATGTGAATGTTACCCAACAGGATCCATAAAGCAAATATAAACTAACAAAATGAAACAAGAAATGAAGGTTTATGTCAAAATAAATGGGTAGAATGCTGCAAGACTGAACAAATTTGAAAAGAAAAAAGTACATTCACACTCAGTATTTAGGAAGTCCTTTATATCAGAAAACAAAAGCAATTTCCTACCAACTGTTACAAGCTTGTTATAGGTCAAGACATTTGGCTGCAATACACCTCAGAGCAACAAGAAGTTAGGGACCATCCCCAAAAATAGCACAAGCTCACTTTTAGCAATTTCACCTCATTAACCAAGATGTCAAGAAACCATCAACAAACTAAATATTAACTTGGAATTAATTAAAAGCTAATCCAAAATAAAGAAATAGAACTGGCAATACAAGAACATGTGACATGGCCCCATTTCATTACCCTGAGGAATCATTTGTAAGCTCAATTGCAATTCATTCCAGTCTTTGCTTGAGCTAGAAGTTCTGCAGCTAACTATCCTCATGTACGCAACTTCCATGCATTTATATACCAAAGCAGCAGCAGCCATCTCACTCCGTTTTTCATATTCAAGGGCACAGCATCTGTGAATTAAGGAAAGATAGAATCAAAGAAAAGGTATGACAATGAAAACTATGGCTTCAACAAATTTTTTATCCCAAAGCTACCTAAGGAACTTAAACATGACTAGCAGGTATGGAATTTCTAAGGCACTCGCAGAGTTTTCTAGGTCAAGGAACATGTTCCTGCCAACTCCCTCTCTAGGATCTGAAGAAATTATAAATTCAGCAAGGAAAGTTTCCACCATAAACATGCAAAATCCCCATTACATCTAAATAGAGAAAAAAAAATCACTGATATCTCAGAAATAGTTTATGCATTACTTCTTAGCTTGTTTTGCCAACCAGTTCAAACATGAGGTATTTCAAGTGCAGAGCAAAACAAATTTCCAGACAGGCTCATCATCATAAACAAATTTTCTCACCTACAAAGGCAAATGCAGATTTTTTGTAATCAAAGTTAAAGTTAAAGTTAAAGTGCAGCCATTGGTCTTATTAATTTCATGTCCAATTCTAGTTAACAAGGTTATCTTTCTCTATTTGAATTATATATTTCACAACAAATATCTCAAAACCAAGAAAAGAGCCTTTATCAGCACTTCCACAGATTAATTCTTTCTTGTGATATTAATTCCACATATCAAGAAAATTTGTTTTTACTCTTATCTTTGATTCAATTAGATCCAGAATTTTGGCAAAGGAGAAAAAATTTATAGCACAAGTATCTTGATAGAAAATGTTTTGCTTTAGCCTAAAGGAAAACTAGAGTTAGCAAAAGAAAAGTTGAAAAATTATTTGCTCCTAACAAAACCTTTTGGCATTTCAAAACAAAACACTGGCCCCACATATAATGATGTTCATGACTTATAAACTTTCCCTTGTGCACAGCAGCATGACTAGATTACTACCAATATTCTATATTGTCTATTGCAATCATTTAAATGTAAAGAAAAGGGGAAGAGTGGCCCATGACTATGTTAATATTACTCTGCTCAAGCCAAAGGAAGTACCATATTTGGACCAAAAACAAAAACTTCCTCGTACAGCACTGACATGATTACTTACTCGCAAATTTTAGCACTAGTACGTAACAATTCCATTTGAGTCATCTCCCCCTGTCTGCCATTCTCAGTATTAGAGGTTTCCAGAAGGGAAGCTCCATGAAGAAACCTTAGTGCAGCTTGAAAATACGCTTCATTACTCTCAAAATCAAATCCACAGCTCTAAAAAGAAACAAAACCACACTAAAGTTAGGACATCAAATACAAAACAGTTTTTTACCCAGCTGCACAACAATAAATGTATCCGAGAAAGAAAGTCCACAATCATTCAAGATCTGTTGAGAAACCTTAAGATAATCAGCATAGTCTTTGAGATGGTTGGCTTCTTTCAGAGAATTGGTAGCAGTCTGGCTGGAAAGATTCATTCTTCCAGGACTTGGAGCATCAAGATCTCTTGCCCCGTTTGCCTCAGACACATGATGTCCAAAACTTTTGCCAGCTCTATTCTTAGCATCAGCATCTCCATTTTGTCTTAAGGCCTTCGACCCAATAGCATTGTCAGAGGCATTTGGAAGAAGTCCATCAAATACTCCTCCTTGCTGAGAGCCAGAGACTGATTCATGACTATAACTCTCCCGTCTGCCCCAACCTTGCAAATGTAAGAACAATTTATTTCTCCCACTCATTGATTCTTTCTGAATTTGGTTTTCCTCACTCTCACCTTTGAAATGCTGGATCAGATTCTGCTGGGGGCCAATACTTTGATTCCTGCTGCACAAACCACCCAATTGTGCAACTTGATCATCATAATCTTCCAATTTTACCAGGTTTCCCAACTGGCTGCCTCTTGAGTGTTGTCCAACAGTATCACTACTGTTAGTGTTATCTTTTTCGTTCTTACCTGGCTTAGCATTACACTTGTCAGGAATACTGTGTTTACCATTGCCCGTCCTTTCATTAACTGGTTCTTGAGATTTTAGGCCCATCTCTGGCTCACGTCTTGAGCCCTTGAATGCACATAAATCCCTCTGCCCTCCAGCTAGATCAGCAACATTAGTCTTACCTCTACCAAAATCAGATGTTGAACTTCTGTCACTGTCCTTTGACTGTAAAGAAAAACCCTTACCAGATTTCAGTGGAAACAGCCCATTTTCCTGGTAGTCTTTATTCGCTTTATCCAAACTGGAGCTCAGGTGATGTTTCAAGATTGCAGAATTACCATGGACTAAATTGGAAGATGTTTTATTTTTTCCACCAATTTTGTGATCAGCACCCTCATCCTCATCATTTAGTGGAAAAAATTTAAGGGATTCAGTATGAGAGCGACCAGAAACTTTCTCACTCCTTGCTATCCCAGTTTGATTAATCTCACCATCAGCATCTCCATTCCAGCATCTTAGTTTTCCAGTCTCAGGAAGGCCAACATTCACAACATCATTTTTCCCTTGAATTTCCACTGAAGCTAAACTAAACTTTCCTGAACATGAGGTCCTCAAGGGAGATGAGGAAACTGATTCTACTGGTGAGCTTTTCATCTCATCAAAAGTTGCCCTAATTTTATGAGAGCTTGAAACCTTTGATGAGCTTGAAGCAGTTGTCATTGAAACATCTCTAGATCTGAAATCCTTTCTCAATGAATAGACACCATCAAAAACTTGTTGAGGTGAAAGCCTTTGTCTATTCTTGTGGGTCTGCACTTCCTTATTTGTACTCCTAATTTCTTCAACATCAATTGGTTGATCTTTACTGGCTGACAAATGAACTTGGGCTGCACTATTTTTTTTGGTTAATCTATCACTGACACTAATTGTATTGCTCTCCTTAGCCAGAGATTTTGAAGCCCTGAGTTTCTTTACCCTCTTATTTTCACTCTCACTACTTTCTTTCCCATCAACACAGCCAGCATGCAGATTTTCATTGTTGCGCCACTCCTTCAATTTGCATTTCTTCATAACAGTACTTCTTTGATCAGAAGTTCTTAAATCCAGAAAAGCCCCATCTGACAATAACTGAGTTTGCCCCCCTTGCTTCTTCAAAGGAACCGATGACCTTTCCTTTGCATCACAGTCCACATCGTCCAAAAAAGAGTAATCCTTTGATTCCTTCATCTTCCTTCCAGTTGCCTTAATTAGAAAACCACCTTTTGATTTGAGACCTGCATGCTCAAGCTCCATATTGTAGTTTTCATATTTATCACTGTTGCACATTTCTTCTGTCTTAGATTTCTTTGCACTCCCACAAATATGTTGATTAGCCTCCCTTTTGTTTTTGACCATGAATGGCTTTGTTTTGCCTGCGAATATGCATTGAGTGAAAAAAAAGATGCCATGTGCTTAGATTCAAAGTCTGACAGAAACAGTGAACAGCAGCCCAAAATAAATTACTTACCAATAATGGCATGGCCTTCTTTCTGTTTGGCCAGGTGCTTTTCTGCAACCAGGTTGTGTGAGTTGCTCAAGTTATTTATTAGACTTGTTTCTGAAGGAGGCTTACTTATGTCATTTCTGCTTAGTCTTTGAACAGATTCCTGCAAGTGACACTTTGTAGAGTTTGGCTTCTGGATCAAGCCCTGGCTGCTAACTGCTTTTGTTATTTCATTCAAACCATGTTTCATTTTTCCCTGAGAATGCACAGATTGATGAAGACTCTGAAATTTCTGCTCAATATTTTGCACATGCGCTGAAGTTACCAACGATGCACTTCCATTGGCATAGTTTTGCACAGTATTTTGGCCCGCAGTAAAAGGTAAATGATACCGATCATTCAGCGCTCTTGTTGTCTCTTCCTCGCTAACCTCACACCGATTCATGCCAGGCCTATATTAGAAATTTAAAAGTATGAAAAATGGGCACATCAAATGTGGTGCAAGGATGCATCTCATGCACATACAAGTTCTCCCATCACAGAAAAGACCCGAACTCAACAATGTACTCTCCCCTTCCCCCCTCTTCCTATTGGTGTTGATGAGAATCAAACTCCCAAGACCATGAAAAGTCAACACCAAAAAAGGTACCAACCTTGGGATGGCAAGAATGAACCCAAGACCCTTTACCACCCAGTCATGGCCTTTTATTACAGACAGTAAGATATAATTTGGATGACCATTGATAAAAAAAATATATGTGTAATTAAGACCATTAAGTTGGTATGAAGACTTCGTTGATTCATATTCCACATAGGCACAAATGAAGTGAGCCAGGAAAACATACCTGGTAACAAACATGGTCAGTTGTGAAAACAGGAACAGACAATAACAAGACAACACCCCCTGGACAATGTTAATTAGGCATGCTTGTTGTCTATGCTCATGTGTAACCCAAAAACATGAAGAAAAACTTACAGCCAATCTAGCATTGTACACAGCCACTTCTCAGGAAGTTGCTCTGGCTTTGTGCCAAATGGCAACAGTCGCCACCTCTGGCAACTGTCACAACAAACCCAGTTTTCTTCTATGACTACAGGATCTAATGCAGGTGCCACCACTTCAGAAACAAGTGCACTTTCTGCAACACAAGGACCTAATGCAGTATCTTTGACAGATGATCGAGACTTTGACTGTTTATCACTGCTTTTACCACTAAATCTTTCCTTTTCTTTATCCAGAGATGCATGCAGTTGCATTCCCAAACCGTCAATGCTGGAGCCCTTTGGACTCTCTGCAATTATCTTTGAAGAACACATTAGATTGGTTTTCTTCCCCAAAGACTCTCTGCAATTATCTTTGACCTTGCTATCCTTCTGTAACTTCAACTTGTGTACCTTACCCTTACCCATTGAGACACCACCTGTAGCTCTCATTGTGTCCGTAAAGGCTGCATTCACACTAACTCTCATGCTTTCATTTGATGAAACAGCAGCTGATTTCTTGCTACTTTCAAGTTCCTGTGACTTCTTGCCCTCCAACAACAGCTTACCTTTCCCACCAGCCATGTTGGGTTCCTCGTGTGAATTAACTGTAGCTAGTTTACCATTCTTCTGTTTTGAAGGAGCCATTGATCCAAGACTAATGTCCTCTCTGCATTGAAATGCATTAGGATATGCCTTTGAAGGAGCAGAAGTTTTGTTACTCTTTCCCTTACCACTGCCCCTTACTGCTCTGTATTCCAAAACCTTTTCTCCCCAACTGCTCTGAGCATTTTTCTCACTCTTGCCACTTTCTTGTCCAGATATTGACTCCAATGAGTCCTCTTTAGCCAAGTCATAGGAGAAAAATCTTCCCTTCATTCCATCCTCACTGGAAACTTCAAATGCCCTATCAGCTGCTTTTGCAGGGCGGCCGGTAATAAATCCTATATTCAACGAAGGCGATTGTTTTAAATCGCTAAACAAAATACCCTTGTCTTCTAGGGTGTCATTTTCTACATTTTTCTTGATTATGTCATTCTCAAAATCAATGTGACTCTCACGCTTCAATTCAACGGTTCTTTCACTATTCCTGAGCAGTTTTGCATCCTCCTCTGACAAAACTTTGTTACCTCGGGTATTAAAGGACTGATCTACTGACAAAGGAGATTGTGCTTGACAAATTTTGAAAGCAGGAGCAGTTTTATTGCCCCTAGATTGTGTTTCCTTTCTCATCAAACAAAGTAAACTTTCATGCAAAGGTGATACAAGGACACCCCCAGGGAATGGAAGGGAAGTCATAACCTGTTTTAACAAACAAGATTATCCAGAATGTTCAAGAAATTTCAGCCATGGATAGATCTCTTGGCATTCATCCAGTGCCTACAAACTGATATCAACAAAAAGAAAAGGAATCTCTACCTGAAGAATGCTAGTGGGAGATTCATTTTCAGTACAATGTGATACAGGCAGCAATTCACCACTTCCCTCTGGACTGATCCCCAATGATGAAGAAGAAGAATTACCAAGCCCAAGACCACTGTACATTGCTGCATTTTTTTGCAGCATTTTGTCAGAACTTACCTTTAACCTAAACTTAAGTGTTCTTTGGTCCAAGCCTGATTTGTGTGAACTTTCATCCTTCAAATTAGATTTTTTAGCACATTGAGTAGATGAGAAATCAGAATCTTGCTTGGTTGAAGTGTCTCCAGATGCCAATCCAGAACTTTGCAATGCATTGGCATTAAAGGTAGCAGTACCAAGCCTCACAGACAGGGGAGCATTTGAGGTAACTTTTGAACTCTGTAAGGCACCCTGCATGGTAGCAGAGTTACAATGCTCAACTAAACCAGTACTCCCCTAACGAACCATACACATCTCCTTCCAATCAACTTACAAAAAAAACAAGGAATAAAATTTTCCATACCTCCAAGGCCAAATTGTTGGGGGATCTTGGAGTACTAGAGTCCCATGGAGACTTGGGACGTGACAAAGTGCGTGGCGAGCGTTCATAGGCAGGCAGGAAAGAGCCATATCCACCAAATTTTGCCCCTGCCACAACAAGTTTGAGTGTTACTTCATTGTTTCAAGACTACACAAACTTTTATTTATGCACAACAACTGCCACTATACATCACTTACCCAAATTCTCTGCAGAAACCCCGCCTTCAAAATCTTTTTGAAAGTGGCCCAAAACATTTTGAATCTTCTCATCCTTCATGAAAGAGAAATCACTACCATTACTACCTTAAAACACAGAATCATAAGAGAATTGACTACCCCAGTAGTGAAACGTGACAAATCATGTACAACATGACTAATCAGCTAGGAGACAGCCAGGATAAAGAACAACTGCAAAGGTGAAACAAAGTTAGCCATTGTTAGTAGCCATCTTTCTCTTTGTATGGCATCAATTCACAAAAATAAAATAAAATAAAATATAAAAGAGAATACCAGTTTAACAGAACTTTGGCATCATTTGTACTTCTCCAAGTGATTCCAAACCAGGATGGAGTTCAAAAAAAATAAACACATATGTACTATGGTTATATAGCATTATTAACTTTTTGATACAATGGTTTGACTCCAATGTGCATGATAGACACAGTGATTAGGCCACACAGTTATGCTTTCTTCTTTCTATAGTTCAAGATTTTAAGCAACCTTATTCTTTCCTCTTCTAACAGTGATTTTGCTGACTTTTCTACTTTTTTTATGTAACCAAATGGGTTAAATGGCTTTGATATTTTGGGGGGGGGGGGGGGGGGGGGGGGAGGGGGGGAGGGGAGAACTGGTTATCCAGATTTTGCACTAAACACTTTCACATAACTATTTATCAGGTTCAAACACATTTGTCACTTCTTTTAACTCTTTGAGAGATAACACTGCATATTATATAATTTTCAAGCACTCTATATGATTCACAAATATTAAACAAACTGAAAAACTTAATGACTCCATATAGTTGTGTATTATGTGTATATTTGTGTTGGCACACAATTGTGTTCACTATTTTGGGGTGGGGTACACATCATCCACCTTGCCAATAAGGAATCTGGATAAGAGGAAGAAAGAATAATAAGCACTTAGTTTCCAGTTGCTTTATTTTGAATAACTATACACTACTAGTGTAAACATTTGAATTATGCCTCTATTGAAGAGAACCTAAGTGCATTTGGTTCCAATGATAAAAATTTCAAGAATCGGTAATCAATTTACATTGCACGCCATTTACTTCAATGATTTTACCATGATCTAAACTTAAAAGTCTCTCACACAAAATTCACTGAACCCACATGACTAATCACCATCCTTTTGACTAGAAATTATGTGTTAGCCAAAACATATGCATTCTGCATTGTTTCAACTTAAAAATGCCATGGGAAAAATCCATATTAAATGCAAAACCTTACAATGTAAGAGAGAGCAATATCAGGGTCCATGTTGTTATCGTCATCATTCTTGTAAGAGCAAGCCTCTCCTTCCTCAACCTCAGAATTCTCCTCCATCTTCACAGCCAAACCCCACCGTAAAATGGGAAAAGCCCTAACCCTAGCCCCAAAACCCTAACCTGGAAAACGCACTTTCCCTAAAGTCCAGCATCACTTTAAACTTCTTAAATTAAACCCTCTTCCACCCAGAAAAGCACCCAAAAAGAAAAAAATAATAATAAAAAAAAAACCCTCAAAAACACCAATTTCCCCAAAAACGACTTTGACACCGCCGAGTCACGAGCCCTAATTGAGATTAAATAAAAATGGCAAAATTAAGTGAAATTAACAATTAATTATTCACTTCAAACCCAAACCGGACTCGATGATCGGATAATGGGGATTGAATGATCACATAATCAATCACCATTAACCCACGATTGACTCGACTGGGTCACGGCAGCGAGTCAGATTGGATTCTCAGTTCTTCAGTTATATGAGTCTCTCTGTCTCTGGTTCGGTTTTTTTTTTTTTTTGGTTTCTCTTGTTTTTCCTCCTATTGATGTGTACCGCAGAGACAGGGCCGGTCCCTTCTTGGGGACTCTGTTATTATTCTTATTTTTTTAATTTAACCAACTAAAATAAAAAAATAATTTTTTAATTGGTTCGTTGGTTTTGCATTTATTTGTTTTCCCCTTTTCGGGTTTTCCGGACGTTGGGTTGGGGCCACACAGATTTAAGGTCTCTAATTTTGTACCATTTTCAATTTTCTTGATTCTTGGGGTCGACGCGCGTGGAATCCACGGGCGGGATTTCTAATTTCACCGCTTGCCAATAAGGTAACCACGCAACGGCGCCGTTTGGCTTGTTTCAAGGGACAAGCATGTAACCGTGAAAGAAGGGAGAGCGTTGCGAGAGACTTGCCAAATTCATGCCTAAAATAATCGTATACGTGTAAAATCATTCCTTTTGATAGCAACCAATTTGGAATTTTCTTCAAGAAAACATAGAATATAAGGCTCCCACGTAAGTCTACGTCTGCTGCTATTGAACAAATTCATAATAAGATTAATTCAATTGAATCCCAACAATTAAATTAAAACACGCAAATCATATATTATAGTACCAAAAACGCTTTTTTTAAATAAAAAAATACATAAAATATATATCAATTATCTTGATAGAAATTTTAATATTTAGTATAAATAGATAATAAAACTCATATTTATACTAATTTTTTTTTAAAAAAAAAAAAACACAGCAAAAGTGTAAAATCGATTTAATTAATTTTATTTAAATTTTTATTATTTTTCTTTTTTCTTTTGTTGTGTTTAGCTTCTGCGCCTGCAAACAACAAGAAAAACAAAATAGTAATAAAAATTGAAAGACGTCTCCATCAAAGCTTAATGTTGTTTTGCTTAGGAGTTAGGGTTAGAAAATTATACAAAAACCGATAGTTTGATACGATCGTGTTTCTTCTATCTCGATCTTAACCACCCCGTCATTGGAAGGTGGTTTGCTGTGGGTTTCTGGTGTTAAGGAAGGTGGGTGGGTGGGTGATAGTGCCGTTCGGGCATGGATTCGGTGCAGGAAGCTAGCGAGGGAGTGGCCAGCACGTTGCTAATGCGGTTCATGTGGCCACATGGCGGGCGAAGTGTGTTTGTTATCGGTTCTTTCAATAGGTTACTAATTTGAATTTTCGTTGTTAGTAATATTTTTTGTTATTTGATGGGTTAGTATGTGTTGGTTTTGATTGACGGGATTGTCGTCTTTCTGTGAAGATGGTCTCAGCTCGTGCCTATGTCCCCAGTTGAAGGTTGCCCCAAAATATTTCAAGTCATTTATCCGATAACGCCTGGTTACCACCAGGTATTTCTTCTGGTTTGCTTTGGATGGGCGAAACTTTGAATTTTGATAAGAGATTCAATTGCCTTTTATTTTCGTCTGCAAATAAGTAAATAATGTGTTTGCTAAACGTTTTTCTCCTGTGTATTGATGAATTCGCACCTTTGGCTCACTACATTTCATATGCAGTACAAGTTTTTGGTTGATGGAGAATGGTGTTTCGACGAAAAGCAGCATTACTCTCCAAGTGAGTACGGCATAGTTAATGCTGTCCACTTTCCTGTTGAACCCAATCACAATCCTACAATTAATCCTGAGATGCCTTTGGAATTCAAGAATAAAGCTTTTAGACATCTGGTGAGATCTGGTTCTGCTTTTTTCTTGAACTCTTGTGTGTGTGTGTGTGTGTGTGTGTGTGAGTGTGTGTGTGTTTATATATTTATATATTTAACCTCAGCAGTTGTCATTGCAGTTGCTAGAAACTCACTTGGGATCCTTCATATTTATTATTCTGTTACTCCACGGTGGTATACTGCATTTATTTATTATTTTCTTATTGTTTCTTTTTGAATAAACAGTGTCATTATTGGGCTTTTCATTTGCATTGCAGGTCGGTTTGTCCGATGGTACATTGACTCGGGTGGTGCCAAGCATGTCAGAATCTGACCTGCAGGTGTCCCGTCATCATATTTCTGTATTTTTATGTGCACACACTGCATACGAGTTACTTCCAAAGTCAGGCAAGGTGTGGATCATTTACCAATTGCCTCACTTTTGATGTCCTTTTCTGGTTCTGGACATTTTCTTTAGTTTAGTATCTGCAAATTATTCCCGTATTCTCCTTATTTAGTACATGTCACTTACAGGTGGTTGCATTGGATGTTGATACACCAGTAAAGCAAGCATTTCACATTTTGTATGAGCAGGTATTTAGTTGATTGAAATGTTACTCAATACATCATTTGACAGTGTTGATTGCAATTCTTGTTTCCTTTTCTGCATATTGCAGTTGATTTACCTGTCATATATTTCTGTATTGTGACAAAAACTCCCACCTTATGACGACAATTAAAAAGCTATTTGCATATTCCATGGAACATTTTTTTTTTTTTCCGATATTTGCATGGAATGAAGCCTGTCCAAAGTGGTTTTGAGTTTTTTTTTTTTTTTTTTTTTGGTACAAGTATATTGTCTGCACTTATTTTAAGAGTATCGCTGTCATGCTGGCAGATTATATTTGTAATGAAGAGTATAATTAGCAGTTGTGGTCTGCATAGCTTAGTTGTTGGGACTTTTTTGTGTTTCTAAGTAAATGTGCCTCTGACTGCCCCCTTTCAGTGCTGGCCAGTTATGCTCTAGGTAGGCTTATTATTTTTTTCTTTGCAGATTTTAATGTCATCATCTGGCCTTCCACCTAGATTTTTGTTCTTTCATTTCCAACTATTGATGATGTTATCTAGTTGTTGTTGATAAAGATCTTGGCTATAATATCTATTCTAAGTCAAGCAATTTCCAGGGAATCCCTATGGCACCACTTTGGGACTTGGGCAAGGGCCGATTTGTTGGAGTGCTTAGTGCATTGGATTTCATATTAATTCTGAGAGAGGTATGCACATTTAAAATTGATATCTGTAATTAGTGAACCTGCCAATGAAAGCAATTTTCATGTCATGGTACTTATATATGTATGCATTGTTGTGAAGTTGCTATAACATTTCATATAGTTTCTTATTATGTTTTTTAAATCATATTCTGATAAAAACGTTGTTTGCTGGGATTTGTCTCACGGGTATGGTTTGGAAGGCACTGAGCTTATTTGAACTGTGAACTTAATTGTTTGGTGAATGTGATCATGTAAATGCTAAATTTGGAATTCCTCTTTCAGTTTCTTTTCCCTGAAATCATTTTCTTCTGGAACTTATCATTTCAAAATATATATGCAAATATAGCTGGATGTTGTTATGCCTACTATTCCAGGAATTGTTCCTTGTTATTGTGGTATAGTGATATATATTCCTCAAATGTAATTTACTCCCAGCTTGGGAATCATGGCTCCAATTTGACGGAGGAAGAACTAGACACTCACACCATATCTGCTTGGAAAGAAGGAAAAGCATACCTGAATGGACAGATTGATGGGCTTAGGGGACCATATTCAAGACCTCTCATCCATGTATGTTACTTTTCTTGTTTAATGTTATGGCACATTCTTCATTTATACACAGTGTACAACTATCCCTGGTGCTTCATTTTCATGTTTGATTGTGCTACATGGGTTGAGATGTTAACATTGAAATGATAGTATCCACTATTAGACACAACAAAAAATTGTCTGGTATGGGTTTGCTTTAGTATTAGACATGGGTCTGCTGATTGTGCAGGTGGGACCATACGACAACTTGAAAGAGGTTGTTTCTAGAATATTGCAAAATGGAGTAGCTACTGTTCCTATTATTTATTCTACATCTGAAGACGGTTCATTTCCCCAGCTACTACACCTTGCTACACTTTCTGGAGTACTGAAATGTAAGCCCTTTGGTTAGCTTTCTAGGTTGTGGCATATGATTCATCACTGATTAACGGATGTTGATATCCAGGTATTTGCAGGTATTTTAGACATTGTTCTAGCACCTTGCCAATACTCCAGCTGCCAATTTGTGCAATTCCCATGGTTACATGGGTTCCAAAGATTGGAGAGTCTAATAGGCGCCCTTTGGCCATGTTGAGACCAAGTGCTTCTCTTAGCACAGTTTTAAACTTATTAATTGAAGGTATGGTTTCATTGATTGTCAAGTAGATGAAACTACGTGTAATGTTTGACCGAAAGTGCCTTTCTGATGTTTTGGTGGTGTTAATGTTACCAAGCACGTGGATATTGGCTAGCAATTTGAGGCTTTACTTATTAATGTAACTCATAGTCTTGAAAGTTTGAATTACAAAAAGAGTAATAGTTATTCCTAAGATTAGCATTGTTTCCAAATGATGAATCTTCCAAGTAGCCAAAACTGGGAACCGCAGAAGAAAGCATCGATGCCTAAATTCATTGTCTGCATTATAAATGGTGCATGTTTGGTATAAATTTGTTGCTTGGTCTCTTTTCTCAATAGGTTTTCCCTTTCTTAGATGTGCTGTCTGTTCTGTTTCCGTTTCTCAGCATAGCATGAGGATGAAGACCATAGCTGTAACATTTTCTTATTTATGAACTAGATAAGCTAAATTGATGGAGGATTATTAGGAAATGTATGGCTACATGATTGATGGTGGAATTAGTGTTGCTCATTTGGAAATTTAAAACTAACACATAGATGCTCCAAGAGACATGACTTGGACAATTGGAGCGACCATTGGCTGAAGGTAACTCTCTCCCTTCCTTTGGAGGTCCATTGGCTGGGCTGTAAAATTGGGGAACAGATGCCATGCTTAGAATTCTCTTATTTTTGTTGTGACAAGGTTTGATCCCATGCATTTAATTTGATGCCAGGAAACTATAGTAGCCAAATTGGCTGTCATCTTAGTAATGTCCTGTTTATTAGACAGGTCCTTGATACATTGGTTGGATGGTCTCTATTTCATATAATGTTCTTCAGCCTTTTTTTAATGCTGTCTTATTTTCTCTGTCACTGCAGCTCAAGTAAGTTCAATACCAATTGTTGAAGACAATGATTCATTATTAGATATTTATTGTCGGAGGTGAGCTGTGCTTTTGGGTGTGATACATCCTATAAAACAGATCATACTTTATAACTCTCCTCTCATAATAAGAAACTTTTCTTGCTTTTGGGTTTTTTGAGCAGTGATATAACAGCTCTTGCGAAGGACAAAGCTTATACACATATTGATCTCAACAAAATGACTGTTCAGCAGGTTACTCTTTCTTGTTCTCCTAGCTTTCCTTCTAACATGTTTAGTGAGCCACTTCATACTTGTCATTCTAAATTTTAAACTAGGAAAAATGATGAAGAGAAAAAAGAAAATTTCCACTTAATGGGTTCATGTGGGGGAGAATCTGGAGGCACTGTCATCCTTAAGCATCTTAATGTGATGTTTCTATTGAAAAGACTTGTACCAAAATTGTGGCTGGAAGTACCTGGTACCTTTGCTGCATCCTTGTTTGATTGTACCATCAACTTTGTTTATAAGTCATTTCATCTGTGGAGTAGGCTGAATTGCAATATGGACTTCTAACAAGATGCAAAGGTCTGATGTAGTGTAATCAAATCAGAATGCAGAATGTTTTTGAGCAAAATCTTGGTTGAGAATGTCAGTACCTTGCTTTATTTCTGTCATGATCTGTGACAGTCAGGGTTGGCTTGTGCTTTCATGCAAATTTTGTGGTTAATTATTGGTGGAGATAATGTTGGTAATTTTGCAGCTCTAGTACCTGCAAATGGGAATGTGGCATGTACCCTTCTCCAACTCTGCATATAATAATAATAATAATAATAACAAAATAATAAAAAAAAAATGTAGAAAGAGAAAATCCATTATCCTATCACTTCGAAAACAAGAAAATTAAAGCTAAATAAATGCTGGTGGCTCTTGAAATTGTGTGATCTTTGCAAAGATCAGAGTTTCCTGAGCACCAATTTCTTATTGAAGAGTTGTTAAAAGTAGAATGTAGAACTGCCTCTGGCAGAGATTTTGAGGAAGTCCCAAATTACATGCAGTTGGTCAGATGATGTCAGTCACTTTTGCTTCACAATATTCAACCTTCAAAAACTTCAATTCTACTGCCCAACTACGTGAATGCATTTGTACTGGCAGCTTTTCCTTTGGTGATCCTTCTGAATTTTTCATTGCTGTGAAATATTGGAGAACTGTGCTCATGATGTTCCTGATCTTGTATGCTCAATAAATTGTCATTAATCAATTGACTAGGCTTTGCAATTGGGACAAAACTCCTACTCTCCATATGAGCTTAGAGGCCAAAGATGTCATATGTGTTTACGGTCTGATACATTGCATCAAGTGATGGAGCGATTGGCAAACCCAGGTAACATTAATGTCATTTGTGGTTGAAGAGCAAGAACTTAGTCTAAGGTGGTGCTTATTATTATGAGATTGGAACTCCAGTTTGAGATTATTATTCAGTACAACTTTTTGAACAATGCATGGCATTGTGTTTGTTATTTTTCTCAATTTTTTTCTAACGTGTATAATATAAAAGAAAATGTTATCTCTTTTGATTTCAGGTGTCAGACGACTTATTGTTGTGGAGGCTGGCAGCAGGCGGGTAGAAGGCATTGTGACACTTAGTGACATTTTCAGGTTCCTGCTTGGTTAGTTCAAGCCAATCACAGGAAGTTATGCTTGAAGGCTTATCATGCATTCGTCTTGGATTCCCTGCAAATCTTATTGCTGCATCTTTGGCAATGTTGCTCTAAAGTGTGACTCCATGGTGTCCTTGCCACTTCAATCTCATTTCTGTGAACTCTACTGTTGAATTTGCCTGTCATTTTTGCCTGCTTCTAGAAATTTTAGGCTACAAGGGAGGCATACAATTTGAGGGTTGAGGGTTCTTGTAATTACCAGATTATTCACATCCTCCTCTATCATCATGAACCACTCTGACCCATCAATGTGAATTTCATCTACACGTAGACCATGGGACCTGTAATGGTTCTATGCCGCTATTCTGGCGGAAGAGGCATGGGAGAGGGGGAAATATTTGATGATTATTCGCAGCTGTACTTTTATTGAACAGTTATTGCTCCTCAAACCCTTCTTGGGGAAGTTGATCTGGTTAAAAGGGTGTAATTGGCCTTTTTGCTTGTACCCACTCGTGACTTTGCTTATGCCACGCAGGAGTGTAAAGATAAATGCTATTGTTATCAAATGAGAAGCAAAGTGCCGGTGCTGTTGACTGCAACATACGTAAGCTTGTTATACTCGGCCGAATTGGTCTCAAATGCTAATTTTTAATCTTTCAACTGAGCCAGGCCATACAATAAAATCAGCAGGAACCTGTGAAATGGTGCCGAGGATGCGACCCATCTGCCTCTGATAAACTGTGAATTTACTGATACTGTCATCAATCCGGGTAATAGGTAAAGCAAGCGGGGTGTCATTGGTACTAACTCGAATATGATCCCAAGCCATTGGTTATTACAGATTGTCGTAGGGAATTGACGGGTGATTAATAATATTAATTTGTTTACAAAAAGAAATATCTGGACTTCTCTTTCTGTGATTAAAAGTAAAGCGGCGAAAAAGAGATACTAATTATAATGCCATAACTAGAACTAGAAAAATAAAATTGCACAAGATGCGATTAAACCCTGTTAGACAATTTTCCAATCTGTTGAAACGACGTCGTGCGATCAGAATGATTAACCCCTCTTTGGAAGATCAAAAGATCAAAAAACCAAAAAAAAAAAAAAAAAAAAGGGGAAATGGCCCAGTCCTCCGAAACCAAAGTCAGAGAGATTGCAAACACGGAAGAAAAGAAGAGGAAGAAAAGAATAAAGCAGAGAGAGAGAGAGAGAGAGAGAGAGAGAGAGAGAGAGATGGAAGGACTGAGCGAAGAAGAAAGAAAAGCACTTAGAGGAAGTAAATTCGCTCCGCTCCCTCCTCCTTCTTCTTCTCTGCGTTCCCAACAACCCAGCAGGTATTGACTTTCTCTTAATAATTTATTTTGCTAATCGGGAGAATTTTCAAGTAAATTCTCTCTCTATGTTTTGTGGGTTGTCGCCACCAATCAATAATTCATCCATCTAACACGTGCCTGTATAGGTTGGCTCACCCGGGGGGGCCATTGAAGACGAACAAGGCGGCGGCACTGGCCAAATTTCTTGAGAGAAAGCTTCAAGACCCCAATGGATTGGCCTCCATTGATCCCCAACTTATTGAATTGGCCGTCCAAAACGCCAAAGACGCTGTTCTTTCCTCTTCTGGTACATATTCTTGATTACCCTTTTTCCAATTTTTTGTATTTAAACAAATAACGGGTTGGTTGGGCAAAGTGGAACAGAAAGATTGAAACTTTTGGTTTTGTATTGGTTTTGGTTTTGAATATTTTATGTGGGTATGATTGCAAGGGTTTTACCTACTTGAGATTTTAGATGTTACAGGCTCTTATTTATGTGCTTTTGAAATACAATTTGGTAGTCTGCTTTGCTTGTCTAGATTTATGCAAGTTTGCAATTTTGCAGCTTTTAAGCTTGCTAAAATGGAAGTAGGACTTATGGCTCAATTGCTTTCATGTTTCAGCTGGCGCTTCAAATTCTGGAAGAACTATCCATCATGTAGATTCCTTTGGTGACGAAGAGGTTCTTGAATTCAGATTATCTCTAATCTTTCTTTGTAAAGTTAAATGATGCTTCTATTGAGAACTTTCTAATTGGGAAAAAACTTTCAGGAATCTTTTGAAGAAGAAAATGTGGAAATTTCTTCACAGAAGAAAAACAAGAGGAAAAAAAAGAAAAAGCGGAAAGGGAAGAAAAATAGGAACCAAAAGGTGAGACTCTGACGGTTTGTTGTTATTTTCTTTTGCCTTGTTGCAACTTAAGATTGATCAGACCTCTTTTTGTTGCAGATGGTCGATGATGGCGATCATGTCAAGTTGAAAAAACCTAAAAAGTTCAAATTTCGATGACACTGATGCATTGGCTGCTACAAAACTCTGTTAGACAACAGAGAGGAGAAAAATAAATTTTTGTTCGATGAAGTGGAAAGAAATTTTGCTAATGGCAGATTGGAATCTGATCTTCATCCAATGTCGAACGGTGTCCTGCTGGATCTCTTGTAGACAACGATACACCGGATCACTTATCCTTGTTTCTATAGTTTTTTCGTTCCTTCAACATGTATTGGTTGATTTAAACGAGTGGTGAATCAATCTTTTGTTCGTACATTTGATAAATTGTAATTGGGAATTGTAGTTTGGAAACAGTTATTAATAACATAAAATAGGAAATATTGTGCATTCCTTAATTTATATTTTTTATGGCAAATTTCTTTGAAAACATGAAATAACATTTTCCTGTTAAAACGATCATTTTATCTTTTTGAAGTTCACGGCAGTCAACTTAAGTTTGGAGCAAAATGAAATTGCTTCTCTAGTCTGGGCTTCAGATATTCCAAGTCGAAACGTCTCAGTGGAGACCGTTAAATGTACAAGAATAGCCGAAGTTGGCTTCTTGTATTGGGAGCAGTGGATGTACAACCAAATGGATTTTGGTACAAGTTCCTGTTCGAGGTTTTTTTTTCTTTTCCTGGAATAGTCAAAAACAGAGCAAAGGGAGAGGTACATTCACCTTCAGGTGACAGATTCTGATTAGCTTGTACATTTTATGAAAGGAAGTAGTAACAACTACAAACTACTGCGCAGGTATGAGGGCCAGTATCTGACTCCTAATAATCCCCATGCATTTCTGTATCTCAGCATAAATTGGAAGGTTCTGGGAGCAACATGGCTTCAAACTAGTAACAGCAGAATCTAGTATCTGGGCTACATCACTCGGTGGAAACTGTCGCTCTGTACATTTCTGCATTTAGTTGAGTGAGAATTGTTAGGACAAGGGGAAGGGCCCCATTGTGCAACAATCAATAATCCAAAGAAGAAACTAGATACTTTGTGTGTTTCAGGTCTAAGGATGCATAGGATACTTCACCGAAAGTAATTGAAAGAACAAAGGTTTGTCCCGCAGAAAATAGGAAATACGGCAATTCTCCAAAAAGAGTTACCTGAATCATAAGCAATGTAGCTACACACTGGCCAATAAGATCCAAAGGCATCTTTGTGTTGTTTTGGTTGAAAAGATTGTTCAACATAGTATCAACTGGATCATTGATTGCAACCAGATTTGTGCAAGAACTCAACTGATCTTCGAAGGCCGGAGCATTGCTAGCTGTACTTACAGGAGTAGATGATCTATTGGCTGGCATGCTTAACTCATCTGCTGAAAGATGATTATTTACAAAATCTATAACCCCTTCAATGCTCTCCATGCTACTATCCTCCCTTTTAAAAGATGACATTGCCTGAAATGGAAGGCAGAGACAACATTGTGTAGCAGCTAAAGAGGAGGAAAATGAAATGGTCAAACAGCTACATACTGCCACCACAAACAGTTATTCTGTGTCTGCTGTGAGCTGGCTCATTTTAGAGATTAGATTAAAATATTTATAGTCAACTCAGTGAGTAAACCAACATTGGTGACCTTGATGCAAAGCTGCCAAATTAAACCCTATGCCAATTACCACTAAGTTGCTGGCCAGAGCAAATGATTTTCGACATCAGTGAAATGAAAACTTCTCCATATTTTCTTTTTGTCAGAACAATCCTAGTATCAAATCACTTTGATAGGAAATAGCAAGTCACTAATGGTAATGCCAGGTCTCCTCGTCAAACTCTCTGCCAACAGTTCAATTATTGTTCATCTAATTGGAAACACCTTGAGCAGAGTCCCAATTACAGCTACTTCCAATATGTTTCAGAGGCAAGACATGTTTTAGACTTTGAGCAAGACAGATATACAGAAGTAGTGTTACACCCAATTGCAAAATCAGAAAATACTGCAAAGCAAGTACCAAGACAAGAGAACAGCTTGTCATACCTGCACAGCCACATCAACCATTGTCCGTGCTTTCATTCTTGAGGTTTCCACAATCTCAGCCACATGACATCCAGATTCTTGGATGTCACTGTCATCTCTTGAATGGCCAAAAGATCTGTAGTGTCCAACTGGTTCACCAACACTTCCTATGGGCTTAAGCCACATATGCAGACTGTTCCCTTGATATGTATTGCGTTGCCTCAAGCAACAGAGTGCAGAAGAAACCTGCACGAAGAAGTCAGCAAATCAAGCAATTGCTTACAGTGCATGACAAGGGAAGAAAAATTGAATCTAAAAGTTGGAAAGTGTATCACTCATGCCTGCTCATTGGTCTCATTTAACTGCAGAAGTACTGCAGCATAGTACTTCTTAAACAGCTCAGAATCCTTCAGAGAATTTTCTCCATCATGTTGGTTTCCCAATACCTCATCATTCAAGCAATTCAACTCAGCCAGTAAAGCCTCCTGCAAGTCAGAATGTTCATCAGATTCTTTGACAAATACCATAGTCATTTTGGCCACTCAAAACAATTTCTCCATGTGGCCACCAACAAAAGCAATTTGAGTAGGAAAAAGTGATCAAACTACCAACATGAGGCATAAATGATACACAATCTAACACTTCAGACTATAAAAGGGCTGCAGCCAACAAAATGAAAAAAGTTACAGTGTGATCCAATACCTAGGAATTATCAATAACTGATGCATTTGTAGCAAATTGAACTGAATGTATCCCAAAGACATATTTTTCAAAATGCAAATGAGAAAAAATAAAAAGATTCCAGGAAAACAGATAGTACAACCTTTTTGTCAAGAGCACGAGTCAATTCGGAAAGAGCATGGATATCAGCTTCTTTTGCTTGGATTTGTGCAAGAACAGAAGGATCATTTAATGCTTGTTGGGGATTAGCAGCCTTTATAAGATCAATTTTATTTTGTGTATCAAAACTTGATGAATCCCCCTGACAAAGCATTCCACCATAGATATAAATACAATTATTCTGCTTCTCAAATACTTCACTCAAATGCCCAGCTAGTAGCAAAAGTAGTGAAATCACTAGACAACCTTTTGGTAAGTTCAAATAGATTACATGTTCCAAAAGCATGAGTCTAATTAGAAGAATGAAGGAGAAGACTTGGTTTCATTAATAACAAAATAAGATAAAAGTACTTAGTTTATATCTCAACTAAATTTGCAGGAACTCATTTATGAGGATAAATGCTCTTCTTTGAAAAGTCCAAGACATCAATCCACTCAAGATGTAAAATGTTCCACAAGAATGGGCATTAAATTTTATCCCTGTGACCAAAGTGTAGAAATATAATAACAGCATCTGTCAGAAGATTCAATAACTATGTAATAAAAATACAAAACTGATAACCTCTTCATTGACTTTAAAAAGTTTGTGATCGAGCACATGTGAAAAGCAAAAATATAAAACTTAAATTTCAAAAATGCTAACCTTTGCCTGCTGTAATGAATTGCTAATATGGTTGGTTGAAGGGGCAATATGCAGGAGAGTATCAATGTTCTCAAGGTTCTCAGATGAGGCAAATTTTGCGTATCCATCCACTTTCCTTTCCATAGGTTGATCATTCATTTTGAGCTCATTGCAGTTGTCAATAATTTTAGTAGAAGTGGGAGTATGCTTGATAAGAGATGCAGGCATATTGTCCAAGGTATTTAAAGGCATGCAATCGACATCCTGTCATAAAATAGGGACCACCCATTAAATGGCATTACTTGCTTTCCAATGCTAGGCAAACTTAGAAAGTGATCACAGGTATGATCCTTGAAGCGCATTTAACAGACAACATATTTTTCTTCTGACACAGGAGGGAGAAAGGAGCAAGTTGCTACACATTCTATTTAATATTCCTAATAATATGAGAATTTAATTTGACAAAGAGAAAGCTTTATCTAATTTAGGAGTAAGCAAAGAAATTTTTCAATGATCAAAATGAAGATAAAAAATTTCCATAAAGCAAATTTAATGAAGAAACAAAACTTACCATGATAAATTCAACTCCTAGTTCAGATTGGCCAAACTGAACCCTTGTCCTACTATGGTCAATAGTAAGTACACTTCCATCATGAATCTCTCTTGTCTTTGGATGAAGAGCAATTACTTGCTGCCCTACATACAAAGGTCGAGCTAAATCAGTCGGAAGTCCATCCCTAGTACCAGCACGAAGTTCTGCATAATGTTCTCTAACAGAATCCCGGTATTGATTAAGCTTCCCCCTCTCTTCCTTTACAAATTGCTCAGAAAACCTCCGTGGTTTCCCAAGGGAGCTGCATTTGCAAGAAAGTGTAAACAAAAAATTTTATTGCCAAGACATTTAGAATTCATCATGAGCACGATATGAACTGCACATGCAGGAATGAAATTTCATTGACAAACCTCCTGATGACACCCCACTCAACGCGAGTTAATCTTGAAATATGGCCCAATCCTACATGATCCAGGTACTCCACAAACTCCTTTTTTGCAAACCATGGGTAATCAATTGCACTATAGAACCATTCAAATATGCACCATCTCCGTACTTGATAGCAGGAAAAGCAATTTGAAAGCTTTTCCTGTAATTATTAAAAATACATGTTAACTTGGCAGAGATTTGGGCAACTAGACTTCACATATATGTGGTATATATCTAACCTTAAGACTGAGTACTCTGTCATGGAAGTGCGCATTTCCAACGCTGTCAACAGATTTTATGTCTTTTGCCATCAATGGTTCTGGCATGCTCAATTTGCGCCTGCTTCTCACTTTAGTAGTTAAGTTCAATTTTTTTGGAGATATAACCTTTAAAGTAGATGGAGCTGAATCATTCAACTCCCTTCCATGATCAGAACTTGAAGAAGTACATTCAGGAGGTTTCAACAATTTTCCCTGTTTCAGGTATGCAACATCATTAAGTTTTGCCTTTAGAAACAGTTCTTTTTTTTTTTTTTTGGTCTAGTTAGATTGGCAAGGAGGGTATTTTTTATGAGTAGATAACAATGATATCAAACACATAAAAATTGCAATTTCCAACCATAGTAAGATCTAGAGACCGAAGTGCTTAAATAAGAAGGACAGAATATCAAACTCAAGGTGCATTACATGATCAGAAGAATGCCAAAATTTTCAAAAAACATTGAGAATTTTGAAGGTGAAAAAGCAGCACACCTCAGACTTTTGAAAATCACCCAGATGAGTGCCAGTGAGCTCATCATTTTCAGAAATCTGCAGAGTTTTTTGTAAGTGACATAAGGATGGCCACAAATTTATTAAATGACAATTGTGTCATAAATCAAGCAGAACAAGTTAGCTGGCAAGAGTTAAAAACTTAAAATTAAACTTTTAATTTAGAAGGCAAGAATTCGTGTCTCCACTTCCATATTCCTTCATTAATCCGATGGGTCCAATCCTTTGTTTCTGGAGTAATTAAGATCATGGGAAGAAGTTTTTACCTGTTTAGTTGTCTTGATGGAAGTTGTTTTAATTCCAGGAGTTGAATGACTCCTTTTGACCTTAGACTTGGCAACAATTCCAGCCTTTTCCTCCCCAGCATGCATAGAAGACTCTAACAGCCACAGTAACAAATATGATAGTATGCTTAAGTTTTAGCAGAATCACACTAATTCCTAATATCAACTTCCATGTACTGTGAAGTGAAGAGAACCTTAAAACTCAAAAAAGGCAAAGAAATGAAGAATAGCCAATGAGATGCAAATATGCATGCATTATAAGTTACTCATCAAGAAACAGAACTAAAATGGCTAGTTAATCAAAACATATCTTACCAGTGTCAACTGGTGTTTCTGGTAACCTCAAGGACAAATCTGCCAGAGTTTGCAAGGCATCAAAGGCTGCATCTTCACCTACTCAAAGGAAATAGTGCTAACAAGCTCAGGAAAAAGGCAAAAACATGTTGTTCAACAGAATGAGGGATTTAGTTAAGCACAGGTTGAAGCTCAACTGAAAAGGAAAACAGGTTATCAAGTTAGAAAAATTCAGTAGTGGACCCAAATTGGAGGCAACAGGCCACCAAATAGCTTGAACTTATCCTTTTTGGAGATTATTTATTGTCCCATCTTTCTATTTCCAGAGCCCAGAGATATTGTCATTCCCATAGATTTTAGCAACAATCCCTCTCCGATTCTGTATTATCATATTAATTGATATTACAAAAGGAAAAAGAATAACCACTGAAACAGAATTGGATACAGTGACTAATACTTGTGAGCTCAGAAGATTGTCCTATCTGCATCCAAAAGCGGAAGTTAATTATGTCAATCTAGATGTTAACCTAAGATTTATCTAGAATTTTAACAAATTGATGTTTTCAACAAAGCCCTTTGAAGTAACTAATGGCTGCAATAGGTCAAAGATATATAGATGCTTGAAAATAATATCACACAGTCAATCGAGAGCTGAAGAGTAACAACTGTAGAATAATCTCTCATTGTATCCTATAAGTTCTTTGTGAAATTATTGTCACCTCAGTTTTTATTAATTCTACAATGCCAACCAAAACTCTAAGAAGTGAAATCACAAATCAGTAACAAAATGATCCTTCAAAAATGTGATTAAATCCCCAAATTTGTGAGTGGAAGACAAAAAATTTACTCAATAAGCTGAAGAAGGTTAAAGCAAGTTTGGGAAGAAGAACATCAATAATAATACTTGGCACATGTCTATTGTAATTATACCAGAATTGATGTTCACTGATTATTCAGGTGACAACAATTGCTTGAAGTTGCAAGATTTGGAACTGGAAAACTTGGAATTGTTTTTATTACCATTCTAGCTTCCAAGGGTCCAGTACCACAGCTAACAAATTCAGGAATTCTGCAAATCCCATTTTTCTTTAGTATGAAAATTTAGTACTTGCACCACTATACCATATGAGATACTACACAAATGGAGATAACTCCATTAGAGTTTAATTTCAAAAGAGCTTATGGAAAAGGAAGATCAAAACTATATCTAATAAGGTTTTTTTTGGCCAAAACACAAGCACTTGAGAACAGTGGCAATGGTGTTAAGGACAAATCACTGCAGAGAAAAAGAAAGTAATTGAACAACGATTAAAGAACAGAGAGAAGGACAATTTTTAAAAGTACTCAAGCAGATATTCACCCATATAACTAAATAATTAAAAGGTATCAAAAAGGAAAAAAATATATAAAAAAAAAGAGGTTAAAAATAAAAGGCTTCAAATGAATCTAATCACATACCTTGTCCAAATAGAACTTTTTTACTTTTCTTCCTTGTGCTCTTATTAGAGGACCTTTCATGTTTTTTATTCCCAATCTCCATGTCAAAATTTCCTTTGACCGCACTCACCTTCTCTCCTTCCTCTGTCCCACTACATGCTTCCTTTATTTCATCTAAACCATTATCTATGCTTTCTTCTTCTTCTTCTGGCTTCTTTCCAAGGTATTTCTTTCCCTTCAAAGCTCTTCTATCCCCTGCATAATCTCCAACATCGGCTTCAGTGCTTCCCGAGGGTAATTCACAACCACCATCATCCATCATACTACCACGAAGCTTAGAACTGGTCACCACTGGTCCAGCACGCTGAGCACCATGATGAACAAGTTCATCATCCTTAAATAATGTAAAATAGGCAGTAAAAGGTATCAAACAAATGACTTACCACCCTTGCACCATTCTGAACAGGTGATCGTCTCTTTGCTTTCAATTTTGGTGTTTGAGAAACTTTAAGAGTTCGGCCTCCTTTTGAAGCTTCTGTCAATGCTAAAGCCAATTTATGAGCAACATCATCATCAAGTGCATCAACCTTTGCCTTCAAACTTTGCCGAATGGGTGAAATATATTTCTCCCCATTATCCTTCTCACCAGCATGTGACACAGGGACACGAGGAGTGCGTTTTCCAACAGCCCAAGGCCTGCTTTCTAAAAGAAATTCAATGGCATGAGATAAGTTCCCTTGACAATACTTTAACAAAGCACCAGCCTGGTTTTTAAAGGAAAGGAATGGGATGAATGAAATGAAAGATAAGCAATGGAGTAAAGGGACAATACATAATAAGACAAGAAGAAAAAGGAAAACAGATAAATTGGAAAACTACTACTAGGATGAAAGTTCACACATTTCAATGAGTTGTGGCAGCTCTAAATGGAAATTCTTATATATTCAGTTACAGACTCAGGGTTTTCTATATAAAGCTTCTTAGGTGTTCTGCAAGCAGAAACAGGCATAGAACAAAAATGAATGCTCCCAACCCTGATTTCCCCAAAATGAGAAAGAAAAAGAGCAGCACATTCAAATGGATCGATACAACAAATCTAACCACATGCACATGCATGTACATCCTATCATTTAACCTCACATGCACATGCATGCTTGGTCCACACAAGACACACATGCATGGACAGCCATTTGGGAGAGAGAGAGAGAGAGAGAGAGAGAGAGAGAGAGAGATGCATGCACACACAGAGCACAATCTCTATACCAGATCGCCTCTTCTTCAATAATGACAAGCAGCTGTAACTTGATTCAGTAAGCTGGGAATTCAAAAGATCTGCAACTGATGGGCCATCCCCTCCTTCAGCTCCTCTAGGACGCTTCTGAGGCTTTCTAGAGACTCCTATGCCCTCATTGGTTTCCTGTTCACTATTGCTATCTTCCTCCTGACAGATTGTAATCTGTTAGCTTTATTTTAGTATTAACATGGTAGTGATGAGCTAGCAAGAAATAAAAATTCTGACAGGACTGAGCAAATAACATAAAATCTGTATATTTGGACTAGGTTAGCATTCCTCTCCATAGCAATAATTATACCTACATAATAAATGCTACATTACAGAATGAAAACCCATAATATGCCACTTAAAGTTCAAATTTTCCTGCAACATGGTCATATAAGGGAAAATTCCAAATAAAAATTTGGACAGAGAAAGTGACCACTATCTATAAAAAGGAAAAAAGCTAAGCCATTAAATTCAATAAAAGATCTGAGTCCACACTCACCATATTAGCATAGTGATCCGTCATCATTGCTGTTAACCCAGCTGCAGAAGCATAGCCCTTTGGAAGAGATAAGTATGCCTGAGATAACAGTACATTTTTATTACCAGTTTACCTAAAAAATGTGATGCAGGATAATTGTCACTTCATTTCATCGCATATTATGCTGAAGTTTACAATTCATTGAAATGTAACAATCAAAACAATCAGACAAATTCCACAGCGTAAAAGCATAAAAGCTTCATAAAGCAAAGTTATTTGGTTTATTAAGATCATCAAAGTAAATACTTACCCTATTCATTGTATAAAGTGCTTCTACCATTTCCACTGATCGATTATGCACCATTGCAGCTACCTAGAAACCCAAAGTGGGATCAGAAACAAGCATTTCATTGTAGGATCTATAGAATGAGCAAATCATACACACTACAAAAAGACAACTTAAGTTTGGTACATTGCTTGTCTTTGCACCCATGTGTGGTAAAAATTAACTACCGTAATCACAAAATTGGACAACCTTCTCCCAGTCTTTTCCATGCTTTCGATATGCCTTGTAGAAACGCTCAAGATCTTCTTTCTTCCATTGCGGCCCTAACATGTCAGCTAACTTCTTCTTCTGCAAATGACAACAATGGCTATAAAACCAGAAATGCCGCTGAAAATAAACTTTTAATAATCTACTTGATGACTACAAACAAATAACTTACTTTAATGATTGCCATAAAATGGTTAGTGAATACAATATTAAAGCTAGCTCAAGATTTAGATGATGCAGAGAGGAGGAGGAAAAAAAAAAAAAAAACAGAACTCACCCTCTGTCTACTTTTATTGCCATTCTCTCCACTTTTATTAGGAGATACATTGTTGATATATGAAAAGCGCTTGTTCACACTTCTAGACTTTCTTGATGGAGCCATAAGCAACTTCCTCGATTATCTGAAACATACAAAGGAGATGTGACTAAAATTTGCTAAATATATACCCCACCAATTGGAGACCATGGAAATATACAATATATATTGATACTGAAGAAATTCCCCAAACCAAACAGCTTATGCTTCCCTACAGAGTCAAACTATCATCACACACACACACCAAGAACATGCACCTCAAATATTCATGCATAAAAATGCAAAAAATATGGTATCTCCAATTCATCCTTCGTTCAATTGATCAAAAGTCAAAGCTATCCACGTAGACACAGCATCTTGCCGCCTAACACGTCATCAGGTAAACCAAATTACCAAACACAAACAAAGCAAGTCTGACACATCAAGTATGTTCCACATGTCAAAAAGAACACTACGCATACCCTCGCCACAGGTGGAAGATGAAAACCAGAAGCAAGAGTAGAACCTTCCTAACCAGTTCCTGAAACCTATTAATTTCAAGATTGTGCGCCTCTGAAATCCAAGAAAGCTATAAAAAACACTCCCACAAAGAATGCGAAGGAATACACAAAACAGAATCGATGATAGATTTGAAACATTTGGAACTCACAAAAGGCCGGGAAAACTGCACCTGGATGAGCCAATTGCTCATTTTTAGACCAATAGGAATATTAAACCCAATTCATTTTAACCAATTCATTTGACAAAATGACCGTTAACACCAACCGGAAGCATATCTGTCCTTGTTCTATTCCCAAGAAACGAGATGGAGAAGAAAAGAAATTCGATTCCCAAAGATTAGCGAGAAATTTTTCCTCCAACCACTTCAAGAACCTAAAACCTAAGTTTCTTGGCTCAGTCCAAAAGCAAAACCAAACAAACTGTCCAAAAAAAATTGAGACTAGGCTTAAAGAAAGTCGAATTTAATGGTTGTCCAACCTTCTTTGAAATAAATAAACGAAGACAGCAGAAACGTGGGGAACGATTCGCTTCAGTTTCCTCTCCGCTTTCCTGTGTTTTTCTTGAGAAACAAACGGCATCGAGGCCTCAAGATTTCCTTTATACGCAAAGCATAAATCAAGAATCGAAAGATTCAAGAAGAGACTGAGAGGCAAAAGATTATAAAAAAAAAAAAAAAGAAAAAAGAAACAAACAAACAAAAATACGAACTCACCTATCAAAGCGCGTGATCATGACAATCTTGGCGTGGCACTAGCAGAGCAGATCAAGAAAAGAGACCGTGTAGGAACGATCGATCAACGGCCAAGAACCGCTGAGCGAAAAGGAATTTTTGTAGATAATAAAGACGAAGGAGGCGAAGAAGAAAGAAGATGGAGAAGGAATTTGAGGGTACACCTTAATAAGGATAACCGCGAAACTTTAAAAAGAAAATAAAATGGGGAAAGGAAATTGAAATTCCAAGAGCGAGAGAGACAGAGAACATTTTAGTTGATTTTCGTCTCGTTTGGTATCTTTGTTTATTTTTAAAACATTTTCGGTGGTGTATTTTCGATTTTGAAGTGTTTTGCGTGGGACCGACAGAAGGTCCTAATCCGGGCAATCCCAGCGAAGTTGGTCAAGTGCTCTTCATTTTTTATAGTCCAAGGCCCGGCCCGGCACTATTTTCTCACCGTTGTTAAAAAAATTTTAAGAATATAATTATAATCTAATAATATGAAATTTATTTATTGTCGTCTTAAAAATTCTAAATTTGATTATTTTTTAATACATTCAAAAAATATACCCTATTGATGGTATCCCTGACTTGATATGATTATTTACTTGCGTTTGACAAGGCGCAACAAAGAGAGTATTATATGGAAAGCACAATGAGCAATAATTTAGATTATTTTGAATTGTTTTAAATTTTATCTGGGCATTTTCGAACTAAATTGCTACATAAGCAATGTAGTCAGATTACTCTTTGGTTAGTTTATGTGCCATTTTTCTTTATTTGTGTTTTACTATATTGTCATTATACGTGTGAATTTTTTTTTGGTTTTTTTCTAAAAAAAAATAAAAATGAAACTATATAAAATGGACAATAGAAAGGAAACTTATATTAGAAAGTAAAAGCTAGAGATAAAGTGACTCTTGCGGTTGGTTGGATGCTCGATTAAATAGAATATTGACAATAAAGGGTAAAATACAAATTTGATCACAAAGCTGCACCTTAATCTGAAAGTAACAGCACGAATGACCAAGTTAACATTGCTACTGAAATGTCACTAATTCATTGTTAGAATCCTTTGGCATTTAGATGAATTTATATGTGAGCGTATATTTTAATACCATTTAAGTAACAAAAAAGTTATGTGGACACGAAAATTAAAAGCAGACTTATAATGTTTAATTTTAACTCTTAATTATTGTAAACATCCTTTTGAATAAATAATAGATTAATTTTAATTAATAGTTAAAATTAAACAATGTAGATCGTCTTTAATTTTTATATTCAATTTTGCTTTTTATGTAACAGTTTTAATTCTTGTGTTTGTGTGGATTTGTTTGGGATTGGAGATGAGACGGGATGTCGCACTGTGTCTTTTGAGGGCTCAGGCTTAGCTGGACTTGATCCGAACTCTTGCAAACTTTGAGCCCGGCCCATTAGACAGACCGACAGAGTCCAGTAGCCCCCACCGTTTATGCCTACTCACCCGCAAACGGTCCCTTTGCCGACATTATATTTATTACACAAGATACGCTACAGTTAAATCCAAAACGTTGGGAATGCAAAAAGAGAAAATAATATGTCAAAAGAGTACCACTCGTGGTCAAATGTTGTCCAAGTCAAACAAAACCGCTTTCCACCTGATTACTCGCTATCCCGGTCACCGACGGGGGTGATTACCCCCCAGCACCAGCACACCCGGTTGCCCAAACTTACCCGATGTGGAAAGGATGGTGCCTTTATGGACTTCTTAACTACAACATAGCAACCCGATCATTTACCGGTTCAGATGCTGACATAAGACAGATCTCCACCGTCCATTTTTGTGGATGCTAGATCTGAGACGATGATCAAGGAGAATTTACTTCAACTGATTCTAACCGAAACAACCTCCTCATGTTTTTATTTATCTTTTTTCCTTCTTAATTTTTTGCATTACCTCCACATTTAGTTTAATTATTGCTCCACATTTCCTTTCGACTAATTTGAATTGAAACAGGGTCCACGCGCTGGCAAAGCGTTTGGGTTAGGTATTGGTCGGTTTTTTTTGACAGAGAGTATTTCTTTTTTCAAAACTTTTCATTAGAAAAAGAGATTTTTTTTTTCACCGCACAAAAAAAAATCCCTCCAACATTTTTTTTTTCTGTTATAAACCTTAAAGCCGAAAATATTAATTATTATCACATAAATCCTAAGATGGAATTTTACATGAAAATTTATGAAAAAGACTCAGATAAAGAAAACTGAATTTAACCAACTTAAAATTATTATAAGATAATTTTTTTTAGTTATGCTTTAGATAATTTTATTTACATACTATAACAAGAGATCATTATTGTCAAATTGAATTTGAAAGTAATCCTCTCTCTCTCTCTCTCTCTGTGTGCGTGTGTGTGTTTTTTTTTTGGGCAAGGTAACTGATTTATAGGGTAAATCAAAAATATTAATCTCCTTAAACAGGTGCACGGGGCCTTATTAGAAGATTCTGCCAAGTAGTGGCCATTTACCACGCGGCGTGTTCACGCTCTTGAGTGTCACGTGGGTGGCATCGAAGCTTCTGTACGATCCACTTAAGAAAGAAGCATGTACCTGCACTATTTGCGTACGTGTCAGATTCTCGTTGGTCCATCCACAAAGTAAAAGACATCGCCGGAGTCTTTTTCCAGTGTCAAACCCCCCGTTACACGTTTCTTGCGGGTTAAATAACAAGCGCGGAAGGAATAAACCATAATTTAGAGAAAAGCGAAGCCAAGTTAAAAGGCTTTTCTTACCGAGCGAAAGGCAAGGCCGTTGGATAAATATGCTTCAGTTTAGTTTACATTGCTACTTTTAAGTACGTCCACTTTTTGACAAGAGTTTTTTTTTTTTTTTTTTCTGTTTTTTTGTCGAAGTTTTAAGTATGAAAAGATGGCCAACTAGTTTCGTTGTCTTGTGTCGGTTTGTCTGAACCATCTTCCTATTTTTTGGATAAATTAACTTACGAATTTGATTATATTGTACCGTCTAACAGTTTATAAGAAATATATATTTTTTAAAAATATTTTTTTTTTTCAAATTATGTTATATCAATATATGTTCAACGCATTACTACAAAATTTTCTCGTTAACTTAAATTGGGAAGTAATTTGGATAAATATAAGAAAGAAATAAATAGTCATAAATTGGATAATTCACTAAAACTATGCCCCACAAAAAGATAATGTTATGATTTTTATTTTAAGAAAAAAAATGAAATCACCAAAAATAGAATAATAACCCACCAAAAATTGTTATGTCTTCTGTTTTTTTGTACAAAAATCGGTCCCATTGTACTCCTTGAATTCATTATTATCGTAAAAAAGGATCGACGAAGATTCTCTGCTCATTCCACGTCAACCAACAAAAGCGAGATCGCCTTTCTTTTCGCTCCACTCCATGCACTCACTCTCACAGGATTACTTTAATTAACTAATTAGTTAGTTAATTAATCCCTCATTTTCCATTCTTGTAATATCTCTCACACAAGTACAAATTTACCCTTACCCCAACAGGGACCTTTTATTTCCTCGTGACACAAGGACAACGTCAAAAGGGAAAGAAGGGACATTCTCGTCAGTTTCGCAACCAGAACAAATCGGCTCCTATTTAAAATCTGCTTTCTTGGCTCACACTTTTATTATAGTATTAATTTTCTTAATAAAATAATGGGCTTTTTTTTTCTTTTTTTTTTTTTTCTTATTGAGGCGGTTTCTTCTTGGTTTGGCGCATATATAAACCACCAACACAAAAGCACACGCCCAAAGATCAAACTATCCCACTTTTGAAGAGTGACCGTGTAAGAGAGAGAAAGTAGTGAGAGAAAGCAAAAACCCCTCCCGTAAAGACCAAACGTTGCTCTGCTTTGGTGTGTGCTTGAGTGTGAAAAGAGAGACAAAAAAAGAAAAAAAATAAAGAAGAAAGAAAAATTAAAAGAAGAAAAACAAGAAGTCTTTTTTTTTTTCTCTCTCTCTCTCTCTCTGTCTCTAGAGCTGCAGACAAAGAGATAATCGGACACCCCCCCAATTGATCGGAGCCTCATTCTGTGACTGTCCGGTTCCGCGAATTTCGGGTGGGCCCGGCAAAGGATGGACCGGTACGGTCGGACCCAGGAGGGCTCTCAGTCCGATCCGTTACCGGAATGGACCGCTCCGGGACCCGAAACCGGGCTCGAAGGCGAGTTTTTTCTTGCTTTCAACCGCATTTCCAATTTCTGTTGCCGGTTCGATGAATTGAATCTTTTTGATTCTGATTTTTTGTTTGTTTGTTTGTTTTGTGTGAATGCAGAGCGTGTTTGGTCGTTGGGGTTGGGAGAAGGGCAATCCGGGTACCCGGAAAGACCCGAAGAGGCCGATTGTATTTTCTACCTGAGGACCGGGTTCTGCGGGTACGGGGAGAGGTGTCGGTTCAATCATCCACCTGACCGTGGCGCGGTAATTCTGCCCGATTCTCTTTGGTTTAGCTTCAATCCAGTTTGAATTCATTGATATGATTTCTTTTCTTCAATGTGATTTGTTGACTGCCTCGGGTTGATCTTGTGGTTTCCGATAGGTTTCGACAATTGGTTGTGTAAGTTGAGTGTTTTGATATGTGGGGGTCTTCTAGTACTTGAAATTGGACTTGGTATGAAAGATTTTGTTAGTGTGTGTAGTTTGCTATAGTAAGATCTGTGTACTTTGGTTGTTTTCATCGGCTTATTGGTTTGCTGATTGATTGATTGATTTTGAAACTTGAGGCTGGCTAGGTATTGGGAGCAAAAAGAGCCGCTGGAGGGGAATATCCAGAGCGAGTGGGTCAGCCTGTCTGTCAGGTGATTCATTTGGCTGTTTTGAAGATTGTTATAGCCGGGGACGTATGCAAATTGTTGATGGTGGACAATGTGCTTTCGTTTATTTGTTTTCCATGATGACTTTCATTTATTTGTTTTCCATGATGAGTGTGCCATTTTCTTATGTGTGTGGGTTGCGTTGGGAACTTTACTGTTCAATAATGTCTTTGCTAAGGTTTGACAGCTTTGGTGAAGGTTAATTTTATGTTTGCTGACTCTGCTGGTCTTTCTTCATTTGCAGTATTATATGAGAACAGGAATGTGTAAATTTGGTCCTTCCTGTAAGTACCACCACCCTAAGCTGGGAGCTGGTTCTGTTAGTCCTGTGCCGCTAAACTATTGTGGATACCCATTACGTCCGGTCTGTGTATCTCTATTTGTTTTATTGGTGTTTGATCTCTTGGTTACTTATTTGTTTTTATCTTTTTTCACATTTTTAAAGTATTTCTTTACTCTTAAAGGTTGACATTTTTTTATTGACAACAGGGTGAAAAAGAATGTACATATTATATAAAAAATGGACACTGTAAATTCGGTGCTACCTGCAAATTTCATCACCCACAGCCAGCTAACATACAAGTATCATCACAACCATTGGCTCCGCAAGTAGCACCTGCACCTACTCCATTACCTGCACCTGCATTATATCCTGTGGTGCAGTCTCCTTCTGGTCCTTCATCTCAGCAGTATGGAATGGTGGTTCCAAGGCCACCTCTAATTCCAGGCTATGTTCAAGGCCCTTATGGTCCTGTGCTGCTTTCCCCAAGTGTAATTCCCTATCCAAGTTGGAGTCCATATCCGGTAGGAGAATATAAGCTTCCTTTATTCTACATCATTTTGTTGCAATCTTCTCTTATTTATTTTCATCTGTGTCGTGAAACATACTGTTGCAGGCACCTGTAAGTCCTGGAGCCTCTTCCAGTACTCGGCCTGCTGTTGGGTCAAGTTTAATGTATGGTATACCTTCAGCACCTGCCTATACAGGGACTTATCAAGCCATGCCTGCCACAGCTGGCCCTTCAAGCATTAGCCAGCAGGAACACTCATTTCCAGAGAGACCTGGGCAACCAGAATGTCAATATTATGTGAAAACTGGTCACTGTAAATTTGGATCCTCATGTAAATATCATCATCCACCAGAATTAGTTGCTCCAAAAGAAAATGTTGTGCTCGGTCCCATGGGTCTTCCACTACGCCCAGTAAGCATCTTCCCTATTCCTTTGCATTGCAATGTCTTATATTGAGGCTTGAATTTATGACTTTGAACCTGTTTTTTTTTTTGTTTACTGCGTGTCACTTATAAGTAGCTTCTTTGGGGCCTTTAAGCAGATATTTCTGAGCATGTGTAAAAATTATGTGTCCATTTTTTTGTGAATCTCTTTCTCTCTCTCTCCCACACACATAAAAACATTCCAATTCTTCCAATAAAATTACTGAATGTCTTACCGCCCCTTGCTTATGGCATTTATGTTCCTGAAAACCTTGATATAACTTTTGCTGTTGTATCGCTGATCCTTTGTTCTTTGCATGCAACTCTGACACACAGGAGTTGATCATAAATAGCACATGCATTTAATGCATGCATGCCTAAATGTTTGCTCTGTTTGCCTATATATTCAGCTATATTAGGCCAGATGATTACCTGTCACATTGCCATCATGTTAGTTTGGGTCAATGGGATTAATGCCGGTAACCTAGAAGTGCTTACCCTTCTGGCACAATTTCTTGTTCCAATGCTTGCCTTTTGCGATCTTAATCCCATTTTCTACTCTTGCAACTGAGTTCAGCACCTTCTTCTCTTTTGGTAATTGCAACCACATCCTCTTCTTTGAGACTAGGTTTAGTTTTGTTGGTTGATGAACATAATTAATAGTAGATAATCAATCTATGGTCCATTTGTGGTTTGTGCATCCAGCAATCTTTGTAATTGGTGCTAATCTTTCCTGGTTGTAAAAATTATGTAGATTGATTTTTAACTTTCTATGATTTTGCCTGGTGATGAGGGCATCAGTTTAATACATCAAAGTTGGCAAATTAATTTTGTGAGCAAAAGTTTTTCCAGGCTTCTTGTTACTTGCATAAAAGAACTTCAGGCATCTTCTTTTGTTTAACTTTTTCTTGCCTTATTTTTTGTTTTCTTTATATATAATTCTCTTTTATATTCGAGGCATTAGTGATAAATTTCCTTGCTACTCATGTAGCCACAAAATATTGCTATCATTTATTGTGGGGATTAACACTTAATTATAAATATCCAAGTAACCCATGGGTGATTTTCATCTTCAAGTAATTGCTATGATACAATCGTTTAGTATGATTGATGCCTTATGAATGTAAATTTGTGCCTTGAGTGATACAGATGCTGCTTGATCATTAACTGAGGAAATCCCTTGAATAGAGTTTTTGTCTCTAAGTAAATATATCTGTTTTAAAGAATTTTTGTATGAAGTTTTCATCTTCTCTATAGAATATATATGGGAGTTGTACTTCAACAATTTGAAAATTAGGGACAAATTTAATTTGTAATCCTTGGGGCATCGTTGGGAATTTGAAAGTGGCTGAGGTTTTTACTTTGTCTTCAACCTGAGCAAGGCTAAATGTCTAGGTTGACAGAGGTGTTGACACATCTTTCTTTTATATGCTTCTCCTGGTCATCACGAACTGATTGGCTGATGTTGTGAATATTTCCAGGAACTTCTCTTTTTCCCCCATTGCTCTGCTTAGTTCTTTTGTCATGCTCAGTGTGTATCCCTGAGCATACTGTTGTGGGGTTATGGCTGATACTTTGGAGGGTTGTTTTTATTTGGGATTCATCCCTAAATGTGTTTGCGTCTGGTACTTCTTTTGGCACTAGTTTAAGTGACTTGGGATCCACACTTTGTTGAGAGAGTGCTGGGATAAGTTTGTTATCCTAAGTCCTGAATAGATCTTTCTTGCAATTCATTTTTATGTGGAGAGGGTCATATGTGTGCACATTGTGGAAAGTGGGAAGAACTGTCTTGTGCAGTGTGATGCTAAAAGTAGCCATCATCATCAATGCTGTGGCTATTATACGACTCTTTGTGAGATACTGAAGTACTGGCCATAATTCCTATGCAATTTTGTTGGAAAATTTTCTTTTTGTGCCCTTATACTTCCTCTTCAGCTGTTTCTCTTATCTTTATCTTGTGTTTTAGCCTTTTTTTATACCTTGTCTTCAGAAGGGCGTAAATAAGCCATTAGCAGAAGCAGCACAGGCTGATTTAAAGATCATTCTAGCATAGATACAAAGAGAATAATGTTGTTTGTTAGTCCTTGTGCCTATCTTGTCGCCATTTTTGTTAAGTTTATCTGTCCAAACTAAGTTGTTTATTAAATCGTCTTCTGCCAAGGTAGTCTGTATCTGATGTTCATTCATGTCAATCAGGGTGCACCCCCTTGCATGCATTATACACAACGAGGACAATGCAAATTTGGGCCTGCATGCAAATTTGATCACCCAATGGGAACATTGAGTTACAGTCCTTCAGCGTCTTCTCTTACTGATATGCCAGTTGCACCCTACCCTGTGGGCTCTTCAATAGGTATGTTAGCACCATCGTCCTCATCTTCAGAGTTGAGGCCTGAACTAATTTCTGGATCAAGCAAGGATTCTAGTTCAGCAAGAATGTCTTCTTCCATGAGCACTTCTAGTGGATCAGTTGGTCCAGTTTTTTCAAAGAGTGGACCAGCTTCCCATTCAAGTGCACAGCAGCCTGGGCAGAGTTCTGGTCCTTCTACTGGTGGCAGCAGTAGTAGCATGGAGGCACGCAGGTCAAGTTAATGAAATATATCAACTGACTGCTGTTCACCCTTCTGGGTCAAACACTTCATACATTTTTGTTGAAGCCCCACAAACAGAAGGTTTCATTTCTTAGCCAGCATGATTCCACGGTTCAGGTCTAGAACAATTTGCTTCTGGTAGTTTCTGTTCATATAGTCTTATCACCTTCACTTTTATCCTGAATAATAAGATCTGGCCAACCCTTAAAAAATTTAGCAAGCCCCATACAGCCTTCCACCTTTCTTTTGAATAACCTCCAAAGCATTTGCAGTTCCCTTAGGCAGAAATGTTTCCATGGTTCCAACTTGGAGCATCTTGTGTTTAATTATGCTCCAATCTTTTTCTAATTGAAAAAGATCAGTCCTATGTGATTCCTTCCACTGTCAGCTTGAGTCTTCATGTCAACCATTTTTACAACGTTCTTTAAATATGGGAAGAAATTTCCAATTTCTGTAGGAAAAAATTTGAAGGTTTTCTTGTTCCCCCTCTTTTTCTATGGGGTTTATCTTGAAAAAAAAAAAAAAAAAAAAACAATTACAGAGGCTGAAAGGAGGCATTCAAATGCTTCCTTACTTGTAATTAGGTACATAGTTATGTTGTGACAATTTGAATGCTTGACATTGATACTGATAAATATATTATGAAATACAAATATATAAAGAGTTAATCACTTCTGTGTAATAACCATTCGTCTTTTCTACTTCAATTTGCATTTTCATTGGGTCATATATGTCATAGTGCATATACGGGCATCTGTTTCCATTTTTTGCCAATTACTTGTTTATCATATTCATTGCTATATAATCTCAATTCTGTCGATTCAATGCCATTGAATGGTGGAGTAATGAGGGTGGATCTAGCCATGCCGATTTTAGTTGGATTCCTGCATTACTTTGGATACAGAGTATCTGGTTATCTTAGCAACAATTTGGCAAGATTGCGGTGGATTTTTGTGGGACAATGGATGGAGCGTTTGCGGCTCATATTTTGAGCCCTCTGTCAGAAGGCTTCTCATTGGGTACGAAGTCATTGTCACTTTCTCTACGTATGACGCCAAGATTTGGATGCTACTGTACTGTGAAACCTAGTGCCACATTCATGGATTCCAGCACTTTCAAAATGTGCACAAGCTTAGCAACTACTATGTCCTTGTAGCTAAATTCATGGCAGCCTGCCTCTAAATTATCAATCTCGTCATTCCCTTCCTGTCTCTATCATTGCTTGCACATAAACACCTAAAACGAACTGAAACTGAGGTGGGTCTGTCAAGTGACTTGCTTGAGTTGAAAGTAATTTGCAAGACTGGGTAAAAGGCTCCAGTGGATCTCGAGTTACTGGTATTGCCGTGTAATTCATGGATGAATTGCCTAACATTGAAGACATGTCAGTTTAGGGTCTCTTTCATCAGTAAGAGATTCCATTCTCAAGCCGATCAAGCAGGCTAATATGTCTTTCATGGCGGTAACCCAAATCAATTAGCGCGTAGTACCTCCTTTTTTCACGGGCCCTCCAAAATAGAAGTTTTATGTTTATTATTATTATTTAATTACACATATTATAATCTTACAAGCTCTGTGTATGCCATAGAAGTACAGAACCATAGAATTGTAGAACATAAAAGCTCGATATATAATCTGCTAATGTCCACCCAGTCGCAGCCTCATTGACCTACGCTTGCTCGTACTCGGGAACTGTCCTTTTGATATTTACGTACGACAACCATTGGCAAGCAACTAAACACACCAATCATATTTGAAAGACAATCTAGTGGATACTTGCAAACACAGGAAAGTGTTTGTCGGCAGCTTCTTGACCATAGTTGATTAATCTTGAATAATCTTTCTTTATTTTTTATTTTTTATTTTGGTGCTTTGCATGCATGCGTGTCCATAAGAAGTTTGGTTAGCGTTTGTCTAGAAAAGATGAGGCAAATGGCCAAATTTAAGGGCAGGCGCCAAGAATTTAACTTATCGTCAATGGCTCCTGCGCATCCAATAGAATGAAGATGGAGAATTATTTTGGTGTGTTTGAAACACAAAGTAGGAAGAGCTTTTCAAAACGACTTGCACTTTTAGCTAACTACTCATATAATAGTAGAATACTCATCATTCCAACACAAAAGCAGAAATTTTCATTGTAATTACAACTGAGCAAGATCAGAAATTAAGATAAAAAGTGGGGGAAAAGAGAGAGAGAGAGAGAGAACAAAGAACACAAGATGCATGCAAACGAGATCCATACCAATAATAGGATTATTTTTGAAAGATTGATGTGCAGTACTCGTGCGAGCAATCCTCAAAAGAGTGAATAACCGAAGTCAGCTGTATCACCGTCAGGGCTGAAAGGTGGAGAGCGTGGCATTGAAGAAGTTGCTTGAGGCATCAGTCCGTAACTAGTGTCAGTGGCTGGATAAAAGGTTTCCATGCATGCGTTGTCCACCATTGACTGGTTATTGATCACTGCTGGAAGCTCCCCGGAACTGATATCAAATGCCTGAGCTTGCTGATCTCCCCAGAATCCAGAGTTGAGTTGATCTTGGACTGAAAATAGGTTTTCTGGGGCATATGCATTTGGTGGAAGGTTGTAAGTAGCGTTTGAAGGAAGTGCATAGCTATTGCCGTGTGATTGATTTTCAATGGAACTCGAGGTCATGGAACAAAAGTTTTGATCGTTCGGAGCATTAAACATGTTGGTTTTGGAGCTTGTGCTGGAGGGACTGGAAGGAGGTGGTCTCAAACAATTGTCAGGGACAATGCAGCCCAAATAGCCTGAGTTAGAATCCTCCTCCAGGGAGAAGAAGAAATTACTGTCATGTGCTGATCCATCAGATGTTTCACCGCAGGTGTCACTACTTGAATGGTTTGGTGTGTCATTTTGAGAAATTATAAGCTTCGCGGGACTGCTCTCATTGATGGGTTGTTTAGTTTCATGAGTAGCGGTTGTGAGAAATGGGGTTGGTGCCAAGAAGGCTTGAACATCAAATGGAGTAAGAAGAGGGTGAAAAGCATTGTTATCCGAGTATATGAAGTTGGTTCTTGCTTGGGTGCCTTTCATAGAAAGTGCAGCCCTATCATAAGCAAGAGCTGCTTCTTGAGCAGTATCAAATGTGCCAAGCCAATGCCTTTCTTTAGTTGTTGGGTCTCTAATTTCAGCGGCATATCGACCCCAAGGCCGTCTCCTCACTCCAAGAAACCTCCCTGGTTCTGCTTGCTTTCGTCTGCCTCTTCTCTCACCGGCTTGAGGTGAGGATGTGTTCCGCTGCATGTGGGCAAAGGCAGATTGAGTTTCAACTGATTCACATCCACCGAAGGGTTTTTCTGTGGTTTTGGAGGTGGACATTGCTACAAGCAGTCAAGAAAACTAGGTCTAACTGTTTGTGGAACTGCTATGAGTGAAAAGAAAATGATGGGAAGAGAGGGAGAGCTAGAGACGGAATGGGAGTGACTATATTCAAGAGAAGAAGGAAACTCCAGATTTTGTGTGGTAAGTGAAGTTGTAGAAGAAGTCTTTTTAAAGGCACTGATTTGATCATGGGGACAAGGAAAAGGACATCGTAGATGTCATCCCCCAGAAGACCATTGTCCCTTTTCCACCTAATTTCAAGGTCTTGTTTCTTGTGTATACCAAAGAAAAAAGGAAAAAGATCTCGGGTTTTTTCTTCTTTCTTTTTCTTATATATATATATATATATATATATAATTTTAAGTTTCTAGCAGTCAGTATCTACTGTTTCTCTAGTATGACTGTATACAGTTGCCCTTCGCCCTTCAACTCATGCGATTTGGAAGCTGGAACTTGTAAAGAATCAGAGATTTAATAGAATCCCCCATTCGCTTTAAGAGGAATTCGATGCCTATCTAGTAACCAGTATTTTGAAGGTCCACATAATTAATTTATATCCCTGTATTTCATTTTTAGAATAATCTAGGATCCTGCCCCGTGCTTAGTTAATAATATTAGTACCTTGTGATAATGAGGTAAATATTTCATCAGCCAAATGCAAGCAATTACTGGGGAATTAAATTAAATGAGCAAGGCCGAGTCACGTGAAACCCAAGTTGCTAAACTTGGCATTAGGCAAAAGTGGGCCAACCAATCGGACAACGTATAAGTCGTTCAGATTGGGAACACTATTGTTATCTGCCAATGTCGTTAAGCAACCTCAAGAGCAAAGGGACAGTATAGAATGTCAAAGTAATGACAATTGAAGTTAGGCCAGTTCATTTTCTAAGCTAAGATTTCCATTAGACAAAGCAAGAAGAGGAAACCGTGTGGTTTTTTGGCCTGTATAGTTCTAGAGAATCTCAAATATTTGAATTTTGAATGTTCTAGCATTGGTATGTCTTGTAATAACTCCATTTCTGCACATGTGAATCCGCATTTTCTGCAAAATTGATCACTGAAGCCACTTGGAATTTCTTGTCTGTTTCATCTTTTTTCAAAGGGAGTAGTTAAGATTATTGTATTTCGAATCAACAAAAAAATTGCCCCATTAACTAAAGAATCAGGATATCATGGTTATGCCCATGGAAACGACCCCACATAAGATTGCAAGAAAAAGAAGGGTTCCTTCCCTAAAAGTCCATAAGTCAAATTCCAGCTATCTTGTGTTTGTCATTTTATAGAAGCCTTACAGGTTTTACAGATTCATTCCTAGACCAGATTATATATATATATATTTATAAATTTATTTTTTTTCTCCTCATCAGATGCTAATTGTAGCTGTTGACCAGGGTCTCCATATGCTATCTGAAGTTACATTAGTTTTGAATCATGTCAAGTTAAATAAAATTATCAAAATGCCAATCATGTTCGGAACCTTGAAAGACTCAAGAGAGCTTATCCACTATTAAGCCTTGGCTTCATCGGCACTTTCTGCCCTGGTGAATGCAGTAACCATTATCTCAATCTCTTGGTGAATGATGATGACGAAAAATAATTGAGTAAACCTTGGTATGAGCTTAGACAGTAAAACTGTAATATTATCAATTATCAGGTTCTGCCAACTTAAGTCGCTGATTTATTTCCTAAATCTAGCCAGGTAAAGGCAGTTTGGATGCGAAGATCTGTATGGTACTATAAAATGTATCAGAATTCAGAAGGGAAATCAGATACATTCCTGTTGACGGGTTATAGGAGCAAGTGGTACTACATTGGAAATTTCATTTCCAAAGCCAAGCTCCAGGATCCCCCCCCCCCCCTTTTTTTATATATATTTTTTTCCATGTTCTTTTAAGAAAATAGAGCAAAAGTATTTAGAGAAATGGGTCTCTGTCTCTGATCTCCAAAAAGTAAGTGAAAAGGGCTCTAGTCAGAGGAGCAATCAAAAGCTTAAAGAACACTTGGAAAGCAAAATCAATTAAACTGCTCAAACAAAAGCTATAGCCTATAAGTGGGGCACTAGAAACATGTTCAAATTAGCATTCCAAAAGGGAAAAGTTCTTGAAACACACAGCTTAAATGGCATTGGGAATGGCATAAATTAATCATAATCCAATTGGTCAACCTCTTTTTCTTGTTCTTAGCATTTTCCAAGCTCTATACTATGCTTTGTCGCTGGCCACTATAGTTTCCTGTGTATTTTACGTTGTCTGATGGACCCAACAATATACAACAGAGAAACACGCAAGGTGCATGTATGCAAATGAAAAGTAAACAATCACAGAACAAAAGATTTTGAATATAAAAGCCACCATTTATTTTCTTTCAAGAATGCAGAACATGGCCACAGAATCTATGTGCCTTGACTCTTCCACTAAAGATTATCTATTTCTGTTTGACCCTATCTTACTGAACAATATCCATGCAGATGCTGCCTTTAATTCTTGATGCCTGAATGAACCATTACACATACTTGATAATCTTAATTAATGTTCCTTGTGTAGTAGTAGTAGAAGAAGAAGAAGAGGAAACAGAACACATGCACATGTTTATATTTTAGGGAATACCATTAACATTCACAACAGTCTTACTAACTCAATGGAATTATTGTTTTATTCACAACAGTTGGCAACAGTCCCACAATGCTAGACGTTAGAGAGTCATATCTAGGGCACTTCACTAACAATTTTTCTTAGAGGAAATTTTGCAAGATCGGTGGGGTGAGGAACACATGCCTTCTGTTTCAAGGAAGGAGAAAGGCTGGCTATGGATTTTACCAATTCAAGAGGAGAAAGCTTAGTCAAGTCCCATCTAAAAAGGAGTGGGTCTGGTTGGAATGCAAGTGAGTAACAGTTCTTGACAAAAAGTTTTTTTGAGTTCCTTAAAATGGATGGTTATGTCTTTCCAAAAGGCATAAACTTTTCAAATGAGACAGTGTGGGGGGACTCTTTCTTTCCTCACTCTTCTTTTGAAATTGGCAGTAGTACTTGCTTCCTTGCTCACTGCTTGAGTCAGTATGAGAATTTTGCACATTCTCCAAAACAGCAATCTTTTTCTCTCCAGGGTTAAAGGTAATCCGGGATTTAGGGGAAAGAAGATAAGCAAGCATGTGTCTTTGTTAAGACTTAAAAGACTTTGGACTTTGAATACGGACTTTCCTTCTCTTAGCTTTTGCTTCCACGCTCCCTTTCCCCATTTCCTTGTTTTTTTTTTTTAAATGTTTTTGTTGCCTTAGAATTTTCCTGTTATTATGGGACTTACATAGGCCTTTTGTTCTCCAGCGTCTTTCTAGTCAAGCAGTCAAGCCCACTCGTGGCCCCTCTAATGTGCAATAATAGTGCAGCAAACAAGCGGGATGTCGTTGTTTTCTTTGAATAGAAACCGTTAGAAAATAGGGAATGAACCGATTGTCCAGATATTCTCACCATTAAAAGTTTAAAATATTTGTTTTAGAAGACTCAAATTTATGAAAAAGAAAACATTATTCTTAATTATGTATTTTAACAGTCAACAAATTGATAAAAAAGAATTTTAATATTCAAATACATCTAACAAAAAAGAATAAAATTATATAACATTATATTTTTTAGTTATTTGAGTGTAACAATAGACCCTTTTAGTTATTACTATATTTATTTATTTATTTGATGTCTAACAAATATTGATTTTATGTTAAATTAATTAATTTTTTTTATTTCAACCAAATTCACTTAAATTTATTTTTCATTACTTTTGATATGGTGTAAATTTGACCTCTTTTTATTAAAAAAAAAAAAAAATACCTGTGATATAAGAGTTATTTCAATCATTCAGTCATCCGTATATCATCTTCAAAGCTATTTATCCAAAGGTTAAAATTCCACCAACCGGCTAGTTCTGGCTAGGAATGTCTACTTGATCTTTTCAATGTCATGTGCTGGATGTGCCAAAAAAACAAAAAACAAAAAACAAAAAAACTATGGGAGCCAGCCAGCACTGATTAGAAAATAAAAAAATAAAAAAAGAAAATCTGACGGCGAAAAATATAGTTGGGTTTCAAGGAAACCAATAGGAAACCGCCACGCAGTTCAGTTACTGGTAGACGCGTCATCAAAAGGGAGTGGTGTTTTTATTTTGGCGAACAGTGAAAGCGAATCTCCAGTTCGTGTGGGGGTCAAAGATTGATTTCGGACGGTGAGATTTAGAGTGGACGGTTGTGCTGTGAGAGCGACCCTTTGTCCTTTTGTCCTCCTCTTTAGGGCACATGTCACTAGATTTGCTCCTCCGTCAGTCCTTAACCCATAACACTTGATGGGTTGACAAGACCAACGTCCCTCATAACTCCCGGCATTTTCCCCCTTTCACACTAACAACATATTTCATAAAAATCTAACATCTTAATTATATATATATATATATATATTTATTTATTTTTCTTTTCTTTTCTTTTCTTTTCTTTTCTTTTTCCTTTAAAAGATGGAAAAACACGTTCATTTTGTAGTCTTGTTAAAAAAGATTATGTTAATTTTATTATATATAATTTATGTGGAAATAAATTTTATGACATTTAATAAAAGTCATTAACCACATCTGTAATTATTTGGTTCTTAATTACTCAGCACAATTATACATCATTTGACGTACATTAAATTAGATCTTTCTTTGAGTTATGGTGGCCCTGGTGCGAAGACACATGGATCCGTTTGCATGAGGCCCGGATCGTTATAGATGACAGTGATATCCTCCATATCGAAGAGCTTCATTCTCTTTAGAAGGAAGAAATGCCAAGAGAAAAATATACTCAGCCGTAAATAATTTTTGCAAGAACGTGCTTTCTCGCTTGCATTCGAGCATGTCCGAAATCAAATGCTTTCCAGTATGTCCAATTTCGGGTAAAATAACATTGTTGTTTTTGCAATCATTCGTGCCATGCCCCAATGTAGTCCATTTCTCTAACATTGGTCTCGACACTACGAAGCAGAGATCTACTAATGAAAGTGGTTGCTCAAGGACAGCCACACATCTAGATTGACCTTTTAAATCTCTTCCTTCACCTTACTTCCAGCGGCAGATGTGGCTGACGTTACCGGAAGAAACTCATCACCGAAGCACCGTCTAGTACAACAGCCATTTCCGCGCAATGCAATTACTGGGCAACGATCTATGACGTATGAGTCAATGGTTTCTACCCAGTAAAGGAGCTGTTTTTTTGCACCAAGGGAAGAATGTAGTAGAGAAATGGCCTTTGTGGGTTTAGAGCAAAAATTCGGTCCCAAGAGATCTATGAGGATTTCTATCAAGTATAGGTTTTGCAGAAGATTAAAAAGGACAATCCCTAGGAAGTCAGAAGGGAATCATACGCACATTGAGCGCCGTTGAATTGGAATAAACAACTGGGCTCGAATCATGGCCTATCTGATCTTCGTGAGCCAGTGCTCCCCTGGCTAACGAGTAAGAATGAGTACGGAGGTATTTGGCGACAGATGTCACGAGTCTCGTGTAGAACTTTAAATGGGTAATACATTTGACTGAGAACAACTAGGCATGGCCAACTCATACATCAGTGTTATCACTTTGATAAAATCAGTGGCAGCCATATCATCTTCCGAAAAATGAAACTATGGCTCATCAATCCCAAGCTATTCAAAACTTCCAAACTTCTGCTGGATCTAGAAAGCTCAAGCAGCCACGACATGAATTCAAGAAAAAAATGTGTTAATCAACTATTTGGCTGCTCGCCTTTGTGTCTTTTAATTTTTGTTTTCTATTTTAACACTAAAGAAATTGTTCTTACTATATTTTATTGTTATATCAGCAAGATAAATAAATAAAAATAAAAAATTACAGCATTACTCCCACCGAGGCCATTTGATAGAACCGAATGATCCCTTCTTCGTGGGTGAGGGAGCAGAACTGTCATGATCATTCCACACCATTTCCATCTGCCAGAAAGGAGAGAGCAGAGTCAGCAGCGGTTAAGACCGAGAAACCACAATTCAGGAGATAAGAATGGTTTTTTCCCATTTAAACGCAAAAATGAGAACAATGTTAAACACGATCATGGTACCTGCCTGCTTGCATAAAGATCAAATGCATACATTGCCAGAAGCAGTCAAAGTGACAATAGATATTGCCAAAAAATCCAATCTTTTTAAAGGCACCCACAACAAAAAATGATAACAGAAGTTTCCCACTCTTGCTACAACAATTGTATTTATAAATTAACAAAAGATCGATATAGTTGGGAGGAATAAGAATCAAAAATGCAGGTCAACATGCATACACACCTCTCCAACAATCACAGTGTCACCTTCCTTGACACCTAGCCTCATCAAAGCTTTGTTCACTCCACAGGCTTCCAAAACGTGTTGGAATCTTCTGTTGGAATCTATGTATCTGTTAAAAAGGAGGAAGAAGAAGAAAAGGGCATTAGCTAATATGCAACCAGAATTACTGTGTTGATAGATAAATTAGTAACTTCAGAAAGGTGTCCTACACAGTGGTTTGGGAAAGGGTCAAATACACGCAACCTTACCTTTGTTTTTCGTAAACAGATTGTTTTTGTAACCCAAATGAACATGTTAACTTCAAGGTCACAATTAAGTAACCTTACTGTCACATCAGGATTTGCCCTTAAATTAGCAACTTTGGAAGCACAGGTTAATTATTAGAGATAATATGTAGGTCTAAGACTATGCTAAAGATGACTCAATATTGGTGATTCTGCTACTGCTAGAAATATGGTAGAAGCCATCAATTTAGTGAAAGATTAGAATTGTTGGTTCCATTCAAATCAGATCAGCACTGACTGCAAGGGTTGGTTTATGTGCAAGTCAGATTTGGGGAACAAATTTCCTACAGGTGAGATAGTCCTTGACCAAGGAAAGGATCAAACAAAAAAAGAAATAACAGAAACTTGATCCACTATCTATTAGGAAATACAGGAAACTAAAAGGGTAAACAATAATATGCAAATGACAAAAAACCAAGGCATAGAAAATGAAATCTTAAAATATTCACTATTTCCCATTCTATGTTTGAAACAAGTTTCATATAACTCTAGATGGCCACAGAGAGCCTAGAATCAACTGGCCAATGAAGGTCAGCTATGCCTATTTATGGTTTTGGCAACACAATTGACCATGAAGATTAAAGAATGGCATCATCAAAATTCCTGCTAGGATAGTGATACTAGAACTTCAGATATGGATGTTGGCATGTAGCAGCAATCCAATCTGGAACAAACCCCATTATTTTATCCAGCGACTCTTGCTAGGTGCAGACTTCTTACAGTCTGACCAAAAATTGAACCTCTAGCTCAACTAGGTTCAAGTTATGCCAGATGATCTGAATTCAGCGAATAAGACAACTAACAATTAGAGAAAGTCATGGCCAGAGAACAAGAGACAAAGAGAATGACAGTGGACATTGCCATGCAAGAAAAACTCACTGCCAATTTGTCATTTGTACAAAACGCTGCAAACCGGAACCAACTACATGCCAAGTTTTGGATCCATCATCATAAGAGATCTCAAAGTCATCAATTGGTGCTCTTTGCTGCCTCAGTAATGTGTCAGCGACATGATTCAAGTTTACTGGTTCCATCCAACCTAAAAAATAAGAAATTTCCAATGCCAAGCATGTATAAAATAAGGATTAAAATTTGAAATATAAAAGGAAAATTGAGAATCCAGAAGCATCATAATGTAATAACTTAGAAAATTAAACTGACCTAAATTTTTACCTTCAAACCCTTTACTGGCTTCTTTATTTCTTCGTGAAAGCTCATAAGCAGCACAGATCACTTCGTGAGTGCCCTCTCTCTTTACAGCACTCATGCAAAGGGGTTCAATCCCACGAGCTTGTAGTGCTTCTTTAAATGTCAACCAGTTTTCATAAGCATCTGGAAGGTCCATTTTGTTATAGGCAACTACATACGGCTTGTCAACAAGTTCAGGACTAAACAATTCCAGTTCAAGGCGAACGGCATCGAACTCAAGTTCAGGCTGTTGTGAAGAACCATCAACAACATGTACCTAGGAGTCCAAAACAATGAAGATTGCTTTAGTCCTAGGAGCCATGTATGAGTTGGAAAGGAAGAACTTTAACTAAACAACCTTCTTGAAGACATTGAGAGAAAAAGATATGCAAAAGCTAAAATACACATAGCAAATAGAGAAAAATGAAATATAGCTCTACCAGCAAATACCTATTCGAGAATTCTTCTAGATATATACAAGAAATTGTTCAACATTTATGAATTTCATTTTGCAGAGATTATATCATTAATCTAAAGCCACAAATTAGGTTGGCAAAGAAGCTGCTTTAGGTCTCTCCAATTTTGTTCATGTAAGAATTGCAGTTGTGAAGTGTTGCCATACTCCTACATGTGGCAAGAAATGGATATGACAAACTATGGTATGTCAAAAAGTAAGCTGGTAAAGGTAATGTACACATCCTTTCATTGAAGAACACTACAGTGCATGGTATGATGGCTTATAAGTTAAGGTAATGATTCATAAGGCTAAGAAGGTCCATGTATGACACTGTACCACAATACAATAGCTAGAGTAGACCAGGTTCATGAGAAAAATTAAGTACCAGTGCAGAACACCTCTCTGTGTGCCGTAAAAACTCATGTCCTAAACCATAACCCCAATGTGCTCCTTCAAGTAAACCTGGTAGGTCTGCTACTACCATTGTAGCATCATAGTCAAATGAAACTACACCAAGGTTTGGAAGCAAAGTAGTAAATGGGTAATTTGCAATTGTTGGTTGAGCGGCGCTTATCACACTCAAAAGTGTGCTTTTCCCGGCATTTGGGGCACCCACAATTCCAACATCTGCAACCAGTTTTAGCTCCAGCTCCAACCACCTGATCATGAATGCCATTATTCCCAAAATACACACACGAAAGCAAACTCTACCAGTCACACAACTTCCTCTATCCAAGATCATGGTCACAGAACATTAGGCTTACCACATTGGCAACTTCACTAAATTCCTACATTGTGGGTCTGAGGGAGGGCAAAAATGTATGCAACCTTAACCTTTTCTCACAAATAAGCTATTAACATAATTAAACCACAAACAAATGTAGAGAAGGATTGAATCACACCCAGATACTCACATTTCCAGGCCCTCTTCGCCATTCTCCGCAATCCTAGGCACCTTATTGTTCCCACACTTAAAAGCTGCATTTCCTCTACCTCCTCGCCCGCCGGGCAAGAGCAAAGCCCGCTGTCCCGGGTACAACAACTCCAACAACACCTCCTCCTTCCCTGCCTCCCTAACCACCGTGCCTGGCGCCACTTTCACCACCACATCCTCTCCTTTCGCACCATTTTGCAACATCCCTTGCCCGTGGGCCCCTCTCCCAGCCCTGAAATGCACTCCGTTTCGAAATGGTAGCAGCGAATTCATCGAACCGTCGACTTCCACATACACATTTCCTCCTCTCCCTCCGTCGCCGCCGGACGGGCCTCCCATAGGCACAAACTTCTCTCGGCGAAAAGCCATGACGCCGTTCCCGCCGTCTCCGGCCTTCACGTAAATTTTCGCGCGGTCGAAACACCTCATCACTGCCGGTACTCCCTTCTCCTTTACAATTTCAAAACCCTCCTCTCCCTCTCCCTCTCCCTCTCCACAAAACCCGTCGCTTTCGTAATTATTTACAATTTTGCCATTCACAGTATCTTCATAATCATAATCCTCTACACCTTCGTCTTCGTCTTCGTCTTGTTCAATATCGGAACCAACCTCAAATGCCTGAAACTGCCCATAATCATTATCTACTTCTTCATCATCATCACCATCTTGTTCTCTAATCCTATGATTAAATTCACTCTCATTTTCAAGCCTCGCCACACTCGTGTCAGAGAGCCTCACCTCCGCTGCCTGTAATTGAGAAACGAAATTCAAATCCGGAACCGAAAAGTCTTCTCTCGGAGGGAGGCGAGTGTAAGTGGTGGCGTCGCCGCCGGACACCTTGACTGGCTCCGGTAAAGATTCGTAAGTAGTCCTCTGAGTCCTATACTTAGAATTCCGGCTAAAATTAAGGTTTCCAGGGAGCTTTCTTGGTGAAGAGGTTCTGTTAGGATTAGGGTTTCGGGTTCTCGAACGAGCTAAAGCTCGAGTAGAGAAGCAGGTTATGGACACGGCAGCCATTTTTTTGTGGCTCGGAGGCTACAGCGACGAAGCAAAGCTGTGTTCACGGTTTTTCCTGTTTGGAAGACTACGGACGGGCAGCGGCCATGCGTCATCGACATTGATGCGGCGTCGTTTGAGATTTTATTTTACATTGTGTTTAAAGCAAAAAAAAAAAAAAGAAAAGTTTCATAAAAAACAGAACAAGAAGAAAAAAAAAAAAGCAAAAAAGTGTAAAGCGGCAAAATTTTCGGGGCCAAGTGTTAAAGAATTACAATTTCCACAGATATGCCGTACACGCGTGATCTTTGTCTGGGGTCCGGGGGAAGACAGCTAAGCTCAGACCTAAAATAACCCACGTCGGGTCCACCCAAGCTCTGCAACTCCCGTTGCCTATGTCGTCCTTGCAGGCATCAAAAGTTTGCTACTTTGCATAAACACTCTGAATCTTTTGTGCCTTTTGTTTTGGGTAATATTTTCTTGGTAAATTTTGTCTTTTAACGTTTTCTTGTGTGAATTGGTGGAGATTTTTGAATTACCTCGAGGTGATGATACCAAAAAAAAAAAAAATGGCGATTTTCATAGGGTGGACATAAATTTGTTATTGGACCTACTGATAGAATCATTGTGGATTTTATTTGATAAAAACGGGTTTAAGGTATCTTGAAAGTTAGAGCAGTTCTTGCGTGAAAGGCCGAAAAGGTGGTCTGTGACTGGGTAAAGACTCGTCACGATCCAGACATTTTCAAAAGTTGATAAAGAAAGACTTGGTTTTAATGGCCCTTCTTTTTTCACACATACAATGCTTATCTGTCAGGAAAAGTGAGAATCATTTTGGTTGCTTTTCAGTCACAATCAGTCCGGCTTTTATAGTTGCAGTCATTTCATTTCAGTTGGGTGTGTCCCGGGTTGCATTCCGTTTCATGAAATGACGAGCACTTGGGGATTTGTAACTCTGTACGGATGCTACATAGACCAAGAGGAATGCACGTGAACAAAGGGGTAGTTTGCAAGTGAATGGGTTTTTCTGTTCTCAAGTTGCTCTCCCCGTTCTCCATTTTGGCAACAGAAGCAGGAGATGTCAATGATCTGATAATTTTTCAAAGCTCCTGTGGATGTGTGCTGCTTGCCTTGTCTTGTAAAGGCCTTGTTGGTTTGTCTTTATTTCGCTTAGCTTACCACTGTTGGTCTGTTACCGTTTTCGACCAGCTGGATCAATAGAAATTATCATTGATCCCCCTACGTCAACGATTTTCTGGAACCACATGAACATATGCTCGATCCAAAGGAAAATTTTAGCGAACAAATTAATAGCCGGCAGTGTCTCGTAAAACATTATAATTGAAAATCTTATCTTTAAAAGAAAAAAAAAAAAAAAAGATTCGGAAGACTAACCTCTTGATGTTCGACTTGTTTCAATGCACACAGTTTCAAAAGAACCGAATTCAACTGCAAGCTTCCTTTTGTGAAAGTTCTCAGTTAGACAGACATATAAACTTCAACTTCCCAGGCTGTTATTGAATACAACTACTACTTGTGACGACATAGTCTCTGATTTGAGTGATGAAACTGGAGGTACAATTTTGTGCTTGCAGATAAATGGATCTCTATAGTTGTTTCAGATATTTTTCGCCCTCACAAAACAAACAAAGAACAAGTTGTTTGTTGATGATGCTGCAAAATACGATGTTTGCTAAAAATATGACATATTCTACTCTGCCGTCAGCTTGAAGTAAACAGCTCACTGCCTTTAATAAATGTAGCAGTACCCTCCCCCATAACTGTTGTTAGTGCCATCTCTTTCTCTAGAATCCTTTCAAGTTCAGCCACAACCATTTCCATCATTGGTCGTGTCTTTCCCTGAAAACTCATGCATCGTAGTGTCAGCCTGATTAAATTTCTCATTCCATCTGTGGTGAAGCCCCCCGTCAGTCGATGATCCACAAAATCATTGGACTGTAATTGAGATGTGACCTTCAAAACGTCAACATTATCCAATTTCAGTTCAAATCCGAGACTCATTTTTCTGTTGGATTGGTGAAATGTAAGCCTGTCAACTTTGTTTAGCACAAGAATTCTAGAAAGTTTCTTTTGGAATTATCCTTTACAACGGGGGGCAAGACATCTCTTATGCATTTTTCAGCTACCTGAATCTCTAAATATGACTTACGATAAGAAATTCTAATGATGGTCAATGTGCGTACCCATTGAATTAAGCTTTGATCAGATCCCAAGCCGTCAATATGTGAAGCCTCCTGTCCAGTTATAAGCTCCAAAATAAACACCCCAAAGCTGTAAACGTCACTCATTTCAGTGAAGGCCCCTGATACTTCTACCCTAGACATCGGTAGATAATATGAACTGAATATTGCAGTAGACTATACTCCCACTGAAAATCATTAAAATAGAGGGAGAAGTTTTACTCTGGATCTTGGAAGATATTTGACATGTCAGATGGACCTGCCTCCTCTAACTTTGCCAGTAGTTTTGAGATCCCTGCATCTGCAACCTTGGCAGTGAAGTTCTCATCAACCAAGACATTGGCCATTTTAAACTTCTTGTGTACCACTGGAGGATTTAGGCCATGCAGATGACATAAACCTGCACTAGTCAAAAAGAAAAAGAAAACAAAAAAAAAAATTCCAGTGATCAAACGTTCTTCAGCTCCAATTGTAAGGGCTTGAATTTCCTCCTTATAATTGTTCGGGTTTTACCTTTTGCTGCCCCCAGGGCTATGGATAACCTCTGCTTGAACTCTAATTTTGTTGAAGTCTCCAATCCAGTATCTGTAGAAGATCAACGAATTGTGATTACATATTTGCCATTTTGATGAGGCAAACAGACATTTGTTCGCTGAGGCATACCATATAGGTGATTGCACATGCTGCCATTTGGTATATACTCAAAGACCAATGCTTGAAATCCACTTTCTTGGCAGTAACCTAGGAGTGCAACTAAATTGCGATGTCGAATTTCGGACAAGTAGGTTACCTGTTGGCCACAAAATTGTTATTTTCTATGAATTCTGTGGCACTTAAAACTGTTCACAGCTGATAAGATATTCTGGTTGGAGAGCATAGATGATAACATTCTCTAGAAATACAACTGCTATAAAGGCATGCCATGCTATCAAGGAAAAAGAAAGGGACAAAGATCCATATTATCTATCATGAAAAAAGTGTATTCGTACACTTTAAAAAGGATTTAAAAATATAAAGATAAGGGTCCTGTCCACCCTTCCGTACACTAGAGAAAATGTATAATGATTTGTTATTAGTTATCCTTTGGGAATCATTCATATACCTCTGCAACAAAATCATCTTGGGGAGCACCAGGACGCCTCTTTATAGCCACAATGGTATCATGAAGCAAGCCTTTGTATACCGGACCAAAACTTCCATATCCAACAAGGTTACTTTCATTAAATTGCTTTGTAGCTTGCTCCAACTCCTCCATTGTGAACTGCCCTGCTCCTTTTCGTCCATGTAGAGGATGACTGGGTGCTGAACTGGATCTACCTTCTCTATTCCACTCTGCTGTTGTACGTCAGAGAGAGATAAACTGATGTCACCAGTACATGACCATGCAACATACAGAGATATGAAAAGCTTCTGTTTAATCAAGCTTACCTGGCGCAGATGGATCAGAAGAACTTGTGTCTGAATTCTTGTTTGCAAAACTTCTACATTTCGACTTGCAGTACCACACTAATGTGATAAATACGGCCAACAATACAAGCACACCTGCCGCAACTCCGATTGCAACATTTGGCTTCGACATGTGGTTGTTTCTTCTTCAATGGATAAGCACACTGAAAGTAGGAAGGTCTAGATATCAATGCTGGTAAGCGAAGCTATTGAACAGGTTGTCCTTTTAATTGGGTTTCCCCTTGTTCAAAGTGTCCGAACTACTTTCAAGAGCTTTTGGCGCCGGCATAAGAACTGGCTGATCTCACGTGCCCACTATGGAGACAGATATTTGGAAGGATAGATGCAGCTGTAATCTAAATAATACATTCGAAGACAGCTCATTTGTTTTTATTTTTTCAAACTGAAGAAGACAGCTCATTCACTTGTCTAACTTTGTCAACCTCCCCAAAAATCAAGACCAGAGAAATTCTACTACAAGGGAGTTTTGTTCTTCACAATTGCAAGTTTCTGTTTATTTGTGTTTGAGAGAGAAATTGATCAGACAAGAGACAGTAGTTATTACTACATCTATTACTGCTGATAACCTTCATGCTTGTTTCAATTTGGCATTGACTGCAGAAAGAGTCTCTACAATTAACAAATAAGTACTTCAGATGGAGGCAAAGGCTTTGATGCATAGCAAGACATTGTCTCTGCTACAATAAATGATGACCAATGCACTCTTTTATACAGACATATTTGGAAGAACTCATAGATCTTTAATCTCACTAGGTCCAACATTTGGGGTGTCTCCACCCTAAAATCATGATCTTGAGTTCATTACCAACCGTAAAGATTTGATTTTTACTACGAGGATATGGACATGTATGAAAGCGACTTTAATTGACAGACAATGGCAAGACATAATTATTGGAAAGAATCAAAAGAAAAGTTTGTTATCGGTCTATCAATTCCAAGTCTATTCCCTGAATTCTCTCCATCTTGCTTTTTGCCTCTTTTTCGCTGTGTGAACTGGAAAGACGAGAAGGGACTACTATCTTAGTACAGAGAGATGGGACTGTTCCTAAGATGGGGTCATGCCAGCTTAGCCAACAAGACATCACAGCAGCAAGTTCAATAGCCACTTCAGTTTCCGTGGCTACACATTTTTAGTTTTTCCAAGCTTCAGAATGAATATTAGCTGTTCTGACAAATGGGGTAATTGTGTTTCCCTTTCTATTTGCCTGCTTCGTACATTTTTATTTCCTTCTCAGGCATGTTGTTGTGCTCTACGCGTGTGACTATATAGGCGGGAAAAATTATAGAGCGGGAGTATTTATATAGTTTGTTTGTTTTCCTGGATTTGTTGTGCATTATATCAGGCAGGAAAACAGAAAGGAATTGGTAGAAAGGAAAATGTCATGTGTAATGAGTGAACGCATGAGAGGCTTTAAACCGGGGTCAAACTATTATTTTTGCATATTTAAAGTAAAAACCGGTTAGATCAGAGACTGGTTTAACTCGAATTTGACAAGTTTTTGACAGGTTTTGATTTTTTTGGTTTTTATGATTGAACTCACCGGCCAAACAATGGGCAGACGAAAATTTCTGAAACTGGGTTTTGTTTGGATTCATTGTCTGTCTCGGACCATGGCAGCAAACTGTTTTTTTTTTGTCCCTTGTCCTTCTTTTATCTCTCTCTCTCTCTCTCTCTCTCTCTCTCTCGGTGGCATTTTGCTTTCTGCATTGTATGAACCTGCCGTTGAAATAACAATTTATGGTCTCACACTCACAAGATTTTCCAATCTTTATTTTGCATCTTCAAGCATTTATGGGGGACCTCAGTATAGTTATTGTACTTGAATTGAAATAATGGTTCTTATTAGCCCCGGGGGGGGGGGGGGACCCCGGACCTGGCTTTTCCACTAACCGGGCTACATAATTAATGACGCGAGGCCATGCAAAGGATCGGTGTATGTGGTCCAAGAAGTCATGCTGATACTGTTCCTTTAGTTTCTTTCTATATTTGGCAGTAAAGCTATCGCTTTTGTTTTCCAAACAATGTCCACCATTAGATTACAACTAAAGTCTTGGATACCCGAGCATAGAACGGAAAAAGATGACTAGACTGGCCTTTTAACATGTGTCCTCGAGCTTAGAGTGGCCTTTTGCAACAAAATGCGGAATAGAGTGGTCTTTTAACTTATTACGCTCATTGCCATCTTCAATTGCCTCCTCCTTGTCCTCTCGTTATGAGTCCACAAAGCAATGTCCAGGGTTTTGATCATGTGGCCATGAGATTAAAGATAAAAGAAACTTCAACCCACTTGAATCCAACATGAAAGCCTATGATGATCTTCGCTAGTTCTGCAGTTAAGCTTTAGACCAAAAAACATGTGGGATTTACGTAGTCAAGCCAAATATATGGATTGGCTGGCTCCTTGACTTGGATCTGGTGTTCTTGGCACCGCATTACTTTCCCCAAGTTCATTTTTGTACTGTTTATCTCATTAAATTTGTTTTATGTTTTCCAAAGTTCTGCCTCTTTGTCAGGTGGTTAGACGAAAATGTTAATACCTTTTCACTTTTTCCATTACAAAATGATTGGTATCAGAGTCGAGCAGATCACATATGTATTAGTGAAAACTGAATAAAGGATCAATTTTTTAATCATTTGGAACGACAAAAGGTAATGGAACATGTCATATGTTTTTATACTAGGGTAACTCTTTAATGGGTGTAAATTGCAATACAAGGGTTTGCAGGATAAAAGAGAATTGCAGCAGCCCTACACTGTTTGATTTAAGGGTATTAATGCTAGTTTCCCAGCACCCTAGATGGAAATTATGTTTATTCAGTGGGATAGATAGCTTGCTTTGCAATGCCTCGAATACCCTCCTTTGATCTGAAAACTCTTTCCATTCTTATGTATCCTTGTCTCCCAACCCACTTCCCCAAAAATTCTTTTACCATGTAAGGAGAGGTACTCACTAAAAAAGGCACGCGACAACATTCAGTTGAGTTAGTTTGGTGCACAGGTCCAGTCATAGAGTTTGGAGTAAATATTTCACAAGAGTAATGGTCAAAAATAAATTACCATATTTGTATTTTAATGATAAAGTCAGCAGAGACATCAAAATTCTCAAATATGCTGGAAGAATCATTACCTTATATAGACATTAGTCTGAATTATTCATATACAATTAAATTAATTTGAATAAGTGAAATTTAATAGTGATATGATAAGCGTAGACTCCTCCATTGTTGAGAGTTGGGTTGCTTTTCGTGCAGTAAATTTAAGAGAGATCTCTAAGCCTTCGTGAATTTGAGGAAATTTGTGTGCTGACTCATCAGCGTGGTCTCTTGGACTCGCCATGGGTTGGCCCATAGTCGGCAAGGATCTCTTACCACCATGATTTTTTGGAGCTCTCCTCATGCCAAGTATAGAAACAGAATGGTTCATTACAGTTTCCAGAGTCTCCCGTGAAGACTCCACCTTTATAGAATTAGACGGACAATCCACTAGCATCAATTATATAACAGAGACTGGTTGGTTGGCTACTGCCTTTTAAGAGTGACTTCTCATTATTGGCAGGGACATACTCCCGACCATCGATCATGGCTGATGCAAGAGAATCTGCAGCCTTCTTGTTGCAAGTGCCGTTAACTCTATGTAGGGGTAATGGGAGTCAGCCGTCACTGCAGCCCCAGTCATATCTATCACAGCCAAGTAGTTCTTGCACTGAAGCAGGCATCAACTTCCCTGTCTATTGCTGCTGCTACCAAAAACGCCCAACAAGATCCTGCATTGTTGCATAAAGTCAAATAATGCAGAAGTTCAAGATGTCAGTCTGCAGGAAATGCTAGGGGAATTCTTGAATTATCAATGTGCATTACCACAATCACCTACCTTGGTTCTTGATTCCGTAGTTTTGTAATTCTGTCTGCAGTGGTCTCAGGTTAGATGCAGTTTTTGAACTTTTTTGGACCGTCTAACAGTTGGATTGGATGTAGAATTAACTGAATTGTAATAAAAGAAAAAGTTAAGGGACGGGATCGCAAATACACCATGACCAGAGTGAACAAACGTACACAACAGGTAATTAAGCGGCGACGTCTCCGCAACTGTTAAAATAAAAATAAAATCTCTACATTATATAAAAAATGTAATAATTGACTTATGGTTCGCAAATTAATAATTAAAATATTTCTAATAGATTTTTTTAAAAAGAAAAATGGAGAGATGAGTAGAAAGTGCCGATACAATTTTCAGAGGTCAATTGTATAATTTCTTAAAAGAATAGGGAACAAACCTATATTTAACGAAAACAGAAATTGTTTTATTTTAAAAGCAATAAAATTATTTATAATATTATCTGCAAAATTTTCAATTTTATCGGAGAGGGACAGAGATTAAAAAGGCCTGAAAGTAGTTGGTGGGTTTTTGGGTTTTCCCTGACGAGTAAGTACTTTGTTAGTTATAGTTATAGGGCCTTCGAAACTGCAATTGAACTCTGAAGTCGAACGAGTCAACTTGAATCAGCAGGTTCGGGGGCCATGTACGGCGGGTCCAGCGATGGCGAGAACCATGAGGCCGCGCAGAGGAAGATCCCGCCGGCTTCTTCCATGTTGTGGGTCCGAAATCTCCGCCGCTATATCGGATCCGGTGCCGGACTCGGATCCGAAGCCCTAATGGGTCAGTTGCCCTCTCTCTCTCTCTCTCTCTCTCTCACATTCACACACATTATTCCCTCCGTTAATTTCACGAATTTTGCCCTAATTTCCAAATTGGAAATGCTTTCCGGCATTTGAATTGTAGATGTGGATGGTTTTAGTTGTCATTTGTATGCTGGACTATAATGCAAAATCAATCAATCAATCTTGCATGGATTAATGTATAACATATCAGATCGAGACTAAATGTTTGTTTGATTAGATGGCATTAAGATTCTCTCGGTGAACTTAGCCTAACATTTTTCTCAAATTTTCCCCGGGGGATGGGGCCGCGCAGAACTTGAGACGAAGAGAATTCTGCTTGATATTTTTAAAGAGAAGCAACAAAAAAGTGCAGAGGCGGGTACCATTCCAACATTCTACAAAAAGGCATGTTGCTGAATTTTTTTGATTAATATTGTAATTTTTCACATGTTACTTGGTACTTTAATATTTTTAAATATAAATTTATGAAAGATAGGCTGATTGCAATTCTGAATTTGACTTGCATTCTTCTCGTTGTTTGTGATGCTCCCTCCCTTTTTGGTCCTAACCCTGCTTCATTTTCCCCATGATATGTTCTGTTTTCTCTGGCACTTGCTGTAGAAACCTGAAGAAGGATCTATTAGTCATAGGGTCCAGAGACTGGCAAAGTATAGATTTTTAAAGGTAGCGGTCACTCACCTTCCTGGTCAGGCTGTTTGCTTATTGTTGATTGCCCAAGCATTTCATTTTCTACTTCATTATCTGAATTGCTATTAATTTCTTTTGCAGAAGCAATCAGATCTTTTGCTCAATGCTGATGACCTCGATGCGATGTGGGTTTGCTTGAGAGAAAATTGTGTGATTGATGATGCCACTGGTGCGGAAAAGGCATGTGCTTCCACATTGAGCTAACTTATTCTACTTCCAGTTAGCCTCTGTAGTTCTTTTTACCGTAAAATTTCCAGACTCATTGTTGATACTTGGTACTTGTAACTCAGTTTTGCTTCTGTTGTGCAACTTATTTTTATTCCTTATAGCTACTGCTGACATAATTGTTTGCATTATTTGTTTTATCAAATGAAATTGAAATTGCCTTCTGTATATTGTAATAGAATGCAATGGAGTTTGTCTAATCATATTTCTGTAGATACTACAATGTCATGGAATGATTACCTTCTGTCTACTGGTGACGTTTTCATTGAAGTTGCTTCTTGTAACGTAAATAACAAATTTGAATATAAATTGTTTGCTCTGCAAAGAGGCATATTAAAAATATAAATCATACGAGATATTAATAGTAATAATCTGGTACCTGCAGTGCTTGCGCCATTAGATGCTTATGACAAGCAATGTCATTGTTCTTCAATAATTTTCCTACCACCTTATAACTTCTTGAGTCATTTGTCTTAACTTACTGATGTAGATCTTATGCTATATTGTAATCTTGTAGATGAATTATGAAGACTTTTGTCACATAGCTTCAGTATGTACGGAGCAAATAGGGCCCAAATGTCGGCGCTTTTTCAGCCCCTCCAATTTCATGAAGTTTGAGAAAGATGAATCAGGAAGAATTGCTATATTACCATTTTATCTTTATGTGATGCGAACTGTAAGTCTGTGTCTATGTGCTATGCAAAGTAGTTATTCACTACATTTATGAATCGAACTTTAAATTTCAATATATATATTGTCTGATCTCTTTGGGTTTGGGAGCGTGTGGTTCTCCATGACTGCTTCTTACTGTTTGGTGGTGTACAGGTTTCTCTTACACAAGCCAGAATAGATATGAGTGAGCTCGATGAGGACTCTGATGGTTTCCTTCAGTCTCATGTATGGACATCATGCATTTTTTTGTCTCCAATCTATTTGAGGCTTGATATCTGTTGTTCCTTACATTGGATGGTCTTTGATCTTTGTCAAATATTTATTTGTTGGTAGCTTACTTGGAGCATCTTATTTGTTAAGCTTGATGTCCCTTGCTCTTTTTCAGGAGATGGAGGCCTATATACGGGGTCTTATCCCTAACCTAGCACAACTGCGGGATATGCCAGCAGCATTTGTTCAAATGTATTGCCGTATTGCTGCACACAAATTCTTCTTCTTTTGTGATCCTCATAGGCGAGGTTTGCAAAAAGACCTTTTAGTAATAATATATGCCTATATTATAGAGTGCATGAGACACAACTTCAACTTCTATCATAGGGATCAATTTCTAGTTGCAGAGCTTCATAATAATACTGTAAAACTTCCACATAATTTCCTACAACACTTGTCAGGAGTCCTTTTGAAATTAAATTATATAGGCATGCCTGCCTTCCACAGCAGAATAAATGAAGTTTTCCAAAAACAAAAAAAACCTGCTAGTGGAGGAAGACTTTATGCCTTGTAGTAACATTTGACATATCAAAGTAATGTTATTTCTCTTTACCATCTTATCTTCTTTTTACCTTTTTGTCTCATCTTCTGATTTTTATTGTTAGCAATTCATTAGTCTAATTGTATTCTCGCATGTTTCCACTGGTGCTTATATCCTTTCCTCAGATTTGTGAGTGTTAGGGTTGTATTTTTATATTCTTGTCGATAAGTACAATTGGCCATTAGGTGACCATGAGTGTTGGTTGGGATGGCCAAGATAACTAATAGATTTGGATTAATCTTGAACATTATTGTTGAAAAACTCTTGCATATCTAAATGTTGGGAAAATGGTGGTCATAAACTCTTATACTTTGGGTTGTGAATATTTTAGAAACTATTGACATCCACTTGAATGTTACCATATAATTTGTGATTCTTTAAATCAAAGTTGATTTTTAGGATTGTCTTTAATGGCTAAAGTATGCTATTCAAATGGTTTGATGCTTGTTTTTGTCGTCATTTTGAGTATTGGGAGTCCTTCCTGGTCCATACCTTTTTGTTGCGGTAAGTAGTTGAAATTTGTTGTGCTTACAGGGAAAGCTTGCATAAAGAAGGTGCTTCTTAGTAACTGTCTCCAAGAACTGATGGAATTGCACCAGGTACATGCTACATGGAAGATGATTTTGTTTTGTGAGCTCCTGGTCTTGTACCTAGCCCTCCTTCATGATTAGATGCCATGCCTGTTTTATATTCCATTTTGTGATGCTTTATATTTTACTGGGACTTATGAGTAGAAGAACAAAGCTTTGAAGTGTGCTTTTCTATTTTTCAAGTTGCTTGTCAGGTTGAATTGAACGTATTAAATGCTTTAATAAAACTTTAGATATTGATTTTAAGCTAATTTTTGTGTTGCTATCTTTGTGTATACTAGGAAAGTGAGGAAGAAGTCACTGACACTGAACAAGCTGAAAATTGGTTCTCCTTGACATCTGCGCAACGCATTTGTGGTGAGTGTTTGAATTTCTTTGAGTATCCATTGTGCTTTTTAGCCATATACTTCCTGTTAACCTGGTGTCCATGTCTCTATTTTTGCGTGTATGCCAAGACTTTGTGTGTTCATCATACTCTTCACTTTCCTTTATTGATATACATGTTCTTATCACTAGCCTTCTTAAGCTTATGATTAAGCACAAATAGCAGAGGAAAAAGGAGAGTGAAGAGTCTTAAGGTCCTTAATTCATTGGAGTTTATGTATCTGTAGATTGACAGAATAATGGTTGCTTTTAACTTGAGAGAGTTGTGAGTCATAGTTATAAGTACTGGTTGAAACTCGTGAAATAGCAAATTTTGATTCAAGGAATTGTAGTTGGCATCGTTTTATTAGTCATCTGAATAAATCTTGGTTCTTATGCAGATATGTTTCTTGCCCTTGATAAAGATATGAATGGAACATTAAGCAAGCAAGAGCTTCGAGAATATGCGGATGGAACACTTACAGACATTTTCATTGAAAGAGGTTTCATTGAAATATTGCTTTTTGTGTGTTATTGAGTGTTGTATAAGATGTGTTTGGAATTCAGTGGCACTGCTATTAACTTGAGAGTGCAAATTACTACCATGGGTAGTATGGTTCTGCAGTCTATTGCATGGTACAGTAGAATTTAAGTTTTGCAGACAGGTTGTAGTTTTTTGCTCTTTTAATGGCCTTTTCTTAGAGCTTGACAGTGTGCAATGATTTCATCTATAGGATTTACTGGTTTGAAATGAACTTTTCTTTGCAGATGTTCTAGGACTGTCCATCAGTGGCTCTGCTTTTTTTTGGATTCTTGTTTTGGTTTTTGTTTTGCATTGTAGCTGATTCTATTTTATCATTATTTCTATTTTGACTTTCTCATTTTGTACTTTTTAATCTCAATAGTGTTTGATGAGCATGTTCGCCGTGGCAAAACTGGAGGAGGAAATGCTCGGGAGATGGACTTTGAAAGTTTTCTTGACTTCGTTTTGGCCCTAGAAAACAAGGATACTCCAGAAGGATTGACATATTTATTTCGCTGTCTTGATCTCCATGGGCGGGGTTACCTTATGACCGTTGATATTCATACACTTTTCAGGCATGTGCTTCTGGTGTTTTGTTTTCTTTGGCTATTAGTGAGAATTTCCTTTATCCTTGTAAAATTAAACTTCCCGATCCTTGGGGGCAACCAAGAGAAGTTTAAATGATGCATGGAAGTGAAGAAGGGGAGCATCAAAAAGCTGAGATGTTTCCTGATAAAACCTTCCTAGACAAAACTCTGTTTTTTCCTGCTTGTAGTACTTGATCTAGTTCTACAAGTCTCATATCTTCAGAGACATAAACCCACTAACCATATTTATATTTTAGTAGGTATAATGTGTCATTGGTCCTTTGTGTTGAATTTTACATCTCCTGCTCTAGCATAGTATCTGCCTAAAGAATGTTTCCTCCATGCTATTGAAACAGAGATGTACATCAAAAATGGATTGAGGGTGGAAACTATGAATTGTGCATTGAGGATGTGAGAGATGAAATCTGGGATATGGTCAAGCCAGCTGACCCGCTGAGGATTACACTCGCTGACCTGCTAGCTTGTAAACAGGGTGGAACTGTTGCTAGCATGCTAATAGATGTGCGTGGTTTCTGGGCCCATGATAATAGAGAAAATCTCCTCCAAGAAGAGGAAGAACCAGAAGAAGAATGATAGGCATTTGCTATGTTGCTGTTCATGTACTAACACATGTTTTCGTAGCTACTGTTTTGACCTCTTTCATGATGTATCAGTTGATAGAGTGGTGGGATGCTCACTGAGGATAATATCCGGTGTGTGTGTGGTTGTATCTAATGTTATGTAAGAAATTATACCAATTAGAGAATTCTGATGTTAGAAAGTTTGATACCGAAGTACTGGTACCATTGTGATGCTATGGCATCTTTCAAAAGAAATTTATTTACCATGTCACTCAGTTTTCAGCGGTTTCGTTACCATTGTGGGACTGTCTTTGGTCGGGCTAGAAAAAGGTAAACATATCCTTGCAACTTGCACTACAAGCATGAACTCGGCTAGTTGTACACCTGTTTATCCTCAAAATTTCAAGACATGTCGCGGTCTTGCACGTTTGAAGGTTGGCCAATATTCATAGTGCTTATTTATTGCAAAGCAGTCTCTGCCTCGGGGGAAAAAAATTAATAACAGAAGAAGTCCAGAGACATAAGTGCCGCAGAAACTTTTAATAGGTACACAACACATTGCATGACCGGTGGCAATTACCACCCAATTTCTAACTAGCAAAAACCATAACAAGCGAATTATCCCTTCAGCAAAACTCTAACAGAGTTGGAAGATATCACATCGACATTCCTAACCACCAAGGCAACTAGGCGGTTGGTTTAACAAAAGAACCATTAAACATGCAAGAATAAATCTTTCTACATGGCCTAGGGATGGAAATGAGATGAAAAGATAACACTGCATCCTCTTTATTGAACCTTTCCCATTGACGTGGGAAAGAGTTGCCACATCCACCCTGCCTAGATGATCAAGGATCTGCATCCATTACATCTATACACCTGGGGGAAAGAGATGCTACAATTGCATCTTGGCCACAAAAAACTGAAATACACCCGTCAAAAGCTCCCTGCTTAGCAAAGCTTTCTCAAGTTTCCAACAGAAATGAGATGTCAGGCACAAATTTCCATTACACACATTACCCCATTATCCAATTATCCAACTCAGCTGTCACAATTACTTTGTCCATTTGAGCAATGCAAACAATAGGATTTCATTTGGGCCATCTAAACAACTTGCATGAACCATAAATGACTTTCCAATCATGAACAAACTCTGCATAAGCAAATTAAGGTTCCTCAAACTTCCAATTAAAGTGATATGCCAACTGAATAGGTATCTCACTTTCCAATCACTCTGACTGCTTATATTCGGCCACCAAGTCATATGTTTCCATATTTAGTGAGCTTTCTGCAAAACATCTGGAGGAAATGTCTTCTTAGTATAATAGAGAGAGAGAGAGAGAGAGTATCTGGACACTGATTATCTACAACCAGAGAATATAGGCTACTGAAAACTCAAAGTTTAAGGTAAATAATAGGTCAAGCCCATGGTACTTTTCCACCTCCCTGCAATGCAAGTGACAACCTATGTTTCACTTGTATTTGGTTTCCAAAGGATTAATTGCTTCAAGGATGAAGAACATTTCCTAAAACTACGGATGTAGTAGTAAATCATTCTACATGTTGAAGAACCCCAACAACGAAGGTCATTATTCTCATATTCTTCCCAGTTTCAAATGGGTGCCAAGATGGAAATCACTAGATTTTGGAGGTTTCAAAGGGTAGCCAAAAAATTGTCCATACAAGGTGGGAGAAAAAAAAAGAATGAAGTGCACAATATCTATGGAAATTTTGTGTCAAAGAATACATTGTTGTTTGGTGAAATGCTCAAGTACACACAATCCCACTTATATTATGTACCTTAGTTCATGCCAAAACTTGTCAGACCAGTTTCGCAGAAAAGGTTGCAAAGGTGCCAGAAAGTTATCTGTGACAGGAAGATGTCCTAAACCAACATCAGGCTTTCCAAGGCTAGCAATGTACAGTGAGGAAGCCACATGAACAACAACGGATGGATCAGGGTCTTCAAGGATAGCCTGCAGCTCTCTTTGAATCCAAGGTTCAATTCTCTGCCGTATTCGTTCGGTTATACAATTGTCGCTTGATGTATTCTAGATGCTCAGAAGAAAAAAAAATCTCTTAAGAGTAATAAAAGAAAAACCAAGCTCATGCAAATCCAAAACAAAGTCTTTCTGCCAAATAAACAACAAAAAAACTGTGTACGTAATTGAGCACAATTAGGAGACAGCTTTTACCATAATGAAGGAGATGATAATAGTGTTCCTATCCTACAGAGCCCACAACCACCAATTTTTCAAAAACAAACAGCACATCCATAATTAAAGATGATTGTGAACATGAAAAAATTATAATAGCCCAAAAAGGGCAGACTTCATTGAAATTCAAACAACAAAAGACAAAGAGTTTTAAAAAAACATATTTTTCCCTCACATGGGGAGATTAACAAACCTGCATTGGACGATTCCCAGGAGATAAGGGAACAGCTCGCAGGTCTCTATTGTACACACTGCAAAAAGTAAAAAGGGCAAGAGATTTGAGCGGTCACATGGCCAACAACAAGACCAACGCAAACCAGTTATTATGCATAAATCTTAAAAAATTTGCAAACACAATTTAAATTAAGCAACATCAAGCTACTATTCAGGATACCTAACACGCCAGCGAAGCTTTCTTCCTGCGACAACATGAGAGGGCACAGACCCCGGCCGGCCAAACGTCCGCCGCCATGGTAAAGGCCTGCTCCTCCGGTTATCAGTATTTAATTCACGTCGTGATCTTTGTATCGTCCTGGTCAGTAAAATTAAATCAATAAAAATTCAAGCACAAAATTGATGATTACAAAACTACTAGTTTAATTCTCCCAGATCTATCCAAATCGAAAAAATATGTATCAAAAAATGGAAAAAATAAAAATAGGAAAAAAAACATTACCTCTGCCAGTGTCCCGAGCTGCCCAAATTCGCTTGTGAAATGACCTTTTTGCCCTCATCAGGAGCGGGCAGTTTCTCGGTGATGAACGTTCGGGACGAGAGATTAATTTTAGTGAACCAGGAATGGAAACATCCGTTGCAGAGAGGGCACCGCCGCTTCACGTCGCTCCACTTGCAAATACAATCGACGCAGTAGGCGTGCAAGCACCCCGTGAGGACCGCCGCTCTGCGGTGGTCGTCGAGAGCTTTGAGACATATTGGACAAGACTGCCCTCGTATCGCCGGGTAAATTACTCTAAATAAATACTTCTGGCGATTGAGGTCCTTCCTTGGTGGCCTTCTTGGTGAAGTTGACTCCATTCTCGCTTCCCGAGGAGAGAGAAAGCGCCGTGATTGTTGAGCCGTTAAACGCGGGTATCGTTGTCTCCGGCGGACCTATTTATTGGAGCAAGTATTACATAGACTTTGCGCTATTAATAATTTAATATATCTTTAATTAATTCTTTTTTTTTTTTCTCCCTCTCTCTGGAGTTAAAAAGATTATGTGCAGACGAGTTTAATGAAACCCACATAACACCAGATCACCCTCCGTTGATTTAATATATAGGAGTAAAGATTGAAAAGGCACGAGCCAAGGGGTCGACCGGATGTAAGCTGGTGCATCCTCACTATCCCAATGCCCTGTCTCCACTCATACCAATAGGAGTGATAGATACCAATAGGAGTGATAGCAGGCCGTGCTCTTAATCTTATAGAAATCAAGATATTATTCAACAGAATAAACACTTCTACGTACACTTGGTTCACATATAAACAGGATACATTCAAACGTAAGATACTCCCCAGTCTCCACCACCTGTAATGTGCGAGCTTGGGCTTGCGGAAAACACAGAATCAATATGAGAGCAGATGTTTAGTACAGGTTGATCAGCTAATAAGCTGTTATTAGTGGTGGGGCGGTACATAGGTCTTCACAGCAAGCCTGCAACTTTTCCATATTTTTCCCTTGCTAGACTTGGAAAGGCTTTCTTGGGGTGGGCACTCGACTTTCCAGAGACTGCAATCTTTGTTTCAGGTGAAAAACTTCGACCTGCATAGCAACACGTGACAGCAAGATGTAACGGCACCATAGAATCGTTCCGACGTGGCGAGACACATTGAGAAAGAGATAGACTGGACATTCCATAGCCGTTTTTGGCATCAGTTTGATGTGCTACGCTGATGGCATTTGTAGTGCCATAGATTACCGCTGTTCAACGTATGGTCTTTATATTACCAAGCTGAACTGCCATCAAACGGCTCAGAAGGTCCTTGGCTTGCCAGTCTCTAAGAAGGAAGGAGATACTTTGGACATACACTTCCCCCGGGTCACCGATAAGAGAAGTTAATAATGTGGTTTAATTATGTAGTGCAACTTCTTGTTTCTTCACTTTTTTTGTGCATCGAGGCGTTAAAGCAACCTCAAATGGTTTTGACAAACCAATCAAACCAGATACCAACTGCCTAAAATAACCACTAATCAATATCTCAGCTTTAAAGATGCCTGAGAGATATTTCTGATTTTCACTTTCAACATTCTTTCCCCGGTGTTTGGTTCAGAATATTACCTGTAGCTGGAATGCTCTTGCTCTTTCCCCTGCAAGGACTCCCCTAGTTGAATGCAGCTCCTATGGCAAACATCCAATCAGTCGACAATAGCAAATCAACCCAAATTAATATGGTCACTTGGGAAATCAAAATATGCACAATACCTTCTGGGTATCATCCAAAATTGCCTTGAGAAAAGCCATATCATGCTCCAGCCTTACATTGTCAGAATGAACCATATTTGATAAGTTATTGGCCTCGTCTTGTGCTAGCTCCATACTAGTAAGCTTTTCTTTCAGCAACTCCATCTCCCTCTCTGTTTCTGCAAGCTTTTTATCCACCTCTTGTCTGCTTTTCAGGACAGAGGATAAGTTTTTCTCTACAGCTTCTCGACTTGCAAGTGCAGCAGCCAGTTCTCCTTCTAGAATTCCATTCCTTCTAATAAGAGCAGTTAGTTTGGTTTCATACAGTAGGTATATACTCGAATGAGATCCTCGTGTTGTAGGATCAGTTTCTTGCAGTACAATACCCTCATTATCAACCAAAGGCTTTCCAACACCCCAGTCATGAGTGTCTGAATCATTGGACTTAAATGGACAAGAAGTATCCTCTCTGATAATTTTTCCCAGTGTATTCTCAGCTTGACTCAAGTTGTCAGATCGGTACTCAGTTGCCTGAAATCAACATCATGCTTAAGTTATTTAAGTTATTAACAGAACATGTGACAAACATACGAAATGATCAAAGGTGAAAAGAACAGCAAGAGTTGGAGGCAACTAATCAAATGCCAATAGAGACTACTTTTTGAGCATGCACTGGGATTGGAACTGCACCAATTATTTTATGTGAAGTGAACTAAAATTAATCAGGAATTCGCATCCTTCAGCAACAATACAGAGTACAAACTGGAATTGGAACTGATGCAATTATTCTATGTGATGAGGACAGGAATTAACCAGGAATTCACATCCTTCAGCAACAATACCAATAACAAACAACCATGTAGTCTTGTTATCATCTCTAGATTTTCCCACCGCACATAACCACACGGGCCAAATGCCAGGTTCGTGGATAGTGAGAAAATGATAAAAAATTTCACTCCAACTTAAAGTTGAATATCAAAACTAAGAACATAGTAAGTGCATAAAGTCCAATGCGCTTACTGCTGGTGAAGAACTCTCATCCTCTGAATTCTTTTTCATCTTAACATCTGTGCCTTTTTCTTCTTCATTGTGGAATATCTTGCGTAGCGAGGTATTGCCAGAGACAGAATGTGGATCTATGATAGTGGAATCTGATAAAGATTTTCTACCAGAACCATGTTGTTCAATTGCAGATGCCAAATTTTTTCTCCCGGCAGGATCAACTGAACGATGACAAGGGCCAGTGCCAACCTGAGAAGCCAACCCTGAGGACGATGAGCGCTTTTCAGACAACAAAGGTTCAAGACCTTTACTAGGAGCAGATCGTTGATCCACAGAGGAATTGTTCTTGTCCATGCCAATTACTTCAACCTGGAATGCACCCAAAAAGATTAATGTTTTGGTAAAACGGATCACTATCCAAAAATGAATTTTCAGCCTCCAACCTGATTGGATAGCTCCTTTTTGAATCCTCCAAATGCAACAAGGAAATCCTTTTCCTTGTGCTGCACAAGAACTAAGCTAAATCCCTGAGAATCCAACAGCATTACAGACAGATATCATAAGAAGGGACAATAGGAAAGAGCTACATTTACATTCTACAAACAGATACCCAGCATACAAAATGATAACTGAAACAACCATGTATAGTTCATCATATTCTGCCAAGGACCACAAGTCCGCAAAAAAAAAAAACAATAGTTAAAACCTAATAAGCAGGTTATCTTCATACATAAGAATCAAATTTGCCGAGGGTGAAATCTATATGGCTGACCTTGTTAGTTGTGATGGAAGATGGGGATGATGAAAATGCTACTGACCACTCCATTTTCAGAATATCATAAATCAGAGTTTCTGAGTGTCCTGTAGACAAAATAAGAAAGGCATCAGCTTATGAGAAAACTATAAATTAAATATCAAAGTGACAACATAGATGTAAACCGGTTAACAAAAGTAAAAGCACAGCAACCAGCTTCATAGCTCATGAGGCATACGTTTTTTCCTGCTTCCACCCCCAGCTATATACCACTTGGTTCCACAAAGGACTCCACAGCAACCAGACCTTGGTGATGGATGGAAACCCTGTATCTTTATTCTTGACCATACCATCTAGGGAAGTTGATTTGCATGTAAGAAAATATAAGTTCAAAACAGTTTTCCTTGCCAAAAAAATGAGACAATAATGTTAAGAATGAAATTTGCACCGTTTCAAAATCAAGTGAATACAGATCATTCAAAGTTCGGGACTTTGATGATCCTCCAAATATAAGGAGTGTTTTGTCATCATGGAGAGCTGCCACATGGTTTGACCTTGGAGATGGTCCCGTTCCTCTGCATACACAACTTAACTGTTACTGAAAACTGCCCTTCATGTGGAGCATAGTATGATACACCAAAACTGACTCACGTGCAATGTAGAGGGAGCCATGTTGAGGATTTCAGATCAAACATATGGAGATCATTTATTTTCCTCTTTTTAGCATCTTCACCCCCAAACAAGATTAAAGCAGAGGTTGCCCTGACTACAGTGTGACCATTTCGAGCAACCTGCAAATCAGAAAAAATACATGTTATATATCTAAGATTTCCAGTTATTCCCACGTCAGATTGAGCACTTTGCAATATATATTAAGATATCAGATGGAAGAATAGAAAAAGTGAACAAAGAAATGACATGGCAGGACCAGAGGGTCCCACACAACAAATCTTTGGCCATAAAGCTTCCACAAGAAAGTATCAGAAAAAGATCAGACAGAATGGCATGTACTGGTATGTCTCCTTTTGCTTCCATAAGTGACCAACATTCTGTTTGTGTGTCAAATGCCCACACTGAAATAACCAGCAAAAGGATATGAGTAACTTGAAAATGAGCAGGAAAGAGAAGTCATGATGAAATGAATCTAACAAGCAAAGCGATCCAACCTGAAATTCTATCACTTGGAGGGTTAGTCTTTCCACCAATTAGAAGTGCCTTCTTCCCCCAAGAAACCTAGTCAGGACAAAGAGCAGAAAGGAGTCAGTTCAGCATACAGATCATGTAGCCTAGTTTCTGGTCAGAGTCAGCAAAAAATATCTACAAAGGATGTTCTTATGTCAGTCACATGGACCTTGAATATACTCTATATCAATACAGCTTCCTTGCTGTGCTGGTGCCCTATTCATAGGAACATACTTATCCATCATGAAGCATAAAATTACATCTTATGAACACAGGGATTGGCTCATTATTTGGGGACCATCTATTAACAAACTTCTTTCATATATACATGTGACATTGCATATCCTGAGCTAGAAACAATTGAAGATTACACAAGAGGAAGTAGAAAATCTAATGGATACATAGGGTGCATTGGATAGTGAATGAAGTTGAATAAAACAAGCAATCTGAAGATACCAGACTGTGGCCCTTGCATGCACGGATCTTCAGAGGTAGACTGCTTGGTGACAAGTAGAGCTTTGATGAAATTGTAGTCCAGGTAAATCTGTCAAAATTGAGCACCTGAACAGAGGATTGGAAACAACAAAATAAACCTCATCAGCACAGTCTGTGATTTTTGGTTTGTAACTGTACTCTTATTGGAACAAGGAATCGCAAAGGAAAAAAACACAAAAAAAAAAAACTGCTAGGTTGTCAGGTTGTACCACTAACTTTTGAAAGTAAACTAGCCTTTCCTCCTGATACATCAGAAGAATCTCTAAAAGATATATGCCAAGTCTAACATTATGAAACATCCAAAGGGTGCGAGATTTCTCTCTACCTGTACATCGTCCAACAAGCCATCTCCAGATTCACCACCAACCACTATCATCTTGTTCCCAACTACAGTTGCTGCATGCTATTCAAGAAAACAAAATTTTCAGCTTGCATATGCAAAAGAAAAGCATTAACTCACAGCATAAAACACTCCTTTAACCCCCAAGAAAAAAAGAATAAAAAGATATCTGACATTAAAGCGAGGCAGAGGTTTGTCCCCAGCAATAGACAACACCATCCAGTTGTCAGAATTTCCTGAACTAGAGCCATGAATCTCAGGCACACCAGAAGAACACTGACAATCAAGATCATCCGAATGACTAGTTGTATGCACAACACCATTTTCCTACAAAAAATTTTTTAGGAGCTTAGCACATCAATCGCAAATATAAACACTGCCAAACACAAACAGATAAGTCAGGAATCTCACATTGGCAGTGTTGTTTCGCTTTGGTGGCCTAAAAGGACTTCTGGCTCCTGGTGTAGACTCTGAGAGTTGCACCTTCTTCACCCTGAAGATGAATAAGGACACCATTGGCATTCAAAATTAAAAGCATGGCATGCACTGACAATTTGATGAACAAATCTTTTGCTGGAAGTTTAACATTGATTAGGCATTCAGAATCTAAGTTGTCACTTTGGTTATACAGAAATGACAGGTTAATTAGAGAATTAGAGTTTCCAGTTAGCCACATTTCTCCAACCCATTAAGCATCTGATCTCTCTTTTCCTCTGGACAAATGAAGACTGACAAAATTAATAAACTAAAACATAGGAAAAACCAAAAAAAGGTAAGAAGAGAAAAATAAACCTGCCAAGCTTCATGCGTCTGCGAGACAAACCAAACATCTTTCTGCTAAAATTTCCACCCACCAGATTCTCTATCCAAGAACCAACCAGCTCTCATGAAACCCTAAAATTTCACCAATGCAGTCTTAGAGTGAACAACCAAATGTTCCAAGAATCATTAAGAATCCAAGAGGATTAAAAAAGAAAAAAAAAAAGAGTGAAAAAAAAAGAAAGAAAAGAAATATAATCAATTTAAGTTCAAGAAAGTGCTAAAAAAACATTTAAACTATAAGTTCTTTCCTACTTGTCAGTTTCTTCACCACCACAATACAAACAAATAAAAAGAAGAGAGAGAGAAGCAACCGACAACACTGACAGAAGAACATGTATGGTCAAAAAGCCCATTTGGTTAGCAAGAAAACCTCCAAGTCCAAAAGAAACTGAAACCAAGAATCCATGATTCGAGGAAAAAAAAAAAAACACAGAGACAACGACGTATATAGAGACCGTTTCTTACATAAGAAAAAAATCAAGAAACTCATACAACATAAAATGCAATGCCGGTACAAAAACCAGACGTGCTCAACTAGTTTAACTGATAATCAACCTCCTGTCCTGATAACTGTGCAAGTCTTCCTACTTCCTATGTATTTTTTGACCTATAATGCAATGAGAGAGAAAGAGAAAGAGAGAGGCAGAGAGGGTGCGCAGGTTAAGCAATGTTTTGTCGCTGTCTGTCCTATCTCCCATTACGTTTGGTTTTGATTCTGGTTGATATTTGTAAATGCAGATTTTGTGTTGTTGACATGAAAAAAAATAGAAAGAGTCAATTAAAGTGAAAAAAAAATTTACGGGAAAATACGATCAATTTATTTTACTATCTCTACATGTAACGATGAAACTGATAAGACCGTTGGGGTCATCTACGTGTATTGTAAGCAATGTTTTTCTTTTTTCTTTTTTTTTTTCAGTTATAAGAGTTTTTACCAAAGAGATATGGTTGTGAGAGAAGTTTATTATCTGTTTTTGATAAATTAAAAAAAAAAAAGTATTGTTATTGGTAAGTTGAATTTAAATTTTATTTTTTTTTATTAAAAAAATTTACAATTAAAATATTTTAGATAATATATATATATATATATAATTTTAATATTAATACTCCTAAAATTTATTGTATACTCTATAAATAAATTTTTAATAATAAAAAAATAAAATTAACTTCATACTAATATAAATAAAAAATATCAAAATATCACTAATAAACTATATGAAATTATACTCAGCAATAAGAAAAAGAAATAAGTTTTTTATCTAAAAAAAAATTGGTTTTTATCAATCTCTCTGTAGTTTTCTCGAGGCAAATTGTAGCCAGTTGCAGAAAATAAAAATGAAGAGATGGACCCCAGAAATTTATTGCGTACGGCTTTGTGGGTCCCTTGACGAGAAAGGGCCTTTCCGGGTATTTTGTCTTGGGACTTGAGTAGTTCAGTGCAAGCTTTTGTTGGGGGGATCGACTCGGTCTCCCACGTGTTCGCCAGCAATGTCTTGTATTGCAAATTGCATGATTAGGTTCATTATTTTTCAAGTTCTGTTAGGAATTTTGTTGTTTTGTTCAAAAAAGGCCCAGCCCAATTTCTAATATTTCCACCTCAAAGAAGCCCAGTGTTTCCATATATTCAAACGTTTGGTAGTTCCTGGGGACAGCAGCAGAGCCTTCATCCATGATCCATCCAAGTGCCATTTTTCCCTGTTGATTTTCACAACAACGATGATCCAATCACATTAAGTGACAACTCTGCGGTAGTTAACGTGTTTCTCCAAATTTTGGCTAGTCTTTGAATTTTTGTTTATAGGTAAATTTTAAATTTTATATATTGTAATTAAATGTGAGAAAGTTTTGTTTTAAAATATAATTGTAAAAATAACGAAATAAAAAAATAATAAATAATTTTACTTAAATTTATGAGAGTAATAAAATGATTAAGAATTTAAATTTAAAATTTTAATTATAGTATTACACAGGTGTATGAGATTTATTGAAATTGAAAAAAAAAAGAAAACTACTTTAATTGTATAATTAAATTCATAAATTTGTATGTATATTTTTCCATCAAGCTTTTTCTTTTTTTAATGGTCTATATATTTCATCAAGCTTATGGATGCATAACAATGCGTAATCTGAGTCCCTGCTTGAATTTGCGCTTCCAATATCAATTAATGTGTAGAAAGGTAAAATATTATTAATAACGCCAAACAAACGCAAACTGCAATTCTATTTTATTATGGCGCAAAAAGGTTTACATAGCTATGTCAATAAATATATAGAAACGCAGTACAAAAAGGATTACACACGAAGTGGTAAGCCAAAGTAACCAAAACTGCCTCAGCAAATACTTATATCCGTCAGACACCTCGTAAAAGTTTATTATCATAATTATTATATTCCCGTATGACTGGTCCGCGAGTTTATTGATTAGTTGGTTAAATCAGTGTGCCTGATGCACCAGTTCATCACTCAAACCCATAATGCTCCGGCACGTCTAAGCATTGGGATTAAAGACCGATTAAGGTGAAGACTCATGACTTCATTAGCTCCACCCACAAGTTCGCCTCCGATGAACACCATGGGAGTGGATTGGCATCCGAGCCTCGCAAGTGCATGCTCAATTTCCCGGCCCTGTGGCATCTCATCGAGCTCATGGACCGCAGCGTTCACCCCGAAGCCACCCAAGAGGGTCTTGATGGTGTGGCACATGCAGCAGGTGGTCCTGCTAAAGATCACCACTGCCCTCTCGGATGCCAATTGCTTCACCCTCTCCATTAATTGCCTAAAGGAAAAATCCCTTGTACAAGCGAATTGATGTATATGTAATGATAAAGTGCCAGAATACCTTAATATCAAATGCCTACAACGAGCACAATGCCAGTGGAATAGTGTTATTAAAGGAAGTGATAATTAACTACGGGGAGCAATGTGTGGTGGCCAGCTAGTGAGGAATGTGAAGGCACTTGAGGGTTTTGCTGTGAGGTGCTTGAGCTCCATGGAGGCTCATTTATATAGAGTTTTCTTGAGGCTGATTGCTTTGCATTGGCTTAGCGAAGACAAAAGATGCCACCTTTAATGAATGTTCCACATTATATTTCTATCAATTTCCATGTCGCTGTATGATGGCTACTTGACACACCAATGGATTCGTCACACCATAACAAAAGTAGTTGCACATTTAAGGATCGAATTTTGGAAACGGAAGTATACAAAGACGCGTCCTTAATTCGTACGGTTTCATAATATTTTATTTATAATATATATATATATATATATATTATAAAACTTCTATATATATATATATATATATATATATATATGTAATGTATGTTTTATTTCGTCTATATATGTTTCAGACCATAATTGCCGAGTTAGTCAGACTACGTACCAATACATCAAAAAATATATGAAAAACATGCATTTTATTTAATGACCTATATGTATTTTTTTACTTAAAATTCAATTGTCTCTACGTCACATCAACGCCACTGCATTAACACCATACTTTCAGACCATTCTTTAATTGTAACAAGATTCGCATCGCAATACAAGAAGCAACGATGATAGCCAAGACATGACTTGTGTAAGGGTTGGAACAGCTTTAAACTTGGAACAAGAGAAGAGAGGTGATATCACCCGTGTAAGAAAACCATAATCCGATCCAGTAGTTGTCTTGTGCAATACAAAATATGAGGGAGTAGTTTTTTAGGAAGATTAGAGTAGTACGGGTAGATCAAGGAATCAATATTCATTAATTTATCAAATTAAATTTCTTATTTTTCCTGTCACTCTGATAGTTAATACCACATGTCAGATTATAACGTAGTGTAACTGAAGGGCATAGCCTTGATTAACAATGGCTAGCCGGAGAAAGAAGTAAAGCAGTTTCCATTTATTTATCCAATTCAATCCCAACGAATATAAGCCTTTGATGTTTGCATATGTAGCGAAAGTTCGTCAAGGATGTTAATAATCGATCATGTACTTCATATTTTCAGAAACTTCTTGTGGATAAAGAAATCGTTTTCTCTTTTTCTGGGTGTTGCCGAGCTAAACCTCCCTGACTCAAGAGCAAAAGTTCTCCTCAAGTGACTGTACATATGCCCTGCGAGGTCCCCCCGGCATCATCTTCTGATCCCCACAACACCACTCCCCCAAATTCCAACTTTGAGTGCTATCGCATGTGGTTACATTTCTTTTGAATATGTATATTTTTTATTTATTATATAGTTATCAACAAGTACACGCACAGCTTCAAAAGTGTACAGAAAAACATATAAGCCACGGGCCTTATAGTTACATTGTTCAATGTATATGATAAAGAGGAGAATAACACCTAATCAACAAGAATTTGATGCCATTACATGCTCTTTATTATAAAATATATATATATATTCAACGGAAGGGAAGACCCCAAGAAAAATGGAGAAAAAAGGTTTGTGGAAAAAGAGAATGAGGAGGCTCTATTAAACTAAGCATTGATTCTTTAATCTTGAATTCTGGACACTGTTTATTACGTAATTAAGTTATAATTTCCTATAATTAGTGAACTTTTCCAATATTAAAAAGGGCTCCACTGAAAATTCGAGACTGTATGCTATCCATGACCTTTCTTGTCACCACATATTCGAATCTTTGTCATGCTGATTTAATGATTTTTTACGTATGATCTGACGCCTTTCAAGTTGGAGATGTCCCCGAAAGCTTCAGTTCTGGAACAATTTCAGTATCAATAAGTTAGAGTTCATTCGTAAAGGTTTGAGTAAGCCTCTCAGACAACCGGGCGACGATCCCCACCATCCAATGCTAAGTTGAAAACGATCCTCTACAGCTCAGATGACCTCAGAAGATCATCCAGCCGTTAATCACGCTCTTATCGCCCGGTCATGATTCATCCACCAGGCTTGGATTCCTATCTTCTTTGTGCTACACAGTGGTAGGAGCCTTTGGAACAGATTCGGTTCAAGGAACGTCATACTCAAACCAATAGCGGACTCCTCAATTTAGAGGCCAAGGGCCGGATATTTTATTGTTACCATGCAGGTATGACATCTGATCTGCATGGCCCATTCATCCTATGCAAATGCATGGCTATATCGCATGTGTTGCATTGGTAGGATTTATTTTTTTTCTTTTTCTCCTCAACGAGTCTCGATTCCTGATCTACTAAAATTAGACATTCAAAACGGACAATGCGAGTGACTTTTAAGTGAGATTATTTTCAATTTTTGGTTATTTAAATTTTGTATATATTAGATAATTCAAATTTTTGTTACGAGAATTTAAATTTTAAATTTTTTAAATTTTAAATTATTTAATTTGTAAGTAATATCAAATATAAATTATTTAATTTTTAAATAAAATTATATAATAAATATTAATTTTTTAATTAATATAGGTCAAATTAAATTAAATTTTAAATAAATTAAATCAAATTATTTAAATTGAATATATTTTTTTATCTCAATTCTTATATTTCATCAACTAAGATAACAAGTTTTCCTTCTTTTTAGTAGTGGATGACAAGAAATAGTTTTTATTATAATAAATTATTATTTTTATAAAAATAAAAAGAATTAAATAGTAAAATAAGTTTTTTCTTAAAATAAAAAAAATAAAAAATTATATGTGATAATATGTTAAGGAGACGAAAGATAAAATTTTGAATTTAAAAAATTAAAAAAAATTATTGTATTTGTAAAATTTGAAAAATAATGTGTTAGAATATATTAAAAAGAGAGAAAAAAATTAATTTAAAAATTGAGTAAAAATTTTATAATTAAAAATGTTAAATTATATATATATATAATGAAAATAATTTTATAAATTTATTTTAATTTTAATTAATAATTTTATAAAAATTAAATTTTAACTTATATTTATTATCAAAAAAATTGAATTGAATAATAGATATTTAATATATTTAAACTAATGTGTATACAAGTTTAAATAAAAAAATAATTTTAGAAATAATATTATTTATAAATTAAAATAAATCAAATAAAATAAATTTTTTAGTTAAAAATATTTATAAATTTTAATTTTTATTAAAATGAATTAAATTTTTAAATTAAATTTAATTTAAATTAATTTGAATTATTGTAAATATTAGATTATTTGATTTTAATTTTTAAATTATTTTAAATTTAAATTATTTAAATTTTACGTTATTTTAAATATAATTTTTTTAGATTTTAAATTATTTAAATTCTATATCAAGTTAGATTATAAATTATTAATTTTTTCAATCAAAATAAGTTAGAGTCAAATTGAATTATTTAAATCGAATTATTTTTTGCTATCTTTACCTAAAATCTTAGAATTAGTGCTATAAAAAGCGCGGGCGCGCATGTCTGGAGTAAGTGCACATAAAATTATTATCAAGACATGACACTCAACATTAAACATTAAATTCGCTAAGTCTAGATATATCTAATATGCGATGGATCAACTATAAAATGAAAGGATTCATATGCCTTACGAAAGCAAGTGCACAAAAATGCGTGATTAATCAAGCCGAAATGTGGTGCACCAAAACAAAAAATACCATGTAAAATTAACCAAAATTGGAATTTATATGTCGCATCCAAAGAAACGTGTATGTATGCATGCATGAATATATATACCCAATTGTGAGAGAGAGAGAGAGAGTGCGCGTGTGGATAAGATCATCAGGAATGTTGGGGCGAGTGGAAAAAGAATGTCAACTTTATGCAGAAATGATAAAGATGAAAGATCATCAAAGAATGCGAAGACGGACCCTGGCATCACAAACATTATTAAGCTTCTCATTCTGTGAGGTGAGTGAGTCGGTACAAGTTGAATTATCACTTATTCCTTTCTCCACGAAAAGAGACCTCAAAAAAGACTAGATAAATGCTCAAAGGAACATATTTTGTACTCTTTGCCTTTGCTGCTGCCTGCTTTTCGAGATACGAAGTAGAAAGAATATTTAACACGGCCTCTCCGTCCAATATAAAATAGATAAAGGTGGAGAACGAGAAAATGAATGGAATTCACACTATCAAGCCCAAAAATTCGAACAACTTTAATTATTGATCAAAATTTTCCCTACTAAGAGGATAAAGATATTTGATCCATGCATTGCTTTCGCATTTATTTCATTTGTCGCTTGCAATTATTCTACCTATGTATGTATTCGCGGTTCAGTTATGCTTACTGATATTTAGTATTTTACTTTTGCTGTTGTTGTGGATGGCATCCAAACACAAAGAGATAATCGGCCATTCCGTACGTGTCTCCGTAATTAACTCTTGCATGCATGGATGTGGATCGTGGAATCATGGATACCTTTTATGTTATACGTTATTGGATTCGATGCTTGATGGAGAGAATTTGTATATTTATTGATTGGCAAACTAAATTGATATGAAATTTCTTTTATGATTTATAATAAAATTTAACAGTTAAATTACTTAAATTCTTAGTTTTAAATTTAAAATTTAATTTTAATTTCTAAAAAATCGAAAAAAAAAAAAAAAGAATAGTTTACAAATGATGTTTTTTTTTTATGTTCTTGGTAAAAATATCAGCGAGTTATAGCTCGAAGGTTAACTGAAAGGAAACCCCCTTTGATGAATTTAAGAACAATTTCTCACGTAGGCACGTCCACGATTTTATTTTTGAAGAGCTTCCAACAAAGATCGAACCTTGATTGACAAGGAAAGAAGACAACTTTCTTTCTAACTGGACTAACTCTTGATGATCATAGGGATTTGTTTAGCACAATGCATGTAGGTTAATGTATTCTTCTTTCTTCTTGATCGGCAATATAGACATATGTTGATCAAATTTATTAGTGGCTTTGAGAAGCAATTACCACCCCAACAATTCAACAAAAAAAAAAAAAAAGAAAGAAAAAATCACTCCAAAATATGAAAAAACATTTTGATTCAGGTATATTGGTGTCGTCTAATAGTTGGACGTCTTGGTCGTCCCTAAAGATGAAACCAATTTGGTCCAAAAGAATTTATATTCATTGGTTAAGAGCTATGTTTTGTTTTTTTTCGTTTTTTGTTTGCTTGCTTGTTTTTTTTTGGAAAAGGTGTGCTTTTATTCGTTATAGCTTCACAAATATGAAGATACCCAATAGAAAGTACGTACGAGGCCTCTGATCGACACAGCTCCTAGTAACAAAATGGGAGCATTATACAACAAAACTCAGAGGGCAAGCAACATAAAAACATCCCAATTACAGCTTTTACTCCTCTCGACAACTTGCGCCACATTTCTAAAGTTCCTGTAGAAATTGTGCATATTCTCTCAACCACGTCGCTTGCACCGTCCTTCGTGCAAAATATTCTCTGGCGTGAGCATCCATGACCTCCCCATCCAAATGTTGCCATCTTATCCAAAGTTAACATTCCCCAGTCTTACCCGTATGCAACTTTATGGGATGGTCAATTACATACACAAATTCACACATACAGGAAAACCAAAGATTCGGGGGACACTGGATTGTATGGCCAGACGAGCCACATGGGTCATCACATCAATCCAGATATCACTGGAACCCATGCCTTTTTTCACCACTTCTTTGTTGTTAGGGATAAAAAAAATTAATGCAAGCTTCTAACTATGCCTCAGACAGCCTGCATTCTACATATATATATATATATAACACTCATGAGGAGTCCGATATTGACACCAATCCACCACATATGAATTTTCAAGTAGCCAATAAAAAATAACGAGTGTTTCTCTATAAATATACCTAATTCCTTCTCATATTTCCACCAAAATTCATACATTATAATTAACTTCGATAGCACACCTTGTATATTCTAAGCTAGATCTGATTGTGATCGAACATCAGATGAATAGGTTAGCCAAATTAGCAACCCAAAAGGCGGTGGCGATCTTCAGCAAGAGCTCGCGGTGCATGTGCCATGCATACAATCAAGATATTGTTCTATGAACAAGGGGTAAGCCCCGCGGTTTAATCATGAGCTGGACTAGGATTCTCCAAGGCATTTTGAATTCTTTCCTTTCGTGACTGATTAAGTAATTGACAAATTAACAAATATTTGGGACTACTACCAGAAAAGGAGAGAAAACTGAGTCAACTAGGGGCCCTGTTAATTTCTTTTCTGGTCTTCTTACGTTGAGGAAGTCATAAATAAAATGTTTTGCTGTAAAAATTTTTTTTAAAAAAAAAAAACATTTTGTTGACGATCTCGTACTCTTAATAAAAGCTAGCCTAGATAAGCAAAGTATTCATCTTGTCTAAAGTGTCCATGAAATGAATTATTTTCTATCTTGTTTTGGTCTGACAATTCTTTTCTATCTCAAGCCGAAGAAAGACAGAATGTCCATTCCCTTTTCACAATCTCGTACGCGCACGGATGTTCGGCAAGAGAATTGATCGTTTTAATGGACAGTCCGTGCCTCAATGGGCCGGTCATTTGCAAAAGGCCATGGACCGGTACAAGGCCTCACTGCCTTTCTCCATGCGGGATGGAAAAAAAAAAAAAAAATTATTGTATTTTACGATAATTTTTTTTAGTAATACTTAAAAAAAAAAAAATTGTAATACATTTTGTCTGTTTATAAAAAATATATATTTAATGTCGTACCTGGCCGGCAGGTTTGTGGCCAGCCCAACTATGCCTAGCCAACCTTTTCTGAAGAAAATAGAGGCCACCCATTTGCCAACTCACAGGCAATGGGAAAAGGGATGTATCAGGAACACATTGACATATTTTCAAATAATTCAAATCAAATCAATTTTCGAGCAAAATTATTATGCCGGGTCGACATTGCTACAACGGGACCGTGCCGATATTTGACCAACTTTTTGTCAATTTGCTGAAGTAGGTGTTGCCTTGATATTGTAAAGTGACGAGGAACCTTTTATTTTAATAGTTTTTGATGGAAATGCAAATGGAGAATAAGGATTGGTAATTAAGGTTTGAGTCATCCCTATCAGCATGCTATGAGAAACAAATACGTAACAGATAAAACGATAAATGTACCTTTCGACTACCTCAAGAAGGTACATTGTTCTACATTGTTTTTAGTTTTTTTTTTTTTTTTTATGGCCAAGAAGATTAAATACAAAAATATTCTACTTGTTTTGGGTGTCAGTTTATCTCTTTACATTGTATAATAAATACTTAAAAAATTCTTTGTAGTAATTCAAAATCTGACAGACCCTCCATTAATGGACAATTTAACTTGAATTGAAATTCCAACATAAATTTATGGGGTTTTCGCACCGAGGGAACTTTCTTGCCCATTTATTATATGATTATATCCTCTCGGGTCGTTTTGTTGCATAATTTAGCCGACAAAAGTCTCCCTGCGTTAATATTTATATCCACATGGCCCGAGTTGAACCTCATTCTTACGAGCTCGCGAAACATGTGGACAGAGTTTGATTCATCGACAAGACAGTCACTCGAGCAAAATGGCTACGTTTTGGACGACTTGTCAACCGTTGTAATCAAGTCTAGCCCCTGTTTTTTTTTGTGCTGCGTTGTTTGTCGTCAATAGGCCAGAAATGACATTTTTCATTTAAAAAATTTCTGAGCCTTGCTTTTTTTTGTCCAATATCATACCTTGATCAGGAAAAAACGGCTGCGTCCTCCGCAGATGCGTGCCCGATCAGTTGTATCAGAATTTGGAATCGTAACTCGCTCCACGACTTGTCATTTGCCGTGAAGCAGAGTATTAACCGACAATGAAGACGTGTCATTATTCACCATCTCCATCTTGCCATATCGCCACCGTCTGTCTTTTTCGTCCCGGAACTTGTCATTTGTTGGCTTTTACAAGCTATAGGAGTTGGACGCTTGCTGGTGAGGATCAGTGGCTGAGCTGATGCCCCCCTCGTTTCCTGGTTATGCTTAATTTACTGTTTAAATGGGTTTAACGCTTCTTCAATAAAATAAATAAATTAGTACTACCTGATTAGACAACCACATAATTTAAAATACCTAATGCTTCTATGTGAAAAAAGTTGGACATTTTTATTAGTGCTGCCTAGCCAGTTATGTTTCAGTCATTCCTGACCACAGAACTGAAACTGGTGATTTTAAACTAGAACGGGAATTGTACGGGATCTTGGCTCAACGCATCCAAGTCACCATGTAACCTCAGCAATTACAAAGAGCAACAATTGAGTTGCCTTAAAATTAACCATTCAAAAAGATTTTTAGTGTAAGGTTACAAATCGAATAATATATAAAAAGTGAAAATGTTAAGAGTGAGACAAGGGGATGAGAGGGTTGGGGGAAGAGGAAAAAAACATTGTCAATTGAGACAGGATCTTACCCATAACATCGATATTGATGTGCCACAACACAGAGGCCTAACCTAATAATAACCGTATAACAACAAAGCAAAAGCAGTCAAAAAAAAAAAAAAAATCTTAAGATAATCACGTAAAAGCATATTGTTAAATGCCAAATTGAGCTTTTCTATATTTCAACACAAAATGTCAAATTGAAAAGTTGAACTTTGTTGTCTCGTCTCCGTGTTAGCTTCCACAAAATTTCAAATGTCGTGGAAGGATTAACCAAAAAAAAAAAAAAAAAGAATAAGGGATGACCCTTACCGTAAGAACATATCGGAACCTAAAAAACAAATTAAGAGATCCCAATCTGGGCGAGACTTCGGTGATGAAGAAGAAACTTCGGTCATGCAAAATTTTCGAGGATAAAGAAGAAAGATAAAGCCGAATAAAGGTTTGCAAATATTATAATTTACAAGTTGCTAATTTTACTATTTTACTATTTTAAGTTTAATTGTCTCGTGAACAATTTAATGAGATTATTCTACAATTAGGCTTAGGTGGGTTCTCGCTAAACTTCTATTTTACTATATTTCTGTTCGATAAAATTAAATTAAATTAAATTAGGTAGAAAGGATTACAATCAACAAAGTAAACGCACCGAATTGAAATCGACACGAGACAGGGATATGGTTACAAGTGTCAATTTGCATCCATTGGGCCACGGTTTCCAAGACAGTCAAATATTTGAGGCGACAATACAAAGAGCAAGAAAGTTTGGACTTTGAAACTATATGCTCTATGGTTCCTGCAAGAGGACGACAAATCCCGGCAAAAATTCATAATTAAAAATCTGAAAATTGGAGTTATAGAGTGGCTGATTGAGTCCGAATTAGCTTGTGATTAATCTTATAATTCCCAAAATTCCCATAAACTTATCTAATTGTGATTAATCTTATTGACGTTTGAATGTTTGATCCGTAAGGTAAGGGCAAGTATTGTTCCAATCAGCGTAGTACATCAAACGTCCTCATGTTCTCCAGTGGATGCTGTATGCTTCTGTCGACGCATGCTAATCAAAGGAGACGGCTTTAATTTGGAATACACAGCTCAGCCATCATTAATTTGTGGGTAGAGGACAAAACCACTCAAAACTTTGTTCTCATTCGTATTATGAAGTTGTCTTGGTCTTTGCTATTGTCGCCGCATGAATCACGTGATAAATAAATAAATAAAAATAATATATATATAAAATAAATCATAGGGTTGATGCAAAGAGGTCCATACGGTTGATGGGTAGTTCTGATTATGCTGGATGGAGAACTTTAAAATTTGCTTTGTCGACAAAACAAGTTAATATAGCAATATGCCATATATATCGGAGGGGAGCATCCATTGCCAATGAAGCAGGAAATCTTACTGAAAAATGTGTGTGTGCAATGATGAATGTGAACATGGATCGAGCTCTTGAGCTTGACGGGGATGTAAAGAAATTATGAAATGAAAGCTGAAATTAAAACATTACTCCGTAATTTTCGTGAAAGGGTGTTGAAAGAAGTGGATTCTCAAATAGCCGATACATTAAATGGCACACCAACATCCTTAATTCCTAAGACAATGATAGGATTATATAGAGGTGATACCGGTTAGCTTGCATTGTGATAGAGAGGATGGGGCGTTTTATTTTCTTATTTTGCTCCTATGTTTTCGGTATAAGAACAATATCCAGTTGAAAACTGAGGTCGAGAAGGCTTATTCTACCGAGAGGGTTAAAAATAGAAAAAGGCAAGTTGGGTTGATTTATGCTTTTACCAGACGGGCCATCAGGTAGAGAGGGCAATGAGGGAGCGATATGACATCTCGTCCTGGTGATAAGACATTGCCAACTACTTCTAGCTAGAGGACCCAAATGCCCTGAACAGTGATTACCGCACTTGATGTGTATCGAAAAACAAACCGACAATCCAGGCTCGTTTGAATAGCAAGAGGCAGTGCCTCATCATTTTTTTGATGTGACTAAACCACTCCTCCTGTTAAGACTAAAAAAATGGAAATACAAACTAATTAGTAGATTGACTGATAAATTACAATCTTAAACCTAATTTTGATTACCATCATTTCATTTTATCCTTGCACATGTTATAATGGCAAATTGGTCCCAATGAGTAACTAGAAGTTGTAGGGGTGGTGTTTCAGCTTTAAAACCCTCCAATGTGAAAAAGGAAAAAAAAAAAAAAGAAAAATCTAAATAATTGTGAAGGACAAAATTAATTATGGAAAAAAATCTAACTGAACACAAAATTAATTAATTAAATACATGTGTTTCATGTCTCGCAGTGTCCAAGTAGTTCATAATCCTACCCAATCGTGCGGTCGATCATGTTGCTTGTTTAATATCCGATACCGATCTAATAAAACTTCAAAATCTGAAATACCAAAAGCGGTAAGACCCATAAATTACAGTGACAAGCTGAATCGACCCCATAAGCCTATTAATGTTTATGGTGGCTAGCTGGGTGAGTGACTGACTGAAAACCTGAGTCTAAAACAACGTAGCATCGTAACCCAATCAGAAAAAGGGCGACCTGGCTTTCGGCTTAGAGATTTGTTCTTTAACTTCTTTTGGATTTTTGCTTTACTTTGCTTCCTTTCTTCTTTTTGGTTTGTTCTATAATCAGGAAAATGTGTAGATTTTTAACCTGTGCTAATCTTGCAAAGACAACCGTGATATCTACTACAACTAGTAACTGCTCTCGGTATCTACAAATAATAATGCTTATCTACATAACTTGCTATCTCATGGTAGACGACATTGAATAAAATTTTAAAAGAGAAAAATACAAGGCTATTTTTTAGTACTTTTAAGTTTACAACCATTGCTAGATAGCTTAATAATGCTGCTCCTGTACATTTGACCCCCCCGGGGCGGGTAAAATGAACGTTAACTCAAATAAAGAAATATATATATATATATATATATATATATAAAAGGTCTCATTATACACAGATAACAAGGCTTCATCTTTTGAATAATCTCGAGTCATTTACAACAACCCTTTATAAAGTTAAAGACGGAATGTTAATCAAATTTTTAAAAGTCAATTAAATCTTATGATTAAAAGGAGATAATAATGTATTAATGGCCAAACCATGGTCGTGGCTGCGACTCCAAGGACATCCCAGTTCCTTGAGAACGATGATGACCCCTAACTCTTCGTCGCTGATTACATACATTTAATGGGTCTCTTTGAAAAGTCCCACAAAATGTGACTCCGCCTGTAGCTAGATAAAATAATTTTTTTTTTTTTTTTTTTTTTTACGAACTCAAGATTTTGACATTCTGTGCACTAATTCCCAACGAAGGGAGCGCACGCTAATTAAGTCTCATTCTACGTAGTTTAAATCTTTACCAAAATCGGAAAAGTCAAATTTGTATCGTGTTCAAAAGCTGACCTCTCTAGCGCCCCTGAATGCAAATATTTTAAAAGCATTACACAACGCTGATGAGAAAACCTCTTTCTATTCATCTAACCGTACCAAATATTTCTAAGTTAAAATTACCTGTGTACTAATAAAAGCAAATAAAAAATAAAAAATAAAAAAATCATAAAATTCTAAATTGGAGTCAAAGCATTTTGTTTCAATCCACTAGCCAATAAGTTTTGCATAAGCACTTGGAGAGCAGTCAGAAATTAGAGCCTCCGTCTGCCTAAAAATCCCGCAAATTTGCAAATATCATCAATACATCAAGCAAAGCACTTGGATGTGTGAATTAAGAAATACTAGACATATTCGCCGTAGTGTCTAAGAAAACTCAAAGGGTTCTCTCCCCGAGATAACAAAGACAAAAAGGGAAGGGGGGGGGGCATTCTTTCGCTTTTTACTTTGACATTGTCATTACCATGACATAAATAGTTGTGTAGTTAAAAGCTGTGAGCAATTGGACCAAGTCTATTGACTTTCAAAATTAAAATTGGATGTTTTGTTCCGCCAAGAAAACTACAAATTTATTTGTAGAAATTTTCAAGTCAAAATCCAACCACAGTAGTTGGCATGGCACTGCTCTTGCAACTAAACGAGGTAAGTCGGTACCCTCCCCCCCCCCTCTCTCTCTTCCCCCAGCTTTTTCTTTTAATATTAATATTAATTTAAAATTTTAATTAATGCAGTAATTAATTCAGAGGCATCTTACTGTTGCCTGCCACCGCTAGCATCTAACCACTTTTCGGCAAATCAATTTAAAACCAAAATTTCGTACTTCCCAACACGGAGTTCCTCGGGCGTTGGATCGACCACCATGACGTCACTCGAACAGTGCGCCACGACATTGCCCTCGGATCCAACGGCTAGAAGCCCGTACAATGAGGCTCGTGCGATCTAGAAGATCACCACCGCCAGTCCACGACTTTACTTTTATTACGACAACTTACAAAACTTTTAAACGTGTTGAGAATGTCCATTAAAAGTGTGGAAGCGCACCTCTTGAAGTGGGGCCCATTCCCCCGACCGTGATGATTGTTACTCCAAACCGTAATTTCTTATTTTTTGAGGGTTAAAAGTGAAAAGTGAGAAGTTACGTTGGCATAGCTTTTTTTTTTTTTTTTTTTCTCTCTCATTTTTTTTAATAAAAAAAAGTCATCAATGCAGTGGCATCTCTCTGTATTATTCCGATGGATATTTCGTTTTTATATTTTTGGTGAGAATGACTCCGACCAGTCCACAGCAATTGCAGGATAATTAGTAGCATTTTTATGTTTATTTTGACCCCCAAAATTATCTATTTATTTACTTAATTACTTGTTTCCTTGACTCATTTGAATTTTTTTTAAGCTCCTCTTCTTTACGTTCGCTTTGTTGCTTGCTTCCACAACATTTTCTTCGATTTGTTGATCTAACCTTTTGGCGGCCTCGCGATCTTTCTCTTCAATGGAAACTAAAGATCCTGGAGAGAGAAAGTTTAGAGAGAGAAAGGTAAAGCTGAAAGTAAAGCGAGTGACTTGGTGGTGAATTGCAACGGATTTTTTTGAAGAGTGGCTTGTTCAAGACTCCAATTTTTGGAATTTCGGTATTGGCTTTTTCTGGGGTTGATTTTTTGTGGGGTGTAGTTGAAAATTCGAGGCTGGTGGGTCGGGTTTGATTCGCTTGGATTTGATATGGGTGGGTGCTTTCCCTGTTTTGGATCATCAAACAAGGAGGGTAGCGGTGCCGTGGGTGTTGTTAAAGAAGTTGCAAAAAATGATTCACTAAAAGAAAACTCAGTTGCCCAGTCGAACCATGTTTCCAGAGTAAGCTCAGGTAAACGATCCTTTTTTTGTTGAATTATCAAGGATAATGGTTTAAAGTCCTCTTTTTGTCTTCTTTCCTTCTGAAGTTTGTGTGGTTTGCTTTTGATGCTGAATTATGGATTGTTTGGCATTATTTTTAGTGTCTTGGCTGTGGCTTGCTGGTAAAATTTTTTGCTACTTTGATCCGTCTTCCAGTGGTGGTTTGACAGAGTGGAGCTTTAAGCTTTCAATTTAACAGTTATTTGATAGATTGTTAAGTTGCTAATTTTCTTGTTGTCTCTGATGCTTGAATTTTATGTTAATGGAGTGGTGGCTTGTGTTTTTTAGAGATCTGTTCTTAGTTTAGGTGCACCAATTTTTTTATTCTTACAATTATGGCTTCTTTTCCTTAACAATTGTCATGCTTTAAACCAAATCAGATGCTTCTAACTGCATTTCCTTTGAAAATTCATGATTTTCCAATTGATATAGAAACAGTTAAAAGGGGCTCAATTTTTTGTCTGTAGTGGTCTCTGCTTCTATAGAATCGGTAATTGTGGGCTTGAACTCCTTGGATTTTTAAGCAATACTGTTTTAGCCTACTAATAGAAAATGCAGACAAGTCTCGATAACTTGACATCAATTTAGATCTCGTGAAAGTTTAGAATTCGTAAAGAGCTCAATCCAGGAAAAGGTCGTTGTATTCTAAAATGTATCTGAATGGACTTGACAAAGTAGCTCGTACATGCTACTGTTCCTATTTGGCTTGCTGAACACAATTTCATCATAATGTTAGAAAAAAGTTCATTGAACTTACAAACTAGTTCTGCTCTATGCCAATCTTTTATGGCAACAGATGGACCAACAGCTCATATAGCAGCACAAACTTTTACGTTCCGAGAGCTAGCTTCTGCTACAAAGAATTTTAGACAAGAAAGTCTGTTAGGTGAAGGGGGTTTTGGACGTGTTTACAAAGGACGATTGGAGAGCACCGGACAAGTAAGTTAAGCTTGTTTGAGATCAATGTACTTGTTAATGCATGAGTGCTGCTAGTTTTATGCTTATCTATAATATAACTTGTATTTTCAAAGTACTGAGCTTGCAATCTTAATATATTTTACATGTTGAATCTCCTAAATAAAAAAATTTCCGTGCCTTGTGAGTTTCGACTCATTTTCAGGATTTTTGCTTGGCTGGATATACATTTTCAGGTAGTTGCCGTGAAACAGCTCGACAGGAATGGCCTTCAAGGCAATAGAGAATTTCTGGTGGAGGTCCTGATGCTTAGTCTCCTACACCATCCAAACCTGGTCAACTTGATTGGTTATTGCGCTGATGGGGATCAACGCCTCCTTGTCTATGAGTTTATGCCATTGGGATCATTGGAGGATCATTTACATGGTTAGGATGTAACCCTTACTTAACTAAATGTGTGCTACTCATTGGACCTCCTTGTCCTCTGTCAAACATACTATGACAATGCATCACATAGAAGTGACGACTTATATACTGTTTTTGCTGGACATAGATTGCTATCTGGATAGAATCAATAGAACTTCATATCATACCAACATCATTATTTGTAGCAATGTCATTTAGTCATAAAAGCAATATGTAATGTGTTTATTTAAGCCTCAAAATATCATGCAAATTTCATTATTGCTTTACTTAGTGTCTTTAAAGTGCATGAAATTTGCTGGAAATACTGCATTGGTTGGAGGATTGCCAACAACAAAGTATCAAAAAGCTTTTCACCATTAGGCATCTGCATTTTGTTTGGTGCAAATTTTAAGAAGCTATTTTTGTCAATTTGCTAGAGCATGAAGCTCCTCTGAACAAATTGCAATACTATATATCATCTACTAAGTTGAATGATTAACATGGTCATTCCTTTTTGACGGTCCTGCTGAAGTGCAATCTTAAGATGAAGAATTTGGAGGGATCCTGCTCTTCGGCCTTGTATTTATAGGCAATTATCAGGCAATCCACACCTTTGAGGTTAATAGCAGGAAAACTTTGCAATGCTGTCAAGCAATGTTCCCTTCTTAGAAAATTCACCTAATTAGGTTGTATTGCTTTGAGTTTGCAAATTCTTTTATGTGACAAATAATCTATGAATATTTGTTCCTTTGGGAATGGAATGATGCTCAGAATGGAACAAAGATTCTTCATACGAATATTAATCACTGCCTTGTTTGTCTTGAAACTTAGATAATACCTTGGGGGAAAAAAATGAGTATGCATTTTTATGTTTTCATGCATGGAGCAAGGAGGGAAGAACTTGTCAGGACAAGGTAATTTGATATATGATAGGCAGAATTGTAAAGTTTCATGGTTGTAGCCGGGCATTTCAGTTTAACCATGAAGAAGAATCAGGCAAAGTAAAAGAATCATCTTATGTGCTGATGTGGAGATCAATAATTGAAATGACCAAACTTGAAAAGCAGTTATAATAATCCTGGAAGAATTTGATCAAGTTCATTTTTATTTTTTACAACTTTAATGAGAGGTTGACTAACTAGTTGAAAAGGTCAATCCAACCAAGTAGCAGGATTTAGATGGTGTTTTGAGAGTGGGAAGTGTCATTCACAATAACATTTAGCCCAATGAATGACTGACAAAGTGACAATATTTGCTATCCTCTTGCTTAGTTACACCGATAAACCAACCATGATGTCTTATTTAACATATTCTGTTATTGCCAAGTTAACATCAAAGGTTCCTGCAGCTTAGGTTGATCTATTTTGGCCACTTATTTCACTCCACCAGTATGTTGTAGACTGGTATGAAGTTTGAACTGAACAAAACAAGTATGGTTTTTGCAGCATGCTTTTGTAACAGTATTTAAATTCTGTTTTCAGATCTTCCACCAGATGGGGAGCCTTTGGACTGGAACACAAGGATGAAGATTGCAGCTGGCGCAGCCAGGGGGTTGGAATATTTGCATGACAAAGCAAACCCTCCTGTCATTTACCGAGATTTAAAGTCATCTAACATCCTTCTTGACCAGGGGTATCACCCCAAGTTATCGGATTTTGGACTTGCAAAACTAGGCCCTGTTGGCGACAAGACTCATGTTTCCACGCGTGTCATGGGAACATATGGTTATTGTGCTCCAGAATATGCTATGACAGGCCAACTAACTCTCAAGTCTGATGTTTACAGTTTTGGAGTTGTCTTCCTGGAACTCATCACAGGGCGTAAAGCTATTGATAATACTCGGGCTCATGGAGAACACAATCTTGTAGCATGGGTAGGTGTTGCTTCCCTTGTTTTTTGGCAACTCCCTAATAAATTACAGTTGATGCAAACTGGCATTTTATTTAGTATCTTGGAATAATTGCAAAACATTATTTCTCTTGCTTTCTCTTTGTTTCGTGTGACGTGTATTTTTTAGGCAAGGCCACTTTTTAAAGACCGGAGGAAATTTCCTAGAATGGCTGACCCATTGCTTCAAGGCCGTTATCCATTGAGAGGATTGTATCAAGCACTTGCAGTGGCAGCAATGTGTCTGCAAGAACAGGCTGCTACAAGGCCTCTAATAGGTGATGTTGTCACTGCACTCACATATTTAGCTTCCCAAACCTATGACCCAAATGCACCCAATCAAGGTAGCAGGGTAGGAACTCCCAGGAGCAGGGATGAGCGGAGGAGCATGGCAGATGGGTTAGATAGCCCAGATGAATATGGGCGTGGTGGTCGACATGGATCTCCTTCTACTTACAGAAATTCACCTGATTATAGAAAGCGGGATCAAATGGGCACTGGGACAGAATTGGGAAGGAATGACACTGGTGGTGGGTCTGGTAGAAGATGGGGCCTAGATCAATCAGAACAACCAGATTCCCAAAGGGACAGTCCTTTGAGTGCCAACAGAGTAAGGGAAACGCCAAGGAATCGTGATCTAGATAGAGAGCGTGCAGTTGCAGAGGCGAAAGTATGGGGTGAAAATTGGAGGGAGAAAAAGCGAGCAAATGCGATGGGTAGCTTTGATGGTACGAACGAATAAATTACACATAAAGATCGATTGAATGTTTTACCGGTCTTCTCACCAAAATACTTTCTATGCTTCTGAGGGTTATCATGAAGAAGAGATGAGACGTTGCACATATCCCAGGCTCTCGTTGTTGGTTTCCAGTTTCATGCAGGATATAAGACTTCATGTATCCAGCCTTGACTGTTATTTGTTTCATGGTATTATATATGGTTAGTTGAGTATCGGCTGAATGCTTCAATCATGTGGTTGAAGGAAGCAAGCATGCAGTTAAAGCAAGGGTTCATGGGAAGGGGTTTACATAGGGAGGATGATTTATGCTACTTGTTATGTTATGTATTTCAGGGATTTCTGAAGTTCATGTCACAGGAAATCTGTGATGATGGCTAATTTTTGTCCCATCATGTGGTGTCCCTATGTGGCGAATTTTAGTGGGTTTGGTGTAGATGTCTCCATTAGTGTTACATCTTGTACTCGTACGGTCTTGTGTATGGATTTAAGCCAGTCATGTTTAGACTGATACAGAATGTTTTTGTCATATTTTACGGGTGTTGATTGTATAATTCTGTATACCGACTGCCCCGCCCTTCCCTACCCAAAAAGATACAGGAAAAAAAACACCCACCACCATCACCACGACGGCCTCGTATCATGAAATGAACCCTTACACGGTAGCCATAGACGACGCAATTTCATTCCACGGCAGATAACAAAATTTTCATTTTCCGTGCCTCGGTCGTTCCCCCGACTAATTGCCATTCATGAACAGAACCGATGTTTAGCACTTGATAACATGGCCAGTAGCAAAATGGAAAGTTGTTATAGTTGCAATAGATAGCATACAAGCATATCCATAATGGGCTGCGAGCAAGTAAGACTCTGCAGGCCGCACCTCAATGTGCAGCCGTAGAGGCTTATTTTGCCCATCCTGCAATTGGGAACATCACTTCAGCCAGTCTCGGTTGGATCATATTTTATGATCTTCACTATCCCAGGTATCGACAATTAAGAGGACAAAACCTTTGAAAGCACAAAATTGTAATAGAACCAGAGGAACAAAGACCCACGAAACATTTTGATAAGTCGTCAGGCAGCTGATTGAACTTCCATTAGATGGAGGTATCATAATATATGCAATTCACCGTGCTCTGAACGCTCATATCACATTACACCTATAAAATCTAACACTAGCAGTGTCCACAGACAAGATCACAATTTCTGATCCTGAGTGGCAACAGAATGGAGCATCCACTACGGAATCAACTTGGCATTTCTGCTTACACCAGACTACCAAAGATTTTCCACCCTCCAAAATATTCTGGGGTATAACTTACGTCACTTCCTCCTCTTTCCCTGGAAAAAAAGACATCAACAAGGCCAGTTAAGGTTTTTCCACTTTAGAACCCTTGCACAAGAGAGATACAAGTCAAGTCAATGGAAGCCAGAAACTTACTGAACTCAAGTAATCATCCATTGACAATTGCTTCCGCTTCTTTAGCAAAGTGGGGCTTTCAGCTTGCCTTCCCAAGGCACGCTTAGATGGTGTTCCGCTCTATAATATTAGATTACAATCATACAGGTTTTAGTCACAAGGGTCGAGGATAGCCAAAGCACACCATTCAAATCTCAGATGCAGTTTTCAGAATGCAAACACTGTATTGACATAAACAATACATTCTCCATGCATATGCATATGGTGTCGGACCTCGTTTTTCAAAAAATTTATCTTGTAGTGCTAGATTATAGGAAAAACATAGAACCTTGGCAAGCTTCTTCTCCTTACGAGCTTGTCTTTCCCTTTCATCATATTCTTGGTTTTCTTTCTCTACCAACCGAATTAAGGTGTCACATCTCCTCGCAAGTTCCTGAGTTGTGCGTGACTTCACAAACCAATCAAAACGGAACAAAGGTGATGTACGGAATGCTGCCTTGAGCTCATCCCAATTCCCATATCCAAGCTTGTGAACCATGCATATCTGCACATTGAGCAGAACAACATGAATAGATGCAGTCGCCTAGTACACGGAGAAAACCAAATGACAAAAGCAAAATGCCAAAGAAAATTGTACCATGAAACGATCACATTCTTCATTGTATAGCTTCCCTTTATTTTGACCATACTGGATCTTCAATTCAAGCCATGGATTCTTGTAGCGATCCAATTTCTTCCCAATTGCTTTCATGATCTCGTCTTTACGAGAAATTCTGGCCTCCCCCCGTTCAATGTTCTTAATAATCCTATCAAAATCTGGAGATATGCCACAGTTCAAAAGGAACAAGAGATTGAATATTGCATAAATAAAGTGAACAGTAAGTTTATAACCAAGCAAACCATTTAAAAACAATTTTCTAAGTGTATAGCTCCAAATATTAGACACAGCTATATGTAAAACCCAAACAACCACCACAGTGTTCAAGGCAAGAGAAGCCTGTACTAATTAGATTTTCACTCGAAGGCTCAAATGAATGATGATCAATGAGATCCATAATGGCTTACCATTTAATTCTTTATACCGCTCTTTGAATACTTTGGCATATCTTTCAACCTCTTCCACTGTTTTACCATCCATCTCAGAAGAGATACTCTTAATGTCATTCCGACCATACTTCTCACAGGCCCTGATAAATGTATTGAAGTCTCTTCTACTCCACGAAGAAAATCCCTGAAATTACCTAATCAAGCATAAGGAAAGAGGCCATATTGCAAATCTCCAATACCATAAGCACTACGCTCACCTCTTCCAGCAGCCGCTCTTTTTCTTCCAGTTCCTCAGCAGTCAATGGCTCTCCAACCTCTAAATATTCAATAATCAGTCAACAATACATAATGTGGCAAGACATAGAGAAAAAGACAAAGACATAAAACATTTATATGACTTTGTTTAACACACCTTCAGGCTCATCTACATCAATTGAGTCTTTCAACTGATTCTTTTGATGTGTTTGCTGAAATTTCATAAGGAAAAATAATAACCAAATTAGATTTACAACCACAAAGGCACACAAACACTTTTGCAAGAGATAACTGAAACACCAGTGAGAACAAAGATGGCACCCACCATAAGGTAGCGTACTTCCTTTTCATATAACTCACTCAGCCTCTGTGTATTGAAAAACTGGAAGTCATGCCTGAAAACAGCAGAAAAATAAATAAATAAATAAATTTTGAGTTGAACCCTCTGACAATTAAAACTAAATTCTTGGTTAGAGAGCTATCAGCCCTTACAATTGAGGCATGCGAGGAATTCGAGGCTCTTTTGGCTTTGCTGGACCACCTTGACGCATGGTTTGCTTAAAGTACTCAGATTCTGAGTAACTGTCAAAGGCAAGTTTGTCAATGATGAACACCATTTCTCTTATTTATCCAAACTTAACAGAAGATGGGCAGAAGACCAAGAACAAGAACATTACTTGCGCTTTCGCTCTCTCTTTGGTGGTTCAAGCCAATTTTCACTGACAATTTTCTTGAAGTCAAACTTGCCTTCGTCCTTCAATAAAATATCAAAATTCAAGTACATTTAAATAGCAAACAGAATATGAGTAATGTCACAAAGCTAAATCAAGAATCCACCAATGGTTAAGAAAAAGAAAACAAATGCGTGTACCTTTTCATCATCAAAATCATACAATTCAGCGGCTGCCAATAACCATAAGTCAGTACCTTAAGTTATGAAGAATAAAATAAGAACTTCCAAAAACATGTAAACTCAGCATAGATTCACATACTGTCATCCATTTTAAATTTAATTGCATCTTCTGTAAATTTTTTCATCTTGGCATCAAGCTCAGCTGTTGCCTCTTCCCCTTTAGCAACGATTCTGTCAATGTCCTCATCTGTAATCGTACTATCCTTTGAGCTGAAAACCATTTCGGCACCAAACCTCACCATTTGAAGAAGCTCATCTTTGTTGACAGCTGTGTTGTAACAAAAAAAGCATCAAAATTTGTGCAACATCTGAACAGTTGTATGTACAAAAGCATCAAATTTTGCCCAGAAGTGCGAATAGCAAGTGTTGATTACCTTTTTGCTCTGCTAATCTTCCTTGCTGAATTACTAATGCATCAAGTGCAAGCTTTTTATATGCCCTCTCGATCACTTTTTCCTCGATGGTATACTGTTTCAACATTAACAATATGATAAATAAAACATTGTTTAGCCTTTACTGTGGCACATAAAACACATTCAGACCTCAGTGCAAAATCGGAACACTTGAACTTCTTTCTTTTGGCCAATCCTATGAGCACGGTCTTGTGCTTGCAAATCAACTTGAGGGTTCCTACAGTAATTAAAATCCTAGCATTATTATCCAAAAGAACAGGAAAAAAAAAATCAAAGGAACAAAACAGTAAATGCTGACCAGTCACTGTCATAAAGTATAACAACATCTGCAGTAGCTAGATTGATGCCAAGTCCTCCAGCTCTGGTTGACAACAAGAAGACAAATTTCTCACTTCCTGGCTTGTTAAAGGCTTCAATAGAAGCATCACGATCTTCTCCACCAGTATTTCCATCAATCCGACAATACTGGTACCCACGAAATATCAAGTAGTCTTCTAGAATGTCAAGCAACCTTGTCATCTGGATTCAAATCAGAAGTAACAATGAGAATGAAGACAGAAACCATAAGACCATACCAATGAAAAGAGTAACTACAAAGAGTTTGAAGCACTACACAGGGATGAATATAGACATATGACAGGTTCATATGCTCCATGAATAAATAAAATGCTGGAAATTCTATTCATTCATATGTTCAAAGTAACTGACCTGTGAAAATATTAAAACTCTGGAATCACGTTCTTTTAGCTTGGGAAGCAGTTTATCTAACAGAACCATCTTGCCTGAAAAAAGAAGAGGTTAAAAGAAATTACATATTGCCAATTACTCAACCAGTGAACCTTAGATAAAAATATCTTGAAAGGAGAGGCTTACCAGAATTGGTAATAAGATGATCTCCTGTAGTATAAGGTGGACCAGGTTCAGCACCCTGGAAAAGATAAGGATGATTACAGCATTTCCGTAGCTGCATTGCTATATTCAAGAGGCGCTTGCGTTCTCCACCAGCATTCACAACCTCAAGATCTTTCTGCAGCAAAGCCTTGTAGTACTGCTTCTGCATCTGGGACATTCCCACCTTCAATATTGTTTCCTTCTTTGGAGGCAAACCTTTCTCAACATCTGACTTCAATCTTCGAAGGAGAAATGGCCGAAGGACCTTAGGTGCAGAAGTCAGAGAATCAAATCAATCTAATGAAGCAAAAAACCCAAGTTTTTCACAACAAGAAGGCAATACACCACCTTATGCAACTGCTGAACAACCTCCTGCTGGTCACTTTCACCAGAAATTTGAAACCATTCATCAAATGTTTCAGCAGAGCTAAATATCTCGGGCAACAAAAAGTTAAGAAGGGACCAGAGTTCATGAAGATTGTTCTGCATTTAAAAACATTAAACAGCAAAATTATACTCATACAACAACGAATGCAACCAATTAAGATGGAAAACTCAGACAAGAGTAGGAAATAACACAAATGACCCTTTCTCATGTAAAAATCCCAGATCATTATGTCAGAAGTATCCCAAATCCCAGCTTCTGAATTTTCATGCAATATATACCTGAAGTGGAGTACCAGTGATGAGGAGACGATAGTTAGTGTTGTAAAGTCTCATTGTTTTGGAAAGGAGAGAATTTTCGTTCTTAATTCGATGGGCTTCATCAATAATTATATAGCGCCAGCTAAAGCGTCGCAGGGCAGACTTCTCTTTGATGGCCATTTCAAAGCTTGTAACACAGACATCAAATTTTCCTGCGACCAGCAACTCCTCACGGATATGCTTCTGCAGAAAACAAGAAACCAATTGAACACAACTTCTCTCCCTTTTTTTCATTCTTTTTCAGGGGAAATTGTGGGGAAGATGGTATAAGCCATGTAAACCCAATGGTAAAAACTATATGTATTTAAGGCGCCAAAAAAAAAGTACAAAAAATTGCTGAGAACTTACCCTTTCATCAGGATTGCCAAGAAACTTTACTGCACGCAAAACTGGACAAAAACGGCGAATCTCATTCATCCAGTTACCAAGAGTAGATTTTGGAGCAACTACCATATGTGGACCAGTGATTCCTCTAAACTCATGAAGGTAGCCCAATAAGGAGATGGTTTGTAAAGTTTTACCAAGACCCTGAATTGCAAAAAGATCAATTTTCTCACCAATAACCCATCATAACATATAATAATGCAACTTATTTAAACTATAATGAACCCCAATTGAATGATATAAATATTAGATACAATCATGTAACAAAATGGTCAACTCTTAAAACAAAGTTTAGATATATACCATTTCATCTGCTAGGATTCCATTTATACCATTCTCATAAAGTCTTATTAGCCAATTTAACCCAGCAAGTTGGTAATCCCTCATCTTTCCCTGAATGCCTGCAGGAGAACAAAAGGGAAGAAAAGTCAGCATCCAACTGCTGAACATCAAACCAACGTAAACAAAATATCAGATTGAGTTAAAACACCTTCATTTACTATTAAAAAGAAAAAAAAAAAAACTCAACAATAACTTTATGTCATGTTTTATACAAAATAAAAACAAGAAGAATAAATTAAACACTGTAGCCACCTCTCACAACAATGTACTCATTCTTAAAGATGAAACTAGAAAGCTTAGCAATCTCTAACAAGTTTACTGGTATGCATCAAACCCTGCCAGTGAAACATGGATAAACACATGCATTGAGAAAGCACAAGAGAGGCCTTACAAGAAGGTTGTGCCACCAGCCTTGTGTTCCCTGTCCCACTTAGGCCATCTTCTTCCTCCTTCAAGCATTCTTCATCTTCTTCTTCTTCAGTTACTTTTGATGCATGTCGTCCCCTAAAAGAGAGAACTCCCCATCAAGTATACAGGTACGTGTATGCATGCTAATTAAGACTCTTAGAAGTGAAAGAACTAACTTAAACATTCAAAACTATTCATCCACTTTGAAAGGGCTTATAAATGTTGAGAGTATAATTGAAGAGCATAGACCATCCCCTATTGATGCACAAACATTTTCCTGGCATCCAAACTCCCATACACACCCAACCACAAGAAAGTTTACTTTGTCCTTTCCTTTTTGGGGGGGGGGGGGGGGGGGGAACTTAGGACTTATCCAACCCCATCTCAATTCAGTTGAGCTAATTTCAGACACCTGATTGCAAAAAGAACCATATTGAAATGGAGAAAAGCTTCATGAAGCAATAGCCAGTTTTGAAGAGTTTCCTAATGAAATTGTCAAGACATTACCGACATAAAAATAAAAATTAAAAAAAAAAAGGACAAGGTCAAAAAAATTTCACAAAGTAGAACAGTAATATGTAGAACACACTTCTTTTTGCACACCGCATGATATAGGATTATTCCAACAAATATAATTTATACCTTCCTTTTCCCTTGATTAGAAAGGCAGATTGGTCAGGTTTTGCAAAATGAGCAAACAACTCCGTTTGCTGGAGCAAATACTTCAAGCGCCCCTTCCCTTTGTTGTTCTGCCATTACAACAAATATCAACAAACCAACACAAGATGCTATTTCCTCTTTGATACAGTATAGGCACTATATATGTTTTGAAAATTCTCGTAAAACAAACAAACCATGTCGGCATCTACTGCAGCATTTTGGGCGTCCAATATTTCCTGAATCTTTTGTTTCTTCAGTTTCTGCATTTCCTTGAGTCTTTCCTTCTCACGCTTGCTAATTTCATTGTTGATTTCATCCTACAGGAAAAATTTTTAGTATAACACTGTAAGAGAAAAGGTCAGACACAAGTGAAAAATACATAACCTGTCAAAACTTTCAAATTGGACTTTAAAATCCAGACAATGAAGAAGCATGCAAGGAAACTGACTGAGGAAAATAAGAAACTATAGCATATGGGGCAACAAAGGACATGGAGCAGGAAGTAAAATGTGCCAAAATTAACAGATGCAAACTAGATCAAATCTTGCAAGATTGATCAAATTTATCAAATGATGACAATTTTAAAGACCCACTAAATTCAAGAAAAGAGAATGGTCAAAAAGATTCAAGAAAAGAAAAAGTAAAATGTTACAAAATTAATAAATACAAACTGGATCAAATCTTGCAAGATTGATCGAATTTACCAAATAATCACAATTTTAAAGACCAACTAAATTCTAGAAAAGAGAATGGGCAAAAAGAGAAAGATCAATGTTAGCAGCCGGAAACATAAAGAACCCTAAAATTGCTCAGTACCCAAACAAATGTTAAAACTAAACACGAAACCCAGTCACTGAAACAACAATAACAATCAAACCCTACGCAGATCTAACCATTTCCTCCATGAAACCTACAAAAAGAAAAAAGAAAAAACCACTAAACCAACAGTTAGATCGGATAATCACCTCATCAACCTCATTTCCTTCTGCGTTTTCGCCTTCACCGTCGGCTTCAGCAGCGTCGTCGTCTTCAGATTCAGCGGAGCGAGCCACCGCCTCAAGCTCTTCCTCATCATCCTCGTTGATCTGCTCGTTAACTTGTTCCTCCGAGGACGAATTGGAGCCGTCGGATAGCGCGTCATCGGAAGACACCGGTTGCTTCGAGGGCTTCGCCATCGGGGTTGGAGGGATCTTTGCTTTCTCTCCGATCGAGGATTCGAGGGTTTCAGCGAGAAGGTTAAAGAAAGGCGGTGTTTGTACGCATGGAACCTTTTGGGCTTTTATATGGGTATTTCGTTTATAGCGGTTGGATTTGTGGCGCTGGTCCTCCAAGGATCCAACGGTTCTAAGTTGCCTTGGGGAGTGAAGTGGAACTTCCCGCCCTTTATATATGGAGGATTGCGATTTCCCGCCTGGAGCGGAGAAGGATTTTAGGAAACATATTTTGAGGTTGATCTGCGAATTAAGCTCCCATTAATGTTTTGTGTAAAAAACTTTAAAATGATATAAATAAATAAATATATATATGTTAGTTTTACTAATTATGAAAAAATTATTGTGCATTTATTTATCTGAATGTGAATATTACCATTAAATTAAGCATGAATTATAAATATTAATAAAAAAAAGGTTCCTAAATTTTATGGAATAACCGTTATAGGTGAGGTAACAAGATAACCGAATTTTTAATATATATATATATATATATATATATCTTTATAAAAATTCACTTAACTGCTTCAATATGTTATAAAATCAATATTAGTTTTTTCACATCAAATTAGAATCTTGTCGATTATGAATCTCGTCAAGACAAACGCTTAAGAATTGTATAATTCATTTTGTTGGATCCCTCTACAGGTAAAATATTTATGTTATAAAACCACGTGCATTTGGTACCACCCGACAGAAAAAAAAAAATTCTACTGGGTTCGCGTTAACCCTGACGTGAACTGAAAACTACGTTTCCCTTCGTTCATGGATGATAAATTAACCCCAACTGATCCCACTAGACAGCAGCGACCTAACGTGTTATACTTTATGGAGAAAAGAAGGTGGACCAAGCAAATTGTTGGCTTAATATTTGTCCCTGGTCTCCCTGTGTATAGCCTTGGAAATTTAATAGCGGTAATCTGGAGGGGCAATTGAGTCAATCCACAAATCAATTGATCATGTTCCAAGTCAGTGGCAATGCCTGCCGAGACAAATCATCTCTTCTGTCTTTGTTTGGCTTTGAGCTTATCCTTTGTATAGTTAACATGTCTTTAATTCTCGGCAGCCAAACATTGGACGAACGTCAAGGTATTTAGAGATTGTTTCTAAAATCATTAGAATACAAAGAAGGGAGAAACGAAAGAGGTTCTTTGGAATTTGGATGCAAATGTGAGACTGTAAAGCCTTAAATTTTTCCCATTAAAGTTCAGAATTGACAGAGTTTTTGCAAGAACATGTAATGATGAATAAAAATCTTCATGCCATCCATCCCACCAATTTTCTTCAGGGTGCATTCAGACCATTGCTAGAAGAAACAGCCAACTTGTCCTGCGTAGGTCAATTGATTGCCTTAAATTTTCTTCGTGAAAAAAAAAAAAAAAAAACGTTGAATGGAACATTGAGAAGTTGTGACCATCAATAAGACAATAAGATCATGTAATTGCCAAAGAACCATAGCATTTAAATTTTTAATTAGCAAAAACTGATTAGTACCTCTCCGGGATTCTGCTGCTGCTCTTCTTCCTTCTCGATTGCTGACACATTTGCACCTGTACGTGTGGATCAATATAATAAATAACACGCAATCTCAAATGACATTACAAGAAACTTAATTTCCCAAATGTGCAAAAATAAAAATGAAAACTTCAAGGCTGTTTTAGTTTACAAGTTGGAATCATGCACACACACCATTTTCTGTTCCTTGTTCTGTTTCTTTAACCCGAGTCTTGGCAACGGTGTCATTCAATTGAACAACCTCAGTTTCCTCGTGCTCAATGTCCGGAGAGAAATATTCGGACTTTTCAGATACTGCTTCAGTATCTTCTCCTTTCCTTGAAGAAAAGAATTGATTTGGTGACTCTTTTGAAATTAACCTTCCTGGCTCTTCCTCTCCAACCACACCCTTTTCTTCCTCCGTCCCCTTTTCTTCTCCATTTGCTTTAACTTCTTTGTTCTCATCGGTTGTGTCCTTGGCATCAGCAGAAGCCGCCACCACATTCTCACCTCCAGCGTCTTTGCTCACATTTTGGCTTTCTTCTTGTTGGGCCAACAGGCTTGGATTGACATCTTTTTCGCCTTTTTCGTTGATGGTTTCTATGCTGTTCGTGCCACTTGCATCTGATTTCCTACGAGTGATAGTGTTTCCGGAGGCCACGTCTTGTTTTGATTCGTTGCAACCCATCCCCGCGAATATTGAAATGAGAAGGAATTACAATTAATTTCTCTCCCTTTCTTTTTAAGGGAGAGATCATATTGTCCGTTTCTTTTTTTTTGGGTTTTTGGTTATTCGGTTTGGTTTGGAGAAGAGCCTTGCATGGTAATGGGTTTTCCATTTGGTGTCTGTGGCTATTTCTGTTTAAGGCAGTGGTTTTTCCGGTGTGTATTGGAGGTTGAGGTCAGCCTATTGGGTGCTCTATGTGCAACAGATCTTCATTTTTAGGCTTGTCCAGAGCTGGCAAAGGCGGTTTCTGATTTTCCCGCTTGCTGCCTTTTCTCCTCGGTTGACATTAGGCCTGATTGAAAACTCTCCAGTCCTCAATTCGGTAGAGAACGGTAAAGAAAGCCAGCAAGCAAATAGGATTGCATTGGCATGCATCCGCTCTTTATTTTTCCAGCCGGTGTATTGAGCCTTTTGCAGGAATGAAATGGAAGCAAGTGCGGCAGGACCGAATGTCGTCTGCTAATTATATTTTAAACGTGTCACTCTGTAATAATTAAAAATTTAAAATTTTATTATTAAATTATTAAATTTTTGAAAAAGAGATAAAATCTATAAAAATAGAAAAATTTATAAACTTCCTAATTAGTAAAAACATAAAATAAAATAGAAGTGTGAGTTGAATTTTGTTGGCACGCGATGCGAGGAACCCCTTTTAAATTTTCAACAGCATTGCACATAGCCCTAAGCATGATGCATGCAATTTACCTAGGAATTGGCGAAGAAAAGACGAATTGGTATAGAAGAACGGGGTAAAATCGACCAGGGAAATGGAAAAGAAATAAACAGGCTATCATACAAGCCTACGGGCACGATGATTTCACTGAACTCCAAGAGCAAAATCAGCAGGGTAGTCCAGATTTGTTGGGAAGCAAATTGGCTTGGTATATAAAATAGACGACGACTAAAGGAAAGAAAAGCAATGGCAAATTTTCACGTGCTACCACATGCACGTTCCTGTACTAAATTTTAATATATGCATAAAAAACAGAAAATATGTAAGTTTACGTTCCCTATATCTTGAATTGGATAATCCTGAACTGATTTCAGTAAGGTTGGGGGCACCTTCCCTATTTTTCACTTTGCGTTCTTGTTATGAGGTGTGTGGCGATAAAAGGATTGGGTCTAATAAATTGCATCCATTAATATTAATTTACAATTTCACATGGAGAACAGCCAACATGTTGCAATGGTCGATCAGGAGCATTGAGATGCCTCATTTGTGATTACATTTGCTTAGGATATGATATAAAAATTATTTTTTATTTTTTTATAAATTATATTATATTTATTATTTTATAATTTATTTATTTATTTTATAATATTTTAATATAATTAAAATTTTTAATTAATTTATTTAAAATATATAAGAATTATTTAAATATTTTAAAATATTTTTTAATTAGTTATTAAAATTTTTTATTTAAATTTAAATATTTTTTTATTTAATTAAATAATTTTATTTATAAATATATGTGAGTATAAGAATTTTTTTTTAAAAAATTAATTTAACTTAATTTTAAATCAATTTAATTGAATAAATATTTAAATATAAATACTAATTTTATTTTTTTAATTATTATTTCTTAAATTAATAGAATATTAACCTTTTTCTTTGTTATATGCTGATCAAATAGTATCAGAGTAGAACTTACTTATTCTGATGACAACATGAAATTGATGGAATAGCAACCATCCTGTTGACAAATATTAAGAAATGCAGACCATTTGGTCAACTATTCATAATTAGGAGGCGGCACTACAAAACCATGGTCAGAAAATTGATTGATTTGACTGTGGACACAAAGTCATCAACAATCAACTCAAAACTCTCTAAGTGGGAGGTGTCAATAGGAACTGGAGAGACAAAAGAATCATATCATAGATTTTGGTCACAGTCAATCTCTTGTTCAACCTGTCCCTATAAATTTGTATAGACATCAAACTTATACGATAAATTTTGATGAAAGAACAAATACAAGTATGTGTCAGGTTTACGTAGTAGATTCAAGTGATAATGATTATGTAAAAGATTATAGCGACGATGATAATGACAAAGAGTACAAGTATAATGATGACAGAGTTATATATATGATGAGAAAACTATCTTACGAAAAATAAATTATTTCGTATTAAATATATAATTAATAATATTTTATATAATTTAATTATAAATAGTAAAAATTAAAAAAATATTATTAAAATAAAAATTATTAAGAAATTGCACTCAAATCTTAGGTAGATTAAAATAATATGAGAAATTTGAGTAACAAACTCAATTAATATGCAAATGATATTTATTATGATATTGTAGATATGAATACTTACCAACTATTTTTAAAATAGTTAAATTATTTTTTATTTTTTATATAAATTATATTATAATTATTATATTATAATTTATTTATTTATTTTATAATATTTTAATATAATTAAAATTTTTTAATTAATTTATTTAAAAAATATATAAATTATTTAAATATTTTAAAATATTTTTTAATTAATTATTAAAATTTTTTTTATTTAGGCCGCAATATTTTTTCTACAGTTTTACCTATAAATATCACCGCTAAAAATTGGCATGAGGTGATCTGTGATGAAATCGATCTTTGATCCATTGAAATCGACTCGAAAAATAAAAAAAGGTATATAGGCAAGAAAGGGCCGCAAGATAGAACAACAAGGTAAGGCAGCTAAAACACCCCATTGCCAAAAATAACAGTAGGAAATAGGGATATGTCACGTATCGATGCCCATAGAAGGGGTACAAAGGATAGATTGCTTCAAATGAGATTATAAATAGCGGGAGACAACCGTACATGAAAAAATGAACACACTTCTTTAAAGTGTCCCTGCACCAAAATAATCCTACTTGACTCATTTTAGTTTCAGTTTTGGTTTTCGTTTTCTGGCATTTTTTCAGGGTTTTCTTCAATTTGTTGCGTTTATTCTCAAGCTTTGTAGTCCTGTCAGTGTTAAATGTACTTGGACCAGAAAATAAGTTCCTCTTGTCACGTATGTCTTTGTACAAGCTTGTTTGTATGGAAATGAGCAAAATGAATGTCCCGGAATGGCCAGCAAGCAAAGACAAGCCTCCATAAGGGAGGTATGCACTTGCTCCAAGTTTCCACGGATTCGTTCCTTCGATTGCAGTTCACCTGCCCGTGTCTCTCCTTCCAAGTTGGAAGAAAATAAAGCGGAGAATTTACCGGGAAGTGTGACTGTTGGCCCAGAGCCGGACGGCCAGTGCGTTGGGTACGCTTATTTCCGATTTCCAATTCGCGAAGACTACGGCACACGTTGATTTCACGCCAAGTCACCCGGCATGCCATGAGCATGACCCCACCATATCACCAAATACCCAATGCCATGGTGCCATCCCTCGTTCCATGGTATCCTTTATTATTATTATTATCTGAAAATTTTTGTGGTAAAGCGATGAGCCCAAATTAATGTGGAGTAATTTAATAAAAAGTTCATCAAATCTTTCTTAAAATAATATATAAATCGTGTGATAAGTTATGCCACTCATGTATCTCCCACTAATACAAACTAACAGCATGACTTTAGTTTTATTGTTAATGGTAATTATAATAACAAAATTAAAAATAAATCAATTATAATTTTGTAATATAGAAAATAACGTGTCAATTCACTAGTATTTATATAATATTTTGTTACTATTTTTTTATATTTTGGCAGTGGTTGACAAAAGTGGCCAAACACATTCACTTGTCTCCACAAATCAATCAAGATGGGCATTATTATGTAACAACCAACCCCCCCAAAAGGGTAGAATGGAAATTAATTATACAAATTCGGTCTCAATATAATTTTATATTATATAATATTTTTGATAGAAATTTATATTAATATATATTATTTTATTACAATTTTTTTATTATATAAAATATTATTAATATAATATAAAATTATTTTTCATACAATCACGGCATACCTTCGAGTGGATAAACATTCCCTTAAATTAAATCGAAGAAGCATGAATTATGACGGTCGCTTTTACTTTTTGGCCATTTTAGGGCGGAGAGAAAGCCGAGCGACCCCGAGCCCATTCTTCCAAAATCGTAAAAATCTCCTGGCATGCATCCATAGCCTTTCTCTGTGTTTTCTCGCTTTTCTTCTCTCTTTCGATTCCGATATCTATCCGTTTATTGTGTAAATCTAACTTCCCCAAAAGGAATGGAAGGCACGGCTCCATGCCAAGAGCTTCTTCTTGATTTTGAGAAGACTTCTGTCTCCTCAAAACCAACGGAAGCCACAGTTCTATACGATGAGCGTCTTGATGTTGGGAAGATGGGTTATGGGTATTTTATTTTTTCCTTCTTTTTTTCCTTTGTTACTCATATTAATAATCTTTACTGGCTATGCGATTCGTATGGGGTTCTGTTTATGGATTTGTTGGGTTTTTTTTTTTTTTGGTTGTTCTTGTGATCGTGCAGATGCCAGCATTATAGGAGAAGATGCAAAATCCGTGCTCCGTGCTGCAACGAGATCTTTTCTTGTCGCCATTGTCACAATGAGGCCGCGGTAAATTTTTTTTTGCTCTTTTCGATTTTCTTTCTCTGTGATCTTATTTGTTTGCTCAAAATGTTTCATAATTGCCCGGTGTTCTGATATGGGGTCTTGTTTGGTCTACCTTTTCTTTCTCTCTCTCTCCGTTAGAGCTTGTTGAAAAACCCCTTTGACTGGCACGAGCTCAATCGATGCGATGTCAAACAAGTACGTTAACTTATGTTTCTTTGTTGTCTTTTGTTAATGAATACGGTTCCTAGTTGATTTAAGTTTGTCGGTAGTTATGAGGGACACGTGATTTGTCTTGATGTCTCAGGTTGTATGTTCAGTTTGTGACACGGAGCAGCCGGTAGTCAGACAAACTTTCAAGTTTTGTGATGCAAAGCTTTCTAGTTCTACTTCAACATCTTAATCAATTTTATGATTTACAGGTTGCTCAAGTCTGTACAAACTGTGGCGTCAACATGGGGGAATACTTTTGTGATATTTGCAAATTCTATGATGATGATGTAATTTTATGTTCTGAGATTGAATGGTTGATATTGGTGTATTGAAATTTCTTTTTGCTGATGTAGCCAATTTGCTGTGTAATATACCATCCTGGTCAGTATTTTTGGTAGCTGACGATAATTTTCGGTTGCATATGCCACAGACTAAGAAGGGGCAGTTCCATTGTTATGATTGTGGAATTTGTAGGTGAGTGAGTGCAGTTTGACTGGTTTTGCTGTATATCTAGAATAATAAAGGATCTCATGAGGCTTTTTTATTTTTTCTCCTGTCTCTGTTATGTTCTTTAACAGAGTTGGTGGTCGTGATAAATTTTTCCATTGCAAGAAGTGCGGTATGTGCTCACCACTTTATGGTCCTGTTGTTCTCCTGTTGGCTACAGATCACTTTTCAGTTTTCAGTTTTATTTGGTATTTATCCTTCTGGGTTTGGAAATAGGGGTAGGGGGTTATGAAAATAGGCTTTATACAATATATGCCCTCTGCCCTTTCTTTGGTTCATCTATTGATGGAAGCAATTGTCATTGCTGCTTTATATTGTTTTTAATTACATGGTGCTTGCATGTGTGGTTCTAATTTTTTCTCTGGAGGTCACCTTTTATGCCAATGAAGTTTCATGTGTGCAGGTTCTTGTTATTCAAATAGCCTGCATGATAATCATTCGTGCGTTGAGAATTCTATGCGTCACCACTGCCCCATTTGTTACGAGGTTTTGTTGTAATCATTCTTAATTATGTGAGAATTTACTTATATTTAATTGTACTGACATCTCATACTGGGTTTTTGTAGTACTTATTTGACTCGCTGAAAGACACCCGTGTTATGAAATGTGGGCACACAATGCACTGTGAATGCTACCATGAGATGATAAAGCATGACAAGTAAGCAGCCATTTGGTCAGTGTCTCTGTCATTTGTTTATAAAGGTTGATATGTAGAAATTTTGACTTCCCACTTGGTCAATGTTGTTGTGCAGGTACTGTTGCCCCATATGCTCCAAGTCAGTGGTTGACATGTCTAAAACCTGGAAAAGAATAGATGAGGAGGTAGGCCTGTTAAAGTTAAAGCTTGTTGAACCACCAATACATATTGTAGATGTCTTCTACCAGTGTATTTGAACTTGTCTATTGGTTGGTAATCTGCAAAAGCAATAATTTTGTACAATAATAGGATTTTGACTGATTTGGTGTCAATATATATGTTGTCAGATAGAAGCAACCATCATGCCTGAGGATTACCGCTACAAGAAGGTGCCTACTTTTGATCCTTGTCAACTTCTATTTAGTCGATTCTGCACCTAGTTCAATGTGTGCTGTTTATTTTCTCCTTAAAAAATGTAATTGCAATATTCTGACTCCAAATGGACCAATACTATATGTTCACATGACATATCACCATGCAAATATAACAAACATAAGAAATATTTTAAATTGGAGCTATGGGAACGTTTTATGTGGAAAGAGGATCTTACTGTATCATGATATGTCTCACTGTTTCTGCTGTTTTTCCCAAATTTCAAATATTCTGGATAGGCACTACCCCTCAGATGTCTCTCTCCCATTTTTAATCATAGATATATTTGCCAGAAGGTTTCTTAGATTCTAGAATGATTTGCAGGTTTGGATCCTGTGTAATGACTGCAATGACATGACAGAAGTTTACTACCATGTTATTGGGCAGAAATGCAGCCACTGCAAATCATACAATACCCGTACAATTGCACCTCCAGTTCTTCCTCAGTGATTTGTCATGTTTCACTGGATTTGTTCAGCCATTCAAGAATTTGCAGGCTTGAACACTGATTTACAGCAGATGGGGATATTTTTTTGTTGCATATGCAACCGCTCTCAAACAAAACCTTTTCAGGTTATTTTCCCTCCAGTTCACAGGGTTTAAGCCTAGTTATTAAATTTCCGGCTATATGTAAGTTTCAATCAATTGGAACTTTGTTGAATCTCAGAAGTTGTGGTAGTAGTCGAATGACTGGTGGTGGGAATGTTTTCAGTATCATTTAACCATTTTGATTCGACTTAGCTCCAATAAAGCACAGCTGGAGCTGTTCTTTCTTTATCCGAGTACGAGTTGTTGCTAATAGAAAAGCATTCTGATTTAGACTTAACGGTCCAGTGACTTGGGCTCCACTACTGAAATGTGTTATCGCCTTTAGTTACTGAACTCGTTTGAGCCTGGAAGTCCACAGGTAGAAATGAATTGTCAATTATCATCTTTAGAGTTGTAAATTATTGCCACTGCCTGTAGTTTATGGCGTTTATGTTACTGGCTGATCATCCTTCGAATCCACTTGCTTGTATCCCAAAATTTCGGATGGGGTATCAGAGTGTTCTGTGCATGGTGACAGTGTTCGCTAACTAAGCTCGATGTTTTTGGTGATGGAAGATTCCATTTCTTTTAACCTTGTTCTGGTGATAATTGGATACGTCAAACATTGCAAAACGTCAATTTAACAAAGTCTGGAAAAGTGAAAATCCCCGGCCCAAAGAGAGGAAAAAAAGAAAAAAAGCGAAAGAGCAAGGCCATGGACAGTGGCTTCCAAAATAAAATCTGTTTACGAACGATTGGGCCAATGGCCTTTAAGGCCCATGAGACTTTTCCATTATTTGTTTATTGAGGCACAAGAAATCTGGGCCAAATCGGATCTTCTTTGTTCCGACAAATAAAGATAGATTTAAATTTGGACATACGTAACAATTCGTAGGTATAAACTCTATGAGTAACAAATTTAAATGTTAATGGTGCCAATTTCTCTTTTATATAAAACCTTGGCTATGAACAGGTCTTTGATATGCCAAATTTCAGCAATATTCGTGTTCATGAAAAGCAACTAAACGTTTGGTTCATGCCAACTTGGTTGGCGACTGCGTCAGCGCCAAGACTGTATGCTTTGCTGCCGGAAATAAGGTTCATTGAGTGAATTAGAGAAAGGAAAAAAGAAGGGTAAAGGACATCAACATAGCTCCCGTCTTGTATTACACGGTAGGAAATTATCTAGAATCACATTCTAACTTCATGAATTTACATCCACATACTTCCTTTAGAACAGAGAAGCTGAAAATGAGATCATCACTTATGAATGGAGAAGAATACTTGTTGAACCTTTCTTGCCGTTTCCTGTCCAGATTCTTCAGAAATTTTTGAAACCAAGCTATTTTCTTCTATATGGCATATGATTTTGTAATACCCCATGTAAATTTTGACACTCTTGTTGAATCAGTTGAACTGGAAAGGGAAAAATCAAAATTTAATTCTGATGAAAAAACGCCCATAATTGGAAACTCTATATGAACTTTATGTTTTAGGTGCTTGAGTCAGTGTATGGTATATTTCTACAATAAGAATGTCGTCAAGTATTTCTACAAATCGCGACGGGGCCTCTTGTTTTATCTTTCATTGTGATTTATGGACAGGTTACAAGTAAGAAATTAGTTTGCTATACTACTAGCTAGCGCTTCACAGGCAATGCAGCTATCACCCTCTTCATCCAGAAGGCGGAAAATGGAATAGGAATAGTCAAATAACAGAACTATGTAAGGCCAATGGCCTTTTCCAATTTCAAGATGTTCATTTTGGTAGAACCCAATATGCTACACGGACCAAGCAATGCATATACGTATTCTCGTTCCACGTTACATCTTCCAAAAAGGTTGTCGATAGTATAAAATCTGTAAATATTCCTGTTGTTGCTCAATGCCATTATTTGCCTGCCTTCGTCTAAGTGCCCCTCTCTTTCTTTCACTTATAGATGGAATAGTACTAGTTGGTCAACTATGCAAATACGGAAGGCTAAGAGGGCTTGGCCCTTTTGGGTGGCAAGGGTGGTGGGTATCCATGTGAGTTGCGTCAAAATGACGAGGAATGCAAAGGAAAGTGTGGATCATATGAACAAACCAAGGAAGTCGGACTTGTGAACTAATGCTGCCTCCAGAAATCTTGTTTTTGATTGCGTCTGTTCCGCGCCAGACATTTAGCTAAGCCTATCAATTCTTTGCCACGTATAATAGGAGACACAACACAAGGGATCATTAATACTCAGCAGTATACAGCCATTTTCTTCCTTCACGGTGCCAATTAATTTCACATATAATTTTCTCGATGATAAATGGCAGAGTACTTAATCTTTCTCGCAAAATTAAAAACCAGCATTAATTGATCAATTGCTACGCCTTTCTTAATTAATTGAGCTCAATGTCTATTTTGGTATATATTAGTGTACTTTGTTGATGTTGGACTGTTGTAGAGATCATCTTTGGATGTGTTTGCATGTCTTTTTCCTTCCCTTTTTTTTCGTTTTGGGAAATGGTGATACCATCCTCTGAACGACTGACTCCTTAGTTGGAAGTAAGCCCAGCCAACAAGCCAGAGAAAGCGGCGAGGAAGTTTTCTGCACGCCCGTTTGCAACGTGGACCGGAGAAGTCTGGTCCTGCGTGTGTGTGTGTGTGGATGACTTTGATTAATAATGATCGTCTCCGTGGCTGTTCTGGTCAAAGTTGAAAGTTCCAATAGTATGGGCGTTCTTTTGTTGTTCGATCAATCCGCCAACTCATTTCCAGGATCGTCTGACAGGTTTCACACAGTTAAGAAAGCGTAATGCTGACCACTCTCGCAAATTAAATCATCTTTGTTTGAAAAAGTAAATCGTTACAGCATTACTATACAATAAATAAACGGCCCCCAACAAAAAAATAAATAAATAAATAAATAAAAAACAATGCAACACCATGGCGGCACATTTCGAGCAACAGAATCAGGCGGGGCCAGACAATATGAGCTAGCCAAGGATGCTTAGGTCCAATCTTGTGCAGCCCAAAGCCAGTCATTAAGAAGCACCAGACGGCAGACGCCATAATTAATCAGTGACCCCAACTTTTGTTCCAGCTTTGGTCAGGCAGTTCAGTGGCAGTGACAATTGTCAAATAACCATGGTTGGCCATTGGCCTAGCCACACGAAACATTTAATTAAAATGGCAACGTTGAAAGCTGGCACGTTTTTTAACGCCATAGAAACGAGAAGACCTAGTTGTTCGGTTTTTGGGGGTTAAAGAGATATGTAGGTGAATTTTAATTTCTAAAACAACTACTGTTTTTTAATGATATTGTGATGATACTGCAACCTGAGCGGCCGAGCCTTGCGTTGAGATATTACGTGTCGTTCGAAATTCCTGAGAATTAAAAAAAAAAACAAAGGAAAAATAAGTAACATAAAAATAATAAAATTTAATTAAATTTAATAATTTTAAATTTTAAATTAAAATATAATTTATTACTTACTTAAAATTTGTCCAGATCTATTCTTCGTTTTGGACTTTCAACTTACAGGGATGTTCGAAGGAACAAATGAAAGTCATCTCCCAACTACCTGGACTTAAGACTGTAAAATTCTTGTGGGCTTTATGACGGGATATCGATGACTCCAAGCCACCGGTTCTTGGATTAAGTGGTAATTATGGGGTCCAAAGACTAGATAAGGGCTTGGGCCGAGGGATTGGCATCTAAGCCCATTTTCTCTATATTTTTTTGGGAAACTCACTTTTTATAATTCACCAGAGCAAAGAATGAATTTTACTTTGACAAATAATAATAATAATAATAATAATAACAACAACAACAACGAAGAAGCAATTTAACCGTGTCGGTGGAGGCAGTGTGCCTCCGACAAGGGGTGGGGACTCTCCCTTTTGTCATTTTTTCCTACGTACCAATAAATAAACGAATAATTATTACCCACTTGTAAAAAAAGAAACATAGATGAAGGCAAAAGAAATAATTATTTTTCATGAATAGGCGTCAAATTTAACTATTGTAGTTTTAGTATATAATCATAATTTACGATTGAAAATTACGGAAAAATGCACAGTAATTTAGGTAAAAGTATTGGGATAATAAATTTTAACGGTAAAACTATTAGATACGGAGTATTGACGACAACTATTAGTTAATATAAAATTTCAATGGTCAGATTAAACCAAAGAACCTAAGTTGGAATCTTTCTGATATTGGAACCTTTGCTGCATGACATAAAGGCCGCTTTTGTTCTATCATTCGGCTTTTGGGTCGACATTAGGTGGTTCGGCTATTTCCCCTATTCCCGGGGTTTCCAGCCCAAAGGAATTCGTCCCTTAGCAGCCAACCGAAAACCAAAATGGGGTGTGATAATAAAAGAAAATATATCTTAACTATCTGCCACGCCACTTTCAAATAGCCTTTTCTTATAGTTTTCTTACCGTTCAATTCTCCTCCGCCTAATTTGAAAGCCAAGGAAAATTTTCCAGGCTCCGCTGTACTACAAAGTTGGTCTGGTGTGAATGCTGTGCCAGTGAAGAGATTGACATTGTCAGATGATCAATCGATATCCAAATGATGTCATTGTGGCGTGGACACGGCCGATCAAAGGATAAGCTCTCCAACCTGGAAGTGGATTTGCATTTGAACTTGTCCAGTAGCCTAGCTACCACGAAGAATAGTATGGCTCCGTTGGCGCTTCTAATTATTAATTAGTAAATTTGCCTGGTATCTTAGATTCATAGTGCTACTTTCCTCGTTCCAAAGACTCGTCAATCACTCGAGTCCAGGAATGGTAGGTATCTACTTTTGAAGATCGGGTAGAGGTAGGTATCAACTCGAGAAATTGGCTGTTGGTAGACAGGTGCGTCTATATAAAAGCTTTTTACATCGATAGACTAACATGGTAAGTAGAGACCAAAAAGATAAGAAGGACATCTTGCCATGTTTTTAAGGCTAATTGTATTGCTCATATGTTAATATTTGGCCTCGTAAACCAGGGAAGATACGCGCATAGCCCCCAGGAACTTGAATTGCCTTTTCTGTGGTCGCAAATTTCAATTTATTAATTGGGATTAGTTTGGAAATTTTTGCAACTACTGAACAAGATTGATATGACGTTTACCCACTTCAGATTCTTTCAATCATGACTTGTGTGCATTATGTGTGTATATGTATATTATTTTTATTTTTATTTATTCATAATATTATATTATATAATAAATAAAATTTATTTAAAATAAAAAATAAATTATATTATATTAAAAAAATAAATATAACAATTATTACTGTATATGCACATATATTCTATTGAGTTCCACTACGTGTTAATAACAGGGCGAGTCGTCGAAAGAGGAATTCAACCCCAAAAATTGGAAATGGTTGCGTTATAATCAAAACCAAAATTAAACAGCTCAGTAGACGACATGTTGGTCACACGTTGAATCACTTCGTGTCATCTTGACCGACGCATTTTGCATTAGTCAGCCTTAGAATCCTAGTTATCTCCAAATTACACAGGGGTCATGTGTCCACTTCCGAGAAACTAATACATTCCTGGATCTCTAAGCTCCTACTGCGATCAAAATCCACGTCTGGAAGTGTAGATCTCAATCAAACTTAAACTTTAGGTTTATAATAAATGTTGCATGTGTTACGTCCCTGTGATCAAGGAACATCTATATATGTATATGCGTGTGTGGGACTAGGTTGAGTGTAAATGAGATTGTTACCGCCTGCATTATCTTCTCTATCGAGAAAAAATAACATAAAACAGAGGGTCGTTGAAAATGAGACCAGATGACGGCCACGGAGCCCCCAGAGATGCGCACAACTTGGCTCCATCGCATACAAAAAAAAAAAAAAAAAAAATTGAAAAATATCACATGGCCACAAATATTTGTAAATATAAATACTTAAAAATATAATTTATATTGTATGAATAATATTTTTACACAACATAATAAAAATTATATAATATTTATTATATTATCATAATTTTAAAATATTATAATAATTTTTTTATATTATATAAAATATCATCTATTTAATATAACACATTTTGTATATATTATAAATTATTTTTGTTTACAAAATTTGTGTCAATCAAAACTTTTTGAAAAAAATATCTGATAACTTGCCCCCGTCGTGATCCCAAGTATTGTGCGACAACGGACAAGGTGGCATGTCTCGTCACTTTCTTGACAACCAAACATTTTACGAGGGGACGTTATACGGACAAAACTACACTGTTTTTTTGACATGGGAGTTATGTGGATTTGACAATATACATTGAACTATTAACAATTTCAGTAACATGATATTGATAAAACATAAAAATATTTTTTAAAATATATAATTAAAAATAATGGGCATAAATGTAACACACAAACAAACTCACGCACGTACATATAAGTATTTATTTAAATAAATATATTTAAATTAAAAAATATGTATTTATAAAATAATATATCAATAAAGTATCAAATTTTTGTGTACATATAATATATGTTTTTGTGTATTGTCAAAGGCAAAAATAGAAAGGAAAAACGTGGGGACTGAGGGAGGGAGGAAGGAAAGTTGGAGTCTTGGTCACAATAATAAGAGTATATAATTATTATTAGTGACTACCATTATAGATAGACTAGGTTTCTTGAACGCAATCATGATCCCAACCGACGCGAAAGCTAGAATAATTTAAGCGTAAACTTACCTGTAGTCAACAAATTTCTAGAACTACGGTGATGGATGGCCCCTCAAGTTTATCACAATTGTCAAGTATCCCAGATGATCAAGTGAGAACATACACTTTTGCGCGCTTGGGCGTCCAATCCTCTTTTTCTTTTCTTGACCGTCTTCTTATATTTAAGCCTTGTTACAGAGTTGTAGACGAAATAAATGAAGCATAATGTCAATTATAATTAATCATAATAATTTTGTATTTTTAATTAATGATTTAAATCATGTTTCATTTATACCTTTCATAAATCTCTTATCTTTTTGCATATTTTTTTTTTGTTTATATTTTTGTTTGCTTGACCATCACTCAAAGCAGCAGATATATATAAAGGCATATAAGCTCACGTTAGTGTTTGCTCTAGCCATTGCCAACAACTCTTCAAAACTTGCTGTAAAAACTCAATTAGGTAGCCACCTGAATTTCCATGGCATCCACTGAGCAGAAGCCCGACGTAGAAGCCACCAAGCCCACAGCGGAACATCCGCCACCACCTCCGCCCTGTGCCACCAACTGCTTTGCTATTGATGTCGTTCTTCGGGTGTTACTGTTTGCGGCCACGTTAGTTGCCCTCGTGGTCATGGTCACTTCCAAGCAAACGGTGCCAGCCTTTTCGCCAGGAGGCTTTAGAATGCCCCTTATAGCCAAATTCAATCACTCCCCAGCCCTCATGTAAGCCATACTTCCTCTAAAATCAGCATACCCTTATTTCTTGGTTGCCTGATTTTTTTAACTGTTAGTGGGTATTCCTTGATGTTTTCGGGTTGATTACTTTATTTCCGTATAGCGATGCAATTAAGAAAAATGAGAGGATTTTCCTCAACCATACATATATGATTTAAAAATTCTAATTAGCAGTGCTTGCAGCTCAAATTCCGTGATATTCCATTTTTTTTAGTTCCACTTGACATGTCTATATTAGTTAAAATGAAATCACTTTGCCAGTAACACATTTTTAGTCTCATGGCCGAGATTTTTTTTTTTTTTTTAAGTTTTTTCGTTGAATAAGCATGCTAATTAGTTTAGTCTTCTATTGCTTTATTTATTTATTTTGGTAATTATCAGCAGTGTGTAGAAACGTTATATGCTTTCTTTTGGTTTCATCGTTATTTTTCTAAATTAATTTTGCTGATTATTACTTACATATCACAATTACAATCACAGATTTGAAGTCAGTCCAAATCTAAAACCTATTGAACAATAATGCGTAGGTGGTGCCCAGAATTGGGTTCTCCTTTAAATGTTTTTCCATTTTCTTTCCAATTGTTTCAACGAGCAATAATAATAATAATAATAATAATAATAACTAAATAGAGAACTAGAATACCTTAGACATAAAAAAAAAAAAAAAAAAAAAAACAGAGTCTCTTATTCTTATTTTTTATTTTTTATTTTTTAAAAAAAGAGTCGGCTCTCTCTCAAAATAAAAAAGACTCTAATTTTCTATGACTTCAGAATTTTAGTCCCTTAGGGAAGCCCTTGTTTCAATTGGAGTTTATAGTATAGTATATACCCAGTCAACCATATTGAGCGGGTCTGGATATTTTGATACTAATTTGCATATAATATTCCTTTCAGATAATACCCATCAACTTTTTCTTGAATGAGTACGAAAAATTTAGGTGAACTAAAAAATAATGAGTTCAAGTAGATATAATAATTTTATATATTATATGTTCATTATTTTATAACATATTAATATTTTATATGTAATATAAAATGTTTTTTACATAATCTAAAAATTAATTATATTCACTTAAATTTATTACTTTTGAATTTATTTAGTTAGACCCATGCAAGTATAATAAAATCAGGTGGATGGCTACTTGTGATTGCAGGGTTAAAGGGGTCCAATAACTAAGAAAAGAAAAATCTATTGGATTTAACAGGTTTGGTACATATATATTGAATAAAAATAATTTGAATATTAGTGAATTTGAACACATTAGTATTTAGAATATTATATTGTTAGTAAACAGATATTGAAGAATCGGGAAGCCCGAGCAGCCCTCCTTGACTCCTTCAATGTGGACAACACTGAAAAAATGTGTACTATATTGCTCAGGCATAAGGAGTATATTGTTGTTCTTTTTGTCACTGTCGCAAAAACTTGAGGTAATGGAATTGTTGAGAGTTGCCTTCTTGCAGATATTTTGTTGCGGCAATGTCCGTTGCTTGCCTCTACAGCATCCTCACAACGCTAGCATCCCTTGGTGTCATCTTCAGGCCAGCTCACGCATCCAAGTTCTTGCTCCATTTTGCAATTTCGGATTTGGTAATTTCATAGCCTATTATTTTATCATACATGGTGCTTTTAATGTGAGCTGCAACACTCAAAATAAAAAAAACAGCGGTATTCATACATAATCACTATTCTACATTATGATCGTCATTGCTACAGTTTCTTTCATTTTTGGTGAATTGCTGCGATTGTCCATGCAACAATCAAATACACGGATGTCAACTATGTTTGTTTATAATGCAGCTGATGTTGGGGATAGTAGCCTCGGCCACAGGTGCAGCAGGAACAGTTGCGTACATCGGACTGAGGGGCAATAGCCATATGGGTTGGATCAAGGTGTGCCCTGTAGATGACAAGTTCTGTCGACACATGGGAAGTTCAGTTATAATCGCCCTGTTTGCCTCAATTCTGCTTGTTTTTCTCACACTGCTCTCTATATTCTCCCTTCATCGTCGAATCCCTGGAAAGGAATAATTCGCATTAAGATGTACAACTAGAGAATTGTGCGTGAGATGATGAATCCGTGTGGTCATGTTAAGTGTTCATTTGTTGGCAGACGTTTTGATATTTAAGTGCACTTTGTTCGTTCGTGTAAACCGTATTTCGTATAGTGGTATCATTTTTATATATTTCTTGGCCATTCCCACATGGGAAAGCTGCCTTGTTTGCAAAAATTAACTTGTGGGTTTCTTGCAGCGAAGCCCCATCATCAACTCAGATAAGAAAAATCATAGAAGGGCCACAGGCCTACAAGAAATGGGAACTGCAACTGAAATTGTGGCAAGATAAATGCATCTTTTGTTCTTATTTAGAAATAATCAACAAGCGTTTTTATGTATTTTCATTATTAAAGGTATATATAGTACAAACTTTCGGTCCTTGTAGCCTGGATGGTAGAACTCATTCGAGAGGCCTTGGTGATGTTGAGAATGGTTCCCAAATCTCCAGGTATGCACAAAAAGCATTTACAAAAGCAGAAATCTCATGACAGTTCGGCCATGAAAAAGCTAAGAGTCTCCACTATCCCCTATATATGCTATAATCCAAAGAGCTCTGACCCAATGAAATCATTGACAAGGTTTCATATTTCATGGCAAATTGAACATCCTGTGTTGCTCTGGCTATCATGCATAACAGAAAAACAGATTGAGTAACCCAAGACGGGTAGTGACCTCACAACTAACCAATGTTGGTTCCACTACGTCTCGTCTTGTCAATTATGTTCAATCTCAATGCCAAAGGTAATTAGCACTTATTCAGCAACTCCAAGAAAACGAGCCAAGCTGGTGTATTAGTTCTTTAATCTCTTACCCAAGCGATCGGTGGTCCCTGTAGCATCAAAGTATGAATGTGCAATTTCAGAGGATCACGCAAAAACATGAGTTTTTGGCTCGAGCTCGATGGCAAAAGACTACAGTAAAAACTAGTGGAACAAAAAGTTCTGCCATGAACCTAAAGAAAGTCAATTATTGTTCCTTATCTAACATAGCCATAGACAGGCTTACCTGTAAAACCTACAAACTTCATGCTGAATCTTCCGCCTTTTGCAACCAAATCCATCATTTCCCTGGAAAAAGGGCAAGCCAGAAAGAATTATCAGAAACATTTGATTGTGGAATGCCATCAAGTTTATCTACCAATTGCTTGAAATCTTAACAATATTCACCGTCAATGAGAGAATACCTGGATGACGGATGATTACCACAAGCCAGGAAAATGCGGCCTGACAGATTTTTCTTCAAGATTGCAACAGAAAGGGAAGTTGCATCCTGTTCCCCCCACCCAGCGTCCAAAATCAGAGTCATTAACTTGACATCACAATCACTAAAGACACAATGACAGACTGAATAATGCAAATAACAGCTATCATTTAAGCACAGAAATAATGTTCAAAGCATTACATATAAAGAAAAGCTGACCATCCTTCCGGATCATTCAAAATAAAAGAATCCGCAAGCAAACAATTAAAGGAGGACCAACAAATGCAAATTGACAATATTTAACAGGTAACAATTGATACTCGGAAGCACAATGATGTCACCCCATAGTGTATGAGATTCAGGATCTGATCCGGACGAATTTCAACCGTCCCCTTCTCCAACCAGTCGAACTCAAGACTCGGACAAGACTCTAACGAGTCGGACTTAAACTTTTGAAAACTCGGTCCAACTCGAACTGTTTGTAGCCCCCGCAAGGGACGATGCGTGGGCTTCCAAGCGGGCCTTTGTCTCAAGACTTCCGCTCCAATCCCTGTTCACCCTAACTAGGAATCATAACCATGGGCCCCAAAGCTACATCCAATGGGCATTAATCCATTGAACCACGGCCTAACAAGTAGCTGGATTCATGACGTGCCAAGGCTTGCAAGTCTATCGGACCGCTAAAATCGACCCATTAGTCCAGAGTCTGTAAAAAAAAATCACGTGGATATTATATCGTTTGAAATTGGGAAAAATAGTCAGTCAAATAAATAATGTAGACAACCGATTGCCCCCTGTTTTTGGACCGATTCCCCAAAAGGGTCTTACGACCAACTCAAACGCCATTAGCTTCCAAAATTCAAATTCAAAGACACAACTGCGTTATAATACAAATTTAAGTAAAAGAACAAATAAACGGAGATACGGATGCAAAATTGATCTTCTCTTTGTATTCGTGGGTGTATAGCTAGAGACCAGAAGCTTGTAGACTTCTCTGGTCGAGTCCGCATCCTTTGCTGAAGCGAACAGCGGACGATCAACGTTGGGTCACATCAAGAAATGGACGGCTTCGAGACAATAATTCCAACCGCGATTCGATGGATTAGCTGAGGGATCATTTCGCCGAACACACTTACGTGTCCTGTTCGGCGTTGCATTCATTATTGATCACAATAATGCAGACAGTTCCCTTCTAATTAATTATTAAGGGCTTGCAGTATTCGTCTTGTTTCACGACGGTAATCAAAATAATCACTTCCCTTTTTTAAATGCTCACTTTCCTTCAAGTGTGAGTTTTTTTTTTAAGAGCTTGTTACCGTTTAAACAGGTCCAATTGTTCATATTTATTCTCATTAACGCATATTAATAATTCATTATTACTCAATTAAATTTAATTATTAAAATCTAAAAAAATTAATAAAATCTATATAAATAATAAATTTATAAATTCAATATTATACCTCAATTTAAAATTTTAAAAAAATTCATTATCTCTCTTCTCTTTTTTTCATGTAAGATTCCTAAGCTTACACTTTTTCTTTTTTCTGTACTGTTTTAGGCTTTGAGCCTTCGATGCAAAAAAAAAAAAAGGAAAAAAAAAAAAAAAACAACAGTCTGGATCCATAGGCTCCATCACTCGAAACCCATTTACCCAGGCAAGGCTCACGTTCACACGGCAACGCGAAGAGCCTTTTTCGAGATTGGATCAAAAACCAAATATTCTTATCCACAAATTAATGTCTCTTTCACATTTAGAAACAAGATCATGTGGTCGGCAACCGATGGGCCGGAGAGATCTTGGGAGATGAAACTTAGAAGCAATGTCGTGGATCCGAGTCAGCACGGGACCATCAGTTTTTGAAGAGCCAGCTACCGACACGGAGTCTTCAAAAACGACTGCACATGCCATGAACTCTTTTTTTTTTAATAAAAAAAATTAAATAATAGGTAATAATATTCACCTTTTACATGGGTTTTATTTAGACACAAGAAAAAAGTACAGCCATAAAAAATAAAAAAAATTGCACATACGCAAGGATCAAAATTACATTGAAATACAATCGAAAATAATCAAACGTTAATAGCCAAGAATTAATTAAAAAAAAGAATAAACCAAAGAGCCAATGGATAAGGATTCACGTGAATCTGACCAAAAATCACATGTATATAACCCACCCAAAAAAAAAAAAAGGCATATGTGCGGCTGAGATTTGGCAACATATGAATCGACACGTGGCACACGGTTTTTTTGTCAACTTCATTTCCTACGTGCTTTGGATTGGCTTCCGAAGAAAAAAAAAAAAGAAAAAGTGCGTTTATATAAACACCACTCCCATTAATTTTCTTCCATAAATTTTATTTCCTCTCCGATTATTAATAGCCGAACAAAGGCCAAGCATTCCCATTTTTCAACGCTGTTTTAAAAACTGATTTCGGAGCTCTTTTTTTTTTTTTATTTTTATAAATCCAATTTTATCCGTTGTAGATCGGTTGGATAATTCTTTTTGAGCAACTGCAAAGTTTTATTTTGTTTTATTTTATTTTATTTTGGGGGAATATGGAGGTGTCTGTGATTGGTAGTTCTTGTCAGGCAAAGATTTGCAAGAGAGAAGTAGCGTACAGGGAGCAAAAGTTTTGTTGTATTCCTCGAAGACCCAACAGCGTTTCTTTTTTTGATCCGACTACGAGGATGATGAACTCTCGCCTTCGCTTTACCTTAAATGCCGCTGCTCAAACCGATCCTCTCCGTACCGACAGCGTCTCGGGTCGTGGTTCTGCAAGAACATCCAAATCGGTGAGGATCTCTTGTTTCCTTTCTCGGGTCTATTTTTATTTCTAGTACAGTCTTGAATTTTGCTAGATTTTTGGGAAATTTTGGATTTTTTTTTTTTCTTGAATTATCAAGCAGAGTACTTGTCAAGATAACCTGGGGTAGTCTTTTTTTTTTTTTTTTTTGGGATTTTAGGGTTGAATGTTTTCTTGTTTTCAATTTCCCAAAAGGAAGAGATGACAATAAAAGTAGTTAATTCAAATTAGCTAGGTTTCCGTTTATAATATTTTGTCCAGTATATGCATTGATATGTTAAAACAAAGACTGCTTCTTTATTTTTAATTTTTTGGGACTTGAGATGTGTTTTGGTTTATCTTCCCTCTTTTTAGCTCTCATGCTAACAATAGCATTCTTTTGCAGATTGATGGAGTAAGATTATTTGTTGGGTTGCCCTTGGATGTGGTTTCTGACTGTCATACAATAAACCATGCTAGAGCGATTGCGGTGGGACTTAAAGCATTGAAATTATTAGGAGTGGAAGGTGTGGAGCTGCCGGTATGGTGGGGAATAGCTGAGAAGGAAGCAATGGGGAAATATGAATGGTCAGGGTACCTTGCTCTTGCAGAGATGGTACAGAGTGCTGGTCTCAAGCTCCATGTGTCACTCTGTTTCCATGCTAGTAAACAACCCAAAATCCCCCTCCCTGAGTGGGTATCTCGCATTGGTGAATCCGAACCTAGTATTTTCTATGCAGATCGGTCTGGGCAGCATTGTAGAGGGTGCCTGTCATTGGCTGTTGATGACTTGCCTGTTCTTGATGGGAAGACTCCTGTTCAAGTTTACCAGGAGTTCTGTGAGAGCTTCAAGTCTTCATTTTCGTGTTTCATGGGTTCCACAATCACGGTAAGATGGAGTTCCTCAACAAAATCATTTGCAATTAGGACCTAAAGAGGGGAAATACTGAAACTATGGTTTCATTTTTTGCAGGGAATCACAATGGGTCTAGGACCAGATGGCGAGCTAAGATATCCTTCCCATCATCAGCTGGCTGGAAGTGGCAAAATCCTTGGAGTTGGGGATTTCCAATGTTATGACAAAAACATGCTTAACCTTCTAAAGCAACATGCTGAATTAAGTGGAAACCCATTATGGGGACTTGGTGGTCCGCATGATGCACCCCGTTATGACCAATTGCCACATTCTAACAATTTCTTTAAGGACCATTTTGGTTCATGGGAGTCAGCATATGGGAACTTCTTCCTTTTATGGTATTCAAGTCAGCTCTTGTTGCATGGAGATCGATTGCTCACCCTCGCCTCTAATGCTTTCAGTGACACTGATCTCACAGTCTATGGGAAAGTTCCCCTAATGCACCTATGGTACAAAACACGATCACATGCATCTGAACTAACTGCCGGGTTTCATAACACAGTTGACAGAGATGGCTATCAAGCAGTTGCAGAGATCTTTGCCAAGAATTCATGCAAAATGATTTTGCCAGGAATGGATTTGTCTGATGAGCATCAGCCGCAGGAGTCTTTCTCCAGCCCAGAGTTGTTACTTGAACAAATTAGAGCTGCTTGCAGAAAGCATGGGGTTGAGGTTTCTGGGCAGAACTCGTCTGTTTCTAAAACTCCCCATAGTTTTGAGCAGATTAAGAAGAACATATTGGGTGAGAATATCCTCGATTTGTTCACTTATCAAAGAATGGGGGCCGATTTCTTCTCACCGGAGCATTTCCCCTCTTTCACTGCATTTGTGCGAAGCCTTAATCAACTAGAATTGCATTCTGATGACCTGCCCCACGAAGAGGAAGATGTTGCAGAATCCCAACATCTGGGTTCAGAATCTAGCATTCAAATGCAGGGAGTATAATATTAATTAATACATGTTTATGTAAAAACAAGATTTTATGTGCACCGATCATTGTATGAAAAGAGATTTTAGCAGAAAGCGTACCAGGGAATCATGCTATAAGTACATCGAGCAATTTCGTTGAATAGCAATATCTTCTCTCTCAATGATAGAATGTGTAATAATTTTAACAGTGAAATGAAATCGGAAAGAGAAGGCCCCTCGGACATTGCTAAAATTAGACAGCTGGGGAGAAATGCTGTGTTGGGGAACTGTCATACATCTCACTCATCAAGTTATTTTATGTGACAGTAAAGCCGAAATGTGTCGGCAATGTTCGCATCAGGAAAACGAGATACTTCATTTGCCCTGCTGGGAAAATTCTGCCTTAAACCAATATGCTGAAAGCCCATTTGTTAAAGCGGCTGTTCCTTGTTCCTTATCGTTCTTTATTGGCTAAAAATAAAGACATCGATACTAAAAATGAAGTTTCTGGTCTCATTATGAAAGCAAATCACAAAAGCACTAATTAGTTACAGAAAACACAACCCAAAAAAAGATGCTTTATTTACTTTGTCATGTAAAACAGGTAAATTTAACCATACAGAGCATCAGGGCACGATGACAGCCCCAAAACTTCGTTGTTGTTAAACCAAAGTTCACTAATATCGTTCGACCAATTGGCAGACTCTATACAACAGCAGAAATTGGAATAATTTTGCATACATTTGATCATTCCCAAAACTCACTGTGTACTGAAACCCCTCGCAGTGAGATACTTAATACAAGAATTAAACATTCTTGGAAAATGGCACTGCCCCTTTTGCATCTCATTTGCAGCTTTTTGCCCGTGTAATCAGCTCGTCTCTGCTCATCATAGCTTCACAGAACTTCAAAGTTTTGCTAACTGAACAAACACAGAAAGATAGGGTTAACAATTGGGAAATTGCTCATAAATGTGATGCGGAAAATCATTGGTCAGGAATATGGCTAAGCAGAAATCACAATAAGCCATCAGCTGTAACCAGCCATACTTAAATAGCATATTTAAGACCCATAAAGGATGTTTGCCATTATAGAAAATGGTAAATGGAGAATCATATGAACCTAAATGTGTTGGTAGATATGATGTAAAGAACCGAAAAAGATGCAGATATCAGAACATTGAATTACCCACTTGGCAGATAATCCAAAATTCCTTTCATTAAGCATGTCATCGCAGCAATGACAAAAGTTACCGGAAACAATTTCAGGGCAGTACGCATACAAGCCTTTCCCATGACATGCTTTTTTTGTGCACATACTGAAAGCACCTCAGAACTGCCTGGGGGATGATTTAACTTAATGATTCTTTACATTTTAGATTTCCTTTTGTATCTTATTCATGTTTCAATAAAGCCATGTTTATGGAAATACTAGTTCCCAAACGAGCAGCCTCAAACCTGTACAATCATCTATCTTCATTCACAAGCAATTTTGGTGTCAAAGCTACTGAGGCAAATTGCAAATGCTTGAAAGGCGGAGATAGGGTACTGGTAATCCATGGTAAACAAATCCTTTCCCACTTTACCAAACTGGAGAATTATCTTGTCATACTCTGGCCCAGCTGGTCCACCCTCTGGGGAAGCAACCAGCTGAAAGTTTTTCACTGAAGCAACTGTCACTCGTCCATGGAAGTTCAAACACCAGCACTGGAGCTGTTCATGCCACCTTGGAGCCTTGTTTTTCAGTACCAATGCCCCATCTTTCTGAATGCACAAAGGGCCCGACAAATAGTTCTCCAGGCAGTTTGATTTTGACTGGAAAAATGAGAGTGATGGACTGGAATCCATTCTGTGGTGAGAAAACTCCATCTGTGTTGGAGCTACTCCACCGGGTCCAATAGCATTTCCAGGTATGGCATCCATAATGCACTGCATTTTCCTTGGGCCCCTGCTTGATATATTAGAACAGAATTCATAAAAATCAAATGAGTGCTTCATATGTTGATGGTATAGCAGAAAGTAGCAACAATCACGAAACAGTGCCGCGGTCGGCCAAAAAGAAAAATGTTCCACTGCAACACACAGCTATTGCATATTTTCTTCAGAGACAAAACCATAATAGGCTGCAGATGTTAAAAGTCTACCTTGAACCCAATACATTCAAATCATATGAGATGTGTGCCACTGGATAGTTTCCTGCAGGGATCCTTGGTGAAACTTTTTTCAAATTTACCAGCCTACTAGAGCGACTTTTTGTCATCTTGGCCCCAGCATGAGGTGGCTGTCCATCAAATACTGTAAACTTTGTTCCCAGGAAATTTGATCTTGCCAGAAGGAAGAGAAAAATATTTATTTAGTAAGAGAATAAAAGGTAGAATGCTCATTCTGTGGCCAGTTAAATGATACCTTAGTTTGCCAACATATGTACTGCTGCCCTTTGACATATCACCACCATACAGAGAGATAACATAATCTGTACATGTGGGCCGTCTACACTTACGTGCAGCAAGAAGAAACTTACCGTCGGCTGCCAGTGCTGGAAAGACAAACAGACAAGAGCAAAACTTTGAATATTCTATTGCCAGAAATAATAATAATAATACTAAGCCAGGACCATAAGTTATCTCCATCTAAGGAGATCTCACTGCATGAGACTCCCACACTATAAAGAAGTATTGTATCTAATAAATCAAATTGACAGACATCTAAACAGAAAAAGATGGATGCTGACGCATGGTGAAATATGTGAACAGAATTTCATTTTTTCTCTATTAGCACCTTCACATTTGAGAAATAATGACTATTCCAACCCAAATTCTCACCATTATTTAGACTGAGGTAAAGACAGTATGTCTGAGTGGACCGGCACCGCTTTATAAAGCACTGGAGGAGAGAATCCCTTGGACCAGGCTGAAAACATAATCATGGAACATTAGGCTACATTAGAGAAAGATTCCAGCATGAACAAAACAATAAGCTGACAATGAAATCCAAGCTCTAAAGTGACCAGGTCATTAAGATTCCCATGTAAGAAGCAACAGTACCATTAAACAATAATGAAGTTAGTTGAGCATATAACATAATATTTGTAGAGAGTTGTTACAACAAGAAATTTAGAACATAAAGGGCAAAAAGAATCAATCCATGAAGCAAGAAGCCAATGATGATAATGATTCTGCAGTACTGATGCAAACAAAAAGTGGGTCCCCAAAATATATCGCCACTTTTCATGGAAATTTCCAAGCAAGATCATGTGAAAATTTCAAAAAGGTCAAGAGATTGCTGTGTCATAGAACAATATGGTCTTAACCCTCTTTTACCTCTAACTACTAATCAGTATATAGGTTAAATGATTCAGAGTCCCATCTAGAAATATCCTGATCAAGAAAATTTCAATAACCCTGATAAAACGACCATACAACCATCAAAGACAGAACTTTACACTTAAAATCCATTCAAAAGCCTCATTTAAGTATTTGAGCACTTCCCCAGACAGCCAAACTACAGTAGACTTAAAAGGGAACTGAAAGAAGATCGTACAACAGCGACCGCAGCTAATTAATCTGCGTTTGGATGACAAGAATGCAAGTCAATTCAACAACCAATCCCATGATCAATAACCAAATCAAAATTACTTGGTACAATACACGCACGTGTGATGCACGCGTGCGTGTCAGCATAATTATAAAATATATTTAAAAAAGAAAAAGAAAAAGAAAGATACCTGCTTGATGGAAATTGGGAAGGTGAGCTGGCAGGAAATCTCGGGGACTTTGACGAGATCCTTGATGATGAGTCTCCAGCTCCGGCAAACGCCGGCACACGCCACCACGCTTCTTCTGGGCGGCCAATTACTCTCCGACGCCTCTATTCTCATTAGAACCTCCCTTAACAGCTCCTGCGGCATGTTCGCCCAGCAAGAGGCGCCGCCGCCGCCGCCGCCACCGCCACCGTCCCCCGAAGCCGAGCCGTCCTGGACCACCCGGCTGGTTCTCGACCGGTGAAACATACTCCAGGCCATTTCCTTCCGTTCTATGTTTAATAAAATTACGGACTTAATTCCGTTCAATCTACCCAATAAAATATTTGGGATAAGAGAAGAAACTGCATTGAGCATGAAATGGTCAGGACATCTACTTAAGTACTTTGTGTCCTTATCCCCCTACGTGTCTCACTTGTAATGATTGAGTTATTTGGGGGCAATTGTGAAAATATAATTAATATATATATATATTACGTTAAAATACGTCTTTTAAGATTTTAATTTATTTCCATTTTGACCTTATTAATCCATAATAATAATAATAATAACTAATAAGGCCTAGAGTAGGTTGCTCATTCATTACATTTTATTTCAATACATTTCTGGTTCAAATTGTGTCGCCCCTTGGAGTTACCGTATTATCAATTATTATAAATTAATCCTCACAAATCCAAAACAAAAAAAAAAAAAGAGATTAATCAATTATTATACAAACATTAAATGGCAATTATTTCATAAGATAAAGGTTTCCAATTTTGGAGTTTAATTTTGATGTACTAAAAAGAAAATTTTCAATTGTGTCATTGTACTAAAAATTTTGATGTTTGAATTATTCCCAATTTCCTTTTCGTTTTAAGCCAAATTTACAGCTAAATTTTAAGAGACATCTGCTGTGTTGTGTTCCAAGTTCTGTTGCAGAGTGAACTGTTTGCTTTCGTATGATATTTCTTTTCTTTTCTTTTCTTTTCTTTTCTTTTTTTTTTCCCAATATTTTGGATTGCATGATAGTGTGTAAAATTGCATCACAGTGGTCAAATATCGATCCATTTTTCTGTATGGTTCTTGACTCTTGTTTAGGACGACAACAAGGCCAATAACCCTTTTACAGCAGCATCCCTTGTATTATAAAACAGTTTCGTTTCCATCCAAATCAATTGCCTTAAATGAGTTAAAATACTTACATATTCAAGAGAATATTACAACTTTGACAGGTTTCATACCATTTTATGAAATTTCACTTCAAACATGTTTATTTAATCAATAATTACTTAACTTTAATTTTGTTTTAAAAAAATATCAACGTGTATGCATTTTTATATGTATACTTTATTGGTAATTAACATTATTAATTTTACATTTTAGCGAGTATCACAAAATAATAATAGTTGATTAACATTTTTTGTTTCCTAGTATCAATAAGCAAATCGTATAGTTTATCGGCTTCGGTCCCACCACCCCCGAACGGGTCTGCGCACACTGAATCCCTCTGGGTTCCATCCATCCAATTGCGTCAACATAATTGGACCATCTCTAAACCTGTGTACTTTTATTCTTTCGTAGGGGAAATGGTCAAGGAGTGGGCTGGTCCTTGTTTCTTCATCTAAACTTTATTGTTGTTAAAAACCCCACATCGGTCCCCTCTTTCATAAGGGTAACTCTCACCACCATTGGTGGCCTAATAAATCAAATTATGTTACGATATTCATCATACATTTTATTTATTGAATTCATGACTAAATAGTAGACCAAGTTTATTTTACAATTTCTCGTATTACTCTTTTAATAATAATAATAATAATAATAATAATAAAAGTAGTATGGAAGGAACATCAGATTGCATTAGTAACTAATACATTTCATTAGATTTTTTTTTTTTAACTATTAAGATAATTTTTTAGATTATCAATTATATATGTAATATGGATACTTTTTATTAGTTTATAAATTCCAAACTCTTTTCATAATTTGAATTAAGTACCTTTAAAATATTTCATTAAAAGGAAGCACTTATGGCCATCAAATTCCATTAATTTCTTTTTGCAAGGCGACAGCTTTGTTCTTGATCACACCCTGGTGGAAAAGCTTTAGAGCTATTTGCTGTAACGCTAACGTTGGCACATTAGCCATTGGATAAGAGTCTTTGTAGCGGGTTGAGCTGACTTGTGGAAAATCTGAAGAATTATCCTGCGTGCAAATTATTGCTTAATGTGATTTGCCAAATGGACTTAAATTCACCAAATAAGCATCCTATTCTCATCCCATCTGCTCTCTCGCCTGCCCCATCTGGAAAGAATTCTAAACGATGTTAGTGCTTTTAAAGATAGTTCTTTGTGTTTCATATCTCTGCACAACATTCTGCAAAACATGCGTTCTTCCTTCTAGAATATGCAAAAATATCCCTTGCTATTAATTCTTTACACGTGGTATTAATGAAAATACTCTGATTATTTTGGTAAAGAGCCACTAATTGGATGAAAATGAAATAGAAAGATTCCCTCTTTTTCTTCTTTTTTGTCCTTAGTCGCCCTATAATGGATTCCCCCGTTGGCCTTGGGTAGCGGAGGGTAAGGGGAGCTGTCATTCCATCTCGGTCTAATCGAGACTTTGCCTGATATTTTTCGCGCTATTAGGGAGCATGTACCAACAGGCAGCGACTAACTCTGGTCCAGCCGAAGCAAAATTTCTCTCTCTAGTCTAATCAAAAATAGGTATTCGTTACTTTTTATGAATTAATTTAATTATTTTTTTTTAAGATTCAAATTAAATAATTTATTCAAAATATTGAAGTTAAGAGATTTAGACGTAATTTATTTTTTCTAGGTATACGTTGTTGTTGTTGTTGTTGTTGTTGTTGTTATTATTATTATTATTTTGTCTCTTCTGGTTAGGACAAGACTTCTCTTTCAATTTGAAGAATCTGAGTGACGTGGCCTTGTTAACCACGAGAACAAGATTAATTCTGAAAGTTGAAAGACCAAAAGGCATCTCAATATGCATATTCTTTTGCCCATTAGGATATTTGATGAAAGCGCCTCAATGGGATAAATCTTAAAGGATGAAGACACGGCGAAAGCAACATCCTCTATGACCAGACTGGCAATTAGATTAGTTTATAACTGGACCCCAGTGATTACATTTGTTGTTGCCAAACCAACAATAAGCCAAGAATTAAACCAACAACAACTAGTGCTTGCGCAGGGCAACGGAAGATTCCATTATTGGTGTGAAAAGCAGCCATTTTTCGTGCCTTTCTTCAGCTCCATGATCGAGAAACTGGAATGAAACTCTCGGTGGCAAATGGGATGTCACAGTCGGATGGGAAGAGACTCCAGGAAGGACAAATTTACCCGCTAACAACCACGCTGTAGCCCATGAAAGGCAGCCACATCAGTTGAAACAGCGGATATTTTCAAGGATACCTCAAATGGCTCTCAATTATCCAACAATGGCCAGGCATGTCAAAGTCTATCGCTGTCACAGCTTTAGTCCACCCTCCCTCCACTGAATCGTCTCCACAGCAGCAAGGCATTCGCTGGTGGTTAACTTATCCAGTCCTCAGTTCATTAAAGATCCCTACCTTTTTTTTTTGGCAGAGATGACTAGACACCTACTCGATTTCCCACGGAATTGAAACATCAGGAACCCATTCCCACTAAACTTAAACCGCTACAGAAAGGGCATGCTTTTTCATGGCCTCGAAGCTTCTTAATATTGCGACAAAGTCAATCAGGACAAAAGCAAAGTCCTTCCCCATGTTTGGATTTCTTTATTTCCACCGATCAAGTAATGGGTTACCCATGATCAGTGTCTAAACCATGTAAAGAAAACATTGGAAGGTACTCAAATGGAAACAAGGAATTTCCAGACTGAAATAAATGAGTTCTTTCTGGGGAAAACAATCCTTGCAAGAATCGGGAGAAGCTTAAGACTCTAACTCAACTATTTGCAAATTCACCAGTTACAGCTTTAACTAAATCCCCAACTCCCCAACCATGAAAAGGCGTTCTTTTGGGGCACATTCAAATGGGGAGAAGACGTTTTCATGGAACATGAATTCCACCCCCTCCTTTTCTATCACCGCCAGCAAACCACTTTGAAGTTTCTTCACCAACAAAACAAGAATAAATTTCTCCCGCATGGGATCTAACATGATTCTTGTGAAATTTGGAAACATGAATGATTGCAAGACCACAGACACCTATGATACGAGGAAGGAATACTAAAAGCTGTTGCAGTCTTGAGACACTACAAGAATGGCAATTGAATTTACACATTCCTTTAATTTCATTAAAAGTATAAACAAGTATAATACAAAAGACTAGACCGAACATTTTCGATGACTCAGCTTTTAAGTTACAAAAATAGATCCTGACCTCATGAATGGTATCATATTCAACTTCACCTAGCAAAACACCTGCAGACAACTCCTATAAAACAGGAACACTTCCGTTGGATTGCTGCATGGTCCCCATTGATTGTCCTACAAAACCAGAGATGTGCCCATGGGAAAGCTTATTTTCCATTTGTGTAGACTCCACAACACTGATTGAATCATAAATGGGGGGAAAAGGAAAAGAATATATACATGATGCCTTGTAGAATGCATCAGACTTGCCACTGAAAACATTTGTAAAAAAAATTTAGCTACATCATGCCACTCTTTTTTGCCATGGCAGCAGCCAGTGGTACCCTTCCATGAAAACAGCTTCCACAGTGCTAGGTTTTACTAAGTAATAATTGTTATTAAAGCATATAACCATGTTGTCTGTAACTTTCCCTACCACTAGCTTAGTTTATGATTAGAGTTAACTACCTGAATTGCCTGCAAAAGAATAAGGCCGATATTTGTTTCTGAGCAACCCAGCTGAACCAGTCTGAGATTTAAGAATATTATCAACAGGAAACTCATTTGAAAGGTTAGCAAGGGGTAGGAATCCTCCTGATCCATCCAAGCAGACTTCCGAACATTCTGCAAGAATTTGATCAGGCTTACTGGCTGATGGCTCTCTCTGTTTCACAAGTAAAAAAAAAAACGATAATTCAAATTGGTTGCTCCTCATTTAAAAATATGTGGACTGAAACTGCAAAACATTCATGCAACTTATCTAGAAATGACAAAAAAATGGAATTCAACTGCTAATAACATGAACTAAAAACTAAGATTTCAGAAGTCGAATAAGCTGAGGAAGATTATTGACCATAGAAAAGTGTGCATTAATATTTGTTTCAAAGAAAAATTACTTTTCTGAATATGGTAGAATTTCTGGGCCTAAAAAGTTCATTTGGTAGGTTTTACTTTTACAACTTGCCTTCAGTACATCAGTTGCAAAATAATAATCTGAAATGTAACAATAGACATATGTTTTCAGCAATCAAACAGATAAGGGCAAGGTGTGTAACTGTGACTCAAATTATAAATGGTTTCTCTCATTCTCATTAACAAAGTGCAAATTAAGTGTAGCCACCAACAAGAAGAATAGGACAAACCTTGTTGAGTAGCACATCTGCTTGTTCATCTGAGGAGGTCCTCTGATATGGAGCCTGTAATTGCATTATACTCTGCTGTGATGCCTCTGGACTCCCCATGCCATTGCCCAGTCCTTTAGGTGATGCCACATGATACATGTTAGTAACAACTGATCGGAGACGATTGTTCCTTTGAGAGTAATAAATTTTGGTTGCGAGAGGAACTGGAACTGGAACATCTGATCAATTGCATTGGGTCATAAGAAAACACAGAAAGTAGAAAGATTAGACTGATGAATTAGTAAAATCATTCCAAGAAACCCATCAGAAAAGAAAGCTATTCCAAGAAACTTCATTAAGCTGTTACAAAGAAGAACTTGTTAATTACTGCCATTTGAGGTAATAAAACAGTACCTTTTCTCATTGGGCAATGCTCAAAAGTTTGCCCAGGGTGTTTACAGACACCAATGTCATCATAAACCATGTCACTTCCTGAAGTTTGCACTTGAAGATCCTTGCCTGAACAATGCATGAAAAACATATTCATAGTAAATTACTTTAGCAGCAGCACTGATGGCAAGTATCTTGCCATGCATCATGCTAGTTACTGACGTCAAAGCAAAAACATGTGTCCCATGGTGGCAAATAAAATAGATGTAAATAAAACAGGCTCTTCATCCATTTTCATTCTTCACCATCTGGCAGTAAAATGGGTGTCTAGGGAAGAAAGATCCTTTCAACCAGAAGCACTGCAACCTATGAGTGACAGGGAACAACTGAGTGGATGACAATGAACAGAAATTAAGTGAAGCAAGAAGGGCAGCACTCAAGCAGCATACTTATACAATTTTGATCAAACTATAATGCCAAAGGGAGAATAAAGGGAGAGAAAATTGCTCTTATATTCTGCTCAAATGAATGAGAGGAATTGGTACAAGCTTGAGAAGAATAGGTCTTGATTTACAGGTCAATGCAATCTGAGTGCTTGTGGTTTTCTTCAAGCCAGGAGCTGTCTCACAATCATCTGACAGTGGCAGACGCTGCCTTGATACACTACAAAAACCAAAAGAGTTTGTATAACACATAACAAATTATACAAATGTTCCCAAAGTTGATTGATTGCAGAATTGCTGGATTACTAGATAATTTGATAACTGTAATATCTTCAACAAAATATTCAAATTGTAGAGAATACTCCTGGTCATATAAATTAGGAAAATATATAACACTTTAGAAAACTCATGAGAGCAGCAAACAGTCCCCAACTTTCAGTTATTTCTACATTTTAAATGCATTGAATGAAACTTTTGAACATCATTTTACAGATAAAAATAGATCTGTTAATTTCTAGAATACAGTCTATAAATTCCCAGTAAAGTGACCTAAAGAAAAACAAAGTGTAAATGTGATGAAGAGTAAACTAAATACAGAGTTTACTTCCAGAATTTCTCATACCATATGCAGATGAATTTACTTAAAACAATCATATATCATAGGGAACACAGAAAGCATACAGTTTAATGCGTTTTGTTGGAGGCGGCAATGCACAGGCGGAGTGGTCTATACTTTCAGGACTTACTCCTTTACTGTCCATCATGGATGCCACATCTACACAAGCAGCATTTCTTCAAGGATCATAGGAAATGAAACAATCAAGCCAAAGACAGAAAGTAAACTAGCATCTGTTTTATTTGTAGAGCCTGTATAATAGGCAAGCTTCAATTGAAGAAAATAAACTGAGGTGCAATGTGTGTGCCCAAAACAATCCATTTTTGTTATTTTTTCGTAATGAAAATCTCAAATAGGAATATTGAAGTTTATATTGCTTCCAAGCTACTTCTTTTCTTCTTCCATCCATTAGAAGGCTCATTGAACTAGGACTTATACAACAGTGAGTTACTCTCCCATTTTCCATAAATCCCACACCTCATCCCTAGGATCAGAATTTGAGACTCCAACATAGATGATTGGGCTCTTAAACTTTAGGCCCCCTGGGGGCACTTCCAGGCTACTCTATTGCTCACAGATTCTGTTGAAGACCCTTGCATCATATGTCAAAACATATGATCACATAATTTTCTGTTACGTGTGAAATTACTGAAAGTCCCATCCAAGGGCAAAATCAAGGCTGAGTTCAACACTGAGAAGTAATTGTTCCCACCCCAAGAAATATCATATCAATCAATGCCAAGTAACAAAATGCAGCATGATAAATGCTATATACTCACTAGAGGCTATATAGATAAAAATGGTCTAACAACATTCAAAAGAAAAATCCTTCAAAACACTCAATGTTTCTGTATGGATAGGAAAGAGATAAAAAAGTTGAAATTTGCAGCAAAGGGGCCTTACTTTTTGCATCAATGGAAAATGAAGAAGACAATCCAGGCTGCCTCTGCAACTGAGATTCTAATGCAGCTGGGTCATCTGCATTCATAGATTCAGACTGTCCTTGCTCCCCAGCTGGTGTTGCTTGATCTGATAAAAGTTAAGGACTAACAAGCAAAATTGCCATCTAGCAATCAAACACTATCAATCCAAAATAAAAATAGAAATCTTTAAGCAGTGCAAAATTCAAGACACCATGGGAAGACTTTAATTGGAAACAGGCATTACAAAGACCAAATTCTAGACTATGCACTTTCTCTCTATATGTTCAAATCTAGCATAAGAATTTAGAAATGCAACCATCTAGATGAGTGATAAGGCATTTTGAGTTAACTTCTGAAGGCCAAAATTAAAGCAAAAGAGAATACTGGATACTAGAATAAGATGATAATAGCTTTTTCCTCTCCTTCCTTGGGGGTCTTCTGTGTCCTATACCACCAGAAGTGTCCAATAACATTTCTCCTGCAGAAGTTAAAGACCTACAAATTTCTAGAAATAAAAAAAAGGGAGAAAAGAAAACAAAGGAAACCAACTCAGAGCAGCACCGGAACAGCAAAAGCTGAAACAATAGCTAGCTAGTAAACCTAAGCAATCAATTGGCAAACACCACATGTAACCCAATATGGAAAAGAGATCACTATATATGTGTGCCTCAACATGTTTGGCTATTCAATATTTGGACCAGATCATTATTACTATGGCTGATGAGCACCAGTCTCACAGAGCCTGCAAATTGAACTATCAACGTGGTTTTACCATTGCACTAACTTTAGTCACAATCAATTAACCTGGTATGGCCTTTCAGTTAATTAAAGTTTGGAACTCATTGCAGTCAAGAGTTGAGGAAAAAAATATAAAAAATTACTGTTATGAGATTAGGATGTTGTTAACAACTGAAATTATCCCTAGCAAAGATAAACGGCAATACCAAAATTTAAACCTTGCAGCTCTATTATTATATTTCAGATCCAATCAAATGTAAATGAGAATATGTTTAGGGGCTAACAGAATAAGAGAAAAAAAGGAGAAAATAATGACATCAAAGACCAACAGTAGCAAAACTAGGGCATCTTAAGTCCTCATTAACCACAATCACATCTTCAGTACTTCATATTTCATGATGACCTTGTTGCATGAAAGTGCTTAGCTTGTCAAGAACAACAAGCCATATAGGCGCCCATTTTAAATTCCAGAAGAATTAAGGGAAATGTTAGAGATGTAGAAAACCAAAAAGGGAGCCTCAAAACCTGCATGAGCTGCATATTGACTGGCCTTCACTGGCTTCTTACAAGCATTGCAACATACCTTCACAGTGAAAATACACAATTAGGGCAGGCATGTAATCAGGAGCATGGGAAACCTCAGAGAAATGTTATATGAAAAGGATCACAGCATTGCCAAACCTTACCAAATGTAAAGGATCAGTCATAGGCATCAATCCAAAAATGTCCATGTCTGCCAAATAAAATCATAAAGCCATCAAAGAAAATGAATACTGTACCAAAAAAGGGGCTTGATAGGGAACCTTATGGAGAGAGCATTAATGTTATCTACTTATGATCCCTGGATCTCTTGAAGAATAAGAGGGTATATTAAAACCTACTGCACGTCAGTTTCTAATGAAGCAACAACCCAAAAAAAAAAGGGTGTTCCCAGTGCAAAAGGCTCCCACACACTGTAAAGTCTGGGAAATGGTCAAATGAATGCAGCCTTACCTTTGTCTTTTTTCACAAAGAGGCTATTTCTACAACTCGAACTTGTAAATGCAAGATCAAACCTTCTTCATCAAGCAAGTTTGCCTCGTCTGCCTCGCATAACTCTCTATAAATGCATTGTACAGCTGATTTTTGGCGTCCAATTTCCTCTGTAAAGCCATGGCAAGAATATTATGAATAGAAATTGAAATCACCAAGACAACATTTTTCATCGGTCAAAATTTAAAGGCAGATTTCCACGGGCAGGGAGGACAATTTACTCAGAATGTCTCAGTCCCATGAATTCTAGTTAAGCATTGGATGCCACAATAAGATTCTACCTGCTATATTTTGCGATAAACTGCCTCCAGAAAGCAGTCTAGCCATGACTGCCATCTTGCCACTTCCAACCGAGCACACCATTTATACTTCCCACTATCTATACACAGAAATAACCAAATTAAATCTGTGAGTACTAAAACAATCTTTAAGCATTGACCATTGCATTGCCGCAGGAAGCATTCAAAAACACCCGTGCCAAACTCAAAACAATAAAACCAAAAAAAATAAAATAAAATCCCACCAGTCTTAACAAAACTAAAAATAAAATTAATCACAGGCAAGGGCACATATAACTTGATAAATCACGCACATTGCGTTGCCATGCAATTCAAATCCCCAATAGAAAAAGAAAAAGTCAACCGAAAAAAAGAAACAACCCGAGCTTAAAAATTGCAATAGAAAGAAATTAAACCAATACCCAAGCTTGCATTCACAAAGATCATCAAGGATTTCATAAACCCAAAAAATAAACAAATAAAAAGAAACGGTTCCAAAAAAAAAAAATGCTAGAAACTCACCTCGAATCAATATAAACGAAAATCTACCAAAAATCACCCTACCAGAAAAAAAAAAAAAAAACCCTAAAAAAGGGCCAGTTCGAGTCTATATCCAAGAAGCGAGTCAACCTCGAAGCAATGCGCGTTCCAATGGAGAGAATAAAAAGAATAACAAGGATGGGTCGAGAATAGAGAAAGAGTAATAAAAAAATAAAAATAAGCAGAGAGAGAGAGAGAGAGAGAATAAACGAATATTAACCTTTTTTTTTTTTAAATTTTTCTGGTTTTCAAGAAATTATAGACAAGAATAGGCTCTTCTTCCTCTCTCCTTCTATCCGGAGGAGAAGAAATAACCAGTAGGGGTGGCAAATTAGCAAAGCCAAAAATGGGACGGCTCTTTATTATTATTTTATTTGATTTTTCATTTATTTTTTAATTCATTCTTACAACCCCACCTTCTCCTTTTTGGGTTGGATTTGGTCGCCGAAGTTGTTTGAAATTTTTGAGCGAGACAGTCAAGGTCACCTGAAACAGTGGACCTATGCCTTAAACAAGACATAACTTAACTTGGGCTTTTCAATAACCAACCTCTCTTTCCTTATGATCGTTAGATGCTTATCAAGTTCGTTTACTGGGCCCAGTTACCATTGTGAGTTGATGGGCTAATCGAGTTCAATGATTCAATCTAGATTGATTAGAGCTTAATCACCTTAGATATTTAGCATCTTTTGCAAAAAACTGTAAATTAAGACTTTTTGATTAACAAGTTTAGTATGAACTCTCGTTTTTCTTTTTTTTTTTTTTTATTCCACAAATTGATTTCAAGATGCTGACGAATACAATTATGGACTTTGTGGTAAAGCACGTTGGGCTTGGACAAACCGTTACTTGGGCTTAAAATTTTGTGGCCGGCTCTGTTGTAACACCTAAGTGGCCCAGAATTGGAAGTTGACAGTTGGACTGAAACCGGTGCCATATAGTTCTTCTCTCCTGATCCCACAGCCAAAATCAGTATTACTGTTCTTAGAGAAGTATTTTAGTAATTAAAAATTTAACTTTTTAAATTATATTATAATTCTATAAAATGAGTATAAGGTTATATTTTATAATTATATTAGAATAAGAATAATTTTTTATTTTATTTTTTATAAACCCCGATGCCTCTTACAAGATTATAATTCAAGATTCTAAAACTAAGAACTTGAATGCTTATTCATTCCAGTTAATAAATTTTTTAATGGATTAAAAAAGAAATCTAAGTCACCAATTCTGAAATCAAAACCAAAACCGAATCTTCTTACCGTCCAGGATGGTCAAATGATTTTCGGAGAACTAAAATAACCATCTTTCACCTTGTGTCAACTCAATGCCATTACCCTATAACCCACAAATGGCAAGATACGAGGATTGCCTCGTTTGCCAAGGAAGTGCACTTTTCGTTGGACACCACACCTTGTTTCCTTAGCACACAACCAGACGTGAAATTCTCATTACCGAAAGGTATTAATCAATCAAACACGTTAAATCCTTACTCGACAAGATCATAAGGCCGCCAAACACGCGACTGAGACTTTGATAAGCCAGACTGGATGTGACAAAAGGTAAAAAGTTTAGTGCCATTACCTCAATTGCGCCCCCCCCCCCCCAAATGTAACTGCTCAAAAGCACCCAACCACCGAATCATTGTAACACGAAGGACCCTACATTGTAAATGGTAAAATATCATGGCGACGTTGACCTAACCGGCGCATGGTGCGACGGTGTACTTTGAATGTAAAGTGTAAATAGAGTGTCAGTTATAAGGTAGAAAGAGGTTAGACAACAGTAATATGACGTAATTTATACAGATTGTATTTGTTGACGAATGATAATACATTTTACTTAGAATGATGGTATTCCTACAACCCGTCTTGTTTATTTAGGTTAATTACAATTCTTGATTACAATCAGTTTATCGAGGCTAGCTAGAATTAGTTAATCATTTAAAATTTTCAAAACAACTTTTCTCTTATAATTTCTTGATTATATGATACATAGATCAGTTGTCGATTGCCACATAACCCGAGTTTATAAAAAAATGAAAAAAGGGTTTTGGGGGGGGGGGGGGGGACGCAATTAATAGAGCAGAAATTGGTCTTAGTGTGATGTTGACTGTGGAACGTGGGAGGTCATCATCATAGGATCCTCCCTGCACAAAATATATGCCAATGGTGTCGGGATTAAGGGTGGCCAGCAATCACGCCTTGTTGGCCACAGTTAGAACAAAGGAATTCTCATTTTATTCAGCTGCTAAAAGCTACGAGGAATTGCATACTATATATATATATATATATTTATGACCAGCTTAACGCTTTTAAGATTCAGAGTTAAGAAGGGTTCGTACATCGCTTTGTAGCCAGTGGCTTGCCCACTATCCAGAGTGGGAAACCATTTCAGTGCTGCTTTTCACACGAGCCAAAAGTAGGTTCCCCATACAGGTTTTTAAGTACAATTTGAACGTAATTTTGGGAAGCTAATGTTTACTTTAGTGATATTAAACTAGCTTTATATTAGTTTTTGGTTGGGTTCTGAATTAAAATGGAAATGCGCTAAAGAAATGAAGAAGCTTCGTGTAGTGGTGATCCCACTAGTCATAGATTCTCTTCACGACATAATCATTCCCATAGAACTTTCTGTCTTTTTCCCTTCTTCTCCTCTATTCCCTCCTAAAGCATCCCAAATCCACCTGGTACAAATCCCATTGAATCTCCACCGTTGATGTACTAGATTCCTCCAGGCACCCTATCTTCTAACGGCTCTCATACATGCTGAAACTTGTAACTGTTGGCCTTTAAGCCTCCTCCTCTTCCAACCCAAAAATATATAATTATAACGTAGTTTTCGTATCTTTGATAGTTATGTGTGTGTGTGTGTGTGTGTCTGTATATATATATAGATATTTTTTCATTCCCTTGTTGGCCTTTGCTTTTCCCATCTTCTCCCCTCACCCGTGAGCAAGCCTGACGCTGATTTACTCTTTCTCAGGAGCCTTCGCGTCTATGAGAGTAGAAACAACTCTTGAGACATCATAGAACAGGACAAGGTTGAGCTTGGACAGTGAACTGAAGTACGCGCATTTTACCGTAAACTTGTCTTATTGACAATGGCGTTGAGTGCGGACTCTGTACCGTCAAACTCGATACTGGACTGTGACCACAGTTCAGTAGTGTCAATAAACCTGTTCGTCGCCCTTCTTTGTGCGTGTGTCATAGTGGGTCATTTAATGGAAGAGAGCAGATGGATGAACGAGTCCATCACGGCCCTTGCCATTGTGAGTCTTCGAATTTTACGTTTACTAGTGTTTTGATTGGTGACTGTGCATGGTTGAGCATAATGTATGATAGGTTTATGGTGAGTTGATGCAGGGACTATGCACAGCTGTTGTAATCTTGCTTACAACCAGATGGAAAAGTTCACACCTTTTGGTCTTTAGTGAAGATTTGTTCTTTATTTATCTTCTTCCACCTATTATCTTTAATGCCGGGTAAGTTTGGTTTTGCTATGCTCTTTATATGTGAAATAAGCAATCGTACAACTTGGAATTTTTCTACAGATGGCAATTGTATAATTCCAAACTATATGAAGCATCATCCATTTTATTAACTTTTTTTTTCTTCTTTCCATTCCAATGTTTGTTCCATTGCAACAAATGAGCTCTTGTGTGACTTAGTTTTCATGAACATTTAGTTTTTCTGGTGTCAACCAGGTTCCAGGTGAAGAAGAAGCAATTTTTTCGCAACTTCATGACTATCATGCTCTTTGGGGCAGTGGGCACTCTGGTATCCACAGCTGTCATTTCAGCAGGTACATTAGCAAACAGGAAATATGGAAGCAAACAATTTCACATGGCATAATTTTTATGTGCTGATATTCTGCCACATTCAGATGCTAATCTTGATAATAAACTTGCCCTGATTGATTTCTTGTTTTGGTTAAGGTGCTATATACTTCTTCAGGAATATGAACATTGGTTCTCTGAACATAGGAGATTATCTGGGTATATTCATTACCATTTCATTCTTTTTTTTTTCCTTTTCACTTGCCTAGTTTCCTCGTTCTGTTTCCCATTTGGTTTGTTTTCTCATCTCCGGATTGCAGCAATTGGAGCAATTTTTTCTGCCACAGATTCTGTTTGCACCTTGCAGGTACAATGCCTTAGCTAAGCTGTAACTCAATTGGAACTGTGATGAAGATTATCTCTACAACTTAAATTCATATATGTCGTGTTTGCGCAGGTTCTCAATCAGGATGAGACGCCCTTACTATTTAGTCTGGTTTTTGGGGAAGGTGTGGTAAATGATGCCACCTCAGTGGTGCTTTTTCATGCTCTCCAGAGTTTTGACCTCTCTCATATCAACTCAAGCATAGCACTTCAATTTTCTGGCAACTTTTTATATCTATTTATCTCAAGCACTGTATTGGGAATTTTTGTAAGGCTCTCTTTCCGTCTCCCCTCTCTTCCTCTCCATGCTGTAACTGTGTTTCCCCAATAATCCATCTTGCATCCCCTGCAGGCTGGACTACTTAGTGCATACATCATTAAAAAGCTCTACTTTAGCAGGTCTGTAATTAATTGTCTTTTTCATGTCTTTCCACATTGCTTTTAGTGACTTACCAAAGCACAGTTAAGTACAGCTGTACCAAAAAAAAAAAAAAAAAACGATAGTCAAGCGAAACTTTATGATGAAAAATGATGTTCAAGTTGGCCGCATCTCACTTTGTCTTGTGATGTTTTGGACATTGTTTGTGGGGTTCCACTGGGGATTTCCTGACTCATGGAATGCTCTTGCATGTCATGTTCTCTCATAAAATCCAGGCACTCTACTGATCGTCAGGTTGCTCTTATGATACTGATGGCTTACCTTTCATATATGCTGGCCGAAGTAAGATCTCTCTACAAGTAGGGCACCTTTCCAGGGACCCTTTTTTGGCTTTTCCTTTATAATGCTAAATTGGAAGTTTGAGTGCTTAAAGCCATAGAGTTTAATGTTCTCTCTCTCTCTCCTTTTTTTTTTTTTTTTTTTTGCAGCTATTCTATTTAAGTGCCATTCTCACTGTATTCTTCTGTGGAATTGTTATGTCTCACTATACATGGCATAATGTGACTGAAAGATCGAGGGTGACTACCAAGTATGTTGAGTTACATAACCAGAAACATGACTGGAAAATTCAATTACAATAGAACTCATTGTTTCTTTGGGCAAATGCTCGCCTAGCTGTATAAAATGATCATACTTTGCTTCTCCATGTCGATTATTTTAGGCATGCTTTTGCTACTTTATCATTTGTTGCTGAGATATTCATCTTCCTTTATGTTGGCATGGATGCCTTGGACATTGAGAAGTGGAAGTTCGTAAGCGACAGGTAAGGTTGATCTGCAAACAAAGGCATACCTCTCTTTATTATCTGCTGAATGTGGGGGTTGGTTCATATGTTTTAACCTTCTCTTTCCAGCCCCGGAACGTCAGTCAGGGTGAGTTCAATCCTGTTGGGATTGGTTCTGGTTGGAAGGGCAGCGTTCGTTTTCCCCTTATCCTTTTTATCCAATTGGACTAAGGAGTCCACAAATGAGAAGATTGACATAAGGCGACAAGTATGATTCCTGAGCACTTTTGAATTCCAGGGATAACTTCCTTGGAAGATTTGATGCACCAGATATTTGCTGATATTGGCAGGTAACGATTTGGTGGGCTGGTCTAATGCGCGGCGCTGTTTCAATGGCCCTTGCCTACAATCAGGTAAAATAATTTGTGCAAGGATATTTTGCTACATGCCGTGAGTTGCATTATCTTTTAAATCAAGCTGTGGTAGCTCAACTGTCTTTCATTCAACGAGCCTGTCTTATCACACTGGCTCCCTTCCATTGTCTAATTCTATCGCCATCGTCTATATTACCATATATCATAATGTGGAAGTCCAAGCTCTCCGCGATTTTGGATTTTTCCTCTATGAGAAAGCAATTGACAAAGATACCTCCTATTAAGGTTTAATTTCCTGTATATTTTAGATGTCATGTGTTTTTCTCCTTGCAGTTCACCGGGTCAGGGCATACTCAATTGCGTGACAATGCAATCATGATCACCAGTACCATCACTGTTGTCCTCTTCAGCACAGTGGTAAGATGCCTCCTTATAAAGAAAAAAGAAAAGGGTCCTAATACACGAGAATATTTTACCATGAGGTCTGAAAATAGGTTAAATATAGGTTTGTGGTCTTCATGTTGCAATGGAATAAGCTTATTGTTATACAAGAACTTGCCCTTGACCTCCTTATGAAGGAAACCTGTATATTTTCACCAAGGCATGCCAGACATAGAATCACGCTGCATTAGCTTCATTGACGTTTTTGTTTCACGCTGCATAGCTTGTGGGATCATTGCCATTTGCCGCCAAGAGTATTGCTAATGTTAGTTCATCATTTCCCAAGTTTTGCACGCTGCTAGAAACTGACTTGAATTTCGGACAATTGACTTCCCATTTTCTGTGATTGACATATCTTTTACTGCTCTGATTCCAAAATCTGCCATTGCTTTCTGCTATGACAACTGTGAATAATTTGAACAAAAATACTTTGGTACACCTAAAAAGTGTTGCTTCATGTACAATTTCTGTGCTGATCGCGCACATCTTGCTGCATCTGGTATGATAATACCACATAAAACCGAACATGATGATCCAAAGAGGAAAGCTGCAGTAAATTGTTGGACATATCTATGCAGGTTTTCGGCTTGATGACCAAACCCCTAGTAAAGATCTTGCTTCCATCAACGAAGCATACTTCTAACATGCTCTCTTCAGGACCGCCAAGTCCCAAGTCTTTCTTCGTGCCACTTCTCAATGATCAAGACTCGGAGGACAACCGTGGCAGCCAGAACGTGCCCCGGCCAACCAGCTTAATGATGCTCTTCACCATGCCTTCTTACACCGCCCACCATTACTGGCGAAGGTTTGATGATGCCTTCATGCGACCTGTTTTTGGAGGCAGGGGGTTCGGGACATTTGTACCCGGGTCTCCAACGGACCAAAGCGAACATCAATGACAGTGATTAAGAAGATATAACCCCCCCAAAAAAAAACAAAAATGCTAATTAGCCATCTCAAAAAAAAAAAAAAAGAATCTACTAATTTTTGAAACTCATATGCAATCATTGAATTGGCTTTCAGGGTGGAATTGTTAATTGTTAATGGGATTTTGGAGTGGAGTGACAAACACTTTTTTTCCTTTTTTTTTTTCCACAGCAAATGCAGGGTTACTTTGATAAATCTCTGCCTTGGTGACTCTTTAATTTTTTTCTTCTTTCTTTCTTTCTTGTGCTTATATATGGATTTTGCAATGGAGATGATGGAGCATTGTACCATGTACCCTTTGGATTTTGCAAAGTGCTCATTCTTTGTGTGTTCTAGTATACAAACCCTTCTTTTCTTTTTGTTGTCTTGACGAATTGAAGTAGCACGAACATGATCACCAAGATTGGCTTTTACAATAGGCGATCAATGTTGTGTTTTGCAGGTTAATTCAGCAAAGAAGGATCACCCCGCCCCCCCCCCCCCAGCCACCCCCCCCTCCCCCCCCCCCCCAAAAATAAAAAGGAAAGAAAGGCGACTAAAATAGGAAAAGAAGAGAAATGCAGAGAAAGAGACGAGATCACCGGACCATATATTCTCAAATCGCAATTTTCATTATGCAATACGAGGTGGTTGTAACATTGTTAATGGATTAACAACAATAGACAGGGAAGTAGACAGATGGGAGACAGAGAGGACGCGTGGCTTGTATACTTTAAAAAATTATTTTCAAGAAAAGAAAAATTTAGACAGATGTGTCGCAACATAACTAGTCAATTCATGACATCTGTATTGTAAACTCATCGGAATTTAACAACACTGGTCGGCCGTGGATTTAGGGGGGACTCATCGCAACAACAAAGTTCAGAGAGAGAGATACGGAATTAGAGAGAGAGAGAGAGAGAGAGAGAGAGAGCGAGAGGGAGAGGCGAAAATGGCGGGGCAGCGGCATCCATACGTGCCTGAAGACCTGGAGCTGAACGAGTACGTTCCAGGATTACTGTCTCAGTCCACCATTCTTTCCGTCTACGGTCTCGCTTCCCTCGTTGTCATTTCTCTTGTCTGGCTCTTTTCAGGTTCTTTCTATCTCTCTTTTTGTTTTCCTTCCTTCCAAACCACCCAACTAAGCTAAAATCATTGTGATTTGTGACCCATTTTATCTTCCATTCTTATCTTGCGTTTGCCTTTTTTCTTCTTTTTTTTTTTTTTTTTTCAGATTTTAGAAGTTTCGAATCCAGTGAGTTACAATCCCAAGACCAAATGAGAAAGAAAGATAGGTGCTTTTTTATTTTTCATCTTTTCGATGAATCGAAGTTAGCTTCATTCTGTTACAAGATAAGCCCATCAAGGCTTTTTTTTTTTTTATTTTTTTATTTGCAAGAATGGTGGTTGCTTTCGGCGAATCCTCAAAAGGGTCAGTCCTATTTGAAGTGCTCAAAAACATAAGCTCACATTCATTTGAAAACGTCATTAGAAAAAGACGCTTTGTCACGTAAATCTCTTCTGTTACAAGGTACTGATGGGCTATAAGCAGCCATCAATTGTGGGTTTGCCAAGTTTCTTGCTCTGATTAATATTAATAAGGGAAACAATTGTCCCTCTTCATGAGTGCTAATGACTCCTCTTTTTTCCAAAAATGCATCTTAGTGTTTTTGCATTTTATCTCATTCCAACCGTTTGGCTTGGCTACAATTTTTAGTTGTATTTTGGAGCTGCTAAGTTGATTTAGGTCATTTTGTTATACCAGGAAGTTCAAGTAAAACACCAAAGCTTAATAGATTGCTCATGTGTTGGTGGGCTTTCACTGGTCTCACGCACATAATTCTCGAAGGTTATTTTGCTTTCTCGCCAGAATTTTGCAAAGAGGAGACTGCTCATTATCTGGCTGAAGTTTGTGAGTTTCTTACTTTCTCTTGATCCACAGTACTACTATCACAAGTTATCAGAACTTCATTGATTTGGAACTACAGGTCCTTAAGTAGATGTTTAATGTTCAGAATCAATTCTGGCAGGGAAAGAATACAGCAAAGGTGATTCAAGGTACGCAGCGGGGGATGCTGGAGTGGTTGCCGTTGAAGGATTGACTGCAGTTATAGAGGGTCCAGCTAGCCTTCTAGCAGTGTATGCTTGGATCTTACCTTGAACTGTAATCAGATTATGTGCATTTATAGTTTGGTCTGAAATGAGTCATTAGTTATTGTCATCTTCAATGTATGACGCCTATCAACAGAATTCCTTGCTTACACTTTGGCAGGTATGCTATTGCTACGGGAAAGTCTTACAGTTGCATACTTCAGTTTGCCATCTCTCTGGGGCAGCTTTATGGAACTGCTGTTTACTTCGTAACTTCTTATTTGGAAGGCAAGAACTTCTCTGCAAGTCCATTTTACTACTATGCGTACTACATTGGTGAGAATGCCTCCTGGGTTGTGATTCCCTCTCTCATTTCTATCCATTGTTGGAAGACTACTTGCACCACATTCCAGGTGCAGGTGCAGAAAAAGAGCAAAAGTCACTGAGGTGCATAAAGGGTCTCGTTTCTTGATTCTGAGTCACCAAATGCATTGAGCAACTGTTCTCTTATTCTACTTGGCAGAAAAGGGACATCTTCCTCTCTAGTGGAATGGAGGATTTAAGGAATTGCATCCTCCATTGTTGTCACAAAGAAAAATTTTGTTTTTGATGATGCTACAGACACATCTTATATGCTTTTATTCTTGTTCTTCTATGCTTTTGTTGCATGTTAAGAATATATCTATGCTAAAATCAATGACCGTAAGCGAGTTTTAGTTGCTGTAGTCATCTGGATATGCTTGTTAGAACTGAATGGAACATATTAAAATCTGATGAAATAATCTTTATAAATCTTCTAAGAAAATTCATCACACTACGTTCTTTCACTCTCGATCCATTACATTCTCTGAAACATGTAACTAGTATTAAATGGAAGATAAATCATACTGTCAATTTTTTAAGAGAGAGGTGGGGAAGGTAGAAAGTTTCTTAAAATGTTAGCTGCCAGCAAGTAGCACATTTCTCAATTTCGTTCATTACCAGGGATCGGTTCTCCTTGTGTGGCCAATCTCACTTCATCTGTACTGTCACATATCCCTCCCAAGAAACAATTTCCTGGTTGTAATATACTTCTATATTTAACTAATGCACATGCCCCCTGACCGTTCCACACTTCAGGTCTCTTTTACGGGGTGAATAAGGTACCCGAAGCCAAACAAATGAGGGCAGCCATACAAACATAAAGGAGGGGAAAACCCACTGCTATTCTTCTCATATTGCTCTTCCCGTACCTTTAGAAAACTGCAACACAAGACAATAAGAAACTGTAGATAAATCATAAAGCAAAAAGGAAACTCGAAATTTCTATCACACGAAAAACCTGAAGAAAAAGAAACAACAATTCTTGCTATGTGAGCAGTAAGATCATCTTCAGTTATACCAAGGGAGGCAACTCACTTGTCTTGGCACTGGGAATCAGGTGGAGCTACCTTCGGAGCTTGCATTGTTACTGCAGTTTCCAATGCGTGAATCATCTTGTAACTGCAGATAATGTACGTTAAACCTGGTGGCCGCACCTGTTCATTTTACTTAACAGCATTTGTTTCCAAACAAAGTAGTTGCTAAGATGAGAACATACCCGTGAAATCACTACTTGCCTTTGGCTTGATTACGCCTATGTTAGGCCGCTCGGAGACGTAGGCCTCTGTTGCCATCACTCTGACACCTAGAAAGAGACAAAAAGAAAAAAGGAAAAGAATGGGAATACAAAGAAATCAATCGCCAAAGCTCTCAAAAAGACAAAAGAAGAGCAGACAAAGGCTTACTGGGACTCTGCAAATGGAGACACAATGTAAGACTGTAACAAAACTCAGTATTTATGTGTGTACGAGGGAGAAAGGAATGTTTGATGGAGAGAGAGAGAGTGAGGGAGAAAGGGCGTTGGTTAAATGGGCAGATGGAGAAGGAGAGAATCAACAACGGCTATGCCTTTGTTTGTTTGGCCTCCCCCTTCCACATCCAAACAAAGCATATGGAGACGGCTTCTTTTGTAAAAGAGAAAGCGCGGCTCAATCGGCTTAGCTGTTGCTGTCAATGTTCTCTCCGCCTCCAACGCAAAATGCACATAAATTGGCAAAAAATTTAGTCTTTTTCTATCAAAAATAACATTAAATGTTTCATGTGCTCGTATTAAACAATTAAGTTAGATGTCACACGGGATAATTTAAAAAAAAAAATCTGAAAAAATTTTTAAAAAAATTATAAATTCAAAAAATTCCAAATATTTGGGCCTAATTTTCGCTGCTGTCTCTTAATGTGGCGAGACCGTCGTATCAAGCGAGTCAAATAAATAAATAATTTCAAAATTGGGACTGTCGAGTCATAACTTGAATGAATGGGACCGGCATTCCTTTTGGGTCAATTGTTGAGAAAATTACGATAACTGGGCCTGAAACATGGTAAGGCCCAAAACCAAACACACCAAACTTCGAACAGCAGCGAAGGAGAAACCGTCCTTTATAAACGTCGTACTCCGCGACACTGTGAACACTGTTGCTTAACAGACAGCCTTTTCATTCCGCTCTCTTGCTCTCTCTGTTCCTTTTTTTTTTGGGAAAATTGCAATCTCTTCACTGCTTTTGTGTTGTTAAGGGATCCAATTCTTGTGGCTTGAACTTGGAAATTGGCTTCTTTCTCTTTGTCCTTTTTTTTTTTTTTTTGGGGTGTCTTTTACCGTTATGATTAAAATTTATTTCTTGCTGGGGTCGCTCGCTTTCTAATTGACGGCATGAATTTGATTTTTTCAGTGAAATGTGTCGTCACTTGTTAATTTGTACGTCTTTTTGAGACCTAATAATTGAATTTCTGTGTGAAAAAAATTCTAAACTTGCAGATTTCACTCAAAAGGACGAATATTTTGTTGAACCTCTTTAAAAATTGCTGCCCCATTTGTGCCTGTATATCAACATTGTTGTAGCAGTTTATGCTCAATGTTGTAAAAGAAGCGTTGAAGAACGTTAATCTGCTGATGACACTTTGACTACCATGTTACCTTAGTAAACTACGGTCTCATGGCCTGGTTTATGTTTGAGCAGGCATCCGCCAGCACAGTCTCTAGAATGAATTCGATTTCGTTGACCATGGCAGGAGAAACTTTCCCTCTCTTAGGTTGCTCCAGGGTGCATCTTGCTTTCGTGTTGCCTGTGCGGTATGTTCCAATGGTCTTCTTTGATTTTGCATATGCAATTAGCAATCAGTGAAGGTTTCCTTATCATGGAATTCATTTGAGTTGAAACTCATACTTTACTTTGGGCGATTAAATCCTGGACTTGATGAATTTGGCAAGTTCATTTCACACAATTTGCTGTAAACCCAACAGATTAAGGTGTCACAGGGTGGTTGCTTTTGATTCAAACATATACTGATATCGAAAATTGAGCCACAATCTGCAAGTTGGTTTTGCCAGTTGTCTTATCTACACCATCATTTTACTCTGCCTGTAGCAATGATGTATTGCTGTTAGGAATTGATTGTGAACTTACTGTCGGAAATGGAGGACATCCCAGGATTCTTGTTCTTATCCATTTGTAGTTCTTCACTTCTTTGAGTTTAATCTTTTGTGCTGGTGGATACCCTGAAAATGTAGCTTGCAAGAAGATAACTATGAGTATGCGACCAGCAACTGGTATATGCTGCTTTCATTGAGTAGGGCAAACTGGAAACTGTGAAGAAAGTATGTGAGATTGTAAAGAAGCAATTGGCGCTATCAGATAATTCTACTGTCACTGGAGAGTCGAAATTTGCTGCACCTGGAGCTGATTTCCTTGACACAGTACTATATTTTTTCTGTGTTATTGTCAAGACTGATTTTCTATCACTTTTGCTTCATTGTTCTCATATCAAGTTACGATCCTTGATTTCTTTCTTCGTGTAGAACACCCATGAATCTGGAGAAACTTAGTTTCATTGAAACGGGATATATTTGACAAAATGCCGATCATTTCTATAATCATTGTACTAAATGAAAACATTGCGAAATGTTGATTCATGCGGAATATTTCTGCTTGTCATCTTATGACAACCATGATACTGATTGCAGTTATTTATGCCCCCTTACACTATTCTGCTTTCATTGTTCTTATTGGCTTACATCATTGTCTTTGTGCAGGTTGAGATCGTAATGGGTCTGGAAGAAGAATTGGGGATCTGTGGGGGAGAAGAAAGCCCTTAAAGTATTGCTATGGTTCAAGACGCAACTGATCTGATCGAGAAGCTCGTTGAGAAGAAAGGTGCTTAAAGTGGTTTAGAAGTGTCAAAACAGTGGTTCTGCATGCAACGTACTTCCATGTTACAATTATGTTTTCTGTTTAACCCACCAGTTGGTGGTTCTTTTCAATTATCCAGTTCACGGACAGTTTTGATGCCTGTGTTTTTTCAGTCATTCCTTTTGACGATATCAGCATGTAATTTATTTTCTTTTCGTTAGTTTTTAACATTTTGGTTTTCTGATTCATTCATGTCTTTCGTAGTCTTGTGTTGTCTGTTGAATGAAAGAAAAAAAAAAAAAGGGTGCAAATTTAGCCTTGTGTAATCTAACAAAGGGAAAAAAAAATTGATGACGATGCGGGGAAAACAATGCAGTAGTTTCAGGCTGACGGGTCGTAATAGCAATCTCCAAAGGTCTCATCACTCAAACCATAAGCATTTGATTGATCTCCAGTGTCCTCAAGCAGACCCAGGTAACAGAAATAGCAATTCTTGACCCACGTTTCTCCCGTTCGACATCAACCAAGAATTTGTTTTTATCTGTTTCTTGGTTGGGGCGGCTAGAAATGCCCGAATCTTATATCTGCAAATGGTCGTGGATTAAATTGTATATGAAACATGAAGTCGAATCTCTCTCTCTCACTCTGAGTTTTTTATTTTTGGTAAAAAAAAATGAAGCCCATTTGAACAATCAGAAGGATAGTTGTAGTATATAAAACCTGACTACAAGGTTGCATATGGGTTTTGGGTTTATTTGTTTATGAGGCGTGGAATGGAAAGCGGGGGAGAAATTTAACTGAGTGAAAGGGGCAGAAAGCGGGAAGGGGGGGCAATTACTGTCCTTTCACACGGAGGCAGAGGAGCCAAGCCAATAGGCCGCGTAATTGACGGGGAAATATGATTATAAAAAAAAAAGGCAGAATAAACAAACAACTATATCAGGCTTGTTACATATTGTTGAGTTTCCCTTTTTTTAAAAAAAAATAAAAATAAAAATTAAGAGACCTATTGTGTCCTACTATTCCCATTAATCTTATATTCTTCCTCAAAATTAAAATTCAAAATTTTAAAAATTAAAAATTAAAATTTTAATTACTTTATATATTTAGTATGTAGATAAAATTTTAGAAGTTGAACATACGTCTTAAATCACTGTTGTTGTGGTTTGTAGACTGACTCCCTCGTTATGTTATTATTATGCCTACTAAATTACACTTCTCGGTACATGGAAGCGAAGAAAAGGTTTCAAGTTTTAACTTTCAGAAGGTGCAAAAGAAAGGGCAAAGGACTTCTCAACACTAATCATTCCAGACGTAAGGACACTGAGAAACGGACAAATCAAATTTGAATAACCACCCCTATTGATTTAATTATGATTAGCTAACATGTGACATGTTTTTCTAACATATTTGTCACCTAATTCTTGGCCTCCTGATGTGCCTCACATGCACCAGTTGGGATAGAAACAGTTTCTTCCCATATTGATGTGGATCAAAAACAAAAACGTGCGACTCCTCATTTCACCTGCAAAATTTCCAGCGGAAAATCCAAAGGGTGCCCAGGTGGAGCATCCATGACAGGCAAGAACCGTTGTGTTCTGAAAGCATACGTATAAGTCGCAATGAAACTGGCTTCTCAATATATTCAAGGTACATCTATGAATCAGTGGTAACCGTACTATATCATACATGCAGTCAGGCAACGAGTACTAAAACAACAATAACATTGTGTACAGAAATGAGAAGTGCGAGATGAAAATGCAAGCGTAGAAAATGCTCTAATAAAATCGTGGATCGACTGGGCAGCGAACAATTCACGTTTCATTTAAGCTGCAACGACCAATGTGCTACACATCCCATGGCAACAACTAGGTTGACTAAGCCGTCAGGTGCTGCAGAGGAAGCGGGCAATCCTACTGGTGGAAATGCAAAGTCTGATCCTGATGTGAATGAGCCATCTGGATTTGGTGGGCTTGGGTTAGAGGGAATTGTGGGCATGGACGTAGTTGGAGGAGGGAGCTCGCCACCGGGAGAAGGAAGCAGCGGAGCAATATCTGGTGACAATTCTTGGAAAGGAGAGAAAGGCGGGGATTTTGTTACAAGTGCTGGAACATTTGAGACGGCAGAGGCTTGTGGATCCAGCCTAGTAGATGAACAAAGCAAAGGAAAGATCGCTAAAGATTTAATGAATACTAAGGAGAGCAAATAGGAGGCCATTCTACTGACGATGAAATGAATGTCACACTTATCTGAGGGTAAAATATCACGTCTGCAATGAGATTGATCTCTGATGGAAAGGGGAAAGCAATTCGAGTGCAAAACTTTTGGTGCCTGTCGTCATTCAGGCATTTTAAAATTGAGTCTGGGAGCTCAGGCGGGCCTAGTTGCCACGTGGCGCTTGATGAATGAGTGGTGATGAGAAAATGCACGTTGGCATGTTTGGGGAAGAGACAAAGATAGGTTGAGTTTTGTCTTGATATGTTTGCCGGGAGTAGATTCCGCTAGTCCCGTTGAATTTGGGTCTCCCTGATTTCACACTCTTGATTATTTGCAAGCTATGTGGATCCTAGGTGCACATGGAGAATATAAGATAATTTTTCCCCTCCATGATTCTGCCGTGATTAGCATAGAACCGTTGATCCGTACGCGAGTCACATTTGGTATCAACCAAAATAAACAATGATGTAGAGACGGCTCCACAACAAAATACGTACTTCCTAGGGTAATTCATCTGTCAGGTCAATAACCAGAAGATCTTAAACGGAACTTTATGGAAAGCCCAACAAGCTAAGCATGAATGGACATAACGAAAAACCTTACAGGGGCACCTTTTTAATCAACTGGAACAATTAACCATGAGATTATGAAGTCTTGTTCCAATCATTATGCACGGGTATATTGATGGTATTAAGTGCTCCGTAATTTAAATCAATTCATCGAAGGTGAAAGATGGACGTCATCTTTTTATTTCATGCAAAACCTGCGTCAACAAAAAGAAAAAAAGAAAAAATTGCCCAAGGATGTTACAGACAAAGGTTATACATGGACAGCCCCATGAAGAGGGCGTCGTACTTGCTAAGAAATCAAAATTCTGCTCACCTTAATACATAGGATATTGAAATCTCGCCCAGAGTAAAGAAAACATGTCTTCCGGGCCTCTGATAATCGAGCTAGTATGAGAATATCTGCCATTATAAGGCAATTGATAAGGATAAAATGAATCACCTGCGCGAGGAGCCAAAAATATCGACCTCCGGTGCATCACACGCAACGAGGTAGTCGCTGCAACTCTAAGGCCACATGCAAAGCAGCGTCAGCTAAATCAGATGAACCTGAATTTTTGAGCTCTGAAACAATGGCATCAATCCTTGAGATCACAGGTATGGATATTGACAATATCATTGCGTGTGACAAATATTGCCTACAAGCATAACCTAGAGCATGCAGCATCCGCCGCAAGAGTAGATGAGGAACACCCTTGCGCCAGGACTCAAGGACAATAGTAACCTTTTGAAGGTTAGTCAGAAAGCCAGTTGTGGCTTCCCTTGGAGCTGCCTTCAGCAACAGTACCACGCATTCAGAAGCTATATCTGCAATATTCGCTTCGCAAGACCCACTCAACTCCAACAAAACACCTACATTGCTACCAAAGTCCATTATGTCTCTTATGCATTGATGCTGATCAACCGCACCACTTGCCTGAGAAGAAGCATCATTTAGGAGTGCTGGGTCCTTTTTGTAGGCAAATGCTCTTTTATTACCCAATGAACGTAAAAGGAACGCCCGACATAGGCCAAGAGTTGGCTCCAGAAAATCTTCCATATCTTTTGCATAGACAAACTCCAAAAGGTTTCCAATCCTCCTGACCACTTTCAGTTGAGAAAGTAACTTGGATTCCATTTCAGGAGCAGACGCCAAAGCTAGACACAACTTCACATTATTTACATTAGCACTTGACAGATCACCAAGCAAAAATTCAAAGCACTGGGAGACTGTCTTCAGATGTAGAATGTCGGAAATTTTAATGTAATTGAACTCAATAAGCATCACAAGAAGCTTCTGTGCATACATGGGTATGGGATCTTCATCTTCAGCAAATGTGGGGTAGAGTGGCAGGAAATGGTTATTGGATATGGACTGCAAAGCCCTCAATTGATCATCTTCAATGGTTTCATTCAAGAAAATGACCATCACATCAAACAGAATTTTCAGGCATAGAAATCTGGCATCACCATCCTTGTTGCCCTTATACAGAGCAGCAAAACTGGGAAGAATCTCGCCAATAAATGTGCCTGGGCTTTCCATAATCAGAGGAGGCTCCTCTGCAACAGACTCAAGAACTCGGAGCAGGGTTATCTGGAAGTCATCTCTTCCCTGAAAATTAACAAAAAGCACAACCCTTTTTGTAAGGATATGAACTGATGTCATGGTTATGTGGACACCAACAAAACCAAGATCAATGAACATCGCAGAAAAAAACTTTTAACATGCACAAAAGAGGAAAAAATAAAAGGAACAGAAAATTTGTGCAGTTGCATCTTCCACCTGAAATGGTGTCTCCACAGCTTTGAGCAACTTTGCCAACTGCTGCAGCACTTGACAACTCACCACCCTGCGTTTAAAAGTTGAACTTCCAAGAAGATGAAGAACAACAGGAAACAAATGAACATTTGTCTTCAGTGCAGCTCGATTAGCAATGGCGGAGATATGTCCATGGCGTCTTCCTCCCATCATTTGCTGAATATCTCCAATTATACTATCCAGCAGGCTTGGAACAGTGGAAGCCACAACGGATGCAAATGCATCTAAACAGTGCTGCAGATAGTTGTCCTTTTCTTTTGCTAGCCTGTCTACTGTAGAAAGTAATCTTGCATTGCAAAAAAAGTGTGGGAGCCACTTCCTAACATTCTTACAAAGGAGAGCCATGAAAATAAGCACCTTTCCCTTTAAAATTTCATTACTATGCTCAGTAAGAGAAAGAAGACTGGGGACTAGATTCTTATCCTCTGCCAAGTGTGAAAGATGCCGACCAATATTTGTGAACATATGGCTGCCAAGCATGCCCATGTTCAAGAGGTTCAAACTTATCTGCTGCTCACGCGGACTGCCCTTTACCAAGGCAGATGCTGTGTCCTTGAAGGAGAGTTTCTCTATGATCATTTGAATGGTAGGAGGATTGAAACGAGCAAGGCGGACTAAACATGATCCTGAAGTAAGCCTCATGCTCTCTTGTTTGCCCATTGCTCTATATATGTAACACAAGTTACTAACCATATCCTGGCTGGTGAAACGAACTGCCCAGTTCCCTCCTTGACTGCAAATGTTTTCAATTGTCCTCAATGCATAAAGTTGAGTTATATCATCTTCTCCTTTTCTTAAGACAGATGACACCAATGAAATCAATGAGTTTGGAACCTGCTACCAGCACAGGAGATTACATAATGAAGAAAAATGCAAGAATGCATAGACACTCAAGGTACCTTAATAAGTTTGAAACTGACAGATAAAAGAAAATAAAGTAGGAAACTAACCTGCCACCCAACTGTGGCTCGGCTGTCCTTTGAAGGGGATTCTGGGGGATTGTTATGTCTGTTTTGCTCATTCTGAGTGGATATATAGAACAGCAGCTCACCTAAAGCGGCCATGGAAAATCTCCTCACTTTTTCCTGCTTGTCTCTGAGCCCATCAGTAAGTGCAGCTAAAATCCCAGAATTTGCCAGATCATCTACAATAAATGTAGAGTGACGGATCAGCAAACCAATCACTGAGGCAAGCTGAACACGCAAAGCTGAAGCCTTGGAAAGTCGGAGCATTTTAACAAGAGTGAACATTATTGGACCATTTGTTATGATATTGGCTGCATCAGCATTAGTACTCAACATTTCTAGGTACCTAATCACATTCTGCTTCTCCCCAATGCTAGTGTTTCCATTAAAAATAGATATGACTTTACTGTTGAGAGCATCCAGCTGCTCTTTAGACATCTTTACAAAATCAGCAGGTTGTGGTGCCTCAAATGGAAGAGAAGGAATTGCTTCTGAAAGTTTGTCAGCTTTCCTGCTGGGCATCACAGGTCTGACTGAAAGATCAGATGGATGCCAAAAAACCTCTGATATGTTGTTGGATGTTTTTGAAGAATCAAAATCAAGGGCTTTATTCCTCTGAGTTTTAAGCTGAGGACTGGCACTGGGTGGGTTAGCAGCTATATCGATCTGCTCTGATGACAATTCCTTTTCATTTGTTCTGGACTCATCTAAGACAGGCATGTTGGCCACAGGTGAGGCTTCCAAAGGATGTATGTTATTGTCCACCTCTTCAGGTGCACTATTTGGGTTATCAGATGCATCAGGCTCATCATGCGCCTCATCTTCCACATTCTCATTAAAATCAAGCTCCATATCTGTGTTCTCAATTTTGACCTCAGAATCATTCTCAGAATTGCTAGGCAAAAGCCTCCTGTAGTTTTCTTTCTCATTCTCCCTCTGTAAGTTTGATTTTGCTATTCTTGACAGCCTTAAAAGATTAACATGACTGGAAGGTTCTTTCTGCTTATCCTCGACCACTCTGCCAGGGGCCTTTGATTGAGTTTTTCTTCCACTGGCTGCACCCTTAACTGGCGTTTCATGAATTCTCAGTCCTAATGTAGAATTCCCATCCCTTCTTACAGTACCTTTGACATCATTTTCACGAGTCTTTGGGGGAGTCTTATTCTGTACAGATCTGTCTCCATTACGTTCTGAGAGACAAGGCTTAGCATAAAGTTCTATCATGCTGTCAAAAGCAGGCTGAGGAGGCAAAGGCACTACGTCAAATTTGGTTCTCCAAAAAGCATGCCCACAAAGCTCAGCCCACTGAATTCTTTCAGCTGGATCTTTCACCAGCAAAGAGTTGATCAGATTGGCAAAGGGGCGGCTTGGATTTCCAGGGAGGGGCGGGGTTGAATCTGAGAGGATAGCCTTTACTAGCTGAGTAAATTCACTTCCCACAAAGGGAGGCTTACCTGTGTAGCACTCATACAGTACACAGCCTAAAGCCCAGAAATCAGATGCATATGAATGCACACCTCCATCCTCAAATAGCTCAGGAGCCATGTAGCTGGGAGTTCCACGCTTGGCTTGAGGCAACTAAACAAGCAAACAAAAGCAAATTTATTCTAGATTGACTTATGCAAAGAAAAGAAAAGGTAAAATACCACATCCTGGCATCTAATCACGGTAGCAGTGCCAGTGGTGTGTGAATTCTGAAATAGGTAAAACAGCGTACCATGGATGAAGGAGTTTTAGATATATCACTCAATTTTCTTGCCAAACCGAAGTCACACAACTGCAGTGAGCAAACGTCCATGAATTTTTTTGGTAAACATAGTAAAAGCATTGATTGCAAATCAACTTATCCAGGAAAGCAGCAAGCATACAAACCTTTGCACGTCCATTCTCATCTAAGAGGATGTTTGATGGTTTTAAATCACAGTAAATAATTCCCTTCGAGTGCAAAAACCTGGAAAAAGGGACCAATATCAGAAAGAATTCAATGTGCCACCATCACATCAGATTAATTCAGAAACAAATTAGCTTGCTCACTGCAAAGCCCTGACTAGGTCCCAAGCAAGATCATGAATTGAATCTTCTGGCAGCCGAACATCCTGCAATCTAAAAGTATCAGAGCTTGCAGTTCTAAACAATGATCAGATGTTGCATACAACAGCTTCATAGTCATTTCCCCATTTTAGCATATGAAACTCTGGAACTGAATCTTAGGGCACTACAATACCTAGAAGAGTGTTATCTCCATCTCTTTAACCTAAGAGTTTTCAAAGGCCAGTTACATATGTTATCACATTTTTTTGGTATCTCAGAATTTCATTCCACATTTTGAAACTTCAAAAGTTGATATATTTGAGAAACAAACAGCAACATGTGGTGATATAGAGAATAATGTATCTACGCCAAAACAAGCTTCAGAGAGGAAGTTACGCATGAAAGTTAAGTATTGATACCTGTTGCAATAAGGTCATCAGATCTCCACCAACGCAATATTCCAGAACTAACCACAAATGAGCGGAAGTCTCATACCTAATACAAGCATCCGGGTCACAAGCAAGTGAAACTCAAGCAAGAAAATTCAAGATATCCACATAACAGTGAGCCATACCAGGAATAAAATTTTAAAACATTGGGATGATCCAAGGAGTGAAGAATCCTAACCTGCAATCAAGACCAGTAAGAGGACATAAAATTGAGATTAACCAATAAAATTCATCTAGTTTAGGTCTCCTATGCTACGTTAAGTGCGATATAAAATTGTTCCGCTTTCCTCTGCTAGTAATTGAAGTGAAGTCGGTTACTCAGATGTGCATAGTATCTGCAAGCCGAACTCCAATAATTGTTTTAGTTAAAACAAAATAGTTTCTAAATACAACCATCGATCATTTGTTGGAGAGGACCCTGAAATTTGAATTTGATCTACAATTGCTCAACATCATAAGCTGAAACTGCTTCCAAAAATGGAATAATCATTCCAGATTCACACCAAAAAGCAAAAAGCAAAAAGCATCAAAACACAGAATGAATTGATGAAATTGAAGAAAACTGCTACATATCCTTACTTCTTGGAGAACCTTGCTCTTCTGCGACTTGTCGACGCTCTTAATCGCGAAATATTCGATCGTCTTCTTTTTTCTCCCCTTGTACACGACCTATACTCATAGTTCGAGAAATAGAAATTGGTCAAATTAAAAGTAAAGTAGATCTAACTGGCTTGTATAACATAGATTTGAAAATGGGAACAAGCTTGTGTGAAGTTTACGGAGCATTTGCCACGGCCAATGGCTTCGTAGATATGGAAATGGTTCATGGCGGCCGAAAGTCCGGTTTGAACTACGCCGCTTTCTGAGACAACCGGAGATCGACGACGGAGGCGGTCGTTTCTTGGAGCTTTTGGCTGCAAATTATTTTTGGAGCTTGTTTCGATAGAATTGCAGAGAGAGAGAGAGACAGAGACGGAGATTTCCCGATCACTCAAATTAGAAAGAGAAGGAAAGACCGTGGGACAGGCGGGAATGTGAATGCGATTGAGAAATTAAAATCGAACCTGAAATTAAGATAACATGTCGGAGAATAATTTATGACTGGTAGCCAAACACGAGGGAAAAATGAAGTTTGAATTTTGATGACGTGGCCTGGTGCAGACGCTTGCAAATTACAAATTTATGATAGAGTCACCTGACTGTCATGTTTTCACATCTTGACAAACACAGAAAAGCAAATTGAAACAAAAGCATTGATATTAAAATTACGCTTTAAGAAAAACAGCATAAAACGATAATTTAAAGCATCACTGGCAGGTAAATTTTGGAAATCATGCACCCGAAATCATTTTTTGATTGAGAGATGAATTGTATGAGCTCTAGTTGTCGTCAATCCTTTGGAACTACAAGAACAACATACCAACAATGTTGCTTATATAAAAATAAAAAAACTAGTTGCATAGAACCTTCAAGAATGGATGTCGGATTTTAATTGTGTCATTATTTAGTTATTTTAAGACAAAGAAGGTTCTTCCAATTTTCAGTTGCAGGCCATGGGATTTACTTCCTTGCAAGTTTGCAATGGTCATTTTGCGTTGTAAGTGCATTTGTGTATTCTTAATACAATGTGGTTATTTAGTATTTTCATGGTTAATTATCTTAACCCTTATCCTCGCACAAAAAGCAACTGAATTTCGAATACCATTAATTTCACTCTGATCGAGATCCTGCTTGCCCAATCATAAAAGTGATTCTGAATTAAGGTTATTATTATGGCACTTAGAATATGCAATTATCCAAGTCTCAAACTTGCAACCAATTGATACTTTTTTTTTTTTTGTTTTTTTGTTTTTTTTAAATGTCCGTTCCACCTAGTTATAAGCAAAAAAATCAATTTAAAATAATTTAGACCTAACAACACAAAGTGTTTTTTTTTTTCTTAAATTATAAAATTATAAAAAATCAATTATTATTCTTATAAATCAATGTTAAGGGTTATTTATTATTATTTTGATTCAATATTTCTCATAAAAAGTAATCATTATATAAATTATGATAATTTTACGTGAATTTTTCTATTTTTTTTATAATAAATCAAATTTTATATTTATTGTAAACTTACTTTTTAAAAATTATAAATTAAAATAAAACTATTCAACTAATCATAATTCAAATTATGATAACTTAAGTATGGATATAATAACATTGACTTAAAGGCTAGATTTCTTTTTTTTTTTTGATTTATAGGCACGGAAAATGAACGAGAATATAGTGGGGTCGGACATCGCATTTTTGTGCATATAAATATAAAGGCAACATGAAGCAGTAGATATTTTATCCCTAGATTTAGCAATTTGATCTTAATTTCACGTTTTATAAGACCAAGAGCAATATTAGTCGAGCACGAATGAAAAGTTGTCTAACTTTATTACAGTGTGAAATAAAGGGGGAAAAAAAAAAAAAGGTAAATCAGACCATTAAAAACGAAGAGACTTTTGGGTGAGCAGAGATAAAAATATAATTCCAATAAGGAAAATAAAAGATTTATTTGTACCTTAATGCTGAAAGAAAAAGAAGATGTTAACGGAACACAGCCTGAAAATTTATTTGCGCCAATGATAAGCGAAAGGCCACATAAAGTTAAATTTATGTGAAATCTGTGCTGATTTTCTTTTACAGTTAGAAATTCTGATTTATAGTCTCCAGCGGGCGTCACGAAATAATTGAGATCCTGAAGGGTATTTCAGTAATTCAATTGGAATACAGTCAAGCGTACCGAAACATCCCACACGTGCCACATAAACTAATACTCCAAATCGCTTGAGAAAATTTCCCATTTTACATTTGAGGGACGTAGTAGTTGTAACGGCTTTCTTGGAGAAAAGGCGCACGCCTCTCTGTGTAGCTCGGTTACTAGTATTACCAATTTGCTAGCAATTCCCGGGTCGGATCTCCGATCAGGTAACCCTAATTCTTTTGCAGTCGCGTCTCTCATAGCTATCAATCTTTTTTTTCTTTTTAAAATCTCTGTTCGTTTCTTCTGCCAAACAAGATTTTCCGAGAATGATTTCAAGAAAAAAAGCGGTTATATAAGTTAAGTTTTAATTAATTTCTGAAAGGTAGAGCCAAGATTGTGTTATCATGTTGAGGTATTCGCTCCCCTCTGTGCCTTTGTAATTATATATTTGTGTTGTGCGTGTCGAGGTTTCGGCGTTGTTATGTTCTTTGGATTCTGGTAATCTTTCCGATCTTTGCCTAAATTAATCTTGGCCTAGATTATTTCTTTCTTTTATCTTTTTTTTTTTTTTTTTGGTTTTTTGATCGTAAAATGTGATTATGAGTCAGGTAACAAGTGCAACCTCATCCACAAGGCCCAGTGTCTGGAATCGGACCATAGATAGTCTGTCTAATCCCGAAGGTAAAACATATGTTAGTTTTTTTTTTTTTTTTTTTCTGCTGTTTGATTCTATGGGCTACTGAATTTGATTTTCGGTTCCAGAGAAAGTAGTATATTGTTTGGAGATTTGTGATAAAAATTTAATCTTGTACTGTGGGTATTAATATTGATGAGATGAGGGATGAGTTTTGAATTTGGGATTTTTTTTTTTGAGTATTGCAGTTGGAATGTGATGGCATCTTTACAGTCTTCACCTAATGTTGAGATGGAGGCAGCAAAATTTCTGCCCAATCTCATTCAAGATTCTAAGGATGAGCCAATAAAGTTGGCTACAAAACTCTATGTGGTTTGTGCAACATTTTCTTGACAACTACCCTTTTTATTTGTACTTTTAGTGAATATTATTACCATTTAATTGTTGTGTTTTTCAGACACTACAGCACATGAAATCTAGTGGGAAATAAAATTCAATGCCATATCAAGTAATATCGAGGTGAAAGCTTTTGATTCATTTTTTTTTTCATTTCTTGATTTATTTTTTGGTTTTTTATTTCCAAATCTTCTGTGGAAACTTGTTTACATTAATTTTAAATTGTGATATCCTGCTAATTTATAAACATCAGATGATGATTATGTGATGATTAGACATTTATGTTCGTCTAATGTAAGGCAGATTTGTTGAAATATGCACCTAGTATTTAATGGTTTTTGGGTTTATGAGGATCCAAATTTTTAGCTTTCTTTCACTATGAAGTGCAGATGTGGAACTACTTTAGTCTTATTAATAATTGCTGCTAATATAACTGTTTATTCGGGTATCAACATTAGATTTTTCTATACTTCTATAGTTGGAGATTGGGATATAGATATGTCACTGTTATTTGTACAGTGATTAAACGAAAAATGTGGTTGTCTAGGCTATGGCTATTGGTTAATCTCCTGACCCATGGCTTAGGGTGCAGGTTATCTTGTGCCGTGTTTCAGCCTTATCAACATAAATTAGCTATTTATGCTTACAACGAACACTGCTTGAAGCCGGGAATGAGTTGTCACGATGAAAGTTTGCTGAATAAACATAATCTGTGGCTGTAGTGATTTGCAGATGTCTAGTATTGCCATCAAATTGTTTCCATGCTGTTCTATTTTGTTTTGTTTCTAATTTGTGCTTTACCTGTTTATAGTTTAGTTGTTCATACTTCTTTCTTTGCAGCACTTCTTGCTTATCTAATGGTGACTGCTATCTTTTTTTTAAAAAAATTTCTCAAACTATGGTTGTAATGGAAACTGCAATTATCTTGCTGTGCTGGTGTTTTTATGAAACTTTTCTGTATGGATAAATTTCTATTTGTTTGTTTGTTTCTGATGTTGTTTTGGTTAACTAAAGGCCATGGAAACTGTAATAAATCAAAATGGTATTGACATTGAAGCTTTGAAGTCATCATGGCTTCCTTTGACTGGTGGAACTCCAACCAGGGATTCTGCAACAACGCAATATGCAGGTAAATATGATTTCACCATTTGATCCAGACCAGTGAATATTTTTACATATTTCTCCACATCACATGCATTATTCATTGAAAAACAGGATCATCACTCCTCAGGATCATCACAGGCAGCTGGAGGAATAGCAAATGATTTTAAATCATCCGGGGAGGCTTCTGTTAAAAAGTCTGTCAGTGGGGAAAATCTGGAAGTTGACCTTATAGATTCACTTAACGGTGATCAAAAGGGAAATGTTGCATCTTGTTGACCTCTTTCTGATGATCTCACTGCTCCTTATGTGGGGTCATGCACCAATAACTTAGTTCTACCTGTGGTTTCTCAATCTGTGGCAAAACCTCTTGGGATGACTCAGAATGATTTGTGAACTGAAAAGGAGCTTTCTTCCAAGGACTCTGCAGAATCTTCTCCCTCTGAGGTTAGCCTGTCCAAGTGTCTGTTACTTTTTATGAACGCTGATGATGATTATCATCCCTTAGTGACCCCAGCTTCAGCAGATGTTGAGTATCCTTCCGACACAGGTGGAGATGTAATGGATCCTTCAGAGGAAAATTTTGGAAACTATAGAAAATTTTTCTTCGATGCATCTTCTACATCTTTTCCACTTGTTGCTGGGGTTGAAAACACTGCAATTTCTGTAAAAACTGGCTGTGTCTGCCATTCTGAGCTGAGCATACTTATGTCTTCCAGTCCTCATCATGGCATGACAGAAACCAAAACAGTAAACCATATTGAGCCTTCTCAAGGAGGGCATCTTGAATGTTCTCATCTTGACATCACAAGTGCTCAAGGGCCTACAAGCACAAAAGATGATGGTGTTGGTAACCACCCTGGAGAGTCTGTATCAAATTCCAAAATTTCTGATGCATTGGACAATGATCTCTTATTGTCTTCATCCCTTTCTGTGGGTGTTCATCATTTGCATGATTCTGATTTAGGTGGCAGGTCAGACATGCAGTCTACTGAAAGTAGATCAGCTGAATTTTCAAGGAAGGCTGCATTTGAATGTCCAAAAGTTCCCAAGGTGGCTAATTGTCATGGAGCTAATCTTTCATTGGGTGATACAGCTTCAGGTTGTAATGCTACTGCTTTGCATGAAACATCCTCTGAAGATTGAAAACTGGAGGATTTATCTAATGGAATTAGAGATGGATTGAATGCTATGTCAGAACTTCCAAAGTTGGTTGCTTCTGAGTCTACTACTGTAGAGCTAGTTCCAGTAAAATATATTGGCCTGCCATTGCCAATGGCTGACAAAAGGACTGAGGAGGGTGATTAAGCCAGGATTTGCAGCATGGAACTGGAAAATTATGAAATGCAAGGATCTTCTAAGGAAGAATCTGTTGCCACACGTGCTGATAAACAAGATGTTCCAGAAGAGAATGATAGAATGCAATGTATTCATCGATTTGAAAGTAGTGAGGGTAGTAGCTGTGAAGTTTGCAAGTTGGAAGGAAAAAAATCCTCACCAAAAAGTCTTCTTCGTGAATTTGTCAGTAATGAGGAAAATCAGAGTATCATGGAGGCACGCCCAAGAAATAACTGCATGGGGGAACATGTTCAGGATTGCAACACAGGAGCAAGCTTGTCTATAGCATGTGCAAGAATGCCACATGAAATTGCTGAATCTTCAAATGCAGAGATTGTTTTGTAGTGGAGTTGGACTTCTGTCTAGGCTTGAAGAGACACAGGATGATTGTGATGGTGTCTCTGATATGAAAACGGAAGCAGCTGTACTACAGGTAGTTTAACTTAGTCTACAGTGGTAATTGTGTTAAAGTTTAATAAATGATCCATATGGGGCCTTACCCAACAACTTAAGCTTTTAAGTGGAATAGTTTCTTAACATGGTATCAAAGATTTCATGAACAAAAGATTATGAGTTCAAATCATGCCGTCCTCACATTGAACTGTAAATTAATTGTGAATATCGGGAGCCAAAGAGAGCTTTTCTGGTTCATGCTTCTGGCCCAAGAGAGCTGGACTTTTATGTGGGATTGGAGGAGGGGGACATGTTAGACTTTAATATATGATCCATAATGGGGCGTCACTCAATAGCTTAAGCTTTTGGGTTGAACATTTCCTGACATATTGCATTTATCATAATCCTATCAGTGGCAGCAAATTGTTATTCCTCACTTAATTAGTTGGTTGGATATTGCCATAATTAATGTACTTTGCTAGATATTTGTTTTTGATTAAATATTTGTCCTATAAATTAGTGTGATTTTGATTTTACCTCTTGTGACAACAGCTGACCTTCTATTTGCTTCATGCCTGGTATGTTTTTATTAGTATGTTTCCTGTTTAATTTTAAGTTGTTTATTTGATTGAAGTGCCATGGCATTTGCTGATATGGGTGAGCAGCTCTAAAGACTGCTATTATAGTGCTGCATTTTGTTTTATGATTCTGAACTTTTGAGTCTCACATGAGTTTTTTAATTGACCAAATTTGTATTGGTTGGCTGCGTTAACAGGCTTCTTTACTGAAGGATTTCTCTTCCTCCATTGAGCAAGTGCAAAATGGTTGTGCAGCTGAAGTTGGCCATCAAATGGATTCTTCTTAGGCTGGTGGGGTCCTACTCCAGAGTTGTTTAGAAGAAACTGTCTCTCAATTTTCATTGTTGGGCCAGAAAGACAAAATTGGAGGTTTAGGTGACAAAGGGTCAAGTGGAACCAGCACTAAAAAAAAACGCATGGTTTTGATGGTAAAATGGGTGATCAAGCAGATGTCCATTCAGTTGCTATGTTTGTGCCCGAAGATTCATTATGAAGCATTGTTCTGCCTTCAAGTCCATTGACTTTTGTGGAAGGAAAGAATGGCACACCACCCAACCAGGGCTTATTGGGCAACTCCGTAGTGGCAGAGGGATCAAAAGGATCTGGAGATAGAAAAGCTGAAAAACTGGATGCATGCAATGCTGACACAGCTGTTCTAGAAAAGACACAGGAAAACACTGTTGTGTATTTATATTCTTTGATGAAGGTAGAAAAATCTGAGCGTATATATGAGAAGAGCCCAGTTTGCAGCTCATTAGCACTTGCAGGATCAAAATTATCTGAAGATGAGAGGGGTAAATGGATTGGTTCATACCAGGTTGCTGAGGTTGTAGCTAATTGATTAAGGAAGTTACTGATCTTCCTTCATCTTCTTTGGCTGTTGGGGAAGAGAAGGTTGATGACTCATCCAAGAAAGTTCCACTTTGCAAAGTTTTGTCGGTGGAAATAAATGATTCTGAATGTGGTAAAGATGGTCAAACAGATGTAGCTTTGATTGGTCATGGAGTTGTTGGAAATGCATCAGAAGATGTGGTTTTGTCCTCATCTTTTTCTTTAAAAGTGGATGACAAGATTGAAGGTGCGTGTGCAAAGGTTCAACTTGACTGTTGGGTAGAAATGGAGGAACCAAGAGGGCCTGACACTGGACAGAGAGATGAAGTAAATCAATCCCCAATTGATGAGAATGCCCCTGAAACAAACATAGGCCTACTTTTGCAATTGGCTGAGAACAGTCAACCTAGCAGCTCACTGACAGAGAATTTAAAAGACCATGAATGTGGAACTGGCAATCGAAGGGTTGTGAGTCTTGATGATGGAAGTACACATGAAGCTACCATAGGAAATGCTGGTCTACGTTCATCTTTCTCAATGAAGGAGAAAGAAAGGATCATGGATTTGTCTAAAGCAAGTTATTGTGGCATCTCTGAAGCACTTGAGGAACTAAACAGGTCTGGAATGAAATACAACAATCAAATTGGCGAGATTGATCTTGGAAATAACAACACAGTTGTGGGTTTGCCTTCATCTTTCATTGTGACAGATGCTGAAATGACTCAGGGCTCATCTGAGGGGAGTCCTCATGGAATCTCAGTGGCGCTGGATGAACTGGAAGGGTCCAAAAATGAAACCATTGATGAAATGGTAGCATGTCAGGCTATTTGAGTAGTGGTTGAAGATACTTCTGATGGTGCTACGGAAACCAAAGATACTGTAGTTGGTGGAACTGGACCCAAAGATGAATCTGCAGAAACGGACCCATGTTTGCCTTCAATGGTGGAAGATAAGATTGAGGGCTCATCTGTGGATATTTCTGATCAATGAATTGAGTGTCAGGATAAAATGGATAAGAAAACTCAATGTGTTGAGGTGGCTTTGGAAAACACATCGCAGAAGTTGGTTCTGCCTTATGAATCTGCAGAAATGGACCCATGTTTGCCTTCTTCAATGGTGGAAGATAGGATTGAGGGCTCATCTGTGAATATTTCCGATCAATCAATCCATTGTCAGGATAAAATGGATGAGAAAACTCAATTTGGAAAACCCATCACAGAAGTTGATTCTGCCTCCAGATTCTCTTGTGACGCCAGAGAATAAGATTGATGTCACATCTGAGAAGGCAGAAAACATGGTTCTGTCTTTTTCTGCTCCGGTTCCTCTGGAGGAGATCAATGTCCCACCTGAGAAGGGTCCATTCGTCTGCTCAATTGCATCACTCAAATCAAATAGTTTGGGCCTTTTTTTTTTTGGGCCACTTTTATCAATGAACGATTGGTGACCTCATTGGACCATAGAGCATACTGCTTCTCAATTTTTGTGACAATACCAATAGGGCCTGTCCAATTTAATAAGCAAGGACACAGTTACAAATTTACCTCAATTCTCTCATTATATTATATTAATTAGGTACTCTTAAGTATTTTCTAATTATAAAAAAGTCGAATATTTTCTGGTAATTGAATCATATTTTTATAAATTAGTATTTTTAATCCGTGCCGTTTATTGATAATGGAACATAGGTTGAGTGAGAAACAAGGGTTGAAGCACATAAAAAATGAAAAAAAGGCGTTGCCGAGCATCTTGGACTTAATTATCAAGTAAGCAAATCGGACGGTGATCAAATTAGGTTGCCAGGAAAGCAACAAGGGCTGGGATGACAGCTGATTTTAAAAATTAGGGGATTTTCTTTGGCACTTGCAATGAGAAAGCTCTAGGCCTCATCCTCCACATACGCACGCACCCACCAGTTCCGCTCGTGTGCGCTTTCCCTCCTCCCTCGCACGCGTCGCTCACAATCTTTAGCTCTCTGCCCTCTCCGCTACTCACCGAGACTTGCGGTTGAATACACATCGGCCACAGCAGGTTCGCACGCCTACATATATACCATACATGCGTATATACATACATGCATATGTATATGGCATATATTGCTTCTATTAAAGAATCATGTGGTTTTTGGCATGTTAGGGTTAACTGAGCTACCCCTTTGATTCTGGTATGTATATATGTTATCTGTTGACTTGGTGGGGCGGCGTCTGCTTTTTTCGGGTTTTACTTGGGAGCATTGGTAAAGGGCTTTGTTGATAAGTAATACCCCTCGCGCGTTGTCAAATGCTTCAAAGCCTTTTGATTTTAATGTGGATTTATCTATAGCTAATGATGAGCATTTGTTGCAATTGGGGTATGGAATAATGGATTATGCCGCCTATGCCATGCTTAATCCAAGTTTAAGTTTATGCTTTTGTTTTGTTTTCTTTTACTTTTTTTTTTTTTTTTTTTAATTTCCAGGTTGAATAAGGATAGAATATCAATTGGATGGCCATTGTAACTTGTGGAAGTACACCAGTCACTCAATGGGGTATTCGTCCTCAGTTACTGCTAAGATCCTATGCACCAAACCGGATAGTGACCTCTCGATACAGGTGAGTAAATCTTTTCAAGTCTCTCTGTCACTTTCTTCCCCTAAAATCTTAGAAGTTTTGCACAGGGCAGTTAAGTTGGATGTCTTTGTAGTACCATGGTTGACCTAGAGGCATCCAGCTGGCTGCCGGAATCATTATTTACCTTTGGGCTTCATGGTAACTGTTGACTTTTTGGGACCAGAAAATCATTATGACTGATGGGTATTGATCTATTTGAAGGTTTCTTCTTGAATCAATGAAATATGGAATATGTGGATCACTATGTTGCACTTTTTTTGATTTTTACATTTGTATTTTCGATATCTGCATGTCAATAATTACCTCAATAAAATTTTTAATTAGCCCAAATGAAATTCATGACCAAATGAGTAAAATTCCACTTGAATCCCCATCATCACAACTGCTTTTGAGATGAATGTGTAACTTGAAATTTGTACTCTCTGAAAAAAGATTGTTGTTAGTTGGCAGCAGTAAAGCTAGGATGCAGGGTTGACAAACAAGCAAAAAATAAGGAAAAGCACCCATTTGCCGAAAAGAATAGTTTCTTATTCATGGTTTGTCTTATCCTGCTGTTGACACTGGGACTAGGCTGACATTTGTTGCTGAGGCTTGGTGCTCTGCAAGCATTTGGAATAAGCATCAACTTCTTCATTTGGACTGGGCATTTTGTCTGCTATTCTACTTTAGGAAGCTGGTTGAGTTATCTCTTTGACAGCATCATTGAAGTCTCTCTTTATTTTAATTGGAAGTCAAAATTTTTTGAGTTTTTGGCCTTCAGTAGGGAAATGGATATTTCTTGTGGCTGCTATTATTATTTTTCCACCATGTTACACCTTGCATTAGGGGCTTAACATTTTGTTTAAATACCATTATGAATGGTCTTCAGATTTAGTCTCAAGAAGGATAATTTAATGACTTGAAAAACATTTTGCAGCCTCAACAACAAGATGAGCTTTTTGGCCGCGCCAAGTTCAAGCTTATTTTCTCGGGATTCCCTTCTTATGATTTCTTTTGTGGGGTCATCTCAGGCTGCATATCGACGCAGGGGTGCTCGGCTTACAGTTAGAGCTGATTCTGTGAGTGTGGATCACTGTGCTACTTTTGCTTCTGGAACACAATAGAGTCAGCAATTTTTATGCTCAACTTCCCCATGCAGCTTTCATGAATACAATTCTTTTTGTGACAAAAAGAAAGCTCCATTACTCTGTATTTGAACTGTTGTGTGTTGTCCTAAGAGGTGGCATTATCTTATTTCTAGGATTATTATTCAGTTCTTGGAGTGTCAAGAAATGCAAGTAAATCTGAAATTAAAAGTGGTACGTGCACTCAAGCTTTGTTTTATATTCTAATTTCAGTTGAGGTGGAGCCTTAACTTCTCTGTTGAGTCTAAGAAAGGTTTATAAATTGTTGATGAGCTGATTATTTTGGTTTTTAATTTTTCCTACCATCTTTTCTATTCATAGTTTTTTTTTTTGTAGTCTCTGCCTTTATTTTTCTAATTCTCCCTGTTGTTTCTGTCTACATTGTATTATGCTTTTACACATATTAAATATTTATAGTTATGAAAATTTACTCACAAGTTGACTATAATGGGTTCATATTATTACTGTGAGTGATGTCTGTCTGGTAAGGATACATGTTATACTGTTATATTCTAGTGTAGTTTGGAGAAAATTAAAAGAGCTCTGTCCCACAAGGTTAATTTTTTGGGATTTCCCTTATTATTATCTTTTACCTGTATCTTATTTGTTGCTGAAGCTTAGTAGATTTAGTTTAGTGTTGCATGCTTCTTTAGAAACTTGTTATTACTGTGACAACTTGTCCCATACTCCTTTGGGACACCTATTTAGTAAAAGATAGAGTTGCTCTATGAGATTAGTGGGTATCTAACATTGGTTAACAGTGGTTAAGCTATTCAATGTAAGTAGAATAGTGTTGTCTGACACGGATTGACATTGGACACCAGAGACATGTTTGATGTGGCTACTGGAAATTGTCCTTTTTGATAGTTGAAAAACTTATGATATGTGGGGATTTGAACCTTCCAACATTTCCCTCCAAACCCATTTAAGGGCTTGAGGTGGCCATCAACCTCTGGTGTAATGGTCATATCCCCTTGGGGCTAATGCTGGCTGGAGGATGGTTTTGATTTGGTGGATCCTTTAGGTGTAAGAATTAGCCTTGGCTGTGCAGGTTGAATTGGAATGGCTAATTGAACAGCTTGGGTGGAGTAATCTCAAGTAGGTAAAAGAAATTGAAGGGGTGAAGGTTGCTTAATCCGTCAGTTGGTGGCTAGTTGCTAATAAAGGTGGGATCTACATTGTATAAGGTTGTGAATATGTAAGAAACGCTAAGATGATTGGCTTTTCAGGAGGAATAATCCCTGCTGATGAAATGTGACAATAAGTAGCATGTTGGACCTCAAGGTTTAAATTTGCAAAGGTAAAGGTTGAGAGCTTCAAAGACAGTAACTAATGATATACACACGTCAAGACAAATGCATGATGGAAGAGAAGGAGATGGGAAACACAGATGAGTAAATTGAGGGAAAAGGACTTAGAAAACAATTGGCATTGCCTAAAACTGAGTTGCCAAAAGGCTTATAAACAATACGGTTGTAAATGGAAAAAGAAGAAGTTAGGAAATAGAGATGAGTACATTGAATGAAACAGACATAGAAACCGTTTGGCATTGTGTGTCACCTTATGTCACTCATAGTATAACATTAGGCGTCAATAGTATGGTCCACTCAAATCATAATCTGAATTGCCAAAAGGCTTTAGAATGACCATATCAATAGAAAGGCTGGATATTAAGCAACTTTGAAAGAACCAAGTCAAATCGTTCCAGAAGACGATGGTTCAATTTCACTGTTGATCATACTTGTGATTTTTTCAAAATACATTTTTATTTGTGCTCAAAGTACATCCCAATGGTTTTGGGAGGACATCACTATTTTCTTGTTGAAAATTTCTGTAATGTTGTTGCCTTGATTTGTTGGATTGCTAAATTGGGTAGAGCAGTATTATTTTCTTTTAGGAGGAGTTCTGGGAGTTGTAAATTACATATATAGCTACCATAAAAGGACATAATGAAATATAACCTTGGCATAACTGTTATACATTTTTTTTTGTTTTTTTCTGTCTGAATATTCTAACACCCCTATATTGGTTGGTTTTCAGCTTATCGGAAGCTTGCTAGGAATTATCATCCTGATGTGAATAAGTAAGTTGGTCTTTTACAATGACTGCACTGTTCTTCATGTCCGCACAATCATCTTCTTTGTCTTCTGGTAACACAAGTTAGGTCTCTCTTGTAGGCAATTGTGACCATGTGTGTTATATTTGTTAGACAAGATGCAATTGGTCTTTCTTTTCCTATGTTGACAAACTCCCATATTTTTGTTATTAGATGGTGCATGTGTGTGATGTAGCCATGACAACAAGAGGGCTACTCTGGCAAATGAGAGATGTATCTAATTTGTTCAGTCATGTTTTTGTTGTAGACAATAGATGGGATACTCAAAAGCATTGTTGTGGATGTAACTTACTACCAATATTACGTATTTCCAAAATTGCCTGTGTGTCTCTGTAATGCAAATATGACACAATTTGGATCTGCTTTTGGCAATAATAGCATCTTTCTGCATTATGCAGATGACTGACTTTAGTTATTGTTCTCTTATGTGCTGCAGAGATCCTGGGGCAGAGCAGAAATTTAAGGAAATAAGCAATGCATATGAGGTAAAACTACAGTTTTAAGGTCGTCCTTCTTGTGATCTATGATTGTCGTGCAGCAGTTTTGATGGCCATGATTACTTAGCTGATCTGGATGCAAATATTTCTTCAGGTATTATCAGATGATGAGAAACGATCATTATATGACAATTATGGAGAGGCTGGGCTTAAAGGTGGTATGGGCATGGGGGTAAGTTATGAACCTGATAACCCTTTTTTTTTTTTTTATGGTTTTCAGAGTTTAGATCACTCAAGCATCAGTCTTCTGTATTCTTATGAATGTTGCTCTACCATACCAGGATTTCAGCAACCCATTTGATTTGTTTGAGAGACTATTTGACAACATGGGTGGCATTGGGGGCATGGGAGGCAGAGCTTCCAGGAATAGAGCAGTTGATGGACAGGATGAATACTACAGTCTTGCCCTAAATTTCAAGGAAGCAGTTTTTGGAGTTGAAAAAGAGATTGAGATAACCCGACTGGAGAACTGTGGGACTTGCAATGGTTCAGGTGCAAAGCCGGGGACAAAGCCATCCAAATGTAGTACATGTGGCGGGCAGGGACAGGTTGTTTCATCAGCAAGGACTCCATTAGGTATCTTCCAGCAGGTAACAACCTGCTCTTCATGTGGTGGGACAGGGGAAGTCTCGACTCCTTGCAGTACATGTTCTGGGGATGGACGGGTAAGGAGGACAAAACGCATTAGTTTGAAAGTCCCACCTGGTGTAGATGCTGGGAGCCGTTTGAGGGTACGGTCTGAAGGTAATGCTGGAAGGAGAGGTGGGGCACCTGGTGACCTTTTTGTCATCATTGATGTCATCCCAGATCCTGTACTAAAACGTGATGATACCAACATCCTATACACGTGCAAAGTTTCATACATAGATGCAATATTGGGTACCACAATAAAGGTCCCAACAGTGGATGGTATGGTTGATTTGAAGATCCCTGCTGGGACCCAGCCAAACACCACCCTCGTAATGGCAAAGAAAGGAGTCCCTGTATTAAACAAAAGCAACATTAGAGGCGATCAATTGGTTCGTGTTCAAGTTGAAATTCCAAAACGATTGAGCAGTGAAGAGAGAAAGCTTATCGAAGAGCTTGCTGATCTAAGCAAAGGGAAGACTGCAGCCGGTCGAAGATAGTTGCCTAGGTACTCCATATCTCCATCTGTAATTTTATGTTGGGGCCCTCATCAATTCATTTTTCGCCTGCCTCTTTGGATGCAGCTTTCGACAGCCCTGTTGTAATGCCGAATTGCCACCGGGATGTATCATTTCCAATTCAAGAAAACTGTGATGGGGCAAGCAGGTGCTTGTAGTGGTAATTAAAGTCCGATATTATGATATTACTGTCCCAAATTGAGTGACATTTGGGGAAAGGAACATGAGAATAGCAAGTGAAAAGTGGAGTTACACATTTTGGTTTGTTCTCTCAAACGTACATTGCACTTTCTTTGATTTTTTTGATTTAGGGGCTACTATATGTGCAAACTTGATCCTCTTATATTTTATATTTTTTCTCTTTGCAACTTGAACCTGTGCATTATGATCTGAAACATCAAGAAGATGGCTCTATGAAGTAAAAATCAAGGATTATCCTTAGTCATTTCCCATCTTGTGCCATGATCCCTTCTGTTTTGTGCATCAATTCCAGTAAAGCGAGTCAAACTGGTATTTAGTTATCTGAGTCTAGCCATGTTTCTGCTATTATTTAGGCGTTGAAGTGAGTGCTTGAAGTCAAGAGCCACTCATTTTCGTTGTTATTTCAGTTTAGTCATTTTCCCATGTTTTCTGAAGGTGAGGGCATGTAGTCATGCTGCACTTGTCCGCAACAGGCATGAGATCATAACAACTTCCTTCTCTTGCGTTGCTTCTTTTTGTTATTGCATTTAACTCGGTAAATAACGCACAAGGGTTGGTCTACTTAGAGCAAACCTATCCGTTTTGAGTCTCTGTCGAATGTGAGTCACACGCGGTGAAAAGGCAATGTGTATCAATTGTGCCGTTTTCCACTTCCACGGGGGAAGGGAATGCTTGCCGGCTAACAAACTCTGTTTATTTTTCGTCTCCAAATAATAGTTTTAAAAACTGAACCAGTTCGAATGTCAGACTGATAAATCGATAATTCGACGTTTAAATTGATTCGATTCTCTTGTTTAACCGGACAAGAAAGCGAGACGGGGAATACCTCTTGACCCAAGTGATTCTGATTCTCAGTTCAAGCCCGATTGGTTCCATCTCCAGCGGGAAGTTGATGTATAGCTGGTCCATACTCAGGCATGGTTTCGATTTAAGGACAGTTCGGTTTTTTGTCTGGTTCTGAATTTTTATTTTTTATTTTTTTGGGGGAAAATTTGTAAAATATTTCAAGTTCTCATTAAAAAAAAAAAAAATGCTATATATGGAACTTATTAATGTTGAGTAAGATTATAAGAAATTTAATAAGATATGAGAGTGAAAATAAAAAATAAAAAAAAATCAACGATCATATAAAAGCAAGAGTATGTCATTTATACTCTTTATTGTGGGGGAATGTTGCCCTGGTACTAAGACAACAGGTATTAAACAAGTTTATAGACTTCACATGAAAGTGTTGCGTATCCAACACGACGTCGTGTTTGCTTCTTTTTAAGAATTTTTTTTTAATTATTTTTATTATTTTTCCGTCGAAGCACCCTCTCTCCTAGGGAAAATAAGAAAAAGGAAAAAGGTAATTAAAAATGCTGAAACGGCGGCGTTCCTCTGAATCTTTTTTTGGTTGGGTGCAATGGATTTCTTTTTCGTAGGGCTATAAAGAAGAAGAAGAAGAAGAAGAAAATGGAGGAGGAGGAGGAGGAGGAGGAAGCTGAGGTGGTGCAAAAGTAAATGGTGATCTCCAGCATTAATCCTCACAGCAAGGAGATCACCATTAGGAAAAGGATTTCTAGCATGTAAATAACTCTCTCTCTCTCTCTCTCTCTCTGTTTCTTTCTTTCTGCTCTAGTCAAATGGTTTAACTGTTCCACTGGAATTTTTTTTTTTTTTTTGTTTTTTAAGTGGCTACAAATCTCTAATGCACTTGCTGCATCTAACAATTGAATTTATCACTCTTTCTTTGTTTTCTTTTTTTTTTTTTCAAAAAAATTTGGCTATAGATTCAATAAACGGGAAGAGGATTTTCCTTCTCTGAGGGAATACAATGATTACTTGGAGGAAGTGGAGGACATGAGTATTTTTTCGCTTTGCTTTTGCTTTAAACAGTTTATTTATTTATTTAGTTCGAATTTGTTTGAATGATTTGTTGATTAATTGTTTGGCTATTTCAGTATTTAACTTGGTTAATGGAGTGGATGTACCTGCTATTGAGGCCAAAATTGCCAAGTACCAGAAAGATAATGCTGAACAAATTATGATTAATCAAGCTAGAAAGGTTTTCTTTTTTTTTTTAAAAAAAAGCAGTAATTTACTTTTTAAAAAAAAAAAATTATTGGATTGGCAATAAATTAATTGGGGAGATATTTATATGTCAATATTAATCGAACAGGCTGAAGAATTGGCTGCTGCTCTGGCAGCAAGCAAGGGGCTTCCTCCGCAAACTGATATTGATGGGGTGAGTGAGAAATGAATTTTCCTGTTAAATTTTGTTTGATTTGCTATGCACATTCATGGATTTCGGACTGTGGTTGCCTTTTATAACGTTGATACATGCTTCTTTTTTTTTTTTAGTTTTTTTATTTTTTTTTACTTGTTGATCTTGGAAATTTGAACTGCAGCACTTTGACTAAGTATCTATGTGTATTGCTTTTGATCAATGCTTTCAGAATTTGGTTTTGAATTTTTTGATGTTCACAGTTTCCTAAATGCAACTATTTGACAACTGGGACTTCCTGGATGTCTTTTTTTTTTCTTTCTTATCATTTTATTAAGTTTGGTAGTAGATCGCAAAAGAGGGTTACTGGACACACAAGTGCATGGTTGTTTCACAGTTTGGTTTGTTTACTTGTTGGACTGTCATATGCTTATTTGGCTTGCTTGTGGCAAGTATATTTAGCTGCCTTTTGTGCTACCATTCAGTTTCTTGTTCTTCTGAGCACTAAGTTAATGCTTTGTCGACTGTGTTTTCTGAGCCAGGGCTCTCAAGGAGGCTTTGGTGTTGAAGGGCAATATGCACCTACAATTCCTGGAGGACAGCCACGACCAACAGGCATGGCTCCACAACCAATGCCGCTTGGAGGGTCAGACATGCATGGGTATACTGCTGATGACGAGGAAATTATGAGGCTTCGAGCAGAAAGAGGAAGTAAGGCTGGCGGTTGGAGTATTGAGCTAAGCAAAAAGAGGGCACTGGAGGAAGCCTTTGCAAGCATTTGGCTTTAGACTCCCTTTGAGCTCCAGCCTTGCAACCATATGTTAAATTGCACTTTGTTCTTTTGCTAAAGGGTTGTATTGATGAATACAAAGGATATCTGCCTAATGGGTGATTGTTCATTTTTGGAGCCGTGGCATCCATGCCAAAGCCAGTCTTTGCAATATTTGCTTAGGGAGCCTATGGTGTAAAATTTTGCATTAATCTAAGATTATTCCAATAGAAGTCTATTTCTTCAAATCCTTGTTGAAATACCTGGACGGTTAGCACTCTTTTTTTGTTCCATTAGCAGTTTCGTCCAATTAACTTAGCTTCTGCACCTCTTTATAGATGCTTAACTCTCTCTGAGGTCTAACGATCACGATCTTGCTTTGTCTTGCAACATTCATCCAAAATGAGAGTACGTGTGACTACTATCTTGTTCACCAAGGTGAAATTCAATGTTATTTGGGTTCGAGGAGACAAAGGAAAAGCAAAGACACCTCCATTCCAAGCATAAAAAGAAAGCATGTAGGAGGCGGATCTCTCAGAGAACAGGAATCACGCCAAGTCCTTTTGGACAAAACGCTTTTCTTCATTGGCGACGAGGAAGTTGCCTCAACAGCTACCAAATGAAGCAGGCTTCTATGAGTTGTCTTCAGGATTCCCTGGAAGTAATTTTGTGTAAAATTTATTAATGTATTTCCGTAGAGATCAGCCACTGTTGTTTGTACATTTATTTCAAACCAAGTGGAGCATTTGATATTTCTTCTCGCTCTGCCCTCGAGCCCCTGTATTGAACCTTGATGTTTTCAGATGGAGCAACATGTAGAATCATAAACTCATGGCCATTCTTTTTTGCTCCAAAGCTAAAAATTCGGAATGGTTTTGTGCTGGAAATAGAACAATATGCCAAAGAGCAACCAAGATCAGCAGTAAACTACAATGATCAAAGCTTAACAGGTTAGAAGTAAAGCACAAAATGTGAGCAGGACCAAGCTGTTGCATGAGGGCAAAGCTTCACAAGGCCTTGCACGAGAAGAATTGAGCAAAATTATCTAATAATACAAAGCAAGCATGAGGGGAAAATCACAAATGTGTTCCTGTGCACCATATTTCTTCTGCTATGCTCAACAAAAATCTAAACCAACTGGGAACAAAATTGACATGGATGTTCAATAAAACCAGCATGAAGTGTGTGAAAATTACACTTGTTTTGTCTGAAAAACCCAAGAGCCGCCTCTGCAATATTGGAAGCTGTAAACAGGAAAATCGAGCACATGTCAAACATAACAGTTATGGGGAATGCATTAACCTTCAGAAGACATCAGAGAAACCGTACGCAGCAGAATGTATGTGTGTGTGTGTGTGAGAGAGAGAGAGAGAGAGAGAGAGGAAAAGAGTCAGCTCTTTCGTGTTGTGTATGGCGGGGAGGATGCCGCATAGTCTTGGTGACTGCAGATGGCATACCAAGGTATTGCACTACCATTTAGAGGTATCAAACCTCTAATAGAAGGGAAATGCCAGAGTCACATATGAAGTGATAACCTAAAGGTGTCCGAGACTACATTGGCAAGGCCTTATACATTACATTGTAAAGAATGATGCGGACAAAGATATTGAGCTAATTGTCATAAGCAGTTCGCAATTGTGTTTTTAGCTGTTGCGATTTTAGCGGTGAGTGTGTGAGTTATATAATTAAAGAATTTTATAATAAAAAATATAAAAATAAAAATAAATCAACAAAATTTAATATTAAATTAAGATGTAATGTTGAGTTATCAATGATCGGAATATCCCTACACAAGTCTCATAGGTACAGAAACCAAGAAACTGGATACCACTTACAAATGAGATGCCCCGTCTATCTCCCTCAGAGGGTGGCAATAAGAACTGATCCACATAAGAGAGAAGCTTAAGATTTGATCGTATTCAATTTTATTCTCCTCATATTGTTTAAGGGGCTCACGTGAATCGTCGATTTGGTTTGATCACGTAGGTTGGTATACGCAAAATCATAGCTAGTCACCGTTTAATAGCACCCCAGTTAATTTAATGCTCTGCTCTTTTTCTCTTATCACAACTCAGATCTTCTATATTATGTAAAAAAAAATTGAAAATTCAGGTACAATTCTTCCTTGACTCAATTTCAAGGTCTTTTCACGTTAAAATTACATCGTACATAAGACAATCATAAAAAATTTAGAGCTAACTAAATTTCTGGCTGCTGCGAAACCAGGGAAGAATTCTACTGGCCTCTCACCCAGAAGAAAACCTTTTGGACAATGGAATGGAATTCTAGTGAAAGAAACTCTCTTTCGGTGTCACAACTTCTGCTACAATGTTGTGCCTCCACCATCTGACATCAGAGATGCAGCTGCAGCTGCGGCAGTAGGAACAACTCCTGTTGAAACACCTGGTTTCGACAAGTGCAATAGCCTGTACGATAATTTAAAATTTATTAAAAATTGGAAGATCCCTCATTGAACTCCATCAAACCATAACTGCCTGACTCCCTTTTAGTTTCTATTCCTTTTCAACTTTTTGCGATGAAAAAAGAGTTCACTCAAACACTAGAATTACAAATTTCAAAACAACGTCCAGATAAGCAAATAACAACTGTGCTATGATCCAAAGTAAACTGTCAAGTACCACAAAAAGGATGTTCCATCAGGAATGTCATGCATCACAAAACTTACGGGGCAAGGTACTCGCAAAAGGAGGACACTGCTGCAACAACTTCAAAATAATTTTCAGATGTTGCTGGGGCTGTCACTTCAACCAGCTGTATACCAGGGGTAACTGGCACAGCCTCATCAGTTGCATGTAATTTTAGCATTTTATTAACACAGGACACCGTAACAGTAATTGAAGCACCCCTTTGAAAATGGAAGGAAAATCCCACTCTCAGCAATTCATGGTCCAGTTTATACCCTAGAGCATAAAACATGGGCAATGCATTCTTGCTTGCTTTACACTCCACCATAGCTCTGACCAGAACTGAGATTTGCTCAGCACCAGCACCCCTCATTGGACCTCCAACATGCTTAATGGTCCTAAATATAGAACATTTCCATCATAGCATGTGAAAAAAAACATGTAAAACTCAGACCACAACAGTAACAACTCTGTACTCTACCAAGTTGGTTCGGGCTGCTGAAGATCACACAAGAGTCGAACATCTGATGTGACAACTCCTGGAAAATAGAGCGTGGAAATGACACAGAATCTCAACAATCTTTGTCAATAGTAAACGAAGTGCAAATCAAAAGAAGCTGGGAGAATTATGAAAAAGTTTATCCTTGAAGGTTAGAAAGCAGATAACATCAAGTATGCACAGACCCTTTCAGTTTGTAAGGTGCTACAATGTGTTTCTACTATCTTCGAGGATGAAAAGGTGGTTATACATATGAATAATCCAAAAAGTTCTGATCAAAGGCAAATAGCAGGTAAGTAGCCATGCACTTGTGAAATAGCAGGCAAGAAATAGTTGAGTACAAAGTAGGATGATCCCACAATTGCATTGTAGCAATAGAAACAGCATCTTCCACAAATCAAAATAGCTGAATAGTTTCAACTTTGCATGAATTTGATTAAAAGTTTGTGTATAACATATTAGCAAATTCTTACCAAGGTTTGGACTACTTTTGAGGCGTAACTCATGTACCCTCAACCCTTCTTTGTGAACACCACAGAGACCTTGAAGAAGAATCTCAAGGGCCTCAACATGCTGCAAGAGTTGTGGAAATGTTAAGGCAAAAAACAAGTCATTTTATACACTTTTTCCGTTCACTTACCACAATTGCCAAGCTCTGACAGAAACAGCATGCATGAAGAAATTTATATTGAAAAAAAATGTATCATATCCAGAAAAACAGTAGCACATTATTGTTACTAACACTTTGACATGAAACATATGAAGCCCAAACATAATCCATGGTGAACCAAGAAAGAAACAGAAGGACAAACATGCAAATAGAAATCAAATGTGAAATGTGGGATCATATTCCTGGCTTGGATTCTCCAAGGAGAAAGGGTGTCTAGTTTATTCAGCATTGATCATTTGGATAAAAAATCATCACTTCCATACTTACAAACACAACAAATAAATAGGCAATACATGAAAATACAGAAAAAGTAGCTAGTAGTGACACACACAGCAGGAAGAACAAGAAACATCTAGAAAATTTAAACACCATGTGCATCAATGGATCAGATTCCTGGCTTGCATTCTCTGAAAAGAAAGGTCACTCAGCAATTCATCTTCTATCATTTGGAGAAATAATCATTATTTCCATCCCAAAGACATTGATTATTCATCTCTACAAGGTTCAGTTCTAAAAAGCAATAAAACCAAATCACGAGTATGTTAATGTGCACACACATGCACACAACAACCATCCAGAGTCCAATAAACATATCAAAACACATCAATCGTTTACAAATTAATATTGATCAAAAGAGGATGGATCAGATTCCTGGCTTGGATTCTCTAAGGAGAAAAGTTGCTCACTTTATTCAGCTTCGATCATTTGGGGAAATAATCATCAATTCCATCTTTAAAACTTTAATTTACAGCTAGCTATAAAAAACAAATAAAAAGAAAAAATAAATAAACACACAATAATTTTCAAATCATACTAATCTACAACACCTCATAGTACAACTAATGAAAGAGAAAACGACAACATGCCATGCAAAAGCACAATCAAATAACCAACACCAAAGAAAATGACGAGGTGGGGAAAATGATAGATCAGATTCCTGGCTTGATTCTCCAAAAAGAAAGGCCACATAATTTATTCAGCTTCAATCATCTGGGGAAATAATCATCATCTCCATAATTAAACAACTGTCTCTGGATATTTTCATAAGTAATCTAAGCAAATGCAACAACAACAAACCGCAACCGTGTCAAAGCAAAAGCCATCTTATGTAAATGTATATACCGCATACATTCACATCCGATCTTTGAACACAGACTGTTATCTAACTTTAAAACAATTCCACCAACCAACCCCACATTATCATCAAATCAATTACTCCCACAACAACCAAGCAATTAGTAAAAGCAACAATCTTTACAGCCAAGCTACTATTCATTAACGTCCACAAGAACAAAAATAAACAAATGATAGAAAATAACAGAAATAGAGTGTTAAAAGCTTATCAACACCTACTTGTGTTTCTATAATTCCCTGTACCACGCATTCCATTGCTGTTTTGAATCTTCAGACAGTCCCTCCCTGCATCATCATTGAAACCCTCGTGATATTTCATGTTGGGAATATTATTAAACACACATGTACCCAAAAAACAAAAAAATCTATGAATTTTCAAAAAACGGAGAGAGAGAGAGAGAGAGAGAGAGAGAGAGAGGAGCTTGGCTTGGGGGGTTGTGTTTCTCTCAGACAAATGCCTCGATTCGTCGTCAGAGAAAATTGAATGGAAATAAAGATCGGACTTGTCATCTTTTTCAATCATCACCGAGAAACACATCGCACACCCCCTCCCCCACAACCCACTTCTATTCGCATATCAACCCCCCCTTCCCCCCCTCCCCCCCCAAAAAAAAAAAGAAAAAAACGAAAAGCATAATCCAGAATAGAAAAATGTAAAGTGAATAATCAAAAGAAGAGAGGCCAAACAATGAGAGACAATGAAAGTACAAGGAAGGAAAGCCAGAACAGAGTTACCTCGGCAAACGGAGACCGTGACAAATGACGTTGTGGTGATTTCTTCTTCTTTTACATCCAATACGATAAAGGATGCTCAGCACACCAGCGCCAGTAGAGGCTTTGGATGACTGGCGAAATACCTAACGGGCCCATCTTGCCGTGGGTTTAAGGCTTTTGCTTTTTTTTTTTTTTTTTTCTGGATAATGAACTGATTAAATTGGCATTTATAAATATTTTAAATTTATATATTATAAAAAAATTATTAACGTCACAGTATGACAAGTTATAAGATATGAGTTTTAATTATAAAGTTTCAAATTTAACTCTCAAACCAATTAACCATCCAAAGAAAGTGATATAAAATGTATATTTAGTTTTTGTACTTGTTTTTTTATTGATATATTCCACCGCTATATTTTATTTGGACATAACTTGCAGAACTAATCAAATAAAAACATAATTATTTTTTTTTTAACAACACATTGACAAGTTGATAGAAATAAATTGTTTCGTTTATTAGAACTGTTTTCAAATTAAATTAAATTAAATTAAATTATAGAGGCAATAAGTTCTAGTCACTTTGGCCAATTTGTGCTTTTCATTGATTTATTTATCATTATATAATTACTTTATATTTTTTTATTTTAATACTTAATTCATTAGTATTTATAAAAAAAAAAAAAAAAAAAACTAAAAAACATTGCTAAAAAATTGGATTCCTTGTAACTGTAATCAAATTTCACAATTTCATGGCTTATGCTGAAGACTGATCGATTACTAAAATTTTATGAGAACCTTTTTTCCCTTTTCGAGGAAGGCAAAGTTATAAGGCCTGCTGCAAAGCTTTTTATTGAGATTTGTAGACCAATTTGTTGACCGCGTTTACCGCCAATGGTCAAACGTGCACGATTCGTTGATTAATTGGAGCACAATATATATTATTTATTTATTGACATTGCTTGTTGAGTTTTAAAAAAGGGTGAATGATGGGAGCAAAATGACTGGGAAAAATCTAGCAAGCTGCAGACAGCAGTAACGACGCAGACAGACGTTAATCTCAGGATTTCTCTTGCCACATCTGTACCGTTTCACATGCCATGAACCAGGCATTTATCATGATTGATCACTCGTGTGAATTCACATCCCTCAACAGCCCCCATCTTCGATTTGACTTCCTACAGAGATCAAGGCAATTTGAAATAGGAAAACGTTACATTTACACAAGTTTTTCTTTTTTCTTTTTTCTTTTTTTTTTTAAAAAAATAGTAATATGCATTAATAATCATGATTATGTATTACTGATTATAAATGTATAACTAATAATCTTATAAGTATTGTATTAATAATAATTTTTTTTGAATGCCAAAAAAAAAAAAAATTCGTTTTTGTTGATAAGCCAAAATTAGCTCATGAATTTAATTTGACGATGGTAAAGAGTGGTCGTTATAAACATGCACTGCCACCAGACTCTTTTTTTTTTTTTTTTATTTTAAAATTAATACTGATAATAACTTCAAACACACTAAAATATATAACAAACAGTAGTAATTATAAATATAATTGTTTATAATATGCACATATAGCAAAAAGAAAAAAGACATTTATCGATAATATCTCACATATATTGAAAAGAATTGTTAAATTCTGTACTGATGTAGAAATGTTCAACATCACAGATGGAGAGAGAGAGAGCAGACTGGCTGATGGGCCACCGGCCACTTAATGTAATTAATTCCAGGAAGATATTAAGGAGCTCAGAACATAATGGACTCTGCACACAGGCCTAGCTAGGAGGAGGAGGGGCATCTAGTATAAGAGTCTAATAGAAACAAAAGTGAAGACAAAATGAGCCGATAATACAAGTCTGTTAAAAACGTCTGTACAGTGTACAACGTAGATAAAAGTTTTCGTAGTGTACAATTATGCCAACAAAGTCAAGTCTATAAGGGAATCCTAGGAATTAGGAAAGCCCTCTTTTGTACTTAAATCAGGATTTAAGAGAAGGGAAAATAATTGAGATCCAAGACCAAAGGGGCCGTTAATTGAAGATTGAAGATGCATACGTCTCCAATTATTAGATTATTGATTAACTAGGGATTGTAAAAACGGTCACCACAACGACATTTCCAACCGAGTGGCTTGTAATTTGAGTACTTGTTATCGTCCGTTGCAAATGGGTCGGGAAACTTAACACGATCGATATAACCTGGTTGGGCAGGGCTATGACTTGGTTGAGCAGGGAGTTGCACAGCCATGCATGGACGACAGCCATTGCATTTGTTGTGGCAACTTGGTGGGGTTGACCCCAGCCTTGTTTTCTCCTGAAACAACGTTCCCTACACTCACACAAAACGAAAAGGAAAACCCCATTTTCACAACTCAACCGCCCATTCATAAAATCAAACCAGATTCATAAACTTCACATTTCACACAGTCACACGCATAGAGACAGAGAGGCAGAGAGAGAGAGAGAGGTGAGTTGAAAGGCACACCTGATGGGGGGCGGTTGGATGTAGGTGTTGAGCAAGGCAGGAGACTTGAGAGAAATAAAGATACAACAATATAAGCGAAATAAGACCTTTCATGTCACCATGAAATCCTTAATTATAGCAATGAAATAAACTTAGCTTAGCAACCATGCACGACCACTACTTCAAAATAGTTCAAATCTCATGTGGTCTGCCTTCCGCAGCCACAAGCAAAAGATGTATCCACTCAAGCAAGATCAAAAGAAAGAGATTCACGGGCATGTATACAAAGGTCATAGAGAGCTAGGGAAGTATGCATAAATGGCGTTAGTTCAGCTACTCTTCCCTCAGAGAGAGAGAGACAAAGGTACATGTGGCAGAGAAATGAAAGGAACAACACGAAAGAAGGTAAACAAATTGGGGGAAAAAAATGAGAAGTGGAGGACGCATTGGGCATGCAGCTCCTTTTCTTAATGTATTGGTTTTATTATACATTGATTTTTATTTTTTATTTTTTTATGCATATTAATTTGAGGCCAATTTAGTAGCTGTGTAGAAAGTGAAAGTATTGTTTCGTCTAGTTTAATCTGAGGTGGTGACACAATATGAAAAGGTGGGGGCAGTGGCAGTCTCACTTTTCTTTCTTTCAGTTTTCAGGTCACAGACATGTAAATAAAGGGCTTGAATGCAACTGCATTATCTCTGAATATAACTAATTAATTGGATATTGGAATATCCTGTCCTTTTTGCCCGAAGAAAAAAAAATATTTTTTTTTCTTTTTCTTTTTTCTAGTTTGTATTGTAAAGCATTTTGTCTTTCTGTTTTTTTTTTTTTTTCTTTCTTGAAAAAATAATGATAATTGAAATACACACAAATTAACTTAACTGAGCAAGAAATCTTAAGAAATGCGTTATTAGTATCAAAACTAGCAAATTTAGGTTAACTATTTAAACTTTTTATCTTAATTTTCTAGAAATAACTCCAGCATTATTGAGCCATAATTTTTTTTTTCTTTATTGGTTACGAATGATATCTTTGATTAAATTGCACAATAAACAACTTAAACCTTGAATGAAGATTGCTAGGCTTTTTTTTTTCTTCTTATTTCTGTTATTTTTTGTCAGTAACTATTTTCTTAATGACTTTTTTTAATAAAAAAAATTAAGTGAACACAAAATTACTAAACCCAAATAAATATAAATAATTTTTATACTATATATGTAATGTAACAGAAAGTGTTTAGAGAGAGAGAGAGAGAGAAAAGAGATAGAGATTTACCCTTCTAGTAGTCATAGATTTTCTCCCGCTACTGTGGTCCTCTCCTGTCACGTGCAACTTGAATGTGTTGGGTAGTCCACAGGCAACTTGACTATGCCAATGCTCTTAAAGCTTACATCCAAAATTGCTAGCTACTCTTACTGCGGTATATATTAATCGCTTGAAAAATAGATTATATCTGAGGGTGATGGCCGCAGGTGGGTCAGTCTACAAAGGACTCTCACTAACATTTTTTGAGTGCAATATGACAATTGACATGCCATGATTGATATTGGAACGCTGCGAGTTACATTAAGACGTGAAGGGTTCGAAAATTCCTCTAAAAAACTGGTGTTTTGCCATGTGCATGAAACCTAGAAAGTTGAGATACTTTCATCATGCCCCGAGAAAAGGAGGACAAAAGAAAAAAGAAAAAAAGATATTGACAATTATAAGTAATGTTAAGCCTATCTGCGAGCCACTCTTTTTGTTTGCCTTTTCAATGTTTCTTGATTTGTTTTACCTGGCTTTCACGGATAACAGCACATCGCAGTTTAGTCCGAGATGCCAGCGAGAGCCTGGGAGAGCACAGTGACAGTTGGACCACCATTGTAACAGACATGGGTTCCCATTATATGTGGCCTAAAAAACTAGCCCGAAGGCATCTCTGGACATTTTTCAATAAAAAAATAACAGTTTGATTTTTATTTTTTTTCTCAATTTCAATTTTTTTCCCAAAATTACTAAAGGCTGCAACCAACCAAGACGAAAATATATGTGTAGCGAGATATAAAAAATGTTCAATAACATTTAATTACACCTTCTTTTTTTTTTTTGACTACACATTTGTCGCGTTTAGTAATTTTAAACAGAAAAATTAAATTAAAAAAGAAACTAAGATATTATTTTTTTATTAATTAAATTCGACAAATGAGATCGTCTTGCCCTCCTCTCCTTGGACACGAAAATAGTAAGGATTGTCCGGCTACGCTCCGTGTACTTCAATGCTTTGCTTTGGGCACCGGGCACGGCGAGAGCGGGCGGCTCAACTAGCCCTCCAGTGTTACCTACTTTGAAAACTTTCGCTTCAATTCACAGAAAGATTGAGGCCATAAATTTTTCTTTTCTTATATATATATATATATATATATATTGATCGTAACAAAAAAGACAAGAAAAAGAATGTGCATTCATCAAAAGAAAAAAGGTGGATCAGTAACTATATATATATATATATATATATATTTGATGGTAAAATGCTTTTTATAACTGATATGAATAAGAGGAAATCTTTTTCTTTCCTGGACGAGTTTTCAAAATCAGTGATTGGATCACTTTTAACAAAATGGGTATGCAAAGATCAATGGCGGATGTTTTGAAATTGGGCCTAATTTAAAGCAACATCAAATACACTTTAAAGTTTATACCAATATGATCTCAAAGAGTACTGTACTGGATTAAGTCAATTGTTTCCGGACATTGAAAACTAGTTTGTGGTAGTCTTTCAATGGTTGCTGGCAGAATGCATTATGTCTGGCCATACGCTCAACACAATGGACAATTGATGACGCTATCAGCGTCACGTTATGTCTCGTCTCCCATACCCGTCTTCTAGTTCCAATGCAGTAGTCACTTCTCCCTCTCCCTCTCTCTACAATCTTGTAGCCAAATGTGCATGACAGGAGTGCTTTGTTGTAAATTTTTCCAGCTCTGTCAATTCCCTTGCGTCGGATATGGGGATTGAAAGCTCTCGGTTCAAGGAGTCGGAAAATTGCTAGCCTAAAGCAAACTACTCTACCTGTAAAATCAATGAGGGTTTCAGATTGACCTTCTTTATAACGGAAAAAGAATTTTAGACCTCAACAATTCAAACCCCGAGACATAGGTGGAAGATATCATACATAATGATCATATCAGAAAAGTGCAAGATCAAGACAGTTTCAGAAGTGCGTTCAGGAAAGGGAAAATAGAAACAAAAAAAAAGAAAAAACAAAAACAGTTTCAGAAGTCCAACAACTCAACTTATGATGTAGGGACAAGAAAACTTATTTAAACAAAAAGTGAGTCCAAACGAATCCAGTATGTGAACTGTTGGAGAATGGTAGGGTGAAAATTACAGAGCAGGAAATGGTCAAAGAAAAATGGATGAGACATGGAGAACACAACAATTCTCAATATTTTCCACCACGTAGAAATTTTGAAGAAGTAATCAATTTTATCCCTAGTAAATGGATAATGGAACAAGTTGTCAAATTGCAAGAAGTGTAGCCATCTTCCCTAGCTGCTGGGACAGAACAGGGTTAGCAACAGGGAATTTTTGGATGCTCAAGCACGATCTATTAGAGCAAGCTGATGGCATCCTTTGATATATTAGATTGTGTTCACTACATAATTTGACATTTGCACCCACAACCCAGGCTCCATTAGAACATAGCAACCTGACCTATGTGATTGTCCCCTTCATTAGAACTTGGCACTGTGACCTATATGATTCCTCATCTATGATCACAGGCGGTATACTCCACGTTCCAAGCGAATGTCCAGAAACTTTTCCCCCTGCATGTGGAATTAATTGTCAATGAATGCCTGGACAAAGAAATGTCACTCCTCATGCTGTAAACTTGAATGCAGGGGAATTACCTTCTTTCGTGGCTTCTTCACATCTCTTCCTGTAATTTGAGGAAAGTTGAGGGTCCAAAGTTCTCAGTAAACTATCATACTTCTCCTCAGCATCGCTAATGTGTTTGGCCTAGGAAGTAAAAAGAAAAACCACTTTCTATTAGATAACCAAAAAGGTATTATAGTTGCAAGATAGCTGTCTGGTCAGAACAAACAGAACTTTCGGGGGTTCCTAGATTATACCTAATCAATGTATTATCACTAGTTAGGACATTAATAAAACCACAAGATTAACACGTTATATTTTTCTCCTTGGGAAGAAAGTAGTCACTTTCGTAAACTAATGTATGAGGATACTTGATAAGCACTCTTTATAAGAACAAGTTCACTAAATTGACCGGTTATGAAAATTTCCAAACAGAACTTTAATTGTGTGGGTGGAATTGCTTATGTGACAATTATATAAGCGATCCTTAGAATTGAAAACACCATGATATCTCATTTAAGAATTTTTATAATTTGATCTTATTTTATGTCATCATAGTTGTCCTAATCAAGAATCGCCAATGGGAGTCAATGTTGGGCAAGTCATGAATTATATGGAGAAGGTTGACTATACTGACAGACCCCGTGCATGATAAGGCCAATCAAACCATTTTGACATTCCTAAGTCAAGATACATAGCTAAGCATTAATCTTAATCTATGAAGAACAACTGGAGAAAATTGACTGAAAAGAATTTGGAAACTTTTAGGGTAAAATGTGATATTTGAAATACAAGAATTGAAGTGCAACTTATTGAAAATAATTACTCTATAGGCAAGGTTTGAGAGCCAAAATCCTCCATAAATACCCCAAAAGGCCAGCCACCTCCACTGCTAATAAATTAGGGTTTTGGGCTCTCTCCAATATCTCTTTCACCTAAACCTTTTTAGGAGTTGTGAGAGTTGTTTTCCCATTGTTCATGTGGATAACCATTAAAAGCTGGATAATTGGACAGTTGTGGTTTGAGACAATTCACCTAAAAGTTTCAAGATAGAGATCTCCAGAATTCTAGATGATATTCCTGACAGCTAGATTAGAATGCGATCATGTTTAATATGCAGCACAATCTATTCTTATGAATCAACAGTTTTAAACTGGTACTTCTCTACGTATTTATTCAATTAAAATGACCATGATTCCTAAAACCATTTACTTATTTACACCAGTTCAAACTAGAATAGCTGTCTCTCTCTCTTTATATGTATATATACACATATATATCTATACACAGCAAGGAAATGGAGGAACTTATAAATTCACCATCTATGCAGTCAAATTAAAAGAGACAGCAAGGGAATTGAGGAACTTATAAATTCACTAGAGTTGCCCAGAATTGTGCATTTGCTGTTAGTTAATAAACAATATAACAGCTTGGACTACTTACCAACATAACTGGAGCTGCTGAAGGTCCATAAATTCTAACAAACATGCGCAAAACATTGAAATTATTTTCCAGTACATCATCCTACATGAAATCAAATCTTTGAAAAATAAGACACATAATTAAGTGGAGCCAGATTATAGCTAAGATTCATATCAATAGATGAATACCTCATAATCAAACCTGCAACACCATCGAGCCAACTTGGCAGTTAGTGAAACTGGTCAGGTTTAGCAATTCAATTGTAAAATTGGCAAATGAGATTATCACTTATCACCATAACAATATAACCATGGATAGATCTAAAAGCAGTGAAAGGTGCTTCACTCATTCAGGCAAAATTCAAGGAGTGATAGTGCAGGCATACATACACCAAGCTATAAAGAAAATTCAAAATGTTAAATGCAAGGTAATGTAACTTTATAGCCATGGGCCACACCATAAATGTAACCTATGGGAAGAGATAATTAATAGCATACAGAGATTTCCTTGAATAATATTTTCTGCTGTTAAAGAGCCACATGATTTTTCCATGTGCCCTACAAAAATTAAATCATCAGAAAGAAAAGGAAAGAACTCACAGATCATCAGATACTTCCACTAGAAATTCTGACATTGATAGGAACTGCATATGCAGGTCATTCACCTTCAAAACAGCTTTAAGGAAACGTCATTTAGCGTAATGACATATTAATACTGTTAGACAAGCATTTGAAATGATGTTAAAGCCTGACAGTTTAAGGGGTATTTCTGCTCTGCTTAATGAACTTAGTTCATACAATGAAGCCCACAAGGAAATACAAACTAACAACACTAGTATGGTGAGAAAACTTCTAGCAAGAAGTCATTACATCAATTTATACAGGAAGGACAAACATTTAATACTAATACTTGTGGTGCAAAGCACCCCTCTGTGGTATCCACCCACTGGTGTGTTCAAGTGCCATGTTTTATCTTGCCTTCACACTATTAACAGCTAACAACTAGTGACTATACTTAGCTTTTTATTTTATTCGGTCAAAGAACAAACAATTGGCTGATGTCAAGGAGAGGATTGGTAACCCAGTGTACTATTCTTAAAAATAAAGATGAAAGGGTGAACAAAGTGCTTTCAATTTAGATCTCAAGCAAGGAGACAATCATCTGGTTAATAGAATTGAAAAAAGAACTATAAATAGTGTTGACTAAACTCAGTAACAGATATTACCTTTGCCCCCCTCAGCTGATACAGGAGAAGATTAAGCACTCGGTAATCAAAGGATTTCAGATGTATTGCCCTCATTACGTCTTCGACAGATATCTGAAACATATATTTACAACATAATACATACAGAGAATAAGTATTTGGAGCAGCAATGTCTCACAGCTAATTATATCCTTCAGAAAGAATCAAGAATTACATGAAAAATTTTCTGTTGGTCAACTTAGATTTCTTTTTTCAAGTTTTTTGGGAACAGAACAAAGCAGGTAGCAGATAGATTTTTTTTTAGCTGTTGAGCACTGAAACTAGAGAACAACCTTGATACCTATTTCAGCATCTTTATGGAATGCTGAACTGATTTTTACTTTGAATCTGCATCTTGATGCAGCTTTCTCAGTTCTGCTCACAACTGATCCAACAATATATTCTTTATTCCTTACAAAATTATGTGCAATGTGCAGTAGCTGGAAGCAAAATATCTCATGAATATAAAAGCCAAAATTATTTGATGAAAGATTGTGGAAGTTATTCACTTTGTCCATCTCAATATCATGTTCAATTGCATTATATACTGTTCTTTTGATTCTCATAGGCTTCTTTCAAGTTAAAACATCAAAAGCAATTTCTTTCTTTTTGTAGCTATGCAGTGAAACATGAAATTATTTAAGAAACATTTTATGGCATATTTTTCATTTCATACTTAGCTGAGGAAATTAATATGAAATGTTCACTTAAACAGCTGAAACTCTACTGAATGTGTTACATTTGCAAATGACAACCGAACAAAGAAAAAAATAGAAACCCTAAAAGGTAAACTGAAATACCACCATGATATGATTAGTAAAGAAAGAATCTGATTATCTATGCACCTCTTTTTGATTCATGAGTGCGGAACAAAGCTTTCTTTCCAAAGCCCAATACTCTTCTCCAGTGCTGATTTCTTCTCTTATTCTTTTCCCATTGAGAAGTAAACAAGAGAACCCAGTTCAAAACTCAAAGTCCCTCCTTTCCCAAGAAGAATGGTAGCAAAACATACTAGACTTTACCTCCCTGTCAGAAGACCAAGACATTCAAGCTGTCCCACAAGTGGCCTCAAGGGATCAGTTTTGAGCAGATCTATAAACTTAGTGTTCCTGTTTCCTTCCTGCATCTCAAACAGAATGACAACAGACAATGAAGCTTGATAGAGTAATGAAACAAATAAGGTGTCAAGTTTCTCCAACTTCTCTTGTTACCACCTCATATACTCTTTCCATATCTGTAATCCTACTTGTTGGCATATTAATTATCTGTTCATTCAGACTGTCCATCTGCACCAACAAGACCACAACCGTTGACAGGAAAGTAAAGGATAGACCATCAATCAGAATATAAAAGGAAAATAGTTCAATTGACTGCATATCACCAGTTTTATTACCTGATAAATATAACTTTCAGTGTACGAAAGTAGGGGTAGGTATTTGAATATGGACTGTGGCTTGTTTGCGTCTATGCCATGAAACATACAATAAGATCTACACTGTCAAACGGAAAAAGAAAAAAGATAACATGATGTCATCTCCTTCTATGGTAGAAATAAAAATTATGATTGGCTTATTCATATGCTTGTTTCTAAAAGGTTAGAGTTTATTCACCAAAGCTCCTAAACAACAAAAATACAACAACAACAAAGTCTTAATCTCAAATTTAATTGGAGTCAGCTAAATGAATATTTTCTCGCCATCATGTTCTATTGTGCACTAGATCAGCTGCGAGACCTAATTATTTTAAATCCTTCCTAACTAAATATTCCCAGGTCAACTTAGGTTTACCCCACTTAACAAGAGCATTTGCTGATCTATATTGGACATGTCCAAATCAAAGCAAAGATCACTCCCTCAATTTATCTCCAATAGGTATTTACAGCTCCTTTCTTACGAATATCTTCATTCCTAATTTAATTCTTCCTAGAGTGTCCACACATCCTTTGAGTCACCAGATTTTGACAGGCAAGGCATTCAAGCCATGAGACTGTCAAATAGAGACCAACATGTTTAGAGCAAATGAGATAAGAATTGGATTCAAGTTGCTTGCATTCAATTCAATTCAAGATGCCACTAATGATGCTGAGTACTAGCCGCATTGATCTATTTCAACACTAGTCACTATTGAAAGTAACAATGATCAGAAAAATCAGACTTAGTTCATGTTTGCAGGTGGGCGGCTACGGAAAATGTATGTTTGATCAATATTAAGATGTGCACCAAAAGACAGCACAGTCAACATAGCCATTCCCCTCAATTCAACCACCATTTGTCAGGAGGACAAGCTTTGTACACAAAAACCAGATAAATTGCTTACAAAGTCCTCCAGGGTAGAATTGGCTCGTTGCATCGCCTCCAAGCCAATCACATTCTTGTCCATGCCTTCAAAGTTACTAATAAGCGGGAAAGCATTTCCAACACAACTTTGTTGATACCCTGCAACAGAAAATGAAACTTCTAGACACAGGTTCCTGAATGGACACTCCAAAAACCTTTTTTTTTTCTTAAAAAGGAACTGATCCTGCACGCTTGTTTGTCAATTCCATTTTTTTTAGACCTTGTTTATGAAACAAGAGCGATGCTTCCTCGAGGAAGGGACGCGAAAGCTGCCAACAACAGAAAAAAAAAAAAGGGGTTCAAAATTGACTGATTGAATTAATAGTAATAACAATAATTAACGAAGCAAATACCAACGAGAGAAACTTTGTATTAGTGTCACCGCCACTCACTCTTGGCAAGTGGTCACGAATTAAACGGCACTTGTCGTCGATGTCGAGGTCGCCGCACGGTCGTGCCTGGAACACACATTAATGATTTTGATTAATGATGATGCTTTTTTATTAGAGAATTCTCTTTTATAACTTTCTTTATTTTTGGAGGACGAAAGAGGAAAAATGGAGGGAATTTTTTTTTTTTTTTTTTTACCAGAAGGAGGATGAGATTGGCGAGGAAGCGAGAAGAGTCGTCGTTATTGTTGTCATCGGAAGAGGAGGGAACAAAACCGTGTGATTCCATCAATGCTAGCATTCTCTGCACTTCTTCCAGCTTCTTCAACTCCTCCATTTCTCTCTATCTCTCTCTCCGGAATTTTCACTCTCTACCCTTTTTCTCGGCACCGCAGCGTTTAGGGGGGCGGAATCAAAACAAGCACGAAAGAATGGAATCACGGGAGGCGACACGACACCGTTTTAGATTATTTCGATAGTCCTTTGTTTCTGTTTATCTCTTTATTCCGGAATTAATTTTATCCCATAAGATTCACAGGCTCAATTTCAGATACATTTTCCTTTTTCAGCATAGCAATAGATTTCATCTATAATAACAAATTAAAAAAAAAAAAAAAAAAACATAAAAACTAACAAGCTTAGGCTTCTGGTGTCAGTTCGAACTAATATTCCATTAAGTACGTGCGAGTTGATTGCACTGCCACGAACATTAAATTTTAAAATAGATACCTCCCAGAGAAGGCTTTCCATACCCTAATCAAAACGGCAAGGTTTACACCTAAACCCCGGACAGGTCCAGCCCGTTAACAACAAGACGTTCTCATTTCTCATCAAGGATAACCATTCCCCAGTGGACCCCATAATTAGACCTCCTTCCTCAGACCGACATCGTCGGGATGAACCCGCACATGCTCAAGCCCACCGGATGACACAAATAACAATACACATTTACCCTGCAACTCGTTCAAACTCCCTAAAAAGCCATCATTTAACCTATTCGTTAATGCCACTAAAAGAGAGGAAAAGGATTGCATCATGCCTTGAGTTTTGAACATTTGCTAACAGCTTGATTCTGAATTGAAGGGAGGGGGGCGGGAGAAGGAAGAAAGAGAGAGAGAGAGAGAGAGAGAGAGAGAGAGAGAGAGAGAGGTGGGTAGGAACAACTTCACAAAGATTACAAATGTCTTTTCTTCTCTCTTTTTCTTCCCCGAAGGATACAAATCACATTAGTCTAGCCTGGGAGAGCAGAAGGTAAATCCAAATACAGCCACAAGATAACGCATACGACTGTGAGGACAGGTAAAACGTCGTCCTAAATGTCATAATGCCGTGCTCCCCTCTTCATTATTCCATCGTTTTCTTTTTCACTTCCCTTGTCACACTCAGCGTTGGCAAAATCGGATCAAGAAGACTTGGAAACTTTTCCCGAATGACAATTCAAAGGCTTGTGATGCAACTGTAGTTGTAACCCAACTGCCATTAAGGAAATGGGTTAAGCAAATCAAATTTATGAATGCAGTAACAGCAGAGGAATCTGATTAGCATTTGTTGCTTCAAATACTTAGGGTCTGTCATTGTTGGTTCCCTTTCCACTGGAAGCCTGAACCTCGCGGGTTTCCATTTGTTTTACCGCCTCTTTCAAATCAGAGGTTTCAATCCTATCTTGCTCTTCATTGGATTTCTGTTTGCTTTCCCATAATTTCCCATTCTTTCCAATTGCAAGAATAAGTTCCAGTTGTTTTTGTTGTTGTTCCTGCAGGAAATACTCAGCAACAAGAAATCGCAATCAAAATTAACAGCACTTTAGACCATTTCACAACATTTTAAAGGAATTCATTAATTGAATTATTGATGACATACACACATGTTCCAATACACAATCAAAATGGTAGAAATGTAAAAAGAAATCACTTTTGTCCTCAAATACATATTAAACTATGATTCCCAGAAGACTTCTCTGGGGAGCAGTATAAAAATGAACAGAATGATCCCAATCATTTTTACTACAGTGATAGTAGCCTGTGTGCTGAATGGGTCTTTCATCAAGCTTATTTCACCAATGACAACTTGTAAAGGTTTTAGGTGGACTTTCTTAAATCTCCCAGAACTGTGTGAAAGGGAAGTCAAAGTTGCCAAATGCCATATGCTATAGTAGCTTTTAAAAGCCACAAACCAGAAAAATCTGACAAGAACTTATGCATGTGGCCTCTTGTCCAGATACACCGCAAAACATCAAGCAGAATAAACAAGAAGCAATATTAAGATACACTAAGATCCATAAAACACTATAACTGTAAGCTAGCTTGACCTGATACTCAAGTGAAGCAGCCCTCCTCCCTCATATCAACTATAACCTATCATAGAAACTGGTTGAAACTAGAGGAACCCATTGCCATTACAGTTAAAGTTACCTGCATTGCTAGCAAAACCTTTAGCATTTCGCCAAGCTCCTTTTCCAGAATATCTTCTTGCACAGCTAGTGCTCGAGTGGCCTCAGAATTTTTCTGAGCCAAAACTGCAGTCTTCAAACATAGATCACAATAAATAGAAACAAAAGAGAGCTATCTTTCTAAATGTTTCAAGTCATCTGTGGTGACTTATGAAAAACTTTCAGAATTCTCCTGCCCAAGAAGGGCCATTAAGGGCAGATCAACTATTTAGTCAGGCATTGGACAATGCTACACAGATAAGACCAATGATTCCAGCTATTTTGCAATACACAAGCTTTCTTTTGTCACTGTAATCTACACTGCTCTAGCCTCCTGGAGTATTGGCCATGGTCATACTATCTTTGGACCTAAATTGATTTAAAAGATGACAAGCATGCATTAAAGTCATGTAGAACTATTAAAGAGAGAATGCCAACAGTATACACGTACCCACCAGAAAAACAGGTGATTAGAGCATTGATTTATGTGGCTCCTAGAAACATCATGAATGTCATTCTTGGAAGAAAGAAAAGCAGAGGCAATTAGTTGTATAGATACTCAGAGACATCTTAAAGTTGCTTTTGTAAAGTTTTCCATTGTTGAGGCATTGAAAATGAAGCTTTAAATGTGAACAAGATTGTTTCAGCCGTCTATGCTCTCGCATGTGATCTCTGAAATTTACCTGAAAATCTGATATTCTTTCATTTCATAAGCTACTTCTCAAGCTAAATATGATATTCTTTCATTTCATAAGCTACTTCTCAAGCTAACTGTCCGTCCACAAATTCATCTAGAAACCATTTTTTCACTCTTCTACATCCATCCTTGTCTACATCTTGGCCATTAACAACAACAACAACAAATTGAATCATCAGTGAACAAAATTTCTAAAGCAAAAATAACGATTGCGAGTACCTCAGCTATGGGTTGCTTCAAAGATTTCCTTGTAAGCCGAAACCGAATCCCCAATTTCTCAAGCTGCCTCGACAAAACCCGAATTATGGTGGTGGAAGTCCGCTGATCCTCCTCCAATTTCTCAATCCTCCCCCGCAAATTCACTTTCTCCCCACCGCTGGCCCTAGCCATCTCCCCACAAATCCGCCGCCACTGCCGCCTCCTTATCCACGAGCCAATGGCCATACCAATCGCTAAAACCACCGCGCCCCACGCAAACCCACCGTTACTACCTATTGCCCACAAACCCATCCTTTTCGAGCTCAAAACCGTGCAATTCAACGCATATCCAACCATAACAATGGTCGATGACAAAAAACACAACAACTCGGCAAATGTGAGAAAAGCATCGAGGCTGAAACCATCAGAACTCTGCGTCCGCCACGCGTCATCGGACCGGTACACTTTGAGAGAGAAATTATGGGGCTTGAGTGCAAAACCCAGAGGGATTTTGTGGTTTAGGGTTCTGTACTGTAAACACTGATAATTCAAGGGGGCGGTGACGTTACAGGAGGTAATCGGAAAAGAAATCTTACAATTTCCCTGAGAGTAGTGATCGACGTTGATGGCCGCGGCGGTCGCGGTGAAGTCGAGGCTGCAGCGAGAGGGTGAGTTAGTAAAGAGGTGCTGGGCCTGGGAGGCGAGTGAGAGAGGCATTGTCGTTTCTGATATGAGTTAGTGTCGTTTAAGCATATATTGGATTAAGGTTTCGCCAAATGTTTGGAAAGTGAGAGGGGACATGCGCTTCAGAGAGAAAAATGAGAGAGTTATAAAAGTTCATCCTTTACCGTGTTCAATCATGAGTTACAAAAGTTCATTTGCATGTTTCCTATTCCTCTCCAACAATTGACGAGTGTTTTTTTTTTCTTTATTTCAGAAGTTAATAATAACTATATTAAATTTAAGTTTGAGAAATGAAGAGCTCTAAGAAACCTAATAAAAGCCCATTTAATTTTTTTTTTTTTTTTAAATCCAATAAGTATGTGTCTATTATGATAATCTCTAATAATGTCACCGCGTAAAGCAGATTTTACATTAATTGCATATATTTTACTGATTTCTCTTCTTAAGAGGGTCTCTCTGGGGTCTATAGAAATGGTTGGAATATGTTTCCATTATTTAAGAAAAGTTGAGACCCTCCAACTTAGCAGGATCTCACATGTCCCGACGGCTTGTGGTTCCTCCTCCAGAGCGACTGCCCCGGCACTCCAGACGCACTCACCCGTGAATCCTTTCGACGCCATCCCGACAACCAACTATTTTCTACGCTTTAATTTCCTTGGGATCCACACATTTTGGAATATCCAATTTAATCGTTGTTCCCCGGCTCTTCTGTGTGTCAGTTGCGACACACTGATTGCATTCGGTTGATTTGGGCCACCACACGCAATTATAAGACACAATGGTCCTAAGCTTACTCTGTGTACAGCGACCCCCCCCCCCCCTAAAACCTCTGCGTTCTCCCACTCTCTTGCAAAAGCCTCCGGCCTCTGTCTCGTCTCTCTCCCTCAGGCCCTTTATTTGAAAGTTTAGCGCGGAGAGGAGCTTCGTTCCAGCCAGAAAATGGTTCTCTCTACTCTCTCATCCAAACCTCTTTACATTCTCTCTCAAGCCCACAACAACCACCAAGTGTCATTCTTTTCCCCGGAAACAAGAAGTCCCACAAGCAGAGAATCTCCACCGTCCACGCCGACGAGCCCGCTAAAAATCCGGTGGCCGTGAAGCACTCCGTTGCGTCCCCCGCGACCGTGAAGTGGGCCCTGCACAGCTGGAAAACGAAGAAAGCATTGCAGCTGCCAGGGTACCCGGATGCCAATGAGCTGGAGTCGGTGCTGAAGACCATTGAGTCGTTTCCGCCTATTGTCTTCGCCGGAGAAGTCAGGAGCTTGGAGGAGAAGCTGGCGGAGGCTGCCATGGGGAATGCCTTCTTGTTGCAAGGTGGCGATTGCGCCGAGAGCTTCAAGGAGTTTAGTGCTAATAATATCAGAGATACTTTCAGAATTCTGCTTCAGATGAGTGTTGTGCTTATGTTTGGTGGCAAAATGCCTGTGGTTAAGGTTAGATCCGCCTTCACAACATTTTAAAATTTTCCATTTTTTGGGGTTATTTGTGAATGCATAGGCAATATTCTTGAGTTGGTATTTATCTTTACTGATTTAGGTTGTCAAAAAAAGGATAAAGTTGGCGCTTTTTTTTTTTTTTTTTCTTTGAGGGAAACAATTGAGTTTGACGATTAAGAGTTGTTGGATTGGTTTTAGGTAGGGAGAATGGCTGGTCAATTTGCAAATCCTAGGTCAACCGGTTTTGAGGAGAGGAATGGAGTAAAGCTGCCAATTTACCAAGGGGACAACGTTAATGGAGATTATTTTGATAAGAAGTCAAGAATTCCAGACCCTCAGAGGCTTATAAGAGCTTATAGCCAGTCTGCTGCAACTCTCAACCTTCTTAGGGCTTTTGCTACTGGAGGGTATGCTGCAATGCAGAGGGTTACCCAATGGAATCTTGATTTCGCAGAGCACAGTGAGCAAGGTGACAGGTATGCAAAACTAATGAGGCATTGATCAGATGCATTTGCGACTTAATGATCTAAAATTAAAAGGGAGACTTCGTCGTTCATTATTGTAACGGAAAGTTTAATTTTTACAATCTTTTCATGGAGGTCAGATCTTTCTAAAGATCTGAGTTGAGGTGTTTGACTGTTTGACATTTTTAAAGTGATTGATACTCGGTTGGTTGACAGGTATCAAGAACTGGTTCACCGTATTGACGAGGCCCTAGGATTCATGGCTGCTGCAGGACTTACGGTGGATCACCCTATCATGACCACCATAGAGTTTTGGACATCCCATGAGTGCTTGCTTTTGCCCTACGAACAAGCACTTACAAGGCTGGATTCAACTACTGGCATGTAGCATTGTTGTTCAGCTCACATGCTTTGGTGCGGAGAGCATACGCACCAGCTGGATGGTGCCCATGTGGAGTTCCTTGGAGGAATTTCCAACCCTCTTGGAATAAAGGTATACTTTTGGTATATTTTGTCTAACTCATATAGTAAACTTGATCATCATCCCGAATTGCAACACGGTTTCCCTTACTTGCCAATTGTATTTTATTGCATTTATTGATTTGCTAACTACATCAGTTAGAACATGCATAACTGGCGATCAAATTAAGTAGAATTAGCAGCTTTCCAAGCAGATTAGATCATTTTTTTTAATACATTTAGGCATTTAACTGTGACTTTTTGTGGAAGCTCCTTTACTTCTGTGTTGTTCTAAAATTCAGCTATGCAGTAGCATGCGGAAGTGATCCTACCATTTTTACATTGTCATCTCTTTGTTAAACATTAAAGTTGATCATTCCACAGCTTGCATGCCTGTATCCCAATAGAAATCACTGTAAAGAAATGGTATTTTTCATGTAATTTGGTTGCCTATGCTTATGATGCTCCCTGTACCTGATCAGTTAATTCATACAAAGTTTACATCATTATTAGTTTGGAATGTTAGTGGACAATTACCTATTCATTTAGAAATTTTTGTCTATGGTTGTTTTCATGGCTAACCTGCAATGCTTTTCTTGGTACCGTGTGTAATGCCGATGTGATATTTTGACATTGTTGTGGCTCTGGCTAATGACTATTTTTTGCTGGAAAAATTTAGGCTGAAAGTGTGCCTTTTCATTCAGGTGAGCCAAAACATGGATCCAAGTGAGTTTGTCAAAATCATTGAGATCTTGAATCCTAATAATAAGCCAGGAAGGATGACAATCATCTGCAGAATGGGTGCTGAGAACATGAGAGTCAAGCTGCCTCCCTTGATCAGAGCAGTTCAAAGGGCAGGACAGATTGTAACATGGGCCTGTGATCCAATGCGCGGGAACACCATTAAGGCACCATGTGGGCTAAAAACACGTGCATTTTATTCAATTTTGGTATGATTCATTCCCTAGTTATTTGTCTACATTGTTGTTTTTAATCATGTGGTAAACAAATGGTATCTGAGCATTCCATTAAGTATTGATTTCTGTGGAGAGAAGATGTAGTGAATGTAGAAGATGTAGTGAATGTGGAAAATGAACGAAGTCAAACTCATTGTGTAGTATCTGTCTGCAGGCTGAGGTGCGTGCATTCTTTGATGTCCATGAGCAAGAAGGAAGCCATCCTGGAGGAATTCACTTAGAGATGACGGGCCAGAATGTGACCAAGTGCATTGGGTGGTCTTGTAGAATAACTTACAATGACTTGAACACACGCTATCACACACAATGCGACCCCAGGCTCAATGCCTCACAGTCTCTTGAGCTTGCATTTATTATTGCAGAGAGACTCAAAAAAAGGAGGACAGGAAGCGGGGCATCTGCTTCCCTCGAGTGAATAGTAGGCATCTCGAAGGTCTTACATCAACCTCTGTCTATAACGTGCCGATTTATTTTTTGTCTATATGGTTACATCTCGAGAAAATATGTAGATAAACACAAAACTAAGGTTCTTGCATTTACAGCGTCACAAAACTAAGATAATTTTACCCCTTTTTTCTTCACGGGGGCATCTTCTGTTTCTGGAGAGGTGTGCCGTAGGAAAGAAAAAGAAGGAAATATAACAATAAGAAAAGGTGCGTTCCTCAGGACTCTTCTGCCTTTGTGAGGTGGCAGATACCCATTTGGACACGGGAGATCATGGCGGAGATTGTGCCGTGATTCCTATAAAAGGCTTCATTTTTGGTGGTTGAGTTGGTGGTGTTGCCATCGGTTGAAAGGCGGCACTGGTCTCTCTTTCATTCTTTTTGTTCTCTGTCCCCCACTCTCTTTAATTTGCTGGGAATGGAAACCCCATTATTGGAATGTTTATTTAGTGCCGTGAGTAGACCGAATTCTCTTTTGGAATTCGTGTTAGGTGAAACGTTTCCGTGCCCCCCCCCCCCTTGCTTGTGAAAATATAATTAGAAAGAGGGGGGCAATCCGACTACGCCGCACATTTCTTTCATTTCAAAAAAAAAAAAAAAAAAAAAAAAGAAAGGGAAAAAGACTTTTCAAGTACAATATTAAAAGGACGAGAACTGCACATTTTTATTAGTCGCGATCCAATTGTACTTAGACATAAATTCGTTTCAACAATCATGGAGATGTGTCCAACAGTTTCACCTCCTATACATATTTGTACATGTGGTTTAATCATTATATCATTTATTTTTGATTTTTTTTTTTTTTGGCACATCGTAAAGATTAAATTGCTCATTGCCAGTTTTCATTATATATATATAAACTAATTGAATACAATTTTGTTAAAAAAAATAAATGAATAATTATAAGTTTTAAATCAAAACTAATAAATGAATGAGAGAGTACCGTTATTGGCCGGCCGCGTCCCTTCCGCGCTGCCCTTGAGGACTTGTCCGCAATCCTCGCCATCACTGCCGTCTATTCTCGTCGTCGGGTCGTCCTAGAATCTGACGCTCTCGGTCTTTTTCCATTTAAATAATATCTCAAGTCGAGGAAACATCCTCTGCCGTAGCCTTTACCTACAAACAATTTTACGCTAACCAATCTGTCCGCGCCACATCGCCAAAAAATGCCCACTCCTCAGAAACTTTTTTTTACTTTGATTTACTTGCCTGGCCGGCAAGGCCTCCTCGCTTTGCTGTCACACTGGATTCCACGTGACAATCAGTTTTGCTTCCATTCCACACAAAGAAAGTAAGCGGCATTGCGACTTTAGAAGAGGGATCCGCTCCAGTCCCACTAGCTGCTACAAAGCCCTGTTTTCTTCTCTGGATCGATCGACTATAATTTTTATCTAGAGAGAGAAAGTTTGAGAGAAACAAAGGAGTGTAGAAAAGGGGGCAGGGGAATATGGCGAGTGGTGGTGGAGGAGGAGGGTACGGAGATGCGAGCCAGAAGATAGACTACGTGTTCAAGGTGGTGCTGATAGGGGACTCGGCGGTTGGCAAGTCTCAGATACTGTCTCGATTTGCTAGAAATGAATTCAACCTCGATTCCAAGGCCACCATCGGCGTCGAGTTCCAGACCCGAACTTTAGTCATACAGCACAAGAGCGTCAAGGCCCAGATCTGGGACACCGCCGGCCAAGAACGGTACTCTCTCTCTCTGTCTCTGTACTTTTATTTTTTTCTACTTGTTATACTTGCTAGGTGGAGTTTGTGCTTCCTTTGATTAAGATTTGAACTATCGTAGCAAGCAATTGATGATTTTTTTTTATTTTTGGTTCTTTTTTCGCGAAATATTTTATGTTTTTGGTTTGCTTGGACAAGCAGATACAGAGCAGTCACAAGCGCATACTACAGGGGAGCTGTTGGAGCCATGATGGTGTATGACATAACTAAACGGCAGACCTTCGAACACATACCCCGCTGGCTTGAAGAGCTGCGCGGCCATGCTGACAAGAACATAGTCATCATTTTGATTGGAAACAAAACCGATCTGGAGAACCAGCGAGCAGTCCCGACTGAGGATGCCACGGAATTTGCTCAGAAGGAAGGCCTTTTCTTCTTGGAGACATCTGCGTTGGAAGCCACCAATGTGGAAAATGCATTTCTGACTGTGCTCACGGAGATCTTCAACATTGTGAACAAGAAGAACCTGGCTGCTGATGAAAATCAGGGCAACGGCCCTGCGTCGCTGGCCGGCAAGAAGATCGTCATCCCAGGTCCTGCACAAGAAATTCCGGCTAAGAGCAAGTGCTGCAGCACTTTGTGATCATAATACCCCCAAACCAGCCTCGGACTTTTCGGTTCCAAGTCGTGTGTTTATCTTTCCCTCACTATTATCATGCTTCTATTCTAGAGCAATTTTTGATTGAAAGGTGGTGTATTTCTTTCTCTTTGTTGTAAATCTTTTTAAGCCCAAGCAAATGATTAAAATCTCAATCGAATGTTGTGAGCGTTCCCATGGAATGCGTAGGGCTTTTTGGCCATTTATGGTTAATTTCATCTTCCTTAAATTAGCATTTCGTTGAACGATCATGAAACCTTGTGGCTAGGGTTAGGAAGGATGGCATCTAAATGTAAAGTTTTGTCTATCTGTTCTTTGGGTAGCCCAACGCTCTGATTCATTTATCGGGTAATCTAGTTATGACATGTTGGTAATTCTCTGTTCAGAGTACTACTTAAAAGACAAAATTCTCTTTTGCCTTGGAATTGATTAGAAGCGGAAATTCAAGATCTGCAGCCCAATCTCTGTAACAATGACAAGGGGCTAATGTCGAGCAAACAAAAATTAGAGAGATTATTTTTAATTTTGTGATGCATAATACAAGATTCTAAAAGCAACTAGATTTCACGTGTGGCTCAGCATGAATACCTGCAACAAACAAGACTCCTTTGCCTGCCAATGCAGAAAACAGATTTGACACCACCTTTCGGGCAACAGAAAAGGCCAAATAGTACAAATCTGAACTAGGTGAAGGCAAAGAGAAGGCTCTGCTGTTCAAATCAAGTGTGGTAATGCTCAATCCTCTAATCCACATAGAGAAGGCCACAATGAATGTGCAGCAAATTTAGCCTTCTGCAGCCAGTTCAGTAAGTTTAGGGTCCTCAACCTTACCAAGTTCATTCATGCTCTGGACTTCATCAGCCTTCAAAATGATTCCTTCTGCTGAAGAGCCCTTTTCAATCTCCATTCTCACTGAAAGCCTTTCTAGCATTTCTTGGCAGTCAATAGCTGTGACCATTACACTTAAACTGGCCCTGCCCTTCCAGCAGCCAATGGCAATTGTTGAAGCATCCACCTGGACATTATCAGTCAAGGCTTTGCCATCTGCAGACAAAACAGCAAGGTAAACCGAATTCATCATGGAATGATCTAACAGAAATTAGAGGTGATTCTACACACCTCTCAAAACTACCACACAGTAACCCATCATTAACTCTGATGCCTTTTCACCAAACTTGGCATCCACAAAGTCTGCAAATTTGACAGTTTTATACTGCAAAAGATGCTTGAAGTCTATAGGAGATGCATATAAGATCTGTTTTCTTATGTGGGGAAGAATCACTGGCAATCCTTCGGATGATATCCGAAATGCACAAGGAGCAGAAGTACCTTCTCTCGATGTTTGTCGTTCCTTTATGCAGAATAAGAAAGACATAAGAAACCAAAATCAATCAGTTAGTACAATTTCTTTGGTAAACAAGACCATGCAGCTTTCTTTCAGGAAAGAGAATAGATTATAGGAGTAACAGTTGATGAAGAGCCTTTTGATGTATTGGGATAAGCACCTACCCTTTTATTAGTTTTCCCCTTTGTACTGGTTAAGTGGATAAACTTGATTTATGCTAGAAATAATGAGACTGTAAATGTTTCAATGAAACACAAAGAGCAAACTTAGAACAACAATTTGGTTGATTTCATAATTCTTGTGAGTGTTTGTGAAATAAAACCAACATGCAAGAGAAAGGGAAGGGAATGCTTAGGTAGAGTACAATGGCCAAAAGATAATTCAGGACATATAATATAAATAATAAATGGCAAAGGGATTCACTTACAAACATCTTTAGGCCAACCGAAGCTATCTTAAGTTGCTGGCCAACATGGATATTCAGCTCCTGGACATCTTTAACTGACTTTGAAACATAGTAAATCCTCTTCACATGGTTATTATCACTGTTTCTGGAAATTAAGTGGCCATTGAATGGAAATGACTCATCGATTCCATAGAATGTCTTTATGCTATTGATAATGGTTTCATCTTTAAAGAAAATGACTGGGTCAACTCCTTTCCATTTTCCTTGAATTTGCAACTTTCGCTTACCAACAAGCCTCCCATTATCACTTTTCCCTTTACCTGCTACTACAGCTTCCTCTGAATCATTTTCAGAGTTATTGCAGGGAACAGTCCCCAAAGTAGCATCGCCTGGTTCACTATCAATAAAAACAGCCTCTGAAGCTGTTTCAGAAGAATTTTCCACCTCAGAATCTTCAAAGTTCAGCTCCAATCTGTTCTTATCTTCAGAAAGCTGATTCGACAGTTTTTCTTGAGGCCCATCTTTCTTAGAAACCAAATTCCCCCGCTGACTAGGTTTTTCCTGAATTGCTGCAGAAACACAAGTTAGACACTACAAATGTGTAAAATTGAAAAGGAATAGGTGAAACAGATTTTCCTTGCTGTGGACAGAAATATTAAAATAGTTTTAATGTAGTAATAAAAAATTTTGCACAAAGATCAGTTACAAGTAGAACCTTCCCTATTAATGGGAAACAATATAGATATATATATATATACACACACACACACACATACTTTCCTTCCATGGGATGGTGTCTTGACATTCAATTTATGATAAAGAGGTAGCTATCAGAGCAGCCAAGGGCTATTGATCTTTAAAAAAACTTATGCTACCAATCAACTTTTACATTTATTTTATCACATATTATTGTTAAAAATACATCTAATGATTGTAATCTTTTACTTTTGGGCCTGAAACATGTACGACTCTACTTGCTTTATGATAAGTGGGAAAAAATTATTTATTGTATGCAATTTTTCTGAAAAACGCAAGAACCTTAGTTTTGTGTTTATCTATATATTTTTTGTTCATCGATCGTTGTTTTTCCCCTTAAAAAAAAGGTTCAAAAAGAGAGGTTAAAAATTAAGTAGGCACCAATTGCAAATTTTAGATAAAAAATTATCCTAGAAATAGATTTGGTTTGTCACTTAAAGATGTAAAGCCTAATTGTTGGATATAATTTTGGAAGACTATAATGGACATTGGAGACCAAGAATAAATACATGAACTAATTGGTGATATATAAACAACCCAATAGTTAATATGAAACTTCAAAAATTGTTAGGGAGAATGTGATTTCAAAAATTGTGGGGATAATATATAATTTCAAATTTCTTGAGGGGAAATTGAAAATTCTTTAAAGATTAAAAAGAATTTCTAAAAACTTTTGGAAAAGAATGTGGAAGTTTAGAAATGTTTGGGGGGCCTCTCCTAGATGCCCCTTGCCTCTGTCCCTGGCTATTCCTCACATTGTCTTGCAATTCAATTCATAACAATATGTCAACTACTTGGATTTTAACTATAGCATAGAATCCCTTGATAAAGTTTTAGAATTACCTGGCAAAGCTGAAAGCTTGTGAAGGACAGCAATGAAAAATGCCCCACTATTCTGATCGTGAGGCACTATCCTCATGCAACGTTCTAGGGGAAGATCAGAAACTTCCTGATATGAATCATCATTTATATGATCCTTCATTTCCTGAGGCCTTTCTTCAAAATTCATACTATCACCATTCTCATTTCTGTGGCTCTTGTCAGTTGGGGTAACATAGGTTCTGCCAGAAGGAAACATGCTGGGAGAAGTCCCAGATGTGTGGGATTTAGAGACATCTTTGTAAGAAGCTAACCAGACACCCTTATCTCGTACCTAAATGCACAAGAAATGAGAACAATGTATGGAATTGAAACAATGAAAATGCTAAAACACTGTACATGGAATCCAAAACTGTTCAACATTATTGTTCTCAGCTAAGAATGGCAATGCAGCACTGCAACCAGTTTGATTGTCTTTCGAACCTATTTGACTTGTTTGGAGGCTATCTGAAACATGTGCTAAGGTAGAATGGGATTGTCTAATAAATGGTCTTTCTAGATGCTGCCACATTAAGGTGTGATAACCACAAAGTTCAGGATCATTCAAGATCAATCTTCATACCAAGTAGAGACTTAAAAAGGCACATTGCAACCCAAAAGACAATGCATAGTAGCTAAGGGGATTTTACGACAATACTTATTGTGTTTTGCACTTGCATGCAGGACATACTTTTAGAAGCAATCTTTCCTTATGAACAAGAACATAATAAGAAACACATATAGAGAGGTGAACATCCCTGCTGAGATGCATTTTGCATGGCACATAGAAAGAGAAAGCACTTGACATGAAAAACAAACCTTCCATTTTCTTAGACCCGGCCTACGAATAAGTTGAGGAAGGTCTCCAGAGACATCAACAAGCTCAACAGATCCTCCACATCTCCGTAGAATCTAAAGTAAAAATGATATAGGGGCCAAAATTGTGGATTCCTTATTAGAACTGACAATAAAACCCTACTTAATGATGCCTAGGCAGAATAACATACTGACAGATGCCATGTGAGTTACCTCAGCAACCACAGCCTCATTCTCAATGGGGTTCATTGAGCACGTTGAGTAAACCATTCTCCCACCAATTTTAAGCAAAGACAGACCTGCAGCATTCAGTGTAGCCTTTATGGGTCTGGAATGTACCTCCATATGATATAAAAAGATGCTCAAAATCTAGTATACTAGATCAGGACTGGACCAGTAAGGCAAATTAAAGACAGCATGAATTTTGACTGAAACCCAGACAGCCAATCAACTCTGTGTTGCCAGCAAGTTCTAGAAAGTAAATTTTTCAATTAGAATCTTCCTCTTTCAACCACTAGGTATAGCTTAGTGGTCACCAAGTATAAAACTTGGGGTGAGATTTGGGGTTCAAATCCATACCTCACTGATAGTTACATACTCCTCCCCTACTCCAACTGGACCACCCAAAAAAAAAAAAAATCTTCCACTTTCCTACATATGGTCACCCACATTCCTAGTTAAACTACAAATCCTAGATCTCTATGTTCAAAGTCCACATTATAAAACCAGAGTCTACCCTACTATAAGTGGACAGAAAGCAAATTTGTCTGCATCAACACACTTATTTAGGGATTGTCTTGCAAACATTTCAGCTATCAACTAGTAATAAGAATTGAGCAATCATGAATGAAATAAAATATGGATGAAAAAAAAAAAACCTACAGCTAAAATGCAATACCAAGCAAATAGGGGCCTAGAAGTGTAAATCCCCATGATTATAAATAAAAATGTTCCCAATCTAAAAGTTGTAAGCCAACAGCACCTCGCATTGCTATCTGAATTTGCAGGTTATGCAAACCATTGCCCATCCCCGAATTCCTGTATACAAAACACATAAATAAAACTTACTCAAAAAACAATGTACACAATGAAAATCAAAGAGGGAAGCAAGTGCATAAATGTTCCAACCATTTCCTCCAAAGATCTGGAGCCTTGCGAAGGGTGCCATCTCCACTGCAGGGAACATCACACAGTACACGATCAAAAAGAAGTTGGCTTAAGTGTGTCTCATGTTCTGTTTTAGAAGCTTTTAAGCCAATTTTGTTTATATGGCAGCCAGGGAACTGTTGGGCTTCATTATTTGTCACCATCAGGTTGGCAGTGCACATTCGTTTCGTTTGGTGGATGAGAAGATTACATCTCTGAACATCAAGATCATTAGCAATAACCTGGAAAAAGAACAATGTAAGCAAATCAATACAAGATTAGAAGAAAATGCACATTTTACACAAATATCAACAAGTTATTTAAGCAAAGTAAAACAAACACTTTCCAACTTGCAAGTATCCATACAATCCAATGCAGGGAAGTAAAAAAAGACAGATAAAACAATCAGAAGAATAAGTAAACGTCTACACAAACAGAAAGAAACAAGCAAAGATAGACACATTATACATAAATGTACATATAGAAGCAAATCATACCATCCCATCAGGAAGGGAACCAGGTTTTGTTGACTGATACAAAATCTCAAGCAACTGGAATGTTTTTGAACCAGGAGCAGCACACACTACACCAAAAGGGAAAAGGAAAAACAAATGTATCAAATACCAAACATTATACCAAATCTCTATCAATTTCATAAAAAGTACGTATACGCAGATCTTTTTCCTTTTCTCCTGCCAATGTGGGGAATTGAGAAAAAAGATTAAGAACCAGAATGCACAAGAAATTGCTTACTATCAAGTATAAACTTATCTGGGTGTACATCCAAGAAGAGGGGAGGCACCTGTTTTGCACAAATTCAGTTGGAGTGAATAACTAAATGACAAGAAATCTAAACTAAATACAGAAAAACTCAGCATGCTCAATATATAACACAGAACTCAGAAAAAGAGTTGCACACCATGCTGACAGCCTCCTGTCTAGTGATATTTCCAATTTCATTTTCTAACTTTAAGAACTCATGGAACCTGAAATATATGTTATCAGAATCATCATAAGGAAATAGAAAAAAGTATATCAAACCTTAAGAAAAGGATTTTAATTATTTTAGTAAAACCAGGGCTACTGGCACATATTGTAAAAGATAAACTGGAAATAAACATGAAAAGCAGCACTCAAGCAAGCATCAAAGGTTTGCATCACAGGTGGGGCGAATGGTCTGAGAGTGGATTGTGCAAGCAGCCAAAAGACATGCTACCTTTCATATGAAAGTAAATTATATCACAAGGAACTCAAAATTCTGCAGACTGGAAGTGCAATCATCTGAGTCTAGACCTAACTTTAGCAAAGAGAGGACTAGATTCTAAACCAGTTGCACTCCCAATTGCACAATGCACTGTTCAACACATCATGCAGTAGTCACTGTTCATAGTCCCAGATGGAATGCAAGCACACAATGATAAGCATGACATGTATTGTTTGATGGTCTAAGGTGCACGCATTAATTTAGCCATAACCAAATATGTGTACAACACACTAGCACTACTTTATATTGTTTTACGGACCCAGAAAGTGTGCACATTACATAAGTAATACCTCCCATTATTTTTCCTTTTTCCTCCCCTTCTCTAGCAGTTGTGAAGGCTTTAAGAGCGTTTTTTTGGTTGTCACATTATAAATACAAAACATCAAATTCCAGAGCATTATCTTAAGTATTATGATATTGTACTCCTATATTTACATAGGTTCAATCATAGAATAAGATGTGTGCATTGATGCAAACATGCAATGATATGCAATGATACTCATGCACATCTGTGGACATGCACATCAACACGCAGACACAAGCAATTGCAGGATTTACCTCTCAAGTGCTTGGTTCTTTCTTAGCTGCATCCGAGAAAAATTTGAATGCCAAGCAAGATTATCAGGATACCAAGGAAGTGGTCTAATTGCCTCCACTTCAAACCCATCGGTGGCCTAAAAAAAAAAAGATGGCAAGCCATCCTCAGTAACCAACAAACTCACAAAATTCGGACACTGTAAATTACATGACACACCTCGGCATGAAGAGATTTCATAAAGTCATTCTCCAACTGCAATTTGATGTCTTCACAAAACTGACTACTGCAAGATTTAAGACATAACAATTATGAAGGAGGAGCTTATGCTGAATTTGTTTGTTCTAGCAAATCACAAATATTGTTTAACATTTACTTTTTTGCCTGTATAAAGTTGCGGAGAAGAAGTAATTAACACATTAGACCGTATTAGAGAAAGAAAAAAAAAACAAAAATTGCACACAGCCACTGATTGCTTACGCTCAATAAAACAATATAAAATTTGTTTTGTATTGGCCTTATAAAACCCACCTGCTCAATTATTTCCAAGAGCCTTATTCACATTGCAAAAGAAACTTGCAAGTCCAGGGCACTTCACAGCTATTTGTTTTCAGAAATATTCGAACTAATTAAACGACCGACCCTAAATACCTAGAATAACAAATAGTAAAAAACATAAAAAAAAAGCAGTCAGAAATTTTAGAGGAAACCTGGAATTGATTCTGAATGCAGCGGGCAATGGCGTCCGAAGAATTTCCACAAATGCGTCCCATTCTTCCGGCGGCACTATCCCTTGCTCCTATTCAAAAACACCATTTCCATTGCACAAACCAAACCAAAACGAAGTATCAGAACTTGGAGTACATCCATATCCAAACACAAATACAAGTACGCAGACAGACAGACAGACAGACAGAGGAAAAAAAAATGAACAAACCTTGTAGTATTCATCGAAGGCGGCGTTTTGCGTGGCGAATGGCTGCCAGGTTGGATTGTCAGAGCTTCCGTTAGGTTCGGAGGAAGACGAGTCGGACTTTGGGCGCTTCCAGACGTTGGCTCTGCCGTCTCGGAAGTGCTTTCTCTGAGTCCGCGACCTGTTTCCTCTGCCTCTCCCGCCGCCCATTTTCTTGTGCCTTTTTTTTTTTCGTTTGAGCTTATTGGTTTTATTTCCCTCTTCTAGCTAAAAACCCCGCCGCCCACGCCCAGGCTGCTCTTTTCTCCGTCTTCCTAGTTCTCTTAAGTCAGGCCGTGACATGGGCCTTGGTTGGCCCAATGCAACTGTCCTCTGTGTTTGCGACCCTTGCGTCGTACCCCTTCCTAGTTAGTGACCTGGTTAAAGGTCGAACAAACACTAAGTGTAATAGCTGAATTTTATAAATTATATTATTTTTAATTTTTGATATAATAAAAAATAAGTTATATTATTTTTAAAATAATATTATATAAAATTAAAATTTTTTAAAACATTACGAAATTAAATGTTAATTAAATTTTTTTAATGATTCATAAAATATACTGTTAAAACTTTTATATATTATTTAATTTTGTATGTGATTCTTTTAATTTTGATCAATACACACACAAATGAAGTTATTCATGAAAATATAAATTTTTTAAGAAATACATATTACAAATTTAGTGAAAAATATATGTTTTATTAAAAATATTGAAAAAAAATATATTATTTATTAAATATAATTTAATAAAAGTAATAAATATTAATTTCTATACGTTAAAAAAAAAAAAAAATTGTGTGTGTATGCTCCAACGTTCATTTTTTTTTTTCTTTATAACTTCTATTATTTTTACTCAATTGTTTATATTTTCATTATATAGGTATATTTATTTTGTTTAAGTTATTTATGATAGTGTCTTTGTAATTATCTCGTTTTGACAAAGACTTTTCAAAGAATATTATTTGATACTAAAATCAAACATTGAGACATGTTTTTGTTGTCCATAAAAATGGAAAATGTGGTTATTATCGCCTTCTAGAAATTATTCTAATATAGAATATTATTTTATTTTATTTTTTTTATTGTGTGTCTTTTTATGCTTTTTCTTTTAATTGACCATGTACAACTTATCTAAAAGAAAGAAAAGCGAGTGGACACTGGACATATTGGGCGTCTCAATTGTCGGAATACAATACAGAGACACCAGCCATTGCCGCAACCGCCTCTGCACACTTTAGGTTGGTTGTCTGCATCCCTGGCACTCTTGCTCATGCCCTGTAATCTGTTGAAAGCCACAATCCTTGGTCACCCCACTCTCTCTCTCTCTCTCTCTCTCTCTCCGACGCACACGCACACACACCACAAATCCTCTTCAAATACATCACCTCGAGGCAATTTTGATTACTACGTCCTCTTTCTTGGTTTTTTCCTGTCTTTTTGTTGGTACAATATTCTAGTTGTGCCTCTGTGGCTTGGGTTAAGCGATCTCAATACATGATCCCATATTATTCTCTGACTCACAACTGTCTAGAAGAATTGTATTTGTGTCCTGGCGTCGTCCATGAATTTCCAGGGATTGTTCAGAAGAAAAAAAAAATTATCCCAGGGCATTCTATCCACAGAAGACTCTGACGCAATAACAGTGATTCAATTTGATGGGAGAACGAATACCAATAAAACATAAGCTACTGTGTACTCGTGAATTCAATAAAGCGACCTAAAATATAAAAAAATAAAAAAAAGTCCACTCTATCGTGTCAAATTGTTGCACTTTTCGGTCCATTCACCATGTTGGGAGGCTAATATAACATGGTGTGGTGGGGTTGGAACCCACACTGGGCGGCAAACGAATGTACACGGCTTCTCGAGGGAGCCAAAGGGAACTGTGCTTGAGTTTGTTGAAGAAATCTGCAGCAGGTTGAAGGTTGCTTTTGGTTCACTTTCTTCTGTGCATCGGAATTTTGGAAGGCTAGTGACGCAAGTGCAGGTGCCCCCATTTTCCATATAGGGCGCATCTGAGGCGCGCTAAAATGCTGTGCGTCCCAAAAAACACGTCATCTCTTTTGACTTGAAACCGGCTCGGGACCCACATAAAATCCGGGTGCGTCTTTCTGGTATATATTTAACGCCAACCAAAACGGCCCATGGAAGTCCTCCAAGCACCTTTTTTTTTTCTCTCTCTCTCTCTCTCCCCCCCGGCCCTCTCCCCCGCCTTCCCTTAGCCGGAGAGGCCTCGCCGGCTGGTGCTATATCAGCAGTGCTAAAAGCTTTCATTTGCATATTCACTGACCAAAACCCCTCCCTAGAAACGCGTTATTTACACTCCAGAAGCCCTCTCTTCCACCTCCTGTCTTACTTTGTTGCCAGAAAAAATGACTTCTTTTGTTATTTTTTTTGTTGTTGCCGTTATAACCTTTGTCCTGCACACGATCACGGTCTCGGCGGCGACGCCACTACTTCCTGGATTTTACTCCGAGACGTGTCCGAAAGCTGAATCCATTGTCAGGAATGTGATGAGAAACGCCATGATTAGAGAGCCCAGAGCTGGTGCCTCTGTCATGCGCTTTCAGTTCCACGACTGCTTTGTCAATGTAAGCCAAACAAAAAGACACGATTTTTTCAAGTAAATGTTATCTAAACAAGTTCCTTTCTTTTCTTTGGATTTCGGAATCAAATCCAATTCTTTCAGGGTTGTGATGCTTCTCTGTTGCTGGATGACACCCCAACGATGAAAGGAGAGAAAGAGGGTCTTTCCAATATAAATTCGCTGAGGTCCTTCGAAGTTGTCGATGAAGTCAAGGCAGAGCTGGAGAAGGCCTGTCCTGGCGTTGTTTCCTGCGCGGACATCATCATTATGGCCGCCAGGGATGCCGTTGCCCTGGTAATTTTCAGTTTTTATTTTTGATATTCCAATATGACATAAAGTTCATGTCCTATCGACTTGGACCTGTGACACCATTATTGGGGTTTTGGGGACCGAGGCCTTGCTCTCCCGGATATTCTGCTTCATGGGTCCTTTTTTGTCCCACTTTTGTCAACTGGGCATATCATATTCACATCCAAAGCACTCTGAAGATAATTACTGATCACATGGTACCGATCCTTTATATATACAAAATGGATATTTTTACTGGCATTAAACATAATTTTAACCCGTGCCCATGCGACAGTTGTGGCCACTTTTTCTGTAGGCTATGAAAGAAAAGGTACATCTTTATTAGGTCTTAAATCCTGGTATAAATTAAGTTTAATTACTTGTAATATTATGTACTATGGTCTTTTCTCTGTTATTGCCAGAGTGGAGGTCCTGATTGGGAAGTGAAGTTAGGAAGAAAGGACAGCTTAATAGCCAGAATAGAGGACTCGGACGATATTATGCCAAGTCCAAGAGCCAATGCGAGCTTTCTGATAGACCTCTTTGCAAGATTCAATCTCTCAGTGAAGGATCTTGTAGCCCTTTCAGGATCACATTCTATTGGGCAAGGTCGGTGCTTCTCTATAGTCTACAGGCTTTACAACCAGTCTGGCACCGGCAAACCTGACCCAGCAATAAACCCTGAGTTCAGAGAAAAGTTATACAAGCTTTGCCCTCTCGATGGGGACCAAAATGTAACGGGGAACCTGGATGCAACACCCACCATATTCGATAACGTCTATTTCAAAGGTTTGGTTGGTGGGCTTGGATTTTTGAACTCTGATCAGACCCTTTTCACATTTCCTCAAACAAGACCGTATGTGAAATTGTTTAGCAAAAACCAAGATGCATTTTTCGATGCTTTTGCAGAAAGCATGATCAAATTGGGCGACCTCCAGACTGGCGAGCCAGGAGAAATTAGGAATAATTGCAGAGTGGTCAATAGCCGGCCAATTAATATACTTTTCGAGGCCTGAATGGAGAATTAATTTCATATTCGTAGGCTTATAGTCACCTTAAAAGGAATGGAGTGGGACATTAATTTTCAATGCCCTCTTATAATGCTGCGTACAATGTCGGAAATTGATGAATGGAATCGTTACTATTCTGTCTATTAACACTTGTGCCCTTGTTTGGAATCTTGGAAAATCAAAATGAAATGACTTTAGACACTAAAAGACGTTTTCTTTCGTTGTCTTCGCGTTTTTCTCGTATTTTTGTACGAGCCTCTTTGTTCAGGAATTGCTGTTTTTAAACGAATAAAAAAAGTCAATTAACCTAAGGTTTCATTACATAAACGTGGGACATATATGAAGAAGATTATATTATTATAATTGTCTATTACGCAATTATATTTGTATAATTAATTATAATCATACATTTTACGTTAGTGCAATGTAATTTAACATGAAAAAAGAAAGTTCTGATCTTTACAGCTCCCATGGAAAACCATCCCATGGCATCAAATTGATTCCTGTTCCAATTTTTCAATATTCATCTGTTTCACATTTTATGTTTCCCGGGGTAGCTTGCGGAAGGAAAATTTCCTCAATTGACTACAGTCCATTGAGTCATTTGTCGACGGGTTAAATGCCACCCAAATTTTAAAATCCGAAGAAAATTGTACCACGGTTTGGTCCAGAGTCACATTTAGGAGTGGACCCTAGGATTGCGCACGGAACTCCGATACACCAAACGGTACATTGGGATTTGGCGAATTTGTGAGAATGTGTGCCAGCCACACTGCGCAAGGTCCGATTCTGTCTTTTTATAATTTAAAGAAGTTCTTGCGCGTTTTTCAAACATCACTTTATTGATTAAAGCGATTAAAAATCTTAGGTTTTATTTATATAAAAAAAAGATATATAATTTATATAACAAAAAAAAAAAAAAGCGAGAGAGAGAAAATTATTCCTTCTTCACTTAATGGACTTGCTAATAAATGGAAGGAAAATGAAATTTGAGTAGCATAGATAGCAAAGGTGCAGGGGACAACATCGGAAAGAAACTGGGAGTGTGAAGGCCCCGCAACCATTCAGAATTTTAAGATTCGTGAGATTATAAAATTATCGGCTGTATAGATCCGTCTCCCTCCCAATTGACTAGGATTTAAAAATAAAAAAATATATATAAATAATAACGGAAAGTGCTTCCTGAACACACTGCCCGGAGGGACAGAGAGTTGTATGTACCACGTAGGCAATTTGATCAACAGCGAGCAACTCTAAATTCATAACGATAATGATTTTATTAGACGTTATTTTACATGTCAAGAAGGATATCTTGCTGATTGATCCCAAACATCTGAAGAAAATTCCCCTAAAGAAAAGTGAGAAAATGTGGCAAATTTGTTCGTTTGGTTAAGACCGAGGGACTTGAAACAAAGATATAAAATTCAATTTCATCTTTACTTTCACGACAAACCCACTATACTTTCAGCTGATGACGAATCTCCAACTATCCCTATCCTCCTTCTCTTATCGCCCTGCCCACCAACATGCATGTGTGCCTTTGTGTGTTATTCCGTGCGTATGACGTGTGAACACTATAATATATTTGAAATTCATTAAATTGAAAGTAGAATTGACACGTCGATCTTTATTATGCTTTCTTTTTCTTCTGATTGGTTAAATGTTCACTTCATGAAGTTTCAACAAACCGAAGCACCATCAAGATACAGGGAAGGATTGAAAAAGAAAAAAAAAAAAAACAGACAAGAGAGCATCAAGTCTCTACAGTCATTAAATATTCAAACGAGGATGGCTAGAACGAAATGACTTCGAGCGTTAACAGTATTTTTAATAAACGTACTCAAAGGAAGCCATTTTGCCAGGGCCTCTTATTCGGTAAAGGCCCAAACACTGGGATTAGAAACGTTGTCTTGCAGTGACACGTGTTGAGCCGATTAGCAGGGAAAATATTGGTCCTGGTTGCTCAATAATTCCCAAGCTGTTCAATAATAGGACGTGTACCCACATCCTTCATTCCAATTCAAGGTTTTTGTCCAATGGCCTTTAGCAAGCAGGAGAATTAATGCCCACTCGCACCTTATTGATATTTACAATGCTAACAATATAAGGAACACCGAGTTTAAGGTTAACAAATTATACTTTAGCTATCGTGGGAAAGAATTCTTAAAGCGTATTTGATAATTGATCCAGGTTTTGGGTTCAAAGAGTAGTTGATTAAATATGGTTGAGAGAAAAAAGGGAATCGAACTTTTACCAATGCTGGAAAATGGTTGGGATGATGCGATGTCATCCCAAGAGAGATAGAAGTGGTAAAGCAGAAAAGCAGATGAGGCTGAGCAACGAGAAGTTGGACCACCATAACCAAACCCACTGCATGATAGAGACCACAGACTGTAAAGGGCCGGCAGGCAAGTACAGGTTTCTTTAAGATAGATAAAGATGAACGGCTTAACAACTAGCAGAACGTTCCCAAATTGGGGTGGTCAGAGCAGTCTTGCTTGGTTATCCCCAAATAATTTGGCCCCTAGCTCCGGCAGAAGGTTCAGAAGACTCGCGTAATCCAACGTCTAGAGTAAGTCCAATCAGCCGACATATTTCCCTCTTGGCACGCATGTGCTACTGACACTTCTCAATCTCAATACTCAATATCACCACCCGAAATCAACCTCCAGTTGTACATTGCCGAAAGCAATCTTCCACGCCCTTCCATATTTGCCAAAGTTTCTGTGCACCGACCGATACTGAAATTCTTATATTATCATTTATAAGCCAAACCACCCCGGCAAACTCCCGATGTATCCTGGGCGTGCACAGCGCAGGTTCCCTTTGGAGGCTCCATCTATATTTCGTCTCTAGATCCACACACGCAAAGAGAAATAATCCATCTGGATTTTGGAGCAGCTAAACTACATAGCCAATCACTTGCAAGGCACAGACCTCCAAGTGTTGAGTGCATCAGGAATGAATAACATATTAACTTAAACCAAAATTATCACGGGAGAAGACAGATGAATCCACATGTATCATCAACGAACAAAATATGTTTAACCCCGTTACAGAAATAGTGATTTAAGCCAACATCTCAAAATCCAAAGAGCAATCAAAATTGATTCAGCATACTATAAAAGTTCAGAACAAACATGACTCATGGGCCAAAACATTGAATGCCTAAGCTGCAATAGATGGCTTTGAGGCAGCAGATAGTCTGGATCTCCTCTTTGCCAAGCTCTCACTACGGCGCTCACGCTGCTCCTTCAACCTGGTCGCAAGTAGCTTCTGATATTCAGCTGCTTCTGCCTTGGCCTTTGCAATTCTCTTCTTCTTCTCAGCTATTCTTGCACGCTTTCTTTGCAATGTCAAGGGAGTCACAAGCCTCTGAATTTTGGGTGCTTTGCTAACCTTCTTACCTGCAAACACATAAAAAGGCATTTAATCATCCTCGTTTATCTAGGTTATTCAATTATTTAAAAAAAGGTGTCCCAATACACAAGATACACAAGTCCTCTGAACCTTCTGCTGGAGCTAGGGGCTGAAGGGGAAAATTGCCATGTTGATGTACACATTCTTCCCTTTATTTTACCAAAGGGGTTGTTTTCATGATTCAAACCCATGACCACCTAGTCACAATCGAGTAAGCTTTCTGTTACACTAAAGCTCACCCTTTAGGATATTCAATTATACATACATAGCTATAATATTCTCCTTGCTTAAATTTATACTTAGTACTCCTTTTGAAACAAATGTTCCACTAACTGCACATCTTCATATGCTCCAAGGTGCAACATTTTAGTGTCACATTACTTAACTGAGTACAAGCAGTCACAAATATTATTGGATTTTATGATTTATCTGCAAGTATCACCCACATAAAAAATACAAAATAAAAAAAGAAGGCTCACCAGACTTGGTTGTAAATGTTCGGCGGTATGTGTTGACATACTTGCGCACATCATCCTCCTTTGAAAGGTTAAACAGCTTCCTTATCTTTGATGCCCTCTTTGGACCTCTCATTCTAGGTTTCTCAATGTCAGTTAGCCCAGGCAAGTCATTCTCACCCTTCTTCACAATAACCAAGTTCAAAACAGAGAGATCTGGGCTAACGATGCATCCACGCACAGACTTCCTCCTACGTTCACCATTTCTGCGGCCATATCCACGGAAACAGGGGGTACCTGATCACACATGCATTGGAATCAAATAAAATACATTATGGCAGAAACTTATATCATTTGAAAGAGCAGGGCTGTGCAAACACTGTATGTGCACCCATATGAGTATACACACACAGGATAACAAACCTCTGTGAAGCAAAAGACGAACACGTCCAGGAGTTAGAACTCCCTGCTTCATTGGAAAACCTTGCTTGTCACAGCCCCCCATAATCTTAAATACATAGCCCTTGAACTCCTGTAGAACCCATTAAAGTCAACAGGTATGAAATATATACTGTATTGCATAACTCAAAAAGATTAGCTATGTCAATCAAGTCCGAGCAGAAAAAACACCTCGCCAAGGGCATCTCCACTGACTTCTTGTGAGATCCTCTTGTCAAAAAATACTCGGCTGCAACAAGGAAATTTTAAAATTAGCTGTAGTGAATCTGTCAAGGATAATCCTAGGTGCAAACTTCTTTGAAAGGTTTTTAATCTGCCATATAAACCCTCACAATTTAGCATCAAACAGCTAGAGTACAGAATCTAATACAAGCTTCTGACTTCTAATGCAGTAAAATTTCAATGTCCTAAAAAGAATATTCTCCCGTAGTAAAAAAAAAAAATGCATACCCATTCACAGTATGGTAATCCCAAAACAATGAGCTAACCAAATAATTAAAAGATTTATTGCACTTTCAACACTATTAGCATAAAAAAGAAAAGGTATGGAAAAAATCAATGGAAACAGTTCGAAAATAACCATGCAAAAGTGTATGTATCTGAGAAAATTAATGCATAAATTTGCTTGAAAGCTTCTTCAACATTCAATATTTTTAATAATCACCAATTTAGAATCAAATGACAAACATGAAAAAAAGAAACCATAAAGAAATCAGAATAGAATTCCTTCAAATTAAAAAGAAAGTCATATTCTACGTACAAGACTGTATTCAAAAACGTCAAGACAGTGACAACTACAACTTTATTTTTTGTTTACATTCTCCGATCCCTAAAATAAAACACAATTTCATTTATATCATATGCAACAATATAAGTTTCCAAAAAAAAAAAATCCATTTAAATTACTTCTCTACAAGCCTTCAATGACTCGCGAGTAATTATTTAAAAGAAAAAAAGAGAGAATCTGTCATAATGGATGATAAAACAGAGATCCGTACAGTTTCTGGTCATCGTCGATTTCGAGCTTCTTCTGGCAGCCAGTGGTTGGATTTGCAATGTTGAACTGCCATTATCAAAAAGAAATTTCAAAAAAAAAAAATGAAAAATAAAAATTAAGAGCTAGGGTTTGCTAGGAGACAAAGAGGACGATGCCATTAAAGAGTTAAGATGGCACCTTCATTTTGGACCGCGGAGTGAGAATTAGAGGCCGCTCCGCTTCTGCTGCTGTACCGGCTCACAGTGCTGCTCTTTTGTAGCGAAATTAGGGTTTTTGAAACAGCATTAACGAAGCTTATATATAGGAAGATAGAAAGATTTTCGTATGTGTTCACCAATAACTTAATAATGTGTGAGCAGATCTATTGAATGAGCACGTGGTGATTGTTTTGCATTATTGGTTCTTAAATAGTCAATCGTTGCCTGTATTTCCCTACGCGAATGTACTACAACATTGCTCCTTGGCTGGGGCTCGGCTTAGTTTCCACATGGCCAAATGGGCCTTCGCTTGGGCCTTCAATTATCTCTCCAGGCAAAGAAGGCCTTGCTGTAAAATGTTTAAACTTTAATTGAATATTAAAAAAAAAAAACCAACTAGGCTCATTTGGTTGGCAAGAAGAAAAAAGTTTTGAGGAGGAAATTCTTCTAAATTTATATATAATAAATTACAATTATTTCCAGTCAATCCTGTAGCTTGATCGGTAACAACATGAGCTCCTACGCTTTGGTGGGTATTCATATCAAACTTTGAGTTTTTTTTTTGTTGCCTAATATCAAAAAAGAATAGAGGTTACAAAAAGAAAAAGAGAAACAAAATACAAGGAAAAAGAAAAAGAAAAATGAATCTACAGCAAATGAATTGAAACGAACCCAAAAGCTCATTCACCAAATGATTGTTCTTTTCTGTGACCTTCACCACCTACTGATGGCTCCTTTCTATGACCGTCACCTCCAACAACAGATGGCTCCTTTCTTGGGGTGTGAGTGTGACCATATCTTTTCCTTACAATAATATCTCCAAACCTTCTAAGCAATGCTTTCTTTTTTCTAGAGTTCCTTTCGTTCTCCAGATCATCAATATGGACTGCATCCAAATGGTCATAATCCTCTGAATTCATTGCATCTGCATCATCTGTGAATGCAGAGGATGACTTTCTCCTGTGATGACTTGCTGCAATCGGGGATTCTGTTACATCTAGTATTGATCCCTTAAGCGGGTCCAAATTCTCAGAGTCCTCATCACCCTCATCGTTTTTCTCGATAATTTTGCGATCCTCCTCCACCTCTTTGTGTTTGCTATGAGTTATTAGATCCTTCAGGTTGAAACTAAAAGTACTGCTCAGTCTCCTGCCATCTTTATGTTCTTTCTCTGGCTTTTCTTTCCGCTCATTTTCCTTGTTATTTTCTGCTTTGAAGTCTCTTCCTGATGCTCCAGTGAGCATCTGCTTCAAGTCTTTGATGTCCTCCAGGGCTGCAGCTTGGTTGATTCTAAGGTCTTCATTCTCGTGAGTAATAAATAGCAAAGCGTCATCCTTTTCAGCTAAAACGTCCTTCAGCTGGGAATTTTCTTCCTTTGCAATTCCTGCAGCTTCTTTTGCAACACTTGCTTCATTTAAAGCCTGTTTAAGGATGTCCCGCAGCTTGTGATTCTCTTGCTTAGACGTCTCACTTAAATTCTCTGCGATGCTTATTGACTCTAGAAGTTTACCGTTCTCTTCCAATGCGGCAGCCTTCTCATCTTCAGTTCTCTTGATAACATTAACGAAGCCTGTTTCTTTCTCATTCCACGCCACAAGTGACTCCTCAGCCTCTGCTCTCAACCTCTCTGCGGTGTTCCTATATCGATCAGCTTCCTTTCTAGTTTCAGCCAAGAGAGTTTTATAATTATCCTCGATGTTCTTTAACTTCTCCTTCAACTCTTCTGTCTCCTTCTTGTAATGCTCTAGCTCTTCTTGGGTTGAAATGAGCTTCTCCTTTGCTTGGCTGGCTTCTGTTGCAACTTCCTTCAGGGCCAATGCCAAGTCATCCATTGCCTTCTTTCCAGTTTCTTCTGCTGTGGTTGCCAGCCTCAATTCATTTCTAAGTGATTCCATCTCATCAAGTAGATTCTTGGCCTTCAGTTCTGACTGTTCCACAGCTTCTTCAGCACAACCCAATTTCGCTGTCCTCGATTGATGTTCAGTATTCAGACTATTTAGTTCTTCTCGAGGAATTCTACCTTGACCATGTTTTTGCCTTGATGAACCTTGCAACTCCTCCATCTTCTCACGAAGGGAAGAGATCTCAATCTTTGACTCTTCTAGGGATATCTTAGTTTGTTCAAGCTGCTTCGTTTGCACGGCAAACGAATCCAACATTTTTGTTTCCAATTCTTTCCCTTTCTCTGCTTCTGCCTCGAGTTCCAGGACTCTTTTCTTGCTCTCGGAAAGTAATTCCGACGTACGGGCCTCAGAAGATTTGACATTGTTCAACTCCTCTTTCAATTTTCCCATTAAGGCATCTTTGTCCAGCAATTTAGCCTCAAACTCTTTTTTCTTTTCCAAGTCGGCTGTCAAAGATGCCAAGGCCTTGTCCTTGTTCGTCAATTCTTGATTGGATTTCGCCAATGACTCCACTACCGAATTGAGTTTGGTGGATGCGTCAGCAACCTTCCCATTGAACATTGCTTCAGTAAGTCTGGCATTGGCCTCATCAGCCACTTTCTTCATCCCTTTCAGCTCATCACGCGCTCTATCTCTTTCTCTTTCTGCCGCGGTCAATCTCCCCTTCACATTCATCAACTCCTCCTCAAGTTGCCCCGGATGTTGCTGCATCTCTGAAATCTCAAAAGGTACACCCCTGAATCCAAGTCCCAAGACACAACATTAAGCTTTCAAACCAAAATTCAAATCCCATCCCTTTGTCACACTACATAAATTAAAATAGAATCATAATTAAACACAAAAGACAGACCATCTTATCTTGGATAAAACGAAACATTGTTGTTGAAGTAAAGACAGAATTGTTCCTATTATCCACGATAACAACAAGAAACCAACACAGAGAAAGAATGTTGCCTGGGGTTAGCCGTGATCTTCAAAGGCTCTTGCTGGAGTTTCCCCTCTCTATGCTTTTGATGCAGGTTAGTGGACTTGGATACGGCAAATCGCGGATTTCTTTCGTAAAACCTTCAAAGACCTGATCTAGAATCTACGTTTAAGTCATCAATCCAATGCATAATGAATGAAATGACAAATTAAGCAAACAATTTCCCATCAAGCAAACAAAAAAGACAAGCAATAGAAGGCTCAAATGAAAGGGAGCCTAACATTGAGGTTTCCAAAACAGGCAAAGTGCGAATGATTATGTTACCTGGAGAATTAGAACACAAATGCATAAGACTTTCCGTGAAGATGGTATGGGAAAAGAAAGAGCAAAGGGAGGAAACAAGAAGCCTAGGCTTTGGAGGACCATATTATTCTCCTATTGCTATATTTGGAAAATTCAGTACAGGGATTTCAAAAATAGGACTAGTATTACAAGAAATTCTAGACAAAAGAGAGCTTTGGCTTTGGCTATCTTGGAATATTATCTCCCAAGTTGGCGGCTTCTCCCCTCAGAAAAGCAAAAGGATCCAATGGTTCAAATTCTGCCGTGACGGCAAATGAGAGAATGACATGTAATAATTCCCAAATGCTCTGTCTCGTAGCATGCCTACCACTGTCGTCAGAAACCGTGTTAATTTCCGTGTGGAGACTACTATATATATATATATATATATATATATTTTTTCAATCTTGGCTTTAGACCATGTAAGAATGTTTAATCTTCCTTATTGGCGGTCAGGATCCGTGTTAATTTTCGTGTGGACACTACTATAAATATATATATATATATATATATATATATCCAATTTTGGTTTTAAACCATGTAAGAATGTTTAATCTTCCTTATTGACGGCCGGCTGACATTGTCTCTAGAAAGGGACCCTTCCTACAAACAAAGAAAGTGTCTCTCTGGGCAATTTCTTTTCGTATTCTGCTCCTTTTTACGTTAAAAATACTAAACCGGGTCATATATATATATCCAATTTTGGTTTTAGATGAATGTTTAATCTTCGTTATTGACGGCCGGCTGACGTTGTCTCTAGAAAGGGACCACCCTTCCTACAAACAAAGAAAATGTCTCTCTGGGCACTTTCTTTTCGTATTCTGCTCCTTTTTACGTTAAAAATACTAAACTCGGTCCTACTAAGGTGATGCCCCTAATTACCTTTTGTTTTTGTTTTCTCGTTGCTTTTGCTTTTCATTTTATTTTCTTTGGGATGCGTGTAAAAACCGACATAGCTTGTAGAAACTGGCGTATGATTGAAAACATCCTATCACTTTTGAGTTCACACGGATATTTTTCTGTAATATTTGATTAAATAAATTTAAATAAATATAATTAATTTATATATTATATATAAAATATTCATATAATATTAAATATCTTATATTTAATATAAAAATAAATAATATCCAAACAGTCAACCATCAATCCTTGTCTATCTGGTAGCACAATGTACGCCTGCACGTCAATCATCACCTCCCCCGCCCGGAGAAAATCCTTCCAAATATGAAGAGACTTCGGGCATACAAGAGTTAAGCCGATGCCGGCAGAGACACTGGTGTAAAGAATATGACAGGAAACTACCAATTTTTTTCAACGTCCCAAGAATGTGATCATCTTGCTCCATTCATTCAGATATTTGGTATGTTGCCAATGCCTTCACATCACAGCTAGTCATCACCAAAAAGTTCCTGGTCCGGGCCTCACAGCTATCTCACTTCATTTAGTTTCCCATCCACGGAACGTCATTCAATGAACAGAATTAACACAGAACAATTGGGATCAAATTAACAACGTGCAAACTGCCCGTCGGTCAATGCAACTAAAAGAAGTTCCAACACTCACTGGCACACTTTTAGACTTCGAGAGGCCTTCCAACCAATTATCACCGCCTTCTACTACAACCGTCGCATTTCTTTCCATCATGACCTAAAATTAATGTTTGACGACTTACAAATAGTGAAGCTCCATGGATTACATTCATTAAGGGCAGGTACTAAATTTAACACTCTGTATTCGCGGGAAGAGAACCTTGGCAGCAAACAGTAAATTCAACCGGACAAGCTCTCCTGGGCATTTGGTCGACCGTTTGCGCAATGGCAAAATTGTTGTGGTACCAAGGAACGAAACGAGCTGGACAGCTTACGTTGAACAATGATAGCAATTTTCCCCTCTTTTTTGGTTTTCTCCTAGCGAATGACAAAACATGGCAATTGATGCAGAAAATGGACCAGGGACACTATTATCAACCCATAGTTCACCAAATGCGCAGAACCTATTGCACTCCTAGTTTCGATTTGAAATAAACTAGAACCGTGTACAAGATGACCAGACTCACGACCCAGGCTGCCCGAAGAATGTTTCTCAAGGCCCTGTTCGGTGAACCAAGCTGACCTCCGCAACTGAGACGCTTGTTTTGGAAGCATGTTGCCTTGCAGCATAAATACAGCTTTAGCATTACCCTATTTACCGGCCATTTTATTCCATAACATCCAAAACAATCGGCATTTGACAAGCAACAAAAAATTAAATTTTGGAATGGGAAAAGAAAACATTATTGTAAGCAACAAGAACAAATTTTAACAAACTAGCTTAGATTAGTCAATCCAAATAAGAGAAAGATTTGTTCAGCGGGCAACTACCACAGGTAGTGGCAGATGTCACAAAAGCACAAATTTGTAACAAATGTAGCAGGCAGCTCTGAATCAACACTTCAGTTTAAAAGACAAACACCACCATGTAACTCACCATCTCACAACCCCAACTACCAGATTCCTATCTATCTACCTAACAACATTGACAGAACAAATGAAACGAGCGTTCCAAATCCATCTTGAACATTCACAAACCAGATATGCATTTAAGCACGCTCCCCCCTGATCCTCCTGGCCAACTGGATGTCCTTGGGCATGATTGTAACTCGCTTAGCATGGATGGCACAAAGGTTGGTGTCCTCAAACAAACCCACCAAGTAGGCCTCGGCGGCCTCCTGCAGGGCGAGTACGGCATGGCTCTGGAAACGAAGATCAGTCTGCAAGCAAACACGGACCAGAAAGAGTCAGCTTAGGTTTATCACTTCTAAAAACCCAACACCGTGGAGAGATCAATCTACAAAGTGCCCTCAGCAAAATTATCTGAAGAATACCTTAAAGTCCTGAGCAATTTCACGGACAAGCCTCTGGAATGGTAGCTTCCTGATCAAAAGCTCAGTACTCTTCTGGTACTTACGAATTTCACTGCCAAATTTGCATTAAAAATAAACATCAGATTTACCAACACAATTATTATATTGAAAATAAAAAGAAAAAGAGAAAAAAAAAATAATGTCAATAAATGAAATAAAGTATGAAGAAAAATTTGCTCACCGGAGAGCAACAGTTCCAGGACGATAACGGTGAGGCTTTTTGACACCGCCGGTGGTTGGGGCAGACTTACGGGCAGCCTAATTAAAAGAATAATAAAATGGAAAATAATTTTCAAACACAGAATATCAAATCAATGTCAAAACAAAAAGCAAGAAGGAAATTGCAACTACCTTGGTAGCCAGCTGCTTCCTAGGTGCCTTCCCTCCGGTAGACTTACGCGCAGTTTGCTTAGTACGGGCCATCTGCACCCAAAAAATTAGAAAAGCACGCTACATCAAAATCTATCCATAAGATAGTATCAAGCATCAATCCACACAATTATAAAACCCCCTCGCCCCCCCCCCCCCCAAAAGGGGGGGAAGTGCAGAGCAAAATAATAAACAAAAACACAACAATTCTAGGGATACATCGAATATCAACGCTAGTTCAATGGACAAAACACAACTAAATTAATCTAACAACACAAAATTCTCATCTAAAAGATCTAATGTCACAAACCCTAAATTTCGACAACAATCCAACAATTTATAATCCCTATGCCAAACTTCAAACCAAGTTACCTAAATTTAAATCAAAATCCACAGATAACATCAATCAATTGAAGAACCAAAGCTCTGAAGTCGAAAAGCCCCAGTCTTTCCGTTCAATTACACAGCAGACACAAACACACAGTAAGCGAAAACCCTAAACAAGATCGAATCAATAATCCGAAAGAATCAAACAAACGAACAAATTAAAATCCCAGTTACGAAGCAATTTTCATAAAAAAAAAAAAAAGAAACAAAAACACACACAAGACAAAAGGAGATGAATAAAGTCAAAAAACCAAACCTCTACCTCTCTTCAAAGAATCTAAATCTCTTTCTGTCTCTTCAGATCTGTGTCTTCTAACAAACTATTTAAAAGTTCGAGAGTGGGAGCGGTAAAGGGGTATTTAAAGAAGATTGGTTTCGTAATCCAACGGACATGATTTGCTATCCGTGTGCTTTTTCAGTATACCATCGGACGGACACAACTAGGTGAATATGTGTTTTCTTTTGTTGAATGGACCGCTAGGATGCAGGATTAGAGTGACGCCACGGATCGTGAAGGCTGAACGCTGGATTTCTATTGGTCCTCAGTGAATGTAACACTTTCGTTTGTCTTTTTTATTGACTGAATGGGTCAAATATAATTATAAAATAATTTATGTGGAAGGGCTTTTAGTAAGAAAAAACAATTATTTCGGAATAATCAAAATACAAATTGAATTCTTTCGCGGTTTTACTAATCATTCTCGGTTTGGTTTTTCTCGTCAACTCTTTTGGCTTCGTGAAAATCTCTGTTTCTACAATGATTTTTCTTTTGTTTTTGTTTTTTTTTTCAATTTTATTTTGACAATCAGTCTTTCATAATGGGGTTAAATGCACGGGGCACTGAGGGCATTAAAAAAAAATTGCAAATTTTAGGGATAAAATTGAAATGTATGGAAGTGAAATTTTAGTTAATTGAATTAAATTTTATAATTAATTAAATAGATTGATGTAAATAATTTTTTTTGGCTTAATTATTCTTGTTCTCAAAAACTGCAATTAAACAAAATTAAATTAAAATATTAGTATATATATATATATTTTTATATTTTTATGTAATAATATTAAAAAATATTATTAATATAAATATTAATAATAAATATATATTAATCAAATATTATTATATCACTATCACTGATTTATTTTAAAAAATACATCAAAATAATTTTTAAAATTTAAATTATAATTTAAAAAATTCTTATTCAATTCAATTAATCAAATGATTAATTCAAATCAAACTACAATTTATAATTAACTAAAATTTCGGTTAACGAAGGATTGCCACTCGTTAAAATCCATTGCCAATTAACACTTTAAGCGAGACATACCGAGATTTGAACTCTTTTTAGTTGTAACATGCATGACTGGCAGGTAAATTCTCATTGTTAATTGGAAAAGAAAGGATTAAAAAACAATTATATAATTTGTTTTACAAAAATAACTAAACAACTTGTCTTTTTTTACCATTCATTCTAAATTTAATGTTGCGAATATCCAATCTAACATGAGGCGTTAAGCTAACTCAGGAAGTGCAATCCAACGTATTTAACCACTAATGGACATGGACCAAACTAATTCCAGGTGGGTCAAAATATAAATCCCTAACCATACGCCCCGAGAAAGGAGCCCAACCCACTGGCAGACAATCTCTACACTTGCTAAGTTTTTCTCGTTGTTGGACGTGAGAGATTTTTTACCTTGGATTAATTAATATTCGAATCGTTTTCAAAATTAAAAATTTTAAGTACGAAGCTCAGTAGAAAAAATAATTGAAACTTCATTTTAGGTGCTTTCCCCCCTCTTCCGGAGCTGACACGCACGGAAAAAACTAAAAGGAATGTCTAGTTTTAAAAGACATAGTTGTTGACGCATTAACATTTTTTAATTCAAATCAAGTGGTCACAAAAAGCGTGTTCTACGCTTACGTGTAATTCAATCAAAGGAAGTTTCTCGTATTGCAACTACAGCCTGAAAAGAAGAACGACTGTGAAACGTTAATGCCATAGACTTACCAGTTGTTGGTTATGGAATGGAAACTTGTTGCATAATTTCAAGTTTGAAGACTTGATTTGACAATAAAACAATTTTTGTAAATGAAAAATTTAAATGAATTCAAATAAAAATAATTATTTTTTGTATTATATAAAATATATTTAATATTATATGTTAAAAAAACAAAGTTTTTAGTAATTGTCTATGCTTTTTTTTTTTTAAAAAAAAAATAGATATATGTAGTCTATTTTAATCAATTTAAAAGAGTAAATTTTTGTTTTCATTAAAAAAGTTGAATCATAAAAAATGTAATAAAAGTAATTTTTTTTTTTTTTATAAACTTTATAGATGACATTAAATTTTTAAATTTACAATATAAAAATTAAATTCATAATTATAAAAGTATCTCTTGATATATACATACAATGTAAATTTAGTGAGATATATACATACAATGTAAATTTAGTGAGATATATACATATCATGACTAAAACAAAACATTTTCTTTCTATTTCTATTTGATCATTTGGCATATGTGAATGAAGTAAAAGAAGCTTGATTACTTTGAATCATTCCGAGCCGTGCCTACAATTAAGATGGACTTTCCCTAATGTGGTGTTTTAGTAAATAAGCTCGAAAATACTACAACTGGCGAAATTTATTTTGAGAAATTACAAAGAATAGCGTTTTGTAGGTGAAATTACTTTTGAACGATAATTATTTAATTTCATTGCCTTTAAACAATTTGTTGTCACTAAAATAGAAAAAAAAAAAAAAACACTTATAATTACATTATAGAGAATTACATATTTCTATTAAATTATATTTAGTATTATTGAACGACTGGAGGGGGAGGGGAGGGGAGGGACGTTCGAATGTCACGTTGTCATCCCCAAAGCCCAAAGCAATGGTAACCATCCGTGCTTTGTGGATCCAACCTGCTTTAACAATGAAATTTCTGATCAGCCAAAGTTCTTAATTCATCGATCTATTGTGTTAGGATTGAGTAATTTGCCACTCTTTTTGAAGACTGTGGCCCTCATTGCATTTGCATCTTTTCTCTCTGGGAAAAAATCGAGGGTTTGCATCTGAAGCAATACATTCTCTTCTATTGAATTGGCTACTCGCTAATTGATTTCGATAACTAATCATTTTTTATTTTTATCAATAGGTTGCTCAGGCAACTTCTGATCAGCTGTCCGAGCATGATCCCCCGAGACCCTACATGGATGTTATTGGTAATATGCTTGCTGAAATGGTATTCCTTTTCCTTCCCTGGCTTGGTTTGTTCCATTTGAGGTGCTTTTGATGAGTGATGTTATTATAACTCACTTTTGCAGTTTAGGAGAGACCCATCCTTTAAGCATACAAGGCGGCAGACTGGAAGAAAATGATATGGACTATGATACAGATGAAAAATCTATGGCAACACTACGGTGTCATCTTCGAAGAGCTCGAGATTCCTATTATCGTTACAAAAGGTACTAAAAAGTGAATCTTGGTAATTGCATTATTCTTCAACAGTTGTCTCTTTTTATAACCAAATGCTCTCCATTTTTGCTTCATGTATATCAATGATCAAGTACATGTCTCTAAGCTGCATTCATCTTTTGCAGTAACCAATTTGCACTGCATTACATATATTGGGCATGAACTCCTTGGAGATATTAATTTGGGTCAGAGAGATTGTGTGGCTTGCTATCAGCGAAGTCCCAAATCTGAGAGTAGCCTTTCCTGTTCTCTATAACTTGAGAGAAGGATGCAATAATATGCATGGAATGGTTTTATCACTTCAGCCAAGTGAGCCACTTGCCATGGGCAAGAGTGTTGCATAATTGGTGCATGGTCAGTGGTAAGCAGAAAGCAGCTCTGTGCAAACAGCTTGAAATGCATATTTACACAGACATATGGATGACTGTGCATTAATGCACATATGTGCAGGCTTACACTTCCTTACACTGCTGTGTGTGTGAATGCACGTTGACGGTTTCATATCAGCTTGTCAATGAATTTCTTATGTAGGCATTTTGGGTGAATTCAGATTTATTTTTGATGGTAACCCCCCTCCCCTACTTTTGAAAAGTGTCTCGGGGCTCATATTGTGTGTATGCTCACAATGATTTGCTGCATTTGTCTGATTGATTTTCAGTTGTGCAGTGAGTATATGACCTATGTTTCAGAGGCCCCTGAACTGGAAGATACAGTTAAAAATTTGAACATGGCAGCTCAACTGGATGGTTTGCTCCTAATTTATTTTCATTTTCCAATTTCCTTAGGTAAATGTTGGAAATCATTCCTAGTGGATCTTAAATGTCATTAAGATGTTCTCACTAGGAAATATATTTCAAGCTTCAGACCCACCTGGACTGGCAAGTTCGGTTTTTTCTTGGATACAGTTGGTACTTTTCCAGATCTATGGAATTAACTTTTTTCATCTTAGTTCTGGATTTAATTACACAAGGGCTGTTAGATAATTCTTTCTTTTGTATTTTCTTGAAGAATCTTTTTTTTTTTTTTTCAATTTCATAACTGAACCTCACTAAGGACAAAGAGAATGATGGTTTATGTTCTGCTTTTGTTGGTTGGGTCTTGAGCAAGGATGTGGCTCATGGAATTCTGAGTTTAAAAGATTCATAGCTCATTTGTTTGAGTTTATTTATGTATTTTTAAAATGGTTTTTGTAGCCTGTTGTGATAGCCACTTTGTGGCTTCCTCCAGATCTCTTCTGGTGAGGTCTTGTGAGAAAGCAACTGGAAAAGTCTTTGGCTATTGTTCTTGGTTCTATGTCAGCTGCAATTCTTCTAGCAGAGTAGACTCTGCTACCAACTGGAGTTGACCTCTCTCTTTTCTCGATCTTTGTAAACTCTGTTGGCAAGCAAGAGGTCCTTGTACAGGTGGATTCTTCTCTTCGGTAAACTTAATTCTGATGTGATCTGTTTCTGTGTGCATCCTGCTGTTGCTTTACTAGACAGGACACGCTCTTACTTTTGCTATTTTTCTGCTGTTAACTTGCCTCATAGGTGTTGGCTTTTGTACCTTTGATGTACATGTGCATCTGCACATACTATTCATTGTTTAAAGTTGGGATGTTAATGTTCTACTCATTAACACTGAGGCAGACAAGCTCGGTCAGCTTGCTTATGATATGCTCGTAAGTTTTTGCTCCGATATATGTCTGCATGATTTGTTTGTGTTCTCTCATCCCCTGATCTTCATAGAAAACAAAATGCCGTGATCACATGAGATTGTGATATCTGTCAGGATGGTTGCTTGATATGCCCCTCCAATTTCTTACAACTTTCTCAACCTTATTAGTCTTGGGGATAAGAAAACTATATTTGAAGAGGTAATTCTGCTTTTTGTTCTTTTATACATGTATTTCTCTACTCCTAGCCAAAAGTAATAGAATAATATGAGGGTGTCCCAGCGCACAAAGCTCCCACACCATGCGGAATTTAAATGATGATCCAGGTATCTTTTTTCCGCGGCGGTAATCAATGAAGAATGGCTTGGCCTCCAAATGGGAATCAATGAAGAATGGCTTTCAAAATTTCAAAGCTAACATAGGGAACAAAAAATTTCTTCCTCTGTGTCAAATGCAGGAAACCAGACTCATCAATGGAGTCTCTGAATGAGACATACCAAAGATTGGAACGACCTACCATGGAGCGCAGAAGTCTTAGTGATGGTGAAGACGACGGGACAACAAAAGGATTCCATATTTCAGGCTCTGCTAGATAACATTAGATCTATCCATTGGCTTGCGGCCAGTGTAGAAACTAAACACAGAAGATGTACAGTTGAGGGTTGTTGCTCAGCTCAGAACAAATTATTTTTTGAGCTGAAGCCTGGGAGGATGCTTTTCTATACGGAGGGTAGCCCGCGTACATCAGAGCTCAGATGAAACCTAAATGGGGAAAAAAAACATGTAGAATTATGTTTGTGATCCGAAGATTAAACTATAATGCAGCTTCCTTACCTTTTTCACTAGAAAAGCTTTGTAGACTGTATGCAACGGTAGTCAGCGGGGCTGCAGGCTGCGTCAACTTCCGGAACATGCGTAAATGCAGAGAATTTTAGTGGTAGGTTCCTTACTTGTTGACTTAATGGATAGGGGAAGACACTGTTCTAGAATTAGAATTTGATAGACGCCCGTGACTCAAGCAAGTCAATTAAAAATAAAGGCTAGGAGTAACAAGAAGTAGGGTCTAGGGGTTGCTTCAGCGGATGGCAAGTACCGGAGAAGTATCTCATTAGAACACGACTCTAGAAAGTCACAGTTTCATCCAAATCAATCTAAGTTGGCCCCGAAATTTAACAAACGTGTGATTCAAGAAAGAGAAACAGACACGCCAAGTCTGAAGCTCTTAGCCGAAGGTTTAACCATCCTTTTCACAGAAGGGTCAGGAAAAGAAAAATAATTCAAGTATTTCCTAGAGCGCGTTCAACCTCATTTATTTACGCAATGAAATGACATTCATGCTTGATTTCTAAATAAAAAGATTGGACTTATTTAAACTAATCATAATCATAATTATATATTATATATTAATAAGTTCACATTAGAACCCTATTTGTTAAAGCTCAGTTACTTAAGGGGGCTCAATAAAACACCATTAATTAAGAGCTCAATTACTAAAAATCACCCTTAAACTTGGCTCAGTTTGTTTGATGAACAAATCCGATGGAACTCACAGCCAAGATTCAACATGCTAAAACTCAGACTAATCGACAATTCCGTAATAATCAATACAAAAGCAAATAAATATAGCTGAAGCCCCCAAAGATTTTCCATAGAAAAATCTCAAACCCATTCCTTACAATGATGTTATGGATAAATGCTAAAAACGCAGCTACTAAATGATTTTCCAAAATAGACTTGTTTTTGTTTTTTAATCGGAAAAGCCTAATTATCTAGCACTTCCCTTTTTCCATAATCTCACTGAATCTATCAAGACGCCCTTTGTTCCCTTTTAGACGAAGCAACTTTGACCAAAACCCAGTTTTCTTCTTCCCATTATTGACCTCTCCGGCAAGATTTCTTGACACAAAATCGATCGATCTACTCTTCCTCAACCCACGATCATCACCGACACTGACCTTAAAAGATATGGAACCAATAACTTCGGATCCTATTCGATTAAGTGCTGCTGAAGACCAGCGAGGGTTTGAAGACGACGACGGAGATGAATAAGACATCGAAGAAGAACAAGATCGCGCCATGGTTGCCACCGAATCTTTGTGGTACTGTGAAGTAACCAAGACTAATTGGGACAGCCTCTCTCTTAAACACCATGGACAAATACCTTGCCTCTGATCGTGAAACGGGTGATTCCTGCAAGCTTTCTCTGAGCCAGACCAGCCCATTTCTTCTTCTTCCTTTTTTTTTTCCTGGTGTTCTTCTTTATGACCAAAAACCCCGGATCGATCTTCTCTGCTGATTGCCAACTTTTTGATCTAATCAGCTTTCTGGATTGGTGTGGTTTTGTTTGTGTGTGTGTGTCTATATATATATATATATATAGATAGAAGCATAGTCAAGGTCTGCTCATAAGTGGGCCCCACGAAGGTTTCTTTGAACTGAATGGCTAATCTAAAATCACGTGTTTGTGAGACGAGCAAATGTCACAGACCGTTCCTTGTCGCTTAGAACATCCAACCGTGTCAGTATATTTTGACACGTGCATCACGACTTTGTCCGTGCAGCGGAGAGTATAATACAACAGTGCGTTTGGTTTGCCGAAACAGCCATAATGGAATGCGATGATTTTATTAAGAAGAAAAATGATAGGACCCACGTGCGGGATGTTGGGTTGTTTTGTGGGGCCTTCCAAGGCGTGTGAAGTTGGATTTCCGGGAGGGAACAAATGCGCCGTGTACGCCTCGTCCGTGCGCGTGGGGACATTGACTTCTTGAGCCACACGTGGAGATGAAACTTGAAAAGTCAGCCGCACGAGGATTGTTGTTTTTCGTTTTATTTTTTTTAATTAAGTAGTCGGATAACCGCATAATGACGAATTGAATTATAATATAATAAATGTATTATGTTCTAACTAATGATATTAAAATATAAACTGTCTAAACTTTATTTTTAATGATTAGATTTAAAGGTGGTACCAATAAAATTTTATGCAAGGGCTTACTTATGCATTAAATTTCAGTTTTAATAGTTAAATTATAAGTTTAAACGAAATTCATAAAACAATTATATGTATCAATTAAATTTAAGTATTAAATTATAAATTAAATAAAGTTTAAAATTAAATTATTATTAAATATCTTGTTTGGTTTATTAGAAAATTGGGGGAAAGAATGTAATTGCAAAGAAAATTGGTCTAAAACGGAATGATCATATATTTGGATAGTATGTGAGCCGAAAAAAAAGAAAAAAAAAAGAAATTTTCAAATTTTAAATTGTTTTTCTTTACTCTACCTAGAAAAAAAGAATGAAAATTGTTGGAAAAGTTGGTGTGGGTCCTAGCCAAATACTTTTTCACTCATACCAAACTAGTTGAAAAATTCCAAATTACACCTAACCTTGTCATAATAATTTTGGGAACCAGGATCTTTCTAGTTGTCTACCTTCCACGTTTGATCCGACTTTACGTAAACTTTATGGGTTAGAACCGTTTCGTTAGGTCTATTAAAGTGTTGTGCCAGAGTTTGCTCCTTCCAAACCTACTTCAATGTCTAGGTTCAATAATTTTTGAACATTTATATATTTATATTAATCCTATGATATACTTATATCACATAATATGCTTATTCTTTTTCCAATTATTTTAGCATGTACAATTCATCTTCCAACTTTTTTTTTTTTTTTTTTCATCTTCTTTCTCCAAAATCTTAGATATAGAAGATGAGACATTAATTATCAATTGAAATTCTTGACTTTCATCTTTAAAAAAAAAAAAAATCGAAATAATTATTAATAAAATAAATATTGAATGTTAAAATGGAACATACTAAAAGACTTTCAAGATTGACATCTCGCAAGACAAGTTAGGTATAATGAATAATTATTGTATTTAATATGTAATTCTTGAATTTCATCTGCTCTTTATAATTAGTCTATTAAGTACAATCAGTCTATTAGCCCGTAATCGGCGGGACGAGGAGAACGTGGCGAGGGGGTGCTGCTCGAGGCATGGAACGACAAACGCAAGCAAATCCATAGTCCGAATACCACAGGATTATTTACAAAACAATGAATGAATCAAATTAGGAGCTCTGTTTGGCTCCATGCACAAGGTGGATCCACCTAGGGCCGAGGGGTCAATTGCTCTCCTGACTTTAAAACTTATTTTTATTATTATTATTTTAAATGTAAAAAATAATTATAAAACATATAATTTAGTCTGCCGATTAAGACTTTTTCTTTAGTCCTAAATCCTAAGTTTGACGTTGACCATTTTTTCGCCCTCATTATTGAAGCTAAAGGCCCACCCATTCATCGATTGGGGTTTTCTTTTGGGTCTTGTTACATTCTATTTTTCATCTACTTTGTAAAAAGCCCACACATTCTGCTTTAAAAAAAAAAAAATCACATATTAATTAATTTAGTTTTTAGTATATCTAAAAAAAAAAAGATGCAAATATATATTGTATATCCAAATATGTATTTGTTTGTGAAATTGGTTTTAATTTTATCAATTACAACAATTATAGTAAAAAAGAAAATTACATTAAATACCACAAAAAATTTATTACACAATTTTATGAGATATAAGTGATTAAATGATTATTTATATTAAAAAAAACTTATATCTGAATAGTAATTTTTTTTTTTTTAAAAGATAGGTATATATATATATATATATATATATATATATTCACAACAATTAATATAATTTTTTATTTATTATTATATATATTAGTTTTGTTATTATATTTGTGAATATGAAATTTGCCTCCCCCAACTTTTTCTCTCAATCCGCCACAGTCCATGCACCCCATCACTTCCACTTCTGTTAGTCATATTTGGAACATTACAATATTCTTAATTTCTCCTCAACTTACTCACAATGTTAGAAAATTTAATTTAATTATGGTCTAATCACTATTTTAATTCACTTGTCTAATCACATGCAATGTGCGTGAGTAAAAACTAGAAATTTAAAATTTCATTGGCGGCTAAATAGGACTTGAAACTTGAAACCATGAAACATTAATCTATATATATATATGACGAAATGCCATTAGGATACGTGTTTATGATAACGCAAAATTCTTAGCATAAGAACTGAAACAGAATCAAATATATGAGATATTTGCGTTGAACAAAGTGGATACTCAAAGATCTGTTTTTGAGAAACATTAGCGGAAATAAATAAAAGAAAAAAAAAAAGGGTGTTTTCCTTTGATGTAAACTATAATTGATTGCTCAACTCAACCATACCGTTCTTAAACTACCCCAAAAAAAGAATCACCTTGCCTTTTTTTAACTTCTAGAATTCCACTTTCCCTATTTTTCCTAGAAAGTATTTTCTAGAACAAAATTGAATTTTCGAAACTGTGGGGTTCTAGATTTCCAAACGATTTAACGGCGCCTTAACGGAGCCAACAACTTCCTACCATTTATTATGGAATCTCCGCCGTTCTCAACAAAGTCTTACCGAGCATAGATCTGGAGACAAACGGTGAGGTCATTGAGAGTACCTATCGGAAGACGGGCCTGTTCCAATCGGCCTCCCTCTATTACCATCGCCGCCGCTGCCGCCGCCGCTCCTATAACCTCTCCTGGAACTCCATTCCCGCCCTGAAAAGACATTAAAACTCCTGGTACGCGCCAGTTTCGCGGTCGTCATCAGCTGCCTCCTCAGCTCATCTGGCAATCTCAATGTGTGTCTCTCTGTATCTTCTCCTCTACTGTGACCAAGCGAATGTCCGGTCGAATGCGATCTCGGGAATTTCACCGGTATGCCAGATTTCGGCTGCCGATTGCTTTCTTGGCTTGCGCTTTGCACAACCGCTAACTGCGAGTCTCTGTTTTGTTCTTCGTCAATGGTAATCACGATTCCGTCTCGCGTTCGATTGAATCGAATTGCGGAGTTTTCCTGATTCGGCGCCGCCATTGCCTGTTGATTCTCATCTTTGGACATTTCCGTTGATTCTGGTGTGAGATTGGCCCGGCAAACCGGACACGTGACATGAGAGGCTAACCACGTGTCTATACAGACAAGATGGAACACGTGATTGCATTTCGGCAACAAACGCAGCGTTTCGCCGCCTTCGAGTTTGGCCAAGCAGATGGCGCATTCAAGCGACTCTTCACCCATCTTGATTACTTCCGCGTCAGAGTACACGAGGACTGGGAACGTCTCGACCACGGCAGGATCCAGGCCGCGGATTGTGGCGTTCCGTGGATAGAGATAGGCAGCGGCGCTGGCGGCGCTACTGTCCGTGCACCATCTGAGGAACATGGAAAACAACAAAACGACGAGGATGGCGGCGGCAGCCGCTATCAGTACCGTCAATGTTAACTCGAGGTAGGGTGTGTGCCGGGCTGAATTTGATTCGGTGACGGGCTGTGCCTTGGCGGACGAGTGGACCAGTGAAGAGAGAAGGGACGCAAACCACGTGATTTGATGGGGATGGACTGTACAACGGCTAAAATTTAGGTTAGTTTCTCCCATTTACGACCTGCTGAATTCCTTCTTTTCTCTCTTTCTTTCTTGTCTCTCTCTATGCTTTGATCTTTCTTTACGATTTTTGACCTTCTATGTGAAACAATGCAGATGAAAATAAATAAATAAAATATTCTAAAGAGTCTGACAGGCAATTATTTTCATCCTTTAAACAGAATATTATCAAAATTAATTATGATTTAAAGATTATTTTTTTAATCGAACAAAATATTGTCAACTTATCATTTGAGACAAGAGTTTAGTGGTGGTTGGAGGTTGAATCTTTGTTAGTTATCATGTCCAATGTGAAGTGTTTTAATCTTATTTTGTCTTTCTTTTTTTTTTTTTTTAACGTGTTTATAATACTACCCTGTCTATATATAAAGATCGAATAAATAGAGAAAGAAAATTGCTCTTTTGTCCTTTGTTTTACCATTTTCGAGTGATTGTTGCACAGGTGTTAATGATTTCGAGTTGAGGGCACTGCAAATTGAGATGAAAAAGCAAAGGAAGTTGTATGAGCAAGATCGTAAAAATTACGAATAATTAGGAACTAGAACCTATAACAGGTTACTCTCCAATCTGAGCAAAGTTGCTAGTGGTCTACGTTCATCCGTCACAAGACCCATCAAAGTTTCTCTTAACTAAATCATTGCATTCTCGTTCTTTTTTCTTAGAACCCCCCTAGCCCCATTGTCATGGTAAACAAGGACTACTGGATCTTTCGACATTGTATCCATCGGAACAACAGTTCCAAAGATTCTCTTGTACACACAATAAATTGCTAATCCGGCCCCATCCAATAAAAATTTCATTCACGTCAAGGTTAATGAGGACAACAATTTGAGAAGTGGAGCTTCTTGCGAGCCTGTTTTTGCTTTTTCTTTTGAAAAAAATTGTTGAAATGCAATATTAAATGAAAATCAACAGAAACAAAATGTCGTCAAAACAAAAGGTGCAGACCCAAGCATTCTTATCAAACCGTAAAAAAAGGTAAATACAAACATCCACTCTGGCACTTCCCGTGGCAGTAAACACGATAAATATTAAATCTCATGGTCCACCGCGTCAAGATCCTCGTTAAGTTATGAACAATTTATGAATAAATAGAATTTGCGTATGTGACCATCCCCAAGTTCCGAAGTGTGAGAGCCTCTTATCTCTTTTGTGTCAAGATGAATCAAATTTAAGCTCTTATCTCTTTTATGTACTTAATTCATTCCCTGGAGGTTCCAGCCAAGTGAAAAAAGGAGCCTCGTCTTGATATGCAAACTCAACTGTTTGACTGATTTTTGTTATTAATTATTTTTAATTGAAACAGAATCTACATGTTTGAATTAAATTAAAATTATTCAAAGATGTGGAACTAAATTAAAAAAAAAAAGTTATGACTAGATTTGTGCTTACCGCCACATACGCCCAAAAGAACTCCATAAAGCATAACCTGCACAGATGACATGCACTAGCCTAAAATGCAGCATACAAGTACTGCTTTTTTTTTTTTTTTTTTTAAGTGAAATTGCACATGATAATGACTATATACTTCAGCCCACCAAAATTAGATTTTGGGCTGGGCCCCTGCAACTCAGTCCAACTTGAAATCAGCAATTCTCTCTCATCAAAACTTAAAATTCTAAAACCCCATGACTCTCTCTCTCTCCGTTTCTGTGAAACCACACCCGAAATGGCCACGATCTCCGCTCGCACCGTCATCGCGCGTTCAGCCAGGCGCTTTTCCTCTTCCGTGAGCAGCGGCAGCAGCCACAGCCACCGCAACAACCACCAACAGACGCACAATTTCGTGGAACCGAACTCATTCATTGGGAGCTGGGAGGCGCCAAGGAACCCGAAAGAAGCGCAGGCTAAGCTTGCGGGACTGAGAAGAGACTATGCGAACCAGGTGAAGGAGTTGCGAAAGGATTACATGGTGGAAACGGAATCGTTGCGACTCGAGAAGCAGAGGAAGGAGGAAGCCAGAATTGAGGCCATTAGGGCTGCAAATGAGGAGCGTAAGAAGCTCAAGGCGGAGGCCGCCAAAGCTAAAGCGCTCGAACGCAAAATCGCCGAAGAGGAGTTTCGCCGAACTCTAGTACGCTATATCTCAAACACAATTTTTAATGGCAAATTGAATAAAGGAAGCATGAGAATTAAACTCCATGACATAATGCAAGAAGCTTGGCAAATACAACTGACCTTACTGCACTTGGCCTAGGGTTGGCAATTTGTAAACTGAATTGGAATTCCCCTGTGAACCTCAGCACATCTCAGTCTGAATTGTTCAGCCTTAAAAATGTTATTCTCTGTCTTTGGAAAAGAACAAACAAATAATTTCTGCGTACTTTCTTAATCTATGAGAAGTGTTTAAAGCATTGAAACAACATGAAAAGTATTGGAGAAAACTGTAACAGGAAAATGTTTTTTGAAATCACGAACTGCAGAAAAAGTGATGAAGATGAATTGTGGCGAACCTTCATTTTATTTGTGAGAAAATATGGGGAAAAATGGTTACTTGGTTGTTGAACGCATTGTTTGCCTACCATTTATTTCATTAATGATTTATGCACTGCTAGAGAGCCGTCAAGCTCATTTCTCTGCAGCACTGATCTTTCTTTCTTGCTTCAAGCTATTATGACAATAGGCAATCTTACAAACTAGCAACACATGGATGAGATTTTGGTCTGCCAATCCTTTTAGATTGTTTTGAAGGGAAATTCTTTGTATAAGTTAAGTTTGCTAAAGGGCTAATTTGCAGTGCCAGTGCAATCTGAAGCCATGGAATTCAAAAATATGTGCATGCCCAGAAAAATTCAAAACTTAAGCTACCAAATTGCATGTTTGTTCATAATGTGCAGTATCTTTGACCTGACCTGCAATCTTGCTTTACAGTAATGAGATAACATTATTATTTCTGCTAAAACTCTCACTTTCTATCTTGACAAGTACCAATCCAAAACAGTACTTTGTTCATAATTTTATTCCACGATTTTGTTCTTGTTTTCTCAGTTGCTTTAGGATATGGTTTAAGTTTCTGCCCCTTCTCTCATATGTGTGCTCATGTGCATATGAATTTCTTTTATGGCTTGATATATATATATTCCTACTGCCATATGTGCCCCACAGTTATTTATATCAGTGTTCTGCATTGACAGCCGTTGTCAATCTTATGCTGATTAGTTTGATGCGTACCTATGTAGTTGAAAGAGAGAGCTGAGAAGCTTGAACTCTGGAGAACGAGAGAATTAATGAGGGAAGAAAAGAAGAAAGAGTCAAAGGAACTGTTGCGCCGACAAAGTTCCATGTGGATTGATGAACAAGAATTGGGAAAGAAGATATTGGAAGCCATAGTTGATTCCACACCACTCTGAGTCCACTCCACCTCTCATCTATGAATCTGATCTTCCTGTCTGTTCTTTTATAAAATGAAGTTATCCTGATATGAATGTGTCTACATTGAATCAAAAGAACCTATGTAATGCAACAGCGATTATGACTTTGGCAAAATCATGATTTTGAGATTGTTGTTTCTTCAAGCTTTTCTTTTCTTGCTTTTCTCAAAATATTAGAATTTCATTACTTGGCAGATTGGTTGGTGCAAAAATTCACAAAAGTTGGGGCATCCCTTTTTAATCCGATTCTAGTTCTACTGGTGTTATTTAAATTATGGGAAAAGAAAACAGAGTTCAGTCGACTCAACGGGACATGTTGCTTTAATCGTTTGGTAAAAACTCCTGCATGATGCATTTGTATACACAGCAACAAAAGGATCTCATCCCCTCTTCATCATGAAACCGAAACAGAAGTTTGGGTCAAATTTCAAGAGCCTCTTTGTTCGGGGTTTTTGTGTCTTGGGAGAGAGGAGATTGCTAGCTATACAAAGCCTATGCTTCACAAGTGCTGGAAATTTTCTGACGGACTAGACCTTAAAATGTCGTTTTATATCGAGACGCCAAGAGATGTAACAAATTCGTACCTGTTCAGGTTTCAAGAGCAGAGGCAATAATCTAATAATTCCAACTGCAAAATCATTACCGCCAAAGCTTCAACTCAATGTCATCAAGCGTGGTGAAGATGTGGCTTGGAACTTCGGGAAGCTTTCAATACAAAGCCTCGCAAGCTTTGCTGAGAAAGAGACTCCGTAACAACTGACCTTCCTCTATCTACATGTCGGGTAAAATCCACCTGATGCATTCTCGCTATTGCTCTTTCAACTGTCCCTTTTCTATTTCTTACTTCTCAATATTCTTCTTTGTCTTCTTCTCTATTTATACGTATATCTAAGAAAATAAAATAAAACTGACAATGAGAAGGGAGGAAAGAGAGTTGACAGGTCCTGGAAGTTTTTGAATGGCCCAACTCAGAAGGCGGTCACAAGTATACAAGGAAAATCAAAATTAATCTTTATCGAATAAAGATGTTGGCACATTAGGTCACACACACACACACACACACATATATATATTGGTACTCCATGTTAAATTAATTTTGTCCAGAACGGACAAGATTTCTTAAATAAAAAATTAGAAAAGAAATTTAAATTAAAAATTAGAACTCAAATTTCTTAAATCATTCAAAATTAACAAGATTTCTGTTTTTTTTTTCTTTTTTTTTTTCTTGAAAGAGATCAGATTTAAATTTTCAATTTCCTTTCAATTTTTATTTTCTCTGAGTGTGTGACATCCAACATTTTTTTTTTCAAAGAATCAAGGTTGTAGATGACTACAAATTTGCAATATCAACTAGTAACCATGCCTGCAACTTCTTTGGTCTTCATTGTCTGTAAGCGTCTAAAACCAACCGTAGCCACGTCTGTTAAACTAATCTGTGGTGTTAGCCTGTCGAGGTAATTGTCAAATGAAAACTTGAAGGTAAACATGCTAACAGCCGCTTTAAGCCGCATAGTTTAAATGGGTGCTCACTGGCAGAACTGATGAGTAACAAATGGGGCCTCCACATTATTATTCACCTTGCTTGAATCCGTTCATTATCCTAATTGAGAAGCTAATTTCTGCCATATCAGCAAGCCAATGTGTCTAACACTTCTTCACTTCTTATGCTAGTAAAGAGCAAATTTTGATCATTTGTTATCAGTAAAAGTCAGTTTTACATTAAACCATAATGAAGTGACAAGTAAATTGATAAAAAAAATAAAAGGTCAAAAAGGAGCCTTTTATTCTTCCTCACTATGCAATAGCTTAAGGGATCTACCTTATCGAGCCACTATGAATAGATGCAACCTTGCATACACCAGCAGAAGTGGTGAATGGAATATCTTTGTAACAGGCTATCAGCTCTGCACTCGTTTGCAAATCGACTTGTAGAGTCTCCCAGACCTTCTTCTTGGGATTTAAGACATCATCAGGCTTGCCCTCAAACCCAGGGAATGTAACTCTCTCCCCCACAACAGCAGATTGGGGCGGATCAACCAATTCAACCTGGAAAAATGCCAGCATTGATGACATTAGATCAACAATTACATAATCATTGACATAAATCTTATCAAAGAACCAATCAAACCCAAAACCCTGTGTGGCTAAGTAAAGATTGACTGATATATTTCCCTCTAATTCCAGCCTTATGAAGAGAAGCACAGAATCCAAGGCATTAACTATAATTTTTCATCAAAATGAGCGGACACGTTAATGCATCAGCTATTTACATAGAATGTCATTCATGACAAAGTAGGCTCCACAGAAGCAATGAAAAAATTAGCTATACTTTTTATTTAAATGAGCACATAAAATGCCAAATGAACTCCAAAAGATCATCATGAACTTGCTTGCCTTTGTGTGGTTGCTGTTGGAAGCAGCAAGAACCATTGCTTGTGACTTAATGCCCCTCATAGTTGCTGGCTTTAGATTGCAAAGTACACAGACCTTCCGATTCTGCCCAATTACACATAATTATTGCCTATCAGTGACCAAGCAGCCCAGCATGCACCTTCCAAAGTATACAACGTAATCTAAAATTATGATCTGTCTGTGCATATTAGAAGTACCTGCATCTCCTCAAGAGGTATATACTTGACAAGTCCACTAACGACTGTTCTAGTCTCTCCTCCACCCACATCAATATCTTCCACATACAGTGTATTGGCATCGGGATGCTTCTGAGCTTTTTTGATTAATCCAACGCGAATATCAAGTCTTGTGATGGAGATTTCTGGCTCAACAGCACTCTTTGGTTTGGCTTCAGCAGCTTTTTTAGTCTGCTGCTTCTTTCCACTAGCATCTGTCAGAAACAAAGGGGAAACAGCAACCATTTGTTGAAAATTATTCAGAAGCTAATTACCAGCTGGGGTTTCATATGGTTATGGTATGCTATGAAACTTACAATTTAGTTCAGGAAAGGGGACATGATTGTTTAAGAGGACAAAGATAGGCAACTGATGAAAATCAGATGCATAGTAAACACCACATTTCAGCAAAAGCTCTACTTCAATCCATACAGTCTCGAAAAAAGGAGCTAAAGATTAGAAACTTGTCAAATGATACTACAAACTTGTCAACCAAAAAGTCAAGGGGTGGGATGTATTTATTCTCTGAAATTCTAAGAAATAGCTTTCCACAAAGACAACCAATGAGGAAACAGTGAGAAGCTCTCATCAATGGATGTCTCCAAACACTAAGCTAGAGGCTACAGCAACACCAAGCTGGTGTGACATCTTACTTCCAATAAGATCACCCACATCTATGCACCCTAGAGCAATTATAAAACCAAATGGCCACCTGAACAATACGGAAACATACCTAAGAGATTTCAGTAATAATATCCTTAAGTACATCATAGAAAACTTCACATGAACAAAGTGAAAAATCTTAGAAAGTCAGTCAGGATGCCAGTGCACCCAAATCCACACAATAATCATATAAAAGTGTCTTAACCATTGTCAGCCAAGCAACCCTGTAGGTTGAAAATAATGTTAGTTCCAACAATGAGTTCTCACTCTGCAGCAAAGAATCTTATTTCTTGGTAGTTTACTTTCCTAACCACTTCTAATATCTTTCTAAAGCATGAAACTGCATGAACCCCTGAGATACCCTCACACCATTGACTGATACCTACATCTGCATTCAAATAGGAATCTGAGTCAATTGCGAATCTCCAGGGTCATTTACTAGCAAAGCAGAATCAAATGACACTGATTCATTCACACAAAACCTGCATCACTAAGGAGGAAATGTACATGCAGCCCTTTGCATAACTATTATTTGGACTGATGATAAGCCACCTGACATTAACTCCTTTTTGCAATTTAGCTATCCTATCTACATATATGATAATTGATATAACTGGATATTGCTAATCAAGCAATGTTCTTAATTAAAGTGTAAGTATTCCTACAGACAAATAGCTTTTCTCCATCTTTCAAGCAATTAAACCACCACACAATAGCCAAGTTCCAGAACTCCACCAAAAGAAGGCAGATTCAATCCTAAGCCCTAAAAGAGTTTTGCAAGTAGGTGACAGTCATTGTACACTCAAATTGGGAAGAACCAAGAGCAATAATAGCAGAAAGATTATGTATACCCAAGAAACCATCTAACACGAAAGACATTCACAACCAAGTGAAACTATTCAGGGATGTGTGTCCACACTCCACCAGAATTCGGGGATAGGAACTAGGGAGAATTCACCCAAAACTATTGACCTTCCAACATGAGTGAGCTAAAATTAGCAATTATCAACCCAATGCAATTATTAACAAACAATATGAAAACTAGTTACCTGAAACCTTAAGTTTCCCGATTTTCTCAGCAGCTTCTATTTCTTCTCTCTCTTTCCTATTAGCTTGACTCCCAGCAAATTTTGTCCTCAAGAAAGTCACTTCTTCATCTTTCTGTAAACACACATGTTACTTAGATAATAAACAAAAAAAAAGGTAGCACCAGGCCCAATTGAATATCCCCAAATGTCAACAGACACTGAAACCAAGACATGCATGCACACATGGAGGACTGATCCTCATAATGTGCATGTTTGCATACAAACATGGGGCAGAATTATTCCATTCATACCAGTTCCTTGAATAATGGTTGTGGTGTCCCAATTTTGTGACCAGTAGGTATGATTTCCCAAAGTCTTCTTGCCCTACTGATACCTCTCTTTTCGTCACAAAGTAAAGCTTGTTCAAAAGGCAAATCAAGCTGATTGAAAACCTTACACCAACAGAAAAAAGCAGTGCTTCAGCAAGGATGGTTGGATTGAACAAATCCAAATAAAAAGTACAAGAGTTTCCAAAAGTTAAATAAAATCACAGGGCAGCCAAATTACCTCGAGAGAGACAGATGGTATGAAAGGTTCCAATAAACTGGCAAGAAGATATACTAGTCCTACTGAAGTTTTCATAACTATGGAACAAGAAGGTTGGTCTTCCCTGTAAAGCTTCCAAAACTGGCTTTCCTGAAAACAAATGGAAAAGAAATCAGTTTGGCAGCCATCCAAACAAGATAGAATTATGAATCACAGCATGCCAGATATACTTGGAGGTATGCATTGCCCTCGCTAGATATGCTCATTGTGATTTTGAGTCCTTGCTTTAGCTTAACCTAAAAACATTGCAAACAGGAACGTCAGGCAGAAGCTAAGTTGTGCACAAATGATGCAGGATGGAATCTCAGAATAATATATTTTTGTTCAGCATCACCAAAGCTACTTGGCAAGACACCGGTACCTTCTCCATAGCTTCTATATATTGCTCCATGAGTTTACCAACTTCCCCAGACAATTTTATTGTCAGAGGATGTGAGTCTGCATATGCAGCATCTGGAACAATGGAACCATATCCTGCACCTGTATACCGAAATTGTTACTTGAGACAGAATAAGAGACATGATTGAAGTCTTTATATTTTCCTTTGATAACCAGAGGTGCCAAAGAATATAAGAACCAATCTAAGTATACATGATCGTTTGGAAGTCCAGCCATACTAGATGATTAAATAGGCCTATCACAATGGATAATAAAAGAAAAGTGCATTTCCACAAGGAGAAGACAAAAAAAAAAAAAAAAAATGGTATTAGCTTCATTGATGCAAACAAAGCATGAAGTTTGGGAACATGCCACAATGAAAAAGGCATCCCAGTGTATTAGGCTCCCATTGTGCTGGATTGGGGAAGGGTCAAATGTACTTAACCTTATGTTTCTATACAGAGGTTGTTTCTGTAACTTGAACTTATGAGCCCTAGGTTACAATGAAATAATCTTACTATTGCATCAAGACTCACATGCCACAATTAAAATGGTAAAATCTATTCCTCCCTATCATGAGAAAGTGAAAGAGGTAATGCATTAAACAAATTTGTTAGGAAAAACCACGTTATGCCCTGTCAAACAATAGTAGCTGATCAACTAACAATTTTGGAAATTCATAGCTGAAAGCTTGGCGGCTTCCCTACCTGGAGGTTTGGCGAGAAAGGTCAAGACCCGATTAACAAAGTTGCCCAAGTTATTGAGCAACTCATTGTTTAGTTTTGCTTGTAAATCAGCCCATGTAAATAGCGTATCTGATGCCTAATTCACAAAGTAGCCAAATTTGTGTTTTAGGCTTTTGGCACTGCATTCCAAAGTAATGAAATTCTTTTAAGAACAGGATTACCTCCGGTCGATTAGTTAGCAAATAATATCTCCACACTTCTACAGGGATGTTGGTATCTTTGGCATCGTTCCCAAAGACCCCTATTCCTTTACTTTTGGAAAATTTCCCTGCAGAAGTCATCAACATTAACAAATTCAAGAAGATTAATGGTACATCATCATCTTCATCAAACATGAAGACACTGCATTGCCTTTTCATCTGGATACATTACAATTGACTCATTATAGGATATTTGCTACAATTTATATAGTTTACATACCATCCTCATAATTTAAGTATTCAGTAACACTTATAGTTTTCATCAATGTCCAATTTTCACCAGTTCCAAGAAGGGTAGATGGAAACATCACCTGGGAAGATGAGTCAGCACAAGTAGTTACGCATAACGTCATAATATACAAGAAAAACATAGACATTCAAAGAAATTTTGCTGGTTAACATGAATGCAAATGGATTTCTATAACTGAGGGGCATGACTTTTTACAAACAAAACAAAATGAAACTTATATGTTTAAATCTGATTTAATATCTCATCAGTGCAAATCACCAACTGACATTTCTGAAGAGTTGTGCACCTACCGTGTGGAATGGTACATTATCTTTTCCCATGAACTGATACAGCTCCACATTTTCGGGATTTTTCCACCACTGCTCCCAATCGGGAGTATAACAAGAAGTGATTGAGACATATCCGATTGGTGCATCAAACCAAACATAGAACACCTACAAGAGAACATAAACGGCATCAACATAATTTTCGCAGGTAGTTTGCCTTAAAAGCAATATCATTTCATGAAATGTAATAAAATATAAGTCAATGTACGCTATCATCAAGAAAAAAGAAGAAGAAGAAGAACCAAGAAAAAAGGACAGATGAGCCATAAATGGACAATAAGCAGGACTTCAACAGAAAAGAATATTGAATTTTAATTTTTAACCTTGTCCTTGTATTTTTCATGTGGAACTGGTACCCCCCACTTAAGATCCCTGGTAATACATCTTGGTTTCAGTCCTTCTTTAAGCCATGCATTCGTTGCTTGAATAGCATTCTGGCTCCAAGACCCAACGACGAATGTGGCCTCAATGTACTTTACCAATTTATCCTTCAGTAAAGGAAGCTCCAGAAACATGTGATTTGTATCACGAATGTGTGGGATGGATTGACAGACCTGTTTCATATCAGTACAAATTTGAATTTAAACAGAACAAACCATAAAGCTCACACATTTGTTATTTACTAATGAGTAAAATGGGAATATCTCCCTCAATCTGTTACTTGCTAATATACGTTGGGAGTTCTTTCACTCAGCAGTCAGTACAGAAATGCTGTCCACAGCCACTCAACAAGTCTCAAGTGAAAAAGGCACAAGCTTTGCAACTTAAACCTGCATTTTGCTTTCAAAATTAGCTCTATAGGCCTCATTTGAGTTACGATTATTAGGGACCAGTTCAGTAATCCTAATACTAAGAGGCCCTTTAACCCTACACCTTTCAGGAACTAGAATGACCTGAGCTTTAATGTATTTAGCTTTATAAAAGGTTGTGCTACATCTTTCAAAACCAAACATCAACTTGGATCGAAATAGTACAGCAATGAAGCTGAAAATTCTTAAAACCGCAGATGGAATTCTATTCACTGGTTGGATTGATGAAAAATGTAAATTAAGTGTCTACATAAGTTCGTGAGGGTGTGTGTGTGTGAGCGTGTGTGTGTGTGTGTGTGAGAGAGAGAGAGAGAGAGAGAGAGAGAGAGAGAGAGAGAGAGTGAGAGAGATCCTATACCTTGCACCGAGGGTCCTTCAACTCTGTGGGATTCAAAAGCTTTCCACACTTTTCACACTGATCTCCTCTTGCAGAGTCGTAATTACACCCTTCAGTTGGACAGGTACCCTCCACAAGCCTATCAGCTAAGAACCGTTTGCATGTGTCACAGTAAAGCTGAATCATATTAAGAGTTAAACACAGGCCAAGGTGCATTTCACCAAGCATGAGAATAATTAGGTCAAACGTGGCAAGGAATGAAACTTATGGGACACATACTCCGTAAAAGCACAAACCCTTACCTGCTGCATTGTGTTCTCAGACAGCCAGTTGTTCTCCAACAACTTGTTAAAAATGGCTTGGCATACTTCTGTCTGCTGTGGAGAAGATGTGCGTCCAAATTCATCAAAACTTATGTCAAACCATTTATAAACATCCCTGTGGATTGCATGGTACCTGAAGAGGGACATTTATGATTAGAATTGCTTTCTGCAGTGACATCAGAAACAGTAAAAGGCAAAAAATAAAAAATAAAAAATAAAATCCCAAGAGTTAAAAAAAAACAATGGAAACAGATAGGGCTGATAGGGATAGACAAGTGAGAAGACAGTTTCCATAGCCCCAAGAAATAACTCCATGGCCTCACAGTCTCAGTTGCTAAAAGTGAGGTTGAAATTCAAAAGGTGTTTCACCATCAAACTTACACAGGAAGGGCGTTAATAAAATTATTTAGAATGAACAGCAACAAAAAAAACACATAGTCCGGCCATATTCTGGGTTATAGTTAAGAAACGTTACTTGTCACAAATCTCCTTAGGAGTACACTTTTCCTCCATGGCCTTGGTCTCGGTGGCAGTTCCGTACTCATCGGTCCCGCATATGTAAATGACGTTGTAGCCCCGAAGACGGCAATATCGAGCAAATACATCAGCACTCAACACGGCTGCCGCAATCCAAAATAATAACAAATTTAAGAGAATCAAAGCACAGAAAAGAAACGTCAATAAATCGCGTTCATTTCGACACCAATTACACATCTGATCTTTGAGTTTTTGTTACAGATAGCCAAATAAAAGAAAAAATTAACAAAAATAAAAAAATCCTAGAAAGATGTTGCCAAGAAACGGAGAGATAAAAGAGAGACATACAGCCAATTATATTCCCAAGGTGAGGGACGTTGTTGACATAAGGCAAAGCGCTGGTAATAAGTATATTTCTCTTGCCGGGAATAGGGAGCTTATTCCGATCACCGTTGGACGACGATGGATCTCCCATGACCGTGATGTCTAGAGAGTTCGTTTTTAATCTTCTGCCTCCAAATTCAAACCAAACACCGTTTGGCTCTTCGTCGGTTCTTTCGGGGGGAGGAGCGAGCAAGGTGACATACAGGGAGAGAGAGAGAGAGAGAGAGAGAGAGAGAGAGAGAGAGGCTTAAAGCAGGTTCGAGGCTTTTTGGTTAGTCGAAAGCGGTAGGGTAGAGAAGCAGCTTTGGCTGATTGGTTACTTAACCAGGCTTTGCAATAAATTACAATACTAAATGTATACTTTGCCTGTCCGCCCGCCTGCCTGCCTGCCTGCCTGCTGCTGCAATTTTACGCAGAACCGAATTAAAGAAAGAGAAATGGTTGATTCCATTTTCGATATTAGAATATTTGAATTTAGATTGGCACAACTCAAGTCATATTACTCCTTGGCGGCATTTGGGTGCTTTTTTTTTCTTTTTTCAAATAAATATATATATATATATATAGACACACACACACACACACACACACACACACAAGCCTGTCAAAATTCGCCGTGAGACCTAAACTCTGACCCATAACAGAAATACGACTCTCACTTGCGCCAAAAGACTCGAAAATCAAGATAACCGAAACTTAAAATCCTAAACCTCGCCTGGAAGTAGTACTCTTGTCAGTAATTCGACGTCGTATTAACGCAAATTTGAGTTTTTCGTCGTAATTCCCCCCCAATAAGAAGTGAGTCTAAAGCATCTGACACCCTTAGCGACCTAGTATGAACATTTTTTGCCGCCAGTTTCAGCCACCGCACACTGAATCACCAAACGAAAATTTCTTTATTGCTTCCACAGCCCCGCGTCTTGCACTACACGCACGTGCATCAGGGACGAAGGTCCTTAACCCTTTTTCTGCTTACTCTGTATAATCACACCTGTGTTAAGCACATAGGCCTATATGCCAACTGACTCTGAGTCTCCTTTGACTCATTTTCTCTACCAGACCTTTTCCCAAACAAATAATGCAATTGACCCAAAATTAAGGAAAGCTGGGGAAAGATACGGAAACGTAACATGTCATTGTTTTTTTAGCTGTAGAGTAAAGAACTAAAGACTAACAAAAGGGCCCCACCCGAATATGATCGAAATCAAATGGACAAGGCCCATTGGCCGAAATGGCATCTATAAAGCTCCACCAGTTCGATCCAAACCTTTACAAAATTAATACCAATATCACAAAAAAAAAAAAAAAAAAAAAAAAACCAAAGCGATGCGAAAATTCACGAAAGTCATTGACTTGCTTTTGCCCCTAGAACTGCACTTTTGGTATCCATGCAACATAAACCTCCAAACATTTCAAGGAAGTCATAGCTCAGCTATGCAGATTCAAGTCAACGGCCTTTTTTTGAACTCTCATGCTGCAATTTTTCAAACAACGGAGAGTATCTATGCCGTCGAATAAACATAATCAAGACAATAGTATTAGCAGCCAGGAAAAATAAGCTTGCTAACCAAAGCTGTAGCAGCACATTTTTGCCCTTAAATTCTAGCAAATAACCCCATAACAACCAATGGATTTGGGCAACCATCCAAAATAGTATGCAATAAAGGCCTTGCCATTTCAGCTTCATGCTGCTCCATGGCAGTATGAGTGGCAACAAGCAAAAGAACCAGACAAAATACTGTGCCGTGACTACCTGTGAAAGAGCAAGAGCTACAATGGATCAGAACTAAATATAGAACCAGATAACTTGTTCCAAAATGAGTATGGTGTAAGTAGATTTCATGGCTGTATTCAGAAGCATAATACCTCTGTCGCATGATGCCATATATTACTGGGTGAAAAAAAATTGAAATGGGGGATTGTGGAGGAAAGAAAATCATGTGCATGAGTTGGCAAGTAATCTTCCCAGTGGATGGGGAAAGAAAAGAAATATTTTCCCAGTTTCAGCACTTAATTTAACAAGAATAGAAATTCACCAAAAGATGAGTTATTTGACCTTGTTAAATGCCACAAATGCCAGAGTCTGCAGAAAAAAGCAAAATGGAAGATCATTTGCAAAGCAGAAACTAAGAACCAGCTGCACTGTCAATTGAGGTATAAAGGAGATCAACTTTTCCATCAATGAAAACTCATGTTCATAGTGAAGGTATATGTGATAGAAGTAGATGGAGAAATTGTGTCTTGGATCAGTACGAGTTAGATGGTACAACAGCGCCTCATTCAGGAACTCCCATCTGTATAAATAGAAGAAAAGGCCTGTACAAAATAGGAAAACTGATCCTGAGACCAGCCCAAACATTATTCTCCCTCTTGTAAATATGCTTTTCAATGCAATCCACATGTCATATGCATCAGACAATTCTATGGGATTATGAGGTGCCTTCACTTGGCCAGATTTCCAGGTTGTAAGAAGTGGCTTTTGACCAGCTTGGAAGACTTGTGGATCAAGAACCATAACAGTAGGAAGTGCATAGATGATGGGATATATCCTAAAATGGACAACAAGTCCATACCAAAATGCAGCTTGGATTAATTTACCTGCTCAGAAAGGACCAAACAACATCAAGAAATGACATGGAGCATAAACCATACATATTAGTAATTTCTCAGTCAAAAGTGGAAGACCCTCCATGATCACAATCCTTTCTCCCCACACGCACACACACATGCCAACACCACACCACCCCCACCCAAAAAAAAAAAAAAAAGAACTCTCTTCTAAAACAACAAACCAGAGCATATATGGATACCATGTGCCAACTAATTTTTCATTTAATATCTAATATATAGGTATGAATTTCTCGTAGGGTCATTAAAGCAGCCAACTTGTGGCTGAACCTATGAAAACCCGATTAAGAATTATCTATTCTGGGTACAGAAATATAGAAGGAGAATATACCATTCATAAGACAGATAATGATCCACAAAATCATGGCACAAACAATGGGCTCACAGTTTCCACGGGTTCCAATGGTGAAGGTAAATGGATTGAGGAGCCATACCATTACAGAGTACATGCATAGATCCTCAGGCACCTTACGCTGCTTCAAAATTTTGTGGATTAACAAGCCCACAAGTAAATCTGCAAAATAAAAATGTTGAACATATATAATGATTCACCAAACTCACACCCAAGCCCCTCCATAAAGGTTTTAGTTTCTTAATACACAAGAAAATTACAATAAATAGGATTGAAGAAGCATATATATTAAAAGCATATCCACAATTAAAAGCATACCCAAAAAAAAGTCCATGTCACCGAAGAATGAAGAACATGCATTTACTTCTCTACTGGACTAATTGAGTTTTAAGCATTCTTCTCTCTCCCACATATTTAAAAGCTGTCAAATGCTGGAAAGCTAGAGAAATTGAATTCCAAAATATGTCTTTCTCTATGATACCATATCCTCCGAGTGCTAAGTTCTAAAATTAGGACTCTTGAAACAGACCCGATCAATTCTCATAGTTAAGAACACAAGTAAAGAATTCTCAACTATTCCCAATGAAGAAGCAAATGATTCACTTTTTTCCCCTTCCATTACAAAGACGGCCCTCATTGATAACAGACGTCTCTCCCCACTGAACTTTCCACTGTTAAAACAAATTTCGAGGAGAATCCATCAACACTTTTGTTGAGGTAATCCAGAATTTCTGTTGAGATAATCCAGACTATTCGTCTAATATAGCACAATGCCAAAAGTTCTGACATTAATTAGTCTAATAAAGTCCAAGCATTTTCACAGGCAACTAGTCTAAATACCAAACGGTAAAGAAAACCACAATAGCAAAACAAGTAAAATTCAATACTAATTTTTTTCCTCTTAAAAAAGAAAAAAAGACAACACATCAAAAAAAATAAAACAAAGTGAGGAATCTGCTAACCCGAAGCAGAGAAGAGGAACTTCCCGGACGAACGATGAATGATCGAATTTGGGATGAGCAAAAAGGCAAGCAAAGGCGAATAACGGTAGGTAGTTCGTTTGTAGGGAGAATCCCCAGAAGCCATTAAAGAAGCAGCATCAGAAAACACAAGGTAATCAACATCAGTATACCTGACTTCCATATGGGTATCTTGCCATTCTCCGTACAAAATCAAAATTAGACGGAATATTGCCGATAACAGCAACAATGTACTGATATTTATCAATGTCATCGCTGCAAGAAACCCCAAGATTACACTACTGTCAGTTTGAGTTCCAGACAAGAAATTGTTAGACACTGCTTTTAGGTCACTGATTCTGATCCATAGAGACGTGGGTTTCAAAGATCGAATGTCATTTTATTAAGTATAAAAGAATTGAGGAAAAGTTGATGAGAATTGGCAGCGGGTTTTTTACCTCGTGAGCAAACGAAGGCAGCTAGATTCAGACTTTAAATCTTAAGTCTCCGCCAATTGTTCATGGCTTGCATGAAAGAACTGCAAAATGCATTATTAGCAGAGGGAACTGAAGCAGGAAGACCAAGATTGATCGGCGGCTGTGGCGTTAATGGAGGGGGGAAAGGGTGCAAAGCGAGACAGAATTGGATTATCAACGACGTCGTTTTACCACGCAAAGAGTCGACAGAATCTAGATAATAATAATAAATAATACAAAATAATAAAGACAAAAGAGATGGACAGCGTAAGGAGACGGGGCCGACCGAGCGAATGTGGCCGATGCGTGTCTCGCCTGATTTTATTTTTTGGTTTTTGTTAAACGTGACGTATTTACATATTATATAATATTTATATATTTATTTTGTTTATTTGTTCATCACATATTTTTTAGAAAATCTAAAGTAAAATAAATTATGCGGTGGACCCCACGTAGACACCCCACTCTCATCTATTTCCGTTCCACTCAACCATCCCATTCATGGAGCGGAGTCCTGTAATAAAATGACATGTGCAGTGAGCTGAACTTGGCTTGTTCTGTGAGAAAAAAAGGAGCATTTTGGGGTGTAGGCTCCTCTCCAGCATATTGAGATTGACTATTGTAACAGCAATCATCGCAAAATCCAAGCTACATTCATTACGTCCTGGAATACACAAGAACAGGATCTATGGATTTCTCTGGAATTATTCCTACCGAAAAGAAATGTACATTTCCAGCCCATTAAGTGCTTACGGTTTTGAATTGAGAAGGCTTACCAATGAGAAGAACTGACGTAGCAAAACAGGCTTAGGCAAAAGATCTAATGAAAACACACTTGAAACATCCATTCATCAATGTCAACCATCAGCTTGAGCCAACTCTGTTACTGATACAATACTCAAAGTCCATCTTCATAGACGCACGTAAGAAGGCTCAAAAACTCGGGTAATATTCCACAGGAAATCACCTTCGGTTATGCAATAGCAGACCGTTCCTTAAGGCAACAGAACACATCTAAAAACAATATATTGATGAGCTAGGTGGAACCTGCAGACTAAGTGTATCATGATGCCCGTCTCAACTCTTGAAGAAAAAAAAAATACACTGATGCGATAGAACCCCCAATTGACCCATACCCAACTCAGCCACAAGTCCACACGTCCAACAAGAAGCAATCAAGATGGAATATAATGGAAAATTATATATTCTCGGTATTGCAAATTTCAACCAGTCATCAAAGATTTCTTCCCATGATACATGGCAAATCTGAGCTTAACATTAAATGCTACACCAGTCTGCAGTCTATCCTCAAGAGACTTTATCTAGCTTCTTGAATCTTTGTTTCTTCGAGGTTCCGATGAGCTAAATCGTAAGTTGCATGAATCCCAACAAGAAAGTAATATGATATCATGACCACACTGCATACAACGAATCTCAGGATTGCCACATTACCAACTGATCCAATTAGAAACAGATTCATTGCAATTGACAATGAAGGCAGCCATGGGACAAGAGGAACTCCCCACACCTTTGGTGTGCGTTGCTTTGGCAACAAAGCCAGCCCCAAAGTCCCAAAAAACCAAATAACTGAAGCTACCACACAGCCAATCCATCCTTTCCCAGTTAAATTCCAACATTCGGCGATCCCGATGGAAGAACCAATGATAATAAATGAGCAAACAAAGAACTTAATCCCATCATTCTTTGAAGTAATGTCCTTCACATAATATCGCCTTACTAGCAATGCAAAGGCCATAAGCATGAAAATAAGGAGCGTACTAACAGAGAAAACGCTCGATAGGACATCCAAACTAGTGAAAAATGCCACGATAGAACTAAGAATTGTTGTCAAAAGAGTAGCATAGATAGGTGTTCCAGTTTTTGGGTGAACCAGAGCAAACCAGGGAGGAATCATATGTGATCTTGCAATCTGAGTGGTGTATCTTCCTTGTCCAAGAGACCCAACCAGTAAGCTTGTTGTCATTCCCTTAAGTGCACATATACTTACTAAATACTTGGCCCATTTCATGCCAATTTGAACAAATGCAACTGAATAGGCAGCGTTTGGATCAATATCAGTATACTTCACCATAGCTGTCAGGGCGAGAGCCATCAAGCAATAAATCACAGTTATCACACACATTGAACCAACCAAACCAATTGGTATATCTTTCGATGGGTTCTTGGTCTCTTCAGCCATGGTAGCAACCATATCAAAACCCGTATAAGACCAGTAAACAACTGCTGCAGCATTGAAAACACCCTTTGCTCCATATGGGAAAAAGGGCACCAAATTCGAGCTCTTAGCATGAATGAACCCAACAATAATTATGAACACGAAGACAGTAGAACTGAGGATAGAAGCAACCCAATTTAAGAAAGAAGTCTTCTTTGTCCCACTCATTGCAATTGTATTTGCCACCCAAAGAACAACAACAGCCAGTGGGTCCAATAAATTAAACCCATCAGGGAGAGAATTGACCCTGATTCTCAAGAAATCAGAATTATCAGAGTTGATCATGCTGGCAAGATATGAAGTCCAAGACCGTCCTAACCCGGCGGCACCAACAACTGCCTCCAAAAGAATGTTCCCAGCTGCAAGAAAAGCAACAAAATCACCCAATTCCACCCGAAGAAACGAAAAGGAGCCACCAGCAGCAGGGATCTCGACAGAAAACTCAGTATAACAAAACACGGAAAGCAGTGCTGACAAGCCCGAAATAGCGTAAGAGAGAACAATGGCTGGACCAGCGTGGTAGCGTGCTTCTTGGCCGGTGACAACAAAAATGCCAGACCCAACAACGGATCCGAAGGCAAGCCACATGAGGTCCCACCAGGAGAGACATCTCTTCATGGGGTTCTCGCTCTCCTTACGGAAAGTGACCAGCTCGTCGGTGTCGGTGGAGCGGAATAGAAGGCGGTCCTTGAGGCGAGGGCAGGTCTGAGACAGTGCGGCTCTGTAAGCAGGCAGGTCCTGGAACGACGGTTCCGGGAAAAAGTCTCGCTTGCTGAATCTCCAGTAACTTTTCCTCGGTGGGTCTTGGTCTTCACACCGTTGGCCATCCATTCTTGATACTACTGGCCTTGAATATGAGTTTGAGTTTGTGCTTGAGGCTCCTAGTAATGAGATTCTCGTTTCTTCTTCTGCTGCTGCTTGTGCTGTTGATTCCAATTGTCGACTTTGATGCATCGAAACGGAAAAAAAAAAAAAAAAAAGAAAAGAAGAGAAATCTGGGAATTAAAATCTGATATCACTGTTTAACTTTAATTCCGATCTACCAGAGAGATATAAAAAAAAAAAAAAAAAAATCAGATACTGCTCTATTTCTGCGTGGAATCTCGACGAGGAGTTTCAATTCTTTTCATGGGAAATTGCTTTTGTTTCCCAGTTTGAGGCCACATTTACTTCGTTTCACTTTTAGAAGCTTTTATCATCTGTACCTGCGCGTATGGTTCAACTTTGAATAGGGCCGGAGTCTTGGGCTTTGGGAACAAATCATTTCTCCCCTTTTTTTTTTTTTTTAAAAAAATATTATATATATTTATTTATTATTTTAATTAAAAAAAATTGGGTTAGCAATTTTCACGCATGAATCTCGTGGAGGATTGTGGAAAGAGTGAGAAATTAATCTGTCATTTTGACTGGTATACAAGGTAACAAGACCATTTTTGGCATCCAGACGAAATCGTTTTCGACCTGCCTAAACCGCCCATGCAAAAATCTCCCTTGTGCTAACAAAAACCGCTCCCACCAAAAAAAATGAAGGAATTGATTAAATGCTTTTATTATTATTATTATTATTATTATTTATTTAAATATATTATCTTAAGGCAATAACCACAAACGGGAAACATGTCTGGGATTAAAAAATTCAATCGGATCGACATTGCTTTCAAAACTATGTCACGATGGTTTTGGGTCATCACTTGATGTTAATTTCATTCGAATCATTGGATATGTTAGAAATTTTAAATGTCGTCGAAAACATTCCAGTTAATATGAGCCTAATATTTATATACTAAACTACCTAAACCGCTCAACTCCTAACCATCAATGGAAAACTGTCGGGTTACGATTGAATATAGATTATATTATTAATTGAACAGAAACAATACACTTTTGATTCGGCAGAGTGAAAAATGAATAGCACGTATCAAAATTAAGACAAAAGTCTAACGTTATTATTACTAGGGTTTTGATAGAATTAATATGGGAACAAAAATCTATATGATCAAGAGAAAAAAAAAAAACCCATAAATATGATCAACCCTCAATGCCAAATGTTTCAGTGATGTCCCAGGAATCAGACATTAGAAGTGCTGAAGCAGATAATGAGCCTCTAGCTTCATCTGTAATGCTGAGAGACCTGCCTGACAAGCTTATCCATGAACTGGCATTTCTTGTCAAATCCCCACCCAGGATTGCTCTACATTGCACAACAAATTTACAAGTACCAATTAGTTATCAAATCACGCGGCATGCAAGAAAGATTCAATGGTTATCTGCACAGCACACCACTCACCCCCCCCCCCCCCCCAAAAAAGAAAAATAATTAAATAATAAAATAATTGCTCCACAAAGTGCAAAAATTTTACTAAAAAGAAAACACACAAACACAGCTCCATCATTGACAATAGGAATAAAAGAAATGTAAACATAAGAATAAAAGAAATGTAAACATAAGAATAAAAGAAATGTAAAATGTGACGCTAAGTTATCAACAAGGTAGGTTCCAAAACAAATGTAAACATAAGAATAAAAGAAATGTAAAATGTGACGCTAAGTTATCAACAAGGTAGGTTCCACCAACAACATATCCCTTTGTCAGAACAAGAACATAAAATAGGTGATCAGTTCACTTCTCTATAAAAATTCACAATTTTGGGTTTCCAAAAAAATAGTTCAAACTTCATTCCTGAAAAGTGCTTTATGAAATAACCAAAGGAATTGCATCCTAGAATGCAAAAGAAAGAACACTTGTTGAATGTGGAAGACTAAGATCAAAAAATTAAAGTGAGAAGATCCTTCCCTGATAGCATCCAGCCATCCACAAAATCCTGTTACCATACAATGATTGAAAGATATTGGTGTTCACCACAAGAATATCAGATAGACATACGAGTGCCTAAAATGCACAAGGACTGTCAAGCCTATGGTTTTACACTTTGGCATGCAAAAGGAACTTCTATAAGATTCACTCCTACTAGATAACTGCATCCTCTCACTTAAGAAATATTCCACATTGAAGTCCTCCAGGGCTAATCAATTTTAAGCTCGACAGTTACCTACAAGCGCAGGCATCACTAACTACAAGGTTCCTTATGGATAACCAAAAGTTCTGCTGTAGAAGTGGCAGTGTAATACATATAGCTGCATCTTATGGAAAATGAATTCATATTACATCAAGTCATAAAAGTGACAAAATCATGTGCTATCATGATTTGCTTTGAAGAAAATACAATGCCTTAGCTGTCTGTCTTGGATCTTAAACTAATCTTAAGCCAAAGGTCTGACATGCATTGTAATTGTATCATACAATCCCAGATGAGGCGGGAGTGCCTACAGTATCATTAAACTTGTTCCCTCTGGCTAGCTGGTCAAGGTGCTTAAGGTATAAAAGCTTAAAATTAAGCTTCTAAAATGGCTCAAATGTACCTCCTAAAATTTAGTTGGAAGTGTGAGGGTGTTTTAGATGACATAGCACACCTCACAAGTAGGTCATCAATGTTTCACATGGAGCTGCTAAATTAAACTGGCATGAAAATTAAGGTACAACAACTAATAAAACATTTGGATACTAACTTAACATTGATGTTAAAAAAAATCATGCTCTATTAGTCAGAGAATCAACCTCATGGACGATGATAGATGTTTCTTGTATGGTAACAGTCCAGGGAATGATTTTGATTGGAAAAGGATTATTCATTAGAATATCCCTGCCAAAAGAACTAACCTGAAGGGAACAAACTGCACGGTCGGCAAACTGCTTTACAGAAACAAGGGCACTTGGAGGAATAGTTTTTGCAACCCTTTCCAACTCTTCATGTTGTTTCTTTGCAGTAACCCTATCAGGTCCACTGTAATGATCAACAATCTCTTTCAATAGTGGCAAGTTCTCCATTATTTCTTTAACAGCCTCCTGTAAAAGTGAGATAGACGAAAATGATACCAATATTAGCAATAAAACATTCTACAACTATTATAATTGCTCTACTTTTGACAGGAATGCTGAAATACAATAATTCCTCAAGAATCACTAAGCATATAAGTCAATTCCTTTTACAAATGCTATTGGCATCAATAATTTCAAGCATACATAGCACAATGTATTCAAAGTCATGTGCCACAGAGAGTATTACATCACTGACTTTGCTTTTGCAGCAGTAGGAGTAAATTTTTTTCAAGGAGTTGACAATAGAAAGGGCTGCAAAAGTGAAAATATATCAAAAATATTGAACACTAAAACCATGCATGAGAGCAACAGAGACAGACACATGCACAGACATCATCAATGTGAGACAAATAGATCAACAAGCATGAGAAAAACCAAAAGAACATGTTGACAACGAGTTCTTGCAACAAACCAGAATGATAAGGTTACAAGCTCCCACTTGCTTTCCTTTTTAAGAATTTCATTTATTAGTCATAAGACTTTGACTAGAGGATCGGAACCATGGAAATTCAGTCCAGAAAGTTTACAGAAAACTCAACAACGATGTACAATATGATCTAAGGGCCATGAAGGGCAATAAATTCTCATGGCCAGAACATGAAAATATATGCCACATCATGTTGAAATAGAGGTGACAACACACTTTTCTTTTTATGTTTGTCTGGAAATGCCTTACTCCTAGCATATTGTCATTCAAGGAAAATGAAAAATTCTCAAAAAAAATTCCCATGATGATTGAAGGACAAGAAATAGAAGTACATCCACCTCAAAATCATAAAAAAATTGTGTGAGCTGTGTAAATCAGTAAGAAAGAAAAATGGTAAAATGGGCAGAAAGGGTCACAACTCTAGCTTGACAAAACACAATGCTTAAAAGAAAAGAAAAAAAAAAAAAAAAAGAAAAATCCAGCAACTACCGTACAAAAGGCTCTGAAAATAAGCTGTTCAACATAACAATCCAAGTAAAAGAGATGACTCAATTCAAAGTTACAAAGATAGTTTATGCAACAATAAACAAAGTCTGTCAGCTTAAAATGTTGAAAACTGAACATATCAACAAAGAGTAGTATATTTAAGATGCCAGCATAATATAGGAAAGAAACAGGGCACTGTTTCTCAAATTCATAAAGTTCTATCAATTCAATTCATCTCAAAAGCAATTTAGAGTACCTCCCATTCCTCTTGACTCTGAATTCCTTCATATGCCATCATGAATGGTTTGACCTTCTCCAGCATCTCCCGCACAGGCATGGGTGGTTTCTCATCAATATCAGGGTTTTGATCAAACTCACCCATCAAGTACTCCGGCTCAAATTCAATCTGCAACCCAAAGAATTTTCATTCAAGATTCACAAAGCAAAAGATTGTTCCATATCCAAAGTAAACCTTCGAAACCTAATCCTTGAACAATTCAAGAAAAGTTATCAAGCTATTTCAAGTCTTGCAAATGAAAGAAAAATGTATGACCTTAAAATTGGTATCGAGTGCATCCAAATATTCATCCTCCAGAGGACAAGGCAGAACTCTAGAACTCATCTCTTCAAAACCTTCAATCAATTTGTTCATATTCTCAACTCCAACTCTCTCAGCCAATTTCTCCCCATCCTTGTTGTCACCCAAGTAAAGACCCGCATTCTCTTCATCATCATCATCAACGACATCGCCACCGTCGTCTTCTCTCCCTCTGCTCCATCCTCTTCCCCTTCCTCTCCCTCTTACTCTCCCTCTTCCTTGCCCTCCTCTCCCTCTTCCTTGCCCTCTGCCTCCACGGCTGGCATCCTCTGTTCCCCGCGACAGTATACGCATGGCATTCTTCACCGCGTTCTCACTGCTCATCTCTGGCTTAGTTGCTACCGGTGTCTCCCCAGCTCTGTCTCGGGTTTGCCAGCTGGGTCTCCCCTTCCGGATGTACCGACTCTCTTCCTCAACCTGAGGCGGAGGGGGACCTAAAGGCTTGACAGTCTTCCCACGTCCAGCGCCGGGTAGTCCAGACACCACATCGGATGGCAGGTTGGGCTCTACAGGCTGAGTGAATTGGAATCTCGGAGGTGTCGATACCGGCTTGGACGGAGGGCCTGGCGGCAAATCGGTGGCTCCTCGGCCCCTTGCAACAGTACGTTGCGTAGAGTGCGCCGGCGGTGGCTTAATCGAGGAAACGAAGGCGGAGAAGGACGGGAGAATTGGGCTGGATGACACGGGCCTGCCCCGGCCGTGACCGATCCCATTTGAAGGAGGCTCAGGTTTTGACTCGTCGGACTCCGGCTCCCCCGGTTCTCTCGCAACGTAATCAGGAACAAATGGGGAGGGTCCCCCACCTCCACGGCCTCGCCCGCGGCCGCGGCCGTCGGAGCCGGAGGAAGATGAAAATGGCGAAGAGGATAAGAAAGGAGGGCGTTTGGCTGCAGTATTAGAGATGTAACCGTTAGGGTTAGGGACCTTTCCTCTAATTGTTGTTCCTCTCATTTGAGAAAATAACAGAATCAGTGTGACAAATGACGCCGTACGATATAATACTCCTCTTCTTCGGTGGATTCTTTCTTATGTTACATTTGAATTGGTTTTATGCGGTTTCTATGCAAACCTGCTAACACGCAGAGGTTTCTTTTTACCTTTTCCATTTTTTCTAAATCTCAATTGGGTCGAGTAGGGTTTAAGGCTGCACAAGAGGGTTCTGGTCCGAAGTATGATTTCAACTTCACTACATCCAAAGTGCTCAAAATCGGATGCTACAAATATTGTCCAGTTAGTTACACATATCCAAATAAAAGTTAAACAAAGATTAGCACACCATAAATTTAGTAAAAATTTTCATCTCAAGACTTGGAGTACCTTCTGGTATCACGCTCATTTCTCTATTATTCTATATCTCTAGAAATGTCGGATCTCATTAAGCCCAACAGGGCATTCTTATTCTCCACATATCTTTTGATGTTAGTTGGTAAAATGTTCACTTTTATCCCCAAGTCAAAATATTTTTATAATTACATACATTTTATTTTATTTTATTTTTTTAAATTTATTTATTTTATTACTTAAATTTAATATATATTAAATATTTTTTAAATATAATGAATTGACAATTATTTATATGTTGCATGATAAATATATTTATTTTATTATTATATTATTAAATTTATTATTATAACATAAATTTTAATTTTTAAAAAAAAATAAAAAAAATTTAAAAATAATTTTTAAAAATATTATGATTATTTTTTTATAATATTTAATTTTTTATTAATTTAAAAAAATTAAAATGTATATAATATCCATAAATTTAATAATATATATAATATATGACTACTTAGTACATAATTGTACTTAATATAAAATATTTAATATAAATTAAATTTAATTAATAAAATTAACTTGATGAATAAATTTTAAAATTCAAAACAAAAAAAATGCAGCGGATGAAATTAGTTTTTTGTCATTTTAGCTCCGCATACCACCTAACAATATCCCAAAATAGAAATCAAATTATTAATTACTATTCTCACTCAAAGAACGTCACGGAATTGAAAGGCGGAATAAACCTTTTGACGTGCCTGTTCTGCAAAAATTTTGTGGTTGGAACCTATTCCAAAAACAAGAGACACGCAAGTCAATCATTGTCGTAAGATTTTAAACCAAGCTGGAAGAATGTTTCCGAAGACCTTTAGATGTTCAAAGTAACCAAATAATGGAAAAGAAAGAAGTTAGATTGAACAAATGTAACTTCCGTAAGACGAAAGCCCTCCCTCCCTCCCTACACCCTTCCCCGAACCACACGAAACATGCAACAAGTCAGACCGAGCAGAAGCAAAATGTCATCAAAACAAAAATTGCAAATCCTGTCTTCTTATCAAACGGAAAAAATGCAAATAAAAACCTCCACTTAAGCACTTGCTGTATCATTAAACACAATAAACAATAAGTACCTAGTGAAATCAAGATCCTCATGAAGTTACAGGCAGGTTATGGAGTCGTACGTACATTTGACCATTCCTAAAGCCGTAGTGTAAAGGCCTCTGCACTCTTCTATGTCCCGGTGAATTGAACATCCAAAACTTTTTCTCTTACCTTACCCTTGTGGAATAAGACCATGTAAGGTTGCTGGACCAGATCATATCGGTCAGGCTGCGGAGGATATAGTGATGCAGACTTCTCTGTGTTAGACGAGGAAACGGGGTCAAGTCATTTGAAAAAATAAACATCAACTGTCTATACCTTGGGAGGGAGAAATCACCTGAGAGTTCTGGTGTTCCAATCTCTTTATCAATCAGATATTGACTCCTTTGAAGGAAGAAAAAGAAACATATGAGAAAGAAAAGGACACAATAAATAAATTAAAATGTATAAGATTGAAAAATCCAACTGACAATGCCAACAAAAGCACTTCAAGTTTCTAGCCAGTCGAGATTGCTAACATCAATATCTTTTTCATTCAACAGAAACCCTTCACGAGCAACATTGAGTGGAAGAAGCCCGTCGAGAACCTCGGGGCCTTCGGTTCGGACATCCGTGCCATGTGCAAGAAGCAACTCCCAAATTTAAAAAAAAAAAAAAAAAAAATCACACGAGAAATTAGCAGCAGCTCTGTGAAGAGGATAGAATCAGTCGTCGAAAGGGATGTTTAAATTGACTTTGAAACCAGACTCGCCTATGGAGTGGTGGCTTTGCGATATTAACAGCAGAGAAATTGCAGACTGCGGAGAAACGGGAAGGAAACGGGGAGAGAGGGCGAGCGAGAAAGAGTGGAATTTGGGGATGCGGAGAGTGGAGCAGGCGCGCGGAACGGACTACGCTTTCTCATTTTGTACGAAACCCAAATAGTTGAAGCATCATGCAGATGAAGTAGATTTATACATAGATAGATGCCCAGTGATCACAGTTGGCAAGGTTTCTTTTGGGTAATCAAATAGCAAGGAGCATGTACAGTCAATGTATAACCAATCTTAGAGTTGTCGTGAAAACAAGTCTGCCTTGTCCCTAGAAATTGCTCTAAGATTGTCGGAAGCCGCAGTGGCAAGTGACATCAATACTGATCGAAGCCGAAATTCGAGGAAGATGCACATTTTGCCTCGACGGCCAATGTTTTGACAATCCCATGGCATGGATCACCTCCAAATACGGCAATTGAAATTCCGACATCACATTTGTTTCTTCCTTGGCATGCCTACAAAACAGGAGAAAGTCATAAGCTAGAATTCTTGTAGGCAAATGAAACAAGAACCACTCGAATTGCCTTTCAATCAAGAAAGGCCCCAAGTCTAAGCCCATAGCCAAGGAAGAAAACGTCAACTAAAATCCCCACATTGCGATATTTATGATGCTATTGAATGGAGATGAAATTTGGGGGAAAGACCAATATTAAATGTTAAAACATTAAAGGAAATTTTGTATTAAAATGGAAATTTTCTGTGACTCTATAGCAGAGCATAAGAGGCCATTTTAATGCAACGAACAGATGAATTCATGCACTGGCATACATTATCTTGTTAATGCAAGAGCAGATTCCTCGATAAATTATATTTTTTATTTATTCAAAAAATCCACCACTTAGAACTTACAAAACTAAAACACAAGAATACATGTCTGCAGGGGCAGGGGAGGAGATACTTGTATAAACAAGTTTTTAAATTAATGCAGACGCATTTCTATAAAATACATGTCTGCATCAGTGTGTGGGAATACATCTGCAAGCAGACTTAATGTTCAATAGTGTATTAGGAAGATTTGAAGATTCTAGGATGTATTGTGAACTAATGGTGGTTGTCCAACTTATGGTGACTGCATTAAGCACGCTGGATAAAATTCAAAGCAATGCAGTTTTCACAAAGCATCAAACACTGTTATAACTACAATACTCACCTCAGACACAACAGCCAATGAATTGAGAGCATGGCAGTTGCCAGTAGAAAAGTTCTGGCAACTACCTTGAGGAGTTCCATAACTAGCAAATTCTATTGAAGAGATTATATGCCCATCTTGACATTGTAAGTGCATTGCTGGTGTCAGAACATCTGTTGAAATGTTCCCCAATTTAAGATCTGGATGGGACCATTTTTGGAGTGGTGGATAGTGAGAATCTGACACTTGAGAGCAGACAACTTGTGCTGAACGTGTCTTAATTGAAACCTCAAAAGGATTTCCTCCTGTTTCCTCAAAGATGACAAGTGCGTTATCTGATACTTGTAACCATGATCGAGGAACATGATACCTGGAACCAATGGCAGCTAGTGATTTTAGGTTTCCATCTTCACTTTTTTCAATAGATACCATAAAACTATGCCCAGAAAGGCGATGTTTCACTTCATGCAATAGAAATTGGCCACTAGACACAAATAGACATGCTCATGGAGTAAATACAATTCAGAGACGAATACCAGGTTTGAGTAGGTTTCCCACAATTTGTTGTACATTTATCAGAATTGTAGGCTCCACGATAATCACAATGACTTTGACATCCATATTTTGGAGCAACAAGAGTCCAGTATCTCCCTATATGGTGGCCATTGACCCAAGCCTGGCCCTTTCCCATACTTCCCAGATCAATGGCGACTGGATCAGTCCCAGATGGTGCATCAAAATATGTCTGAACCAATTGGGAAGAACTGTCACTTGAGGAATAGAAGTAATATCTACAAGTTTGTAAGACTATCCAATTTGTTAGGTAGACAGGCGTTGGCATCACTCCATACTTGAAAACAGCAAGGTTCAAACTTAACTCATTACAAAGATTGACTTTAAATTTGACTTCAAGTTTCACGAAGTGATGATGACAAAAGACGTAAATGCTTCAGAGTTATTCACCTGATACAAAATTATTCTTTATCCTTATTATTGAGGGCATGATACATGACAAAATGACCAGTCCAAAATTCCAAAAACAAAAAAAAAGGTATATGAAAGTAGTCGGCAAAAGGAAATGGGCTAATTGAATAATTAAAGAACTACTCCAAGTGATAAAAATAATAAGATCTAAGCACAAGGAAACTCACAAGAAATCTTTGATAAAAAATAAGCTAATTGATGAAGATTGTATGAGCTTTATGATAATAATGGAAAAAACAAACAACTGGTATGTCTAATATTTTGTCAACAAAGCTGGCAAATAGGAAATCTGTGAGCATGCCACGGAATGGTTCTAAAGTTTTTGGAAAGGCTTCATGAAAGATTGGAATTACCTTGTACCAGGTAAATATGGATGGAACAGCATCAAGGGACAAATCAGTCCACCCTGCCTTTTCATCATCATCTAAATATATTTGAAGGAACTCACCCTTAAGCCCAACCTAAAATCAAATTAAAAAGTGAGAAAAGCTCTAGTAGGAAATTCTCTCTGTAGGATGCAGAAAAAAAAAAAAAGTAAATTGTAGTTCACTTCCCAGTCAAATGTAGCATCTACTTGGCTTAAGGTACTTGCACTTATTCTAATCAGAAAACCAATTACAGGCACAAGATTCAAAGTTCCTCACTGATCCCTCACCCTCTCTCTTGGGTAGCCTGGACACAACCTGTGCTCATGGGGAAAATAATACAAAGAGAAAGACATCTGTAGAATGGCACTTACTTCTTGCTATAATTTTTATTCCAACCCAGTTTTTCAATTGGAATCAATATGCAGCAGTCATGTTAAGATTTCTGTCTTTTCTCAACCCAAACCATCAATAAGAAAATAGAGACTGGATTTCTGAATTTAGGTGCAAAGCACTACAACTGCTTTGGCATTTAGATATGATACATATGCTGATACTAAGAAGACAGTATAAATCTGTGCCCATACTTCATAACTAAATGCATGGGAAAAGTTGAATAAAAGTTCCTGGGCTCCAACAGATGTGTTGAGTAATTCAATAACTGAGTTTATGACAAAGCATATCAGGAAAACAAATAAAAGAATAAGAAGAAAAGAGGACTGACTGACTCCATACTTAAGCATTGCACCAAGAGGTGTCAATGCAGCTTATAGTTTTAAGAAAATACCTGGTAGGTCCATGTTAGGTCTGCAAGGTCAATATCCCCATTTTTAAATCCAGTAAGCCTGGCCTGGCCTCTGATCCCAGCTCCATCCCTCTCTAAAAAGGCACCATAGTTCTGCATCATCAATATTGAACAAAGATGGATAGTTTATGGAATCAGAACTTGCTCAGATACAAGATATCACATAAACCTATGAAGATTTCCAGAAAGAAAAAGAAATGAACTAATAGGGATGCCGCTAATGCAGAGAAATTGCAACCAAAACATCATGAATTCCATAAAATATTAAATGCAAGAATTTAGAACTAAATCATGCAGAATAAAGCTCGACAGAGTATGCTTAACAGAGCTCAAAGCCTCATATGAATGTCAGTAGTAACATACTAGAAGGTTTAATGTCCTGCAGTGATATTTTTATTTGAAATTTTCTTATTTGGCCCAGGTTCCATTTGAAATACTGCATGTTGAAGTAAATGGAAAATCAACTAGACATCCCTTGTATGAAATATAAGATATAGAGAATGAAATTGCTGACAGTTATTGATAGATATATGTTAAAAACAAACTTCTGCACCCACCACAGTTTTGACTTTAAAACATTTCAGTTGTATGTTTAAAAGTTAAAAACACCAGTTTAATAGACATTTATTAAAGAAAAAAGAAATGGGAGAAAAGCTCACTAAAATTTGGCAGGAAGAAATTAACAGAAAATATTCGCCTATTGAAAGTTGAAACATTGACATGGGGATATGACCAAGAGCAGGATCAGGAAGGAAGTTCAGAAGAGTAAATGTATCAACAAAGTTCTCTTTTCTAAGATTTAAATGTCTCAGAAGCATAATGCAATTGTTGCCAGAAAGAGCAAAACAAAAAAGGTACAAATTTCAACAAATAAATTTGTTTGAAAGCAGAACTCATACAATGACCAATCTCTCATAAAACCATATAGGAGTGCCTTCATGATTCTTTAGGGTGAGGTACAATTCAGCTTCTCACCTGACAGCCTCTTAAAGATGGATCTTTAACAATTAATAATAATCTTGTGGCTAAACATAGGCCTAATTTCCTTCTCCTCCACCATTCATGTAAGCCCATCAATGTTCCATGTTAACTTGCCAAAATCCTCTCCTCCCCCTACCAAGCTTTAGTTCACCATAAATCCAGGTTGGCACTAAGTTTACCAGAAAATGACAGATTTTTGACCAATAGGCTAGACAAAATCTTTGAGTGAAGTATCAGTCTACTCCACCATTAGTGAAATAGATATACAAATAAGTTGGATAAAAATTTCACCTGCAAGCCCACAGTTTGAGTCAACAGCATGAAATCATTGTATCCTCTCTGAAACTGAACTTGCTGCACCACCTTGACCCAGTGGCCAATCACGCTGCCTTGATTTCCAAAAGACATGACAACATAAAATATAAATGTTTCCAAGATATTGAAAACATAAAAGATGATAAGCAATAAGAGGCACAGTCATTTTTATTCCTATAAAAAAAAAAAAAAAAGATATCTCATAAGACAATCAGTAATATTGCACAAGCAAGGAAATATGCATATTTCATGGATTAAAAAAAAAAAAAAAAAGCATCTTAAATTCACAAGAAAGTTGCTGCATTATATATTTAGAAAGAACTTCTACCATAAACAGATTGAAGAAGTCATCACCAAGATGGCTTAACATTGTTATAGCCATCTCACAGCTTGGCATTGCTTTCTCCTTGATTAAAGTAAAAATGTTTAATCATCATGGGCAATGAATGCACAGGATTTCACAAAAATAAACTACTACTTCCAAGGAAACAAACAAATCTTTTTACATAGATGTACATGTAAATAGATTTCCTCCATCACTCTGCAGCAGTATATCGTCTCCATAATCTACAGATATATAAAGCTCATAAATTTGAAATTGATCAAATGGGAATAGTGCTATGACATGTAATCCAATCTTCCTGTGTTTCAAATACACTAGCAATGCTTTCCTGATTACTAGAACTAGGATGCACTGCATCTACACCAGTGCATTGCATTCAATGTGTGAAGCTATTTTTAAGCTGAGTTGCAGGCTTCAGTACCCATATGAACCCCCAGACAAAGGGAGAAAAGGAAAAATGGAAAGAAGAAAAACAGAAGGGGATTGAAAAGAGAAAAGCCTAACACCAAGGAAAAAAGAAAATTATGGCAAACAAACATTGTTTTTTAGCAAGATTAGATAGAAAAAGGAATTACCTATATGCTGGCCATTGATGAAAATTCGTAACACATCACGAATGCTATCTATGTTAACTGCAGGGATAACTTTATTTTCCTTCCAAAATGCAATGTCTTCATCAGAAACATATATTCTGTGTTGCAGAAGTGCAAAACAGGGTTATGCAGTTATCTATGATAAAAATAAAAAATAAAAAATAAAAAGTGAGCACAAGAACTAGATTTATCAATTAAGAGATGAGGTGATTCAAAGTCAAGCATAGAAGTTCAGGGCAATAATGAATATTCCATTTGTTTTTGAGGCCAATAATTAGAAAAATAAATAAATAAATAAATAAGGATATGTGTTATTAGCCATTCATTAGAAGTTCCTGGAAAAACAGTGATTTAAAGTGCTACATTGCATTATTCCATATTCACGCATACAATTGCATGGCTTCTGTCAAATCTCATGCATTTTGAAGGACATTACTTTAGCATACAGGCTTCCACTGTTCCATAAGTCTGACAAAGCAAGTCAGATAAACTTAATACTTAGTACTATAATCTCGTTACTGAATCACTATGTAGTTTCATCAATAAAGGACATACCATTTGACATAATAGCTGCACTTCTAGAAGTCATGCCATTTTCAAAAAATGCTCCAATAGTATGAAATCCAAAATAGAACTCCAAAGGAAAAAGAACTAAACCCATGCTCCTCCAAGGAAAATGAAGAATATGGTTCAAATTTTAGGGCAATTGCACCCTTTCAGCAATCTTTTAAACATATAGAATGTAGCTTGTCTAAACTCAAGTTGTGAAAGTTGACTCATAGTTAAAAACACAACAAAGCAAAAGATCTCCAAACCAGTATCTTATTTGTTTAAATGAGAACAAGATGATCAAGAAGGCAACTGCTGGAAAGAATGGGCATGAGGTCATCCTAAATGCCACAGTAATCATTCATAACAGGTCAGCATTCTTTTATGGAAAATTGACTTTCTAAAATTTTTCAAAACCCATCTTGAAATTGGGCCAAATTTTGCAGTTTCCATATGTAGATGGTTAATATTTTCTAAACCATAATTATGGAAGTTCGAGTGCCTAATAATAAGATCAGCAAGATCTTAGAATTTCCAAGTCAATGAAAAAATCTAGAGAGTTTTAGCCTGGTAGGCCACAAGTGGGGCATTAGATAATTCTCCCTCCTAACCTATCTTAGTCGACACAAGCACCCAAGTGCCATACTATACACATAGTGCTATCTTATTTGTTTTATGCTATATATTGTTGACAAGGTGTCCAATGCTCATCATCTTCTGTCTCCTATGATACTTTACGTATCACTGGGGACTTTAACTCATCTTGACATCATGAGCATCTCTCACTAGAAGTCTCTCTATAATTTTCCTAATGTGTACTATTGAACCAATGAATGGAATTTACTGGCAGAATCACCCAGTTTCTGCCTCACATGCAACTTGATGGAATTTACTAGTGCTGGTGGCAAAATGATGCAGTCCAAAGGATAAGATGGCAATACAAACTTGAGAGCAGGGAAATATGAGGGAGAATGGACACAACATCACCAACTAAAAAACAAAAGCAACTAACATAACAATTCAACAGAAGTTCTTCATTCTCAATGTTGGCTGGCTTAACCTGATTGCACTCAGCAATGGTTTTGAAGTAATGTGAGCCCAAAACAATAGCAGACAACCATGTACCTGGTAAAATACCACAGGTAGTCAGAATGGTCCTTTGTCACATTCAGATGCTCCAATATGCCTTCAATGGTAAAATTGTCCTTACTCCAAACACTTATTGGCTCTTTTATGGTCATCCAGGACTTTGGCCCATAGGAACCTCCATTCTGAGCCAGCTGGAGTAAAGTGATATCTGAGAACTGAGTCTCAACAGCTTTCACGGATGTTTGTGCAGCAACCTGAGTTTTTATTTCAAAAATTTAAAAGAAAAAAAATACAACCAACAGAATTAGAAGAACCAATGGGCCTCATAAGCTTAACAAGAAAACATTTCTTATAGTGAGAAAACCAAGGAGAGATTGTTTGCATCATATTTGTCATCTCCACACAGAATCAAATCAGGCCTTCAATATAATCTACAGTGAATTGTTCAAGTGGCAAAGTTATTGATTCATTTATGCCTCATAAACATGAGAGAGTGAGAGAGTGAGAGAGTGAGAGAGTGAGAGAGTGAGAGAGATTCCTATTTTTGAAGAGTAACAGAAAAATTTTATATAAAAAAAAAAATCATAGTCTTTGGGTTTTTTCTTTATCATTATGAGTAGTAGCTTGACAAAGAACAATGGTGAGTCAACCAATGTACAAGAAATCTTCACTTGTTTTTAGTTGTAGAAATTGGTGTAGTAGCCAGCCTAGAGGGAAGAAAGTTCATTCTGTGGAGACAAAGGCCTTCAGAAGCAAGCGTATTGCATCCTTGTCTCCACTTACAAATCTCTATGGAAGAAAAATTCCCAAGTCTGAGGTCTAAAAAATTCTGCCTCTTTATTGAAGGCAACAAATTATTCATGGCCATTTGCTAAACTGTTAAATAACAAAGATATCTATGGCAGGCTAGGTTAACACTTCAAGCTACAGTATTAATGTCAGTCAAAAGACACCACATCCACAAGTGCTCAGACAAGCATGCTTTACATGTACAAAATTTAAAATTCTCCCAGTGAGCTAAATATAATAAACAAACCTTGGCACTGTTGAACACAGTGTTCCTGCAGTCTGGGAGGATACTCACTGACCATGGAGGTAAAGTATATGAATGACCATGGAATTTCACAGTTGCTGCCCTATGTTCATCAATATTTGCAAGAAATGCAGAACAACTTCTTTGATTTCCATAGTGAGTTGAGTTTAAACCTTCAGTTTGAATATTTTCTTGGTACACATGTGCCTGTAAATAGTGAATAGTGATGCAGAGAATACAGCTTTGAAATGTAGTCCAGAACAAAGCATAAAAAGTTGCCTTATGAAGAATAAGAGGATAATTGACTATAAATCAATTGTAATGAAGAATAAGAGGATAATTGACTATAAATCAATTGTAAAGGGAGAAAATTGTCCAATTTTCCTCTATTCTGAAATACTGCAAAGTTTTAAAATATAGTACTATTTACCTAAATGCTTCAAGCTTTGACATGTATGATACAAAAAATGGTACATCTCTATTAGTTATACAATAGATCTTACACCTATAAGGGCTTTAATTATATGTTCCTTTCCCAGAAAGCAAACTCAGGAATCTTGAAAGGTTAGCGTTCAAAAAAAGGAATCTTGAAAAGTTTACCTTATGTTTCCTTAGAAAGATGGCTGTAATTTTATTCTCATATTTCAGTGATTGTGCATGTCCTTAAGACAATCCTCACTTTTAATATGCATGTCCATGCACAAGTCTATGAGAAGGATAAGGCCTTTGGTTGTCATGTCTGTGGCTATAAGCTAATATGGACAAGTTACAGATTTGATGAACCTAAAATGTGTTAGTACCAGAAAAATAAGTAAATATAGGCCAAACCTCCTGCTTTGATCCCAACTTGATGTACTGAGGCGAATCTGCAGCAGTTAGAGCAGGTTCACAAAGCTTAATAGCTGCATGCAGATCTTTTAAATGCCCCCATTTAGGCTCACTCAGCAGACCTGAATAGTAAATTCCAAAGAAACAAAAAAGATAGTTTATCACTATGGATCAATAGAAAAGTGATTATAGTAAATTACTACAGGTCAATAGGAAACTGATTATTGTAGTTGGCCACACACACTCCATTCAAGAGAAAGCTAGATATGCTGAAACATTCAGCTAAATGTGGTGATTTTCAGTTTTAATTTTATTTTTATTTTTATTTTTTCACTCTACAGTTAAGAAGGGGAGCATCAACGGAAGCAAGAGATGCTGGCTATTTTTTAGCTCACAATTGGACAAGACAAGGTCCAGAAGCATACCATATTCATCAATTGGAGCATCATAATCATAGCTTGTTATGTAGAATGGGCCCCCTGAAGTCCGCCCAAAGTTTGATCCTCCAAAATACTGAAACCAAGCAACAGACTTGTCATGTGAGCAAATGCACATCAATCTGATAACAGACTCAGTTTGGAATAACTTTACATCAGAAAAGCAATTATTAACAATCACTCACTGCTTATACTATTTATTTATTTTACAGCCCCTGTTAAAAGATTCCCTAGGTAATACACAGCCTTCCCAGACGGTTCATGCTGCTAAATAGTTTGTCTTAGTTTGCTCACTCGTACTTGTACAACATGGGTTTACTTTATCCCCTACATAAAAGGATTCACTTCTAACAAACAAAACTGATAAGGATATTGCCAAAGAGCTTCTAAAAGAAACACTCCAGTTCAAGAAAGGAAATTGACAGTTATTTTATCCAACCCACTATGGTAACAAACTATAATATATGTTTTGGTAACACTCTCATTGAATATGTACTTCACTACAAAAGATTTCCTGTCAACAAAGATCAGGATTTATTTCAGTCATCTATAATACCATGTAATAATTCTGGAAGCTCCCCCCACGTTCAAAAAAACGTGCAACTGCAAAGGCCAGGTCTTCAACAGGCCTATGAGGCAACCTTCCTCCCCAGGATGTGTACCTTCAAAAAGTCAAAATGAAATTCAGGATCAGTTCCATGAACTCAAGGGAACATAGACCTGAATACTTGTGTAGTAAACTAAAACATATCTAAAATTAAAAAACTTTAAAATTGTAGTCATATGGAACCCAAACATGCATAGGGTTCAACATGCCTCAAAGGATTAAAACTTTTTCCAAACTACAAAAGATTAAACCACAAGTATGACTGACAAGTTGAGAGAGCAAAAAGATAGCTAAATCCAGGGGATCAGACGGTGATAAGAAACATCAAGTAGCAGGTAATACATAAGTTGTACTACACCTCACATCCTCCCACTAAGTCAGCCATCCATCCCAAAAATAGCAGGCTAATGGTTGACCATCATTATCACCATCAGTTCTAGCAACTTGTCATGAAGACCACATTCAGTGGGACCCCAACAAGGTACCCAAAAAATGGTGAGTAGACCACAAGGCTGCAGGTATGCAGCAGTAAGAATTCAATGTTGTCTTCTTAAGATTCTATAGAATTTATCTGACAGGATCTGAAGTTGTGAGCACAGTTACTCTGCATCTGAAGATGTTACATAAAATGGAGATGCATTTCCCTGAAATGTCAGCCCCTTTCAACCCCTCATTTTCCAAGTCACTGATCTATGAAAATCAATTTATGTTGTATTGTAACCTTAAAAAGACCTAAATGTAGAATATATCTAATGTCTTTCAGCTTAGTTCAATCCAAAAGGAGAAACAAGGATAACCTTTAACTCAAAAGCAATAGCCCTACCATCCATCCCAATTCTCTGTCCAAAATATTGGTTTCTTATTGGAGTTTGGCTTGAAACCATCACAGTAATATCCATTGCAGGCATCTATCTGTCAGTCAGCCAAAAAATAAAAATTTAAAATTTAACAGTTCAAAATCTCACATGTTCTGAAATTGCTTTCAAAGAAAATTTTCCATCTTATCAGTCTGCATTGTTAGCATTAACAATTTATGCACAAAAGCAATTGCTTGAATAAATAGAATGCAGCTATAGAAGATAAAGACCTTACAATGTCTTCGGGAGCATCAGTCTGCTTGCACATTACCCATGGAACTCCAGCACCAAGCCCATGAGCCATCCAAGCAGCCCACTTAACATATTCCTTCCCTCCTTGGCCATATGAGCCCTCAATGTTTCCATATTCATTTTCAATCTGTCAAAATTATTTTGCTGTTAGGGCATTTTTAGTTATAATATGCACAACATCAGTTGAAAATAGGAGTTGGCATTGGTCTCTTTTGGTGGGAAAGACCTGCATCTAACCTATGTCCCCCTACTCATGTCCACAGACATAAGATGAGAACACTTGCAGGATAATATGAGATATCCACATTTCAGCAGTTCTTCTTATTCCCATGCAACATTTAATGTCCATGTCATGCATTAGATGTTGGAAACAAGCAGAATGAGTATGTGATTCTGATCACCTCCCATATTTTTGTAGCAAAATGCAGATTTGTGAAAAACAGCTATCACTTTATTGGCGTTGTGCACACAACAGAAACAAATTGTGTAAACAACCTGCAACATGATGATTGGACCACCTTGCCAGGAGAAAAGCATTTCCTCTCTCATCAGATCCACTATCATTTTAACAAAATGCTGCATCTCCACCTGAAAATGAAAAGACACCATGCTTTTGTCACACCCGAGGTTATTGAATTGTTTTGACTTCAGTTGAGCAGGAGGCAATCATACATCTTGCAAACCCCACCTCCCCCAAAAAGACAAAAATGAAAAACAAAAAGACAGAAAGTTCAATTTCCTGGGAAATAATTTTGAGGGAAATAAATAAAAAAGACATTGGCCTAAGAAAAATGAAAACCTATACAAAGGAAAGATTGGGCACAAAATTGAATGCTCTGTTGGATGACAATTGCTAGGGAGAGGAGGCAGAAGCAGGTTGGTGAGACAAGGAAAACAATAATTTGGTGTTAAATTTCATGACTCAAAAACACCATTGTCATTCATCCTAAGAAATGCATGGATAACTGCACAATACTTAATAAAGATGGCCAAAGAAAGAGGCAAAATGCAGGAGAAAACTGAAGCCTTCCCATGATGACTTCAGTTCTAAATGCATAAACTAAAGCAACATAAGGCAATATGAGCAAAATTTGGCAATGTCAAAATATTTATCCTATGTAGACCATGGGTCCAATGCCTAAAGAATAGCATTGAAGAAATATAATATGCCACGTGGACTATCAAACAAGTAACTCAAATTTGCAAGTGAAATGCTGATAGGCCCATTCCACCTTAAAAGGAAAATTGTCTGTCCGAAATTCGATGCCAGGAACATCACGTAACCAAACAGGAAAGCCCCTGCAATATTGTAGGACAAACTTAAAAACCAATTCAACAGTTGACTTTGAATTTAGCCGGAATGTTGTTATGGAACCCATCAGGAGGTAGCATCATATTTCCACTCAAGTTTTAAATTACAAGAAATGTTGCTACCACAATTCCAAATTTACACAAGGCTCCATAAGACACTACAGAATTTTGGTTGGGACACAAAATCTCTGTCTACTCTGTGTTCAACTGTGATCATTTAGGGGCTTAATTACATGCCAAAAGAAAAATTAATGTACTAAAACAGAGCTCTAAATCATATAAATGATACCATGCATTAAAGGTAAAAAGGGACATCACACTTGGAGAAGTTATAAGCAAGCAGAATCACTCAAATTAAAATGGAAAGAAGGCGAGACCCAAAATTCCACTCAGCGCAAACATAAGGACCTATGCGGAGATGAAGATAGAGTCTATTAGCAGCTACAATCTTCACAAACTTGACAATGTCATATCTCCCTTCAAAATTGTACTGCACAAGAAGATGGAAAAAAAGTTTAAATGTTTTAGCACATGGGAAAATTATCTCACATATTGGGCAACAAACCTATTATCACAAAGCAGCTTAGCAACAAGTCTATTGCACCTGTCCTCTTGCTGGTTCATGTCCATTCCAAAATACATAAGTTTGAATCACATCTACCCCGCCCTCCTTGCTCTTTGCAATCAGGCCAGGCCACATCTGATCTTACAGGAAACAGATGGCAGCTCAAACAATCAAATTAATCAAGGTCAACCCCAAAACACAGAGGAAGTACTAGGCATGAATAATGGACTACACAAGCAATTAGACTAACACAATAATGATCAGGTTGTTTTAGGCCAGACATCTACCGAGGAAAATAAACACAATACCGCAGCCAACATGCTGTAATCCCTCTAATTCTATTTAATTCCTAATATGCCATGCCAAGAGCAACAATTTTAATTTCTCAAGCTCTCTACCAGAGACTATCAGGGAATAAAATGATTTATACAGTTATATTCTCTTCCGTCCAAGTGTTTAGAGACAACAAAAACCATCAACTCTTACCTCCTTTTTTTAAAAAAAAAAAAAATCGAAAAACATCTTACAAGAACCTCTCTATCGCCATTTCTTCCAGTTCCCAGCCAACAGATAAGAATCAGGCAAAAGTGTTATTAGAAAAAAAAAAGAAGCAATTCTGTCAAGTTTAACATGCGAAAGTAATGGAAATCCAAATATTGTCAGAAAAATTGAATTACCTCGGGAGTAGCGCGAGGGTAGTGGATGCCGGCGGAGATGAGCATGCGGCGGTGGCCGTCGATGATCAGAGCCCTGTGGTCATAGCTCACGTTGAACGGCTTGAAGAAGTTGCCCCACGCAATTGACATGTTAATCATCACTGTCAGTAGTGGCACTAGCAGTCGTCCTCTACGTTTTCTTCCTCTTGTTGCTTCCATTTTTTTTTTCCCGATCTGCTTGCCAAAAGCAGAGACTGTTTGGTGTACCGAAGAATAAGCAGAAATTGGCAAAACGGAGTCTTCGGAGGAAGGTGCCACGTCGGCAACCTAACCAACTAATGATGATTCGTGAATCGTGCTTTCTATTTCTAACAATGACAGTTTAATTATCGGGTCAGAAATGTTTTCGGTTCCGGTTGGCGCTCGACCCTGGCTCGATTGATTGCACCCGCTGTAATCTAGCACAAACACATGGTATGCTCATCTTACCATCTTGATTCTTGGCCGTTAATTCAGATGGACCAAGTTAAAAAACAACGATTGAAGTTGAAAACCCAAATCAATCACTGATTCTTGAAATATTTGCAATTAAGCCCTAATTTTATTCGCTTTATTTCTCAACGGCTAATACATGCCACATTTCCATGTCCTCCTTCGTATGTCTTCTTTACACAAAAAAAAAAAAAAAAACACTTCGATTTACAAAATAAAATTTGAAGAAAAAACAATTCATGAAGCAAGCAACTGCGAACAATTTATGGGGAAAAAAAGGAAAAAAACCCCTTCGATACTGCTTCTTTCTCCTTCGGCTTCTTTTTTAACCATTAAAAATGTAAAAGTAGCGAAAAATCTAACGGTAAATTTTTTTAAAAAAGTGGAAAAACAAAAAGACAATAAAGATTTGTAAAAATACGGCACAAGAAGGTAACAGAAAGAAATCGTAGGAACAATTGTTCAAGAAACCATTACATTTTTACATAAAAGCAGCAGAAAATCTGACAGTAAAATTCAAACAAAAAGAAAATAAAGATTTGTAAGAATACAGTAGAAGAAGGTTATTGGATGAAATCGTAGAAAAAATCGTGCAAAGAGACCAAATCTTGGAACTCATAAGCTTAGACCCTAAAAGAAAGAGAAAAATGTTTAGCCGTTGCAATTCTTGGGAGGGAAGGGGGATGGGGACTTTGCATTTATAGGCATTGTTGACACTGACACACTTTCAAAACCAGCTCCGGTGTCGTTTAAGCTACTTTGAAGTTCATTAAAACATCCAAGCGACCTGAGTTATAACTTTTTCTATTACATAAATGTCACACTCGATTCGAATTTATAATTTGTAAATAGCACTCTATTTAAATTTAAAATTGGAGTCATTTACACGGATCATATTTTTTCTTTAACATTTTGTTTTATAAGAACTAAAAATCGGAACCCTAAACTTAAAAAGCTGAGTTGATTTTTTTAATATATTTTTTATTAAGTGAATTTCTTAGCGTTGTGCGAGGCTAAAGGTACCTTGGTGTCACGTGGAAACTAAGATCGACTAAGTCCCGCGGGTTAGGACGTCCGAAGCCTAACTCCGTAACATTAGGAAGGCCTCTCGTAATAAGAAAGCACTTTTTTTTTTTCTTCTTCTTTTGTTTTAAAAATATATTAAGGTCCATAAGAGCCCATCTTTGTCAAATATAATTATGAGGTAAGCCCAGGCCCTTTCAATGTTCTTTTTCTTGTGCGAGTTTTCCGAAAACGGCGTAGTTTTTAGGAACCTGAAATCTAGAGATCGCCGTCTCGAAGCTTAGAGCGGGAGATCAAATCAGATTTCAGAGGGAGAAATGGAGAGCAGCCCCTCATCAGATCCTCTTGATCTCGATGCCATTCGCAGGTTCTTCTTTTCTTCTCTTGCGTTCTTCTCTCTCTCTCGATCCTTTCTTTCTTGATTGTTTGAGTTGTGGGTTTCAAAATGCACAATATGTAGTCGGGTAAAAGAGCTCGAAGAAATTCACAGTAACTGTAAAGACGATGATGACTCCGTAATGTCCTCTCAAGATTCACGGGAATTACTTCAAGATTGTGCTCTTCAGCTTCAGGTCTTGCTCCTTTTTTTCTTTTTTCTTTTTAATTGTCTAAAATTCTCTCCATTTTCTATTACCTTATCCTAGCATTCTTGTATTATTATTTTTTTTCTCTTTCTTGTCATGAAAATGTGATAATTCTTTGGCAGAGCAAAGTGAAGCAAATTATGACCGAGTGCTCGGATTTCAGTTTCTTAGGAATTGAAGATTTAGGTAATTCTCCCTTTACTCCCTTGTATTTTTTCAATTGAATCTTGATTTATTTATTTATTTATTTATTGTTTTAAGTTATCTGGTCAAACAGTCTATTTTCATCGGTTTAGTGTTTGACCTTGTTAATGAAGGAATTTGATGTTTGGGACATTTTGGATAAACTATGTTTCCTTCTTTCAGAGATGTTATGAATCTCAAATGTGCAATACATTGCAACTTGTGAAAAAACTTCATGGTCTGGAAGCCGGCAGATTCGGATTCCATAAAAGAAACAAAGAAGAAAACCTTTGTTTAGAAAAAGCGTGTAGATTTTTCTGCTCCATATACTTAAATTGTGTATATTTGTTGATGCAGATGTTTTTGTTGATCACTTAAAGGAGGAGTTGACCACAGCAGAGGCCAACAGTGCTAAGATATCTAATGAAATTGATATTCTTACTAGAACCCATAAGGAAGGTCATAATTATTTGGAATTTTTACAAAGAAGTATAATTAGACATTTATGCATGTGTCAAGTTTACTTACATAAGTTTTTGGATACTTTCCAGATTCTAGTGAATTGGAGAATGAGCTTGAAGTGATGAAGGGCTTACTGGATAATATTACATCACAGGTTGGTGTATTTTGAACATTTACTTTAAATTTTCTATATCCGATTCTCCAAATAAAATATATTGGCTCGTGTTTATTCCTCAATGACAATTTATTGGGACCACAAGCACAACAGATTGTTGGTCATTGTCATGTTATTGCATGTGGGTACTTTCCAAAAAGAGAAAAAAGATAGTCACCATTAATTGAAAGATTCCTGTCTCCAAGTAACAATGATTGCATCAAATACTGGGTTGGCCCTGCCCTTTACACACTGTGACTATACTGTTATTGGCTGTATTCTGATTTTGCATGCTTGACTTGTTATCTGATGCTGCAATTCAACAGAGCGCACAAGTTACAACTTTTGGATGTGTTTGGACCTATGTAGGTTCACTAAATGCAGTGAGACATTTTCCTTGCTGAACTTCCTTTTAAGTAGGTCACACACAATTGTCTGCTTGTCTAGTAGTCCATTTCAGACTATTCATTCCTCCCCACTGTTCAGTTCTCTATGTATCTCTGGCAAGGTACCTTTTGCATCCTTGAGATGTGCCAAATTATCTTTTAACATTTGTGGTTATCCCTAATATGGATTTTATGTCAAATTGTTGGTAACTTTACTTGAATTGTTGCCAATTAATGAGGCATGGGACCATTACTTGCTCTAATGCTTCACATGTTTAACTGAAACTCATATTTACTGTATTTCTGGCATTCCAAGTGCCTGATGAAGTGACATATTGGCTATTTCATGGTTGTAGTTGAATTTAAATTCTGATTTGAAGCCAGGATCTGGAAAATGAGTGTTGGAAATTGATAATAATGTTGAGCATTCTTGCATAATCATGTGTTGTCCATGTATTCTAAGGATTACTCACACAGGAAAAAAAAGAGGAGGAGAAAGGAAGTGATTGTGCATCTTTAAGCAGAGAAGATGAATCAAACTTAACTTGTTTGCATGGAGATGAAGAGTATGAGGTATTAACAGGATTATCCTTTTGTTTAACACTGCTTGAACTTTACATAGTCATGGTTAAATTGCATGGACAAATGCATGGCATGTGTTATATTTGTAAGTGTGTGGAATCATACAATGGGACTAACAGCCAGGCATTGATGCATGTAAAAGGGAAATCGAATATTGTGTTCTCTTAGCAATACACTATCCATGTCAAAAGCATTGTGTGGGTCCTGTGTGCTGTAGCCAGTAATTGTCTAATTTTTCTTTAATGGAGTTGTTTTCCTGTAGCTACTTTGTATTGATTCTAGTTTATGGCTGTTCTGTGTCCTTTCAGGTTTTGAAGCTGAAAAATCAGATTGATGAGAGAAATTCAATTTTGAAGTCTTTGCAGGATTTTGAATATGCATTTACAAGGTGACAGTATCATTTGAGGCTTCACTTATTTGCATATCTTTTGTCTTTTGTGCCTGCTTCATGCATACTTCTTTGTTAATTGCTGCCAGATTTGATGCATTGGAACAAATTGAAGAGGCATTATCTGGTTTAAAAGTAATTGAATTTGATGGAACCTGCATTAGATTATCATTGCGGACGTATGTTCCAAAATTAGAGGGACTATTGTGCCAACAGAATATTGGAGACACCACTGAGCCATCTGAAATAAATCATGAATTGTTGATAGAAGTTATTAAGGGGACAATGGAAATCAAAAGCGTTGAGGTATGGACACTATTTTTTCCTATTAAAGATCATTGCATCTGTTGCATGAAGATTCTTGGAAGCATGTGATGATAAAAGGGATCAAGGAGATAGAACATCAGATTCTTCTCCTTCAAAGTCCTATGTATTTTAAAACAGAACCTGGCACATAGGGAAAAGTTAACAACCTGTTGGCATTATACTTATTTGAAATATGTGCTGTCTTAATTCTTTTCTTCAATTTGGCATTGTCTGCTTGGTCATGGTTAGTAAAACTATTGCTATTTTTGTTCAGATATTTCCAAATGATGTATATGTTGGTGACATTATTGATGCTGCAAAGTCTTTCAGGTATGTTGATCTTTTGGATGTACATCCCTTGGATATATATATATATATATATATATTGGCACTACTTGTGAATATTTAAGCAAAGATATAGTTTTTGCATGCGTACAAGAGAATATCCTTCCCTTTGCATTCTCCATTTTCCCTTGCAACCATATTATGATCATTGACGCCAGAGCATAGAATTTTGTAGCCTTTCTGAGGCCAGAAAATGTAGAATCCTAGAATATGGCTGACATTAGTTAGTGACGATTCTATGGAAGATATTTGGGTCAACTAATGATCCATCTTGTGACACTTCTCTCAAACAATAAATTACAGGGTGAATAATGCAGCTATCTCCTGTTACAACAGCAAAGTACACCAACTTCAAGTCCTTTTTAAAAGTTTACATGACAACTCCTAACAAGCCTAATATATCTGCCTCACTCTCATCTTTGACTATTCGTAAAGGATTTGTCGGTAGGAATGTGCAACAGTTTGGCTTGTGTGATACTAAATCATTAGCAGAGATTTACCAGTTTTCTACACATATTGGACATCTGTGCAACTTGAGGATCCTTGGAAGGAAAGCTTGAGCCATGTCTACAACCTATGTTTCCTTTTAGACTGTTGATTGAAGGATTGAAGTCATGAATACATTCATGACTATTATGCTTACATGGATGTTTGAAACTCATAGAGTTGCATTAGGAGGTGCTTCTTGTGTTTTTTATTTTCCCACTTTGGGCAAAATCACTTGAAACCAAGATGAGTATATCCATACGGCTTCAAACAGGAGATGCTACCTGCAAGAGGAATGCTTATATCTATTATCCAATTTTTCCTGTAATGTCTGCTCATCAATTGATTTGCTTTACTCTTATTGGAGCAAAATGGATTATTTGGCATTGTAGAGAGTCATTTTCACAATTGGCTTTAGTGGAGACAAGGTCTTCATTGGAGTGGTTTGTAAGGAAGGTCCAAGACAGGATTATCCAATGCACCTTGAGGCGGGCTGTGGTGAAGAATGCTAATAGTTCAAGGTGAGGCTGTCATGCTTGAGGCAGAGTTAATTGTTCTCGATGCTCTGACATTTTCATAGACATATGATAAGGAAATTATTTGCCAGTTTATATGGGTTTGACTTTGTTTTTCTAACCATTTGAAGATTTTAGACTGAGATCATGCCTAATGCAGGTACTCATTGGAATATGTGGATAGACATGAAACAGTAGTTGCTCATTTAGTTGGAGTTGATGCATTAATAAAGGTCTGTCCGGGTTGGCCCATATCCAGTTCTCCTTTGAAATTGACATCTATGAATACTGCAGATCACTATTTGGAGGAAATACCTTTGAGCCTTCTTTGCAAGGTTGAGGTGAGCACATTTTTTCCCTACATTGGGATGGATTGTGATGTTCCTGCATATTTATGTATGATAGCAATAGATGCCCATGGTCCCTCTCATCCATAACATCAAACAAGTCACTTTCATCTTTGGCAAAAGTTACCAATGGCTCTACTCAATAGGGGATCCTCCTGAAGGGCAATTCTTGGTGTAATGGTATTTTATTATGAGCTGGGGTCACAAGTTTGAATCATGGAAATAACCTCTGTGTAGAAGTAATGTGAGGCTGCGTAACTCTTACCTTTCTCTTGACCACACAATGTGGTAGTTTTGTGCATTGGGACATCTTTTTTATTTAATATACTCAATAATGATCCTCCTACACAATTACAGTGATTTTCAAACATCTTATTGTTTGAATATCTTTGTGAGCAAACAATAAAACATCGTAAACTTGAGCATGTATATTCTCGGTGATTTTCTTCTCTCCTTTGGTTTCAATTCATTAGGAAGTGGCAAATTCCTTGGGCGAAGATTTGCGGGAAAACTTGTCAAGTTTTGTGGATGCTATTGAAGTTATACTCAAGGAACAAATGCAATTGCATATTCATCCTGCTGGCACTTCTAAACAATGATCACCTTTGAATGTTGTGGGTAGTTCACCCTGCTTGATGGACTTGACTATTTATTGTTACTGCTTCATGGCTGGACTAAACGTTTGCCCGATTTTGTATGTAGCTTTTGAAAATATATTCAGTTGCTCCGGTTATCATTGTTGGGAATGCTTTGAAGATATTATGCTTTGTAGTACAATCTTCTGATGCCAACGATAATCCATTTTTAATTTATGGCTAGCAGCCTATCAGTGAAAGTTGCGCTATTTTAAGATAACAAGTAATGCTCAATGATTCAGGCACGGTGACTCAGCCATGCCTTAGAAGATAGCTAGCCTGCAGCGTAAAATAAAGTAAGTCCAAAGGTTTAATCGTTTATTACAAGAATGAGAATACGCATTAATATAACCAATTTTGTTTTTGCTTTTGTTTTTGTTTTTGTTTTTTTTTTTCTTTAAATATGCGTACGCATTAATGTTTTCACAGGAGCATACCCGTCTTGTGAACTTGCTTACAGCTTATTTGACGTCAATTATGTGATCTAATTTAAGCTAATTGAACTGACTAGCGCAATATAGTTCGATGGGCTTGAACCGATAATTAAATTCTTAATCGAGTACGTTTCTTATCATGTGTGATACAGTACCACTGTCAACTGCTTTTCTGTTCTTAAACAAAAACTTTTTGCCAGGATTCACGATTTCACGCCCATGAACACCTAAAAATCAGCTCTTTTCAGAACAATTACATCAGTCAAAATTACTAGATAAAGCAAGAGGGGTGCTCTACGCTATGACCAGTCACAGTAATACCATTGTTCTTTGTGTGACAGAAGTTTCTTACCTTCAACTTAAAACTATCATCATGTATTACCTTTGCGGTACGCCACAGAAGCACATTAATTGCATAAAATGAGTCTTCTAAATCCAAAAATAATCAGAAACTTCTGCATCCGAATGAGCAGCAGGGAGGGTACTGTTATACTTATTCAGCAGAATGGCTAAAGTGCATCAAAGATCAAGCTCACTGCCTCATAACTTTGAAAAGAGCCACCGGTTTTGACATTCCAAACTAATCGCTATATGGGACACAGAAGATTTCACTACATCAACTTCCCCAGTAGAAGATAAAAGAACATTCCAAAATAATCAGAAACTTCTGCATCCGAATGAGCAGCAGGGAGGATACTGTTATACTCATTCAGCAGAATGGCTAAAGTGCATCAAAGATCAAGCTCACTGCCTCATAACTTTGAAAAGAGCCACCTGTTTTGACATTCCAAACTAATCGCTATATGGGTCACAGAAGATTTCACTACATCAACTTCCCCAATAGAAGATAAAAGAACATTCCAACCTGTGAACCAGAAAGTACAACAAAAGCAGGCCTAAAAAAGGGTAATGATGATACAACTGAATATATTGTTGACAAGATGAGATTAATTTATGGATATTTCCTGCACAATTCAATCTTTTCAAAGGGCAGACATCCAGAGTGGTTGGAGGGCTCCTCTCTACAACATTTGCCTTGCCCCTGTAGTTTTCTTTTTTCTTTGTCTGTTTCTCCCAATGAGCATTCTTTATTCTCATTCTCCTATTCAGCTTCCATTCTCCTAACGAATTCTCATTGAAGCAGTTTTGGATAGAAAACATAAGTGCTTCTCCAAAGAAAAAGCAAATAAAAGAAGAAATATGTAAAAATATTTCTCGCATTTCAGAAAAAGAGACAGCATATTCTTGCCCTATACCTTATAGTTAATGTAGCAATGTCTTTCTAGCATGGAGAAATTAAAATGATACCCAAAGGGCAGTCAGCTGGGTCCTGCTTTTACACTATGTAAAATGAGAACATATGTGAAAAGGTTATAAAACCAAATTAAAGTGGCTGCACTGCAAAATAGCCACACATAACAATGTTGAGACTTGATATTAGCCGAATCCAAAAAGGTATTCTGTATGCCTTACTTCAAATTGCTTCCTGGATGACATGTTTGTCTGTTCAGGACACTTCTCAGGCACTTTAAGAAAACAAACATTGAAATGATCAACAATGATCAAAGAAGTCAAAACATAACTTGTGTCACTATCGTGTTAGAGAAAGACACTATATTAAGAAATACAGTTACAACAAAAAATGTGACAAATAAATGTCTATGCCTTATTGACTGAAACAATACTAAACTGATAAGTTTACATGAGTATATAATCAACAATACATGAGAAAAAACAGTTGGATATTCTCTGACCTTTTGCATTTGGTGTCAACATGACTTATTATTGACAGCATTTTGGTTTTTCAGCTCCACAACTTAAATCCTGTTTTTGCCAAAAAGTTGTCATCCATCAACAATATATTGGTCATCCTGAGTATCTCCATCAACCCTAGCATCCCCATGAATCATGCCATTCACATGGTGCAAATTCTGCATCATTTGTGAAAGATAATGGCTGCTGGCACCAGTGTGATCAGAGAGGCCAGTTGGATGACCAGTCCACTGTGAAACAATCCCAAGCAACTGGCCAGAAATGTTTTGTTGCTCGTGAAGAATGCGTGTCTGGATCTGCCCCATTTCTGTCCGATGTTGACCGAGCATTTCATCCATCCTCTTCTTCCACTCAGATCTCCTCCTGCTCATTCTTTCCTCCCATTCCCTCTCTAGAATCAACTCATCCTCTCTTCTCCTTCTTTTTATCTCTTCATTCTCCTTCTCCCTAGCTTCCCATTCTAGAATTCTCTGCTGCCTCAGCTTTTCTCTAGTCTTTTCCCTCTCTTCCCTCTCTTTATCCATATCCTCTAGCTTCCGTTCCCATTCCTGCTCCCTCTCCAATCGAACGTTGTCCCTCCTTTGCCATTCTCGTTCTCTCTCCACTTCATGTTGCTCAAATCGAGCCTCCATTTCCCTTAACTGTACCAACTGGTTCGAAAGAAATCTAAACATCCTCTTTTCCAATCCTTTCCACACCCTTTTCTTCTTCCTCACATTGGAAACATGTGGTTCCAATTCTTCATACGTGAAACCATCAACTTCCTCCCTTATTTGGTTATTCCCATTATATTTCTCTTCTGCCTCATCACCTTCATAATCAAAGTCCAAGCCTAGGACCCCATTCTCACCTGCATCAATCCCACCAAAGTCCCCATCTGCAGGGTGGCCAATATGCCCAAACTCAACCATATCCAGCACCCTACCACTGCCCAACAATCCCCTATCATTCTCATGCTCTTCATTCAGTACTCCCATTAAATCATTTCCATTGCTAATATTACATCCGCATGCAATGGGTACATCCCCGAAAACTTCTTTGTACCTTAAAAAATTTGACCAATGTGTGAGCCCTTCCACCCAATCATACTCTTCCCTGTTACCACTCTCTCCACCACCCAAATTCTCCCCAGGGTTGAGTTCAGGTTTCTTGATCTTTTGCTTAACAAGCAAGTACTGGTGCCTCATGTTCTGCACCTTGGTGGACACATCTTTCCAGGTCCATTGCCATGTGTATGCCACGGGATCCCGAGCATGGTGCACAGAATTCACATACAAGGCAATGGGTTTATACTTCTTTTCACGGGTTTTCATTTTCACTAGGGTCCCATCAGAAACCATCTCACCATACTTCTCGATTAGGGTTTTCTCTTCTGCCTCTGTCCATTTCTTTCTTTTTGATGTCACCATCAGACACCAATACCAATATCAAATTATCAACACCAACCCCAGATTCTTCAAACAACAAAAATTTAAAGACCAACAAATAACAAATCTTTTACGGTATGGAATTCAAGAAAGGCCTGCCCAGATCAACAAACCAACAAAAATTGAGCAGGAAATTACCACAGAGAGAGAGAGAGAGAGTTGCCGAGCGCTTAACTCACCTCGAGAGCAAAAAGAACTGAATTTGCAGAAGAAGAATGCACGAATATTTTCTCGGGAAAAAAATCGAAGAGAAATAGATGGAATCTGCTAGAAAGTGAAATGGGATTTTAACTTTACTTCTTTTGAAGCAAAGCTGGTTTCTTTTTTCTCCCTTTTGTCTAAGTCCGTTTGGTCGTGTACGTACGCTGTACAGTATCGCAGTAAACTACTTTAATTTTTCTTCCTATTTCTCTGTATAAATAAAAAGCAAAAAGAATTAAAAAAAAAAATCTGTATTTTTTCTAGGGAAAACAAGGGGGCCGCGGACACGACCGAAGTAACCATGGGCTGATTGCTTGTGGCATAGTACAATGTTCCTGCTCCGGCGCTTCTTTTTGTTTTCTCTCTCTTCCTTAAAAAAAATATATATTTTTTTTTTAATTTTTCTTTTTTAATAATGGAAAAGAAAATATTGTGATTTACTAAAAGACTATTCTACAGGATTGGAACATTTATTGGCCTTAATACTAAATGGAAGCGTGACTTGCCTCTAATAATTGTTCATGTTATGCGTTTTATTTGTTTTTAAAATTATTACTTAGAATAATGTTTAATAAAATAAAGAGAGAAATCAAGTGTGGTACTGGATAAAACTGGTACCTTATAATATTCCAATTTTGGATTTAACATTTCCGCATATTAAATTAGCTGATGTTAGACCCTTGATGTAAGAACACCAACATGTTGATAATTTAGTGGTGATTGGTGTGATTTTTTTTTTTATTATTAGTTGGAGTTTAAATCTATTTATTAATATCTATTTTCAGATATAAAATAAAATTTTATATTGAATATACCATATTAAATTTTATACTAGTTAATATTAAAATTAAATATGAAAGAGATCCAATCAAACTTTACAATATTCAAATGTAAATTTTCTTTATAGAAAAAATTTAATAAATCACATTCAATTTTATGTCACAAATTATTTTTATATGAAAAATAAATAAATTATTTTTTTTTTAAAAAAAAAGCCTATATATTGATGTTATTGTTGTTGGATCTGATATGCAGAGGTCCAAAGGGGTACGTTTGATGCGCGGTTTGATTAAAACCTGCAGTGGGTTTGGTGCTTCTGCTACTCTTTTGACGTTGTTGAGTGGGTCCTCACTTAAGTGGGACTCTCAAAGGCCCTATCCATGAGAGCCCCTCTGACTCTCTCCGAGGCCCCTATTGGTCAGGCCTGCAGTTATCCCTTTCCCATCCTGCTTGTAGGGTGCATTGATATTGACCGGCACCTACCAGGCTCCTGCGAAGCTTGTCTCCGCTCGGTTTAGTGTTGTGTTTTTTCATTTTAAGAAAAGCAAAAAGGCATGATAAATTGGGATATCCAAAGGTCACCCAGAAGAAAAAAGAATGGACTCTGTTCATCATTTTTCTTGTTGGCCAATGTTCAATGATAGAGTTAGAGTCAATGTACACGGGATTATGGGTTGCATTCAGCTAACTTCCATGTTAGTTGCCATGCCGTGCCAAGCCAAAGCCATTGTAGAGGGGCGATTCTGATCTCGGTTAAACATGTTCAGTGACAAAAGGAGTTGCATATTTTCAATCAACTATTAACTGATGTGCATAAATTTCTTGACAGCCGCTTCCTCTCCGAAACAGTAACCGTACTTTTACAACATATTCCAACACTAATCCGCTCGCAAAAGAAATAAAAGGAAATCAAAAAAAAGAAAAAACAGAGAGAGTCCGTCGCTAGCTTGGAAGCATCTCTCCAAGGAACATGAATGCACATCTTCCTCTCTCTTATGTATTTACGGAAATTCTTCTAATTTTCATCCTGCCAGATCACGTTCACATCCTTTTAAGCACATTTCTCCTCTCCTCTCCCCTTTTCACTTTGCAGTAAGGCTTCTCGGCTTATGCTAGGATGATATTTGCCCAACGTACTAGACTGAAAAATTGGCCATGCACAGCTTAAAACTCTAGTGTCTGTAGCACTGGCTATCCAGAGTTCCGTCTTGTATGCGTATTTGAGAGTGTCGAGACATGAGATTCCGGGGTTGAAGTTGGACTGCTTCCCATATCTTTTGTCCTGTGTAGGAGAAAGGTCCCGGCAAGGATTGTGATGAAACCACACACTTCAGTTGCAATCTGGGATGCATTTTGTGAGTCCCAATCCTGTATTTGTCATCAAATATGGTCAAGCATACATCTGATCCAAGTCTCCCACATGCAGTAAAACTTCACTGACAACACAGCGTAGCACTGAGTTATAGGCAGAATATAAGAATTGTGGTGTCAGGTATCACAAATCAGAATATAACCCATGCACCAAATTTTTACATGGCAAAGAACCTTCCACCATGAAATTCAGTTTTGCAAATGTGGGTGAATAACTGAATTGATGCCTAACCACAAGGATTTATGATTGGTAAAACAATGAGGTCCCTCGAAAAGGTCAAATATATCTCTCCAAACTCTTTTTCTAGGAAAGAGTATCAGAACGCATCGACCGCCTCAAGCCTTTTAAGGGGTTCAGAAAAAAGAGGTGGGGATTCGAATCCCCACTTCTCCAAAGGAACTCGCACATCAGAAAAGCATCAGAAAGCTTCTTCATGGCTTTTTTGGGTCCTTGATCGCATAGGTTCACATGCAAATCTTGAAATCATATCCATTTTACCTTAAACATGATTACGCTGGCAAAAATGGTGAGAGTTGTAAACATGACATAGTACACTGGAGATATAACGGCTGTGTTGAAGGTGTCCAGTGCCTGAAAACATTAAGACATGTCTAAGTTAATTAATTTGTGATCAAATTCATGAAGTTTGAGAACAGAAAGTTTACGTCAAATAATATTACTGACTTTTAGCAATGGCTCGTTGCATGCATATGAATTATAATTCTACTGTCGGGATAATGGAAACCAAGTTATTTAAAGTCCCAAAACTTACCAAAGAAATGAACACTTTGTTCCTGTCACATGCATTTTCTTTATATGAGCAGGTGGATTCAGTTATATAAAGCCAGAAGCATCCATGGTAGCATACTCAGATAAAAAGTCAACAAGAACCTATCCTTCATATTATACATATGGATTTACACAGAGAAAGAAGATACTATATATATTTTACCTTGTTCAAGTAATCTATCTGCAAAAGACAACAGAACAGCATAATTGCAGTGAAAAGCCACGTCTGAAAGTAGATGAACTGATTCATTCCAGAAAATGTCAACTTTAGAGCAATTCCCACTGCTTTCACGCTCATTACCTACGGAGTACAGACAAATCAATGAAGTTTTGAAATGGAATGAAAGCTTAAGTTGGATAAATAATTATTACAACAATCGGGACATGAACAGACCGTGAGGGAGCCCATGAGAGAGCATATTCCAACATAGACTATCAAATGGGTTTGCCCATAGCGCGGAACATATCGGAAAATGAGAACAGCAACCGTAATAACTACTACGGCTGTGTAGACAAGGAAACCTGTTAAGAAACACAAATGTCTTAATTGACATCCATAAAAGTCCAAATTATGAAGGCAAAGTCGTTGAAGAACCTTCTGTGCCATTATTTTCTAGACAGGCAAAGTGAGATAGCAAAACAGTCTTCTTTGATTGACTCCATGTAGATAGGAGACAACCAACAGATTGAAAACCATGGCCACTGATAATTGGATTGCTAAGTAATCAATTATAGCACCCCCTATTCTATGTCTTACTGCTAGGGTGACAAGCCGTGTGCTTTTTTCGCATAGTTTATATTCCACATTTGAAGCATATTGGCTCTGACATCACCATGCATACCAGTAAGAAGAAAACAGAAATATAAGATTCCATCCAAAGTTCACTTTCTCCGTTGTCTAGTTTGAAAAACGCAAATTCGTCTATAATTTTCGAAGGTATAAGAAACAATGCTAACTCTGACTTAATTAACCTCTGTTTGGCAGAGAAAGCTGACAGTTATGCCAGAAGAGTGCTTCTGATCTATTGAGAATATCAATCCTAGAAGTAACAACCTAATTGCCATGTATTTGCTTTGCAAGCTTGAGCAGGAAAGCTGAGAATAATTCCTGTGCTCCTATTGCAAATAAACTGTTAGCTGAAATCATGACCAAGGAATACAGATACAATAAGCAATTAAAGCCTTTTCCATTTTCCATTTTCAAGCTTTTGTGTTTTTTTGAGTTAGATCCTCTGAAGACCCGAGCATAACGTAAGAATTCAGAAAACTAAACGCCCATCTGACATACCTGGCTCTGTGGCAAGGTGCCACACTTCCTTAACAGAATGAATGTTTCTTTCCTGCGGAGCGTGTAAAACAATGCTTATAGAACCCACCACACAAAGAACACAACCAAGAACTCCAAAAACGTGTAATTTTTCCTCTAAAATGAAATGTGCTAGCACTGCACTGCAGAGTAATATTTTGTCAGATAGAGTTACATGAAAATGCAAATGGATAGATAAGAAAAGTAGAAATCTGTGAATGTATATATTTGTTGGGCAAAAGGCTGTCTCCACTACCAAAGTTGTAAGATAGACCATACCTGAAAATAATACTTAAAGCACCCAAGGGGGTCACAAGAATTGCAGGAGCAAATGCATAAGCAGCAAAATTAGCAATTTCACCAACAATCACTACAAAAACACAAACACAAAGTCAACATTAAAAGCAGATCCCTTTTTCCTCGCCAAGCCAAAAGCAACCGGAAATAATAATATAACAATCCAAAATTGTAAATGATTGCAGCAAAGAATGCCAATTTCCAATTAAAAAAAAAAAAGGAAAAGGAAAGAATAAGCAAGCCACATAAAATAAATATCTATAGGCCTATAAAATTCCCAGCATTCTTCTCAAATCCTAAAATCTTTACAAAAGCAGAAGGCAGTCTCCTATTTCATGCAAGCCATTCCCTATATATGGTGTCCCTTTTAAAGTTCCTTGTTCAAGCAAATATGTTCACAATGCTGTGCTAGCCTCACCTGTTAAATTCTCGAGTGCCTAGCTACAAATGATGTTGATAGGCACGTGCGGGCATTTAGAACAGTGAAAACCAATCACAAAATCTTGCATTCAGATGTTTGGATCGTGTTTGCCATATCATGTGGAACAGAAAATGAATTTTCAAAGACGAAGGCAGTATCTTCTGTGATAATGTTAATTATTATTGCTTAGCTACGATCCACATTTCAACAGTGAAGCTTTTATTCTTTATCCACGTTTAGAAGATTAGTCTCAAAGTATCAGAGAAATGTAACTAATGTATGCATATAATGCAGGTAACTTTATTAAGGGCAAGTAAATAAATAACATACAAGTAGATTATAGTGGAAAAAAAAATCAAAATCGTTAGAAGAAGGGATCCAAAAACGTTGATCAAGTCAAACGTGACATAAGCAAAAAGAAGGGGAAAAACAAAAGGAATTCAGGACTTACTGGCAATCATCCCAGCCCACCACCATGGTTCCAGCAAGTACGAATGCCCTCCCATTCCTGCTCACCATATAATCTCTTACTCAATCGGTCTACATAATTAGAGAAAAAGTAAATAGCCACGGAATTTTGTTTGCAGGTAACATTCCTACTCATTTGACAAACATATCGTGTAAGTACACATATGTCCTCAAAAGGTTAACAATACTCCATTGCTGCATAAATATATAAAGTAATTTAAAACCCCAAAACTTGCAAATGAGACAATTCCAAAGAAAAATGGTGAAAAACTAAAGAGACAAAAAAAAAGGGGGGGGGGGGGAAATCAAACCTGCTCTGTTTCCAGAAACCCCAGACTTTTTAAGACCTTTCTTCTTGACAATGAAGCTCGACCCGATAAAAATACTCGAAGAAATGGCCAAAACGAGGCCATGAACATTATCAGACGATATCCCCATTGATCAAGAAAGAAAGGTGCTGAAAATATCAAAGCTTTTCATCGCCAAAGAACTCCAACACCGATTTCATTAAATGCATCCAACCTCTAAACAAAATTGAACCAAAAAGTTCACAATTATGATAAAAGAAACAAAACTCAAAAGCGTTCCAAATCACGTTACGTGGCATCAGAAACCCGTGTTCAAAGGAATATTCTCATATGTCATGTCAATAATACAGAAACACAATTACTTGACTATTACGTAACATTGTTCGTGCATAAGACGCATAAATAAAAATAATCACAACCACAATAAATATTTTATTTTCTTATATCATCCCACAAATCCATGTTACATCTAACAATTTCCAGAAATCTCTTAATGTTCGTTACGGTCAAAAAGATTTCTTCTTTTTTTTTTTTTTAATTATAAGGAAAAGAAAAAAAAAAACCTACCTCACTTGGCACACTGCAGAAGGCAATGATGCTAAAGGCCCACCTCCATTGTCACCAAGACAAAATGAAATTTGATGACCAAGAACCTTTGACGGTTTTCCTCCTTTGTTCCTTAGAAATCGAAATCAATGGAAAGTAAACCAAGAACAAGACACATATAATGCAAGAAAGATTGGGAGAGAGAGAGAGAGAGGATGATCGAAAATAGAATCCCAGAATTCAAGAATGCCTCCGCATCCCACGTTTTTCTCTCCCAAGAAAAAACAAAAAAAAAAGAGTTTTTTTTAGGTTAAATTAAATGACAGTATGTAAACATCTGTTTATTTATTTATTTTGTTTAGGGTCCTTAACCAATTTTCGGATTTACATATTTTCCAAATCAGATTGTTTGGGAATATGTATGATTGGCGTTTCCCAACTTACGCAATTTATGTGGTTTGGACCGTCTGCTGTGTATATTTGCATGCAATTTCACCATCTACCGCTTGCTCTTACAAAAGAAAAAAAAAAAAGGTTATGAATATATATATATATATTAAAAAATTTATTGAGTAAATTATATAATATATCATTTTTTTTCATTTCTCGTAAATCTTTTCCGTTCTTATTAAAATTAGAATTTCATATTTAGAAGAAAAATTTTGAATTCTTAAATATTAAAATATTTGTGAGAGACATAGCTTTCTTTTCTATTCATCAAGTGAAAGACCGAAACTCAATTGTAAAATAAAGACTCTAGCTAAGGACCAACGCAAGTGGTGCGAAAATTTAGATCGAGGTGATAGGTCAGCCTTCGCCTACCCTCACAGAGCGGGTAGCTCCGTGAAATGAGGAAGGCCTTTTATGTTACTTGAGCTGATGATCCCATTCGCTGGTTTGCACAATCCCTCCTTCGTTGGTGAAGATCTCTAGTTGAGTGTGAGAACAATTTGGGGTACAAAATTCCTTTGAACAATCGTTCATACTTGAGAGATCGTCCATTTTCCGATCCAAGTGCATATTCTGTGTTTTTTTTTTTTTTCCTTCTACATCAATTTGAATGTATCTTAGAACTTACCTCTATTTTCTCCCCTACCCCTGTCCCATCCCAAAAATTGTCCCCTCAAATTTTCGCCAACTGTCTTTCAAAAAAAAAAAAAAGATAAAAAAAAAAAGGATTACACCACAATGTGTAGGTTACCTCTAAGTCTAACTTCCATGCTCATCTGCACATTTGGATTTTTGAGATTATGGGCAATGATGGCCTTGCAGGTGTCCCATAAGGAAGTTGTTGATTATATCACATCTATCTTTGCTCGCGAAGGGTTTCTGTTGCAGCAATAGGATATATTGATTTGAGCAAATTTCAACTGGTTAGGAACTTGAGTTCTTTTGTTGGTTTTTTCTGTTGATTTTTCAATCTTTTACATTCAGAATTTATTTCTGTCTTTTTTCTTTTATTGTGTTTCATGAATAAACTTATCATGCTAGATAAGTTACCCATTTATTTCTTTTTCTGGTGATTTTTTTTTAGCCTCCCTCGGATGCAGACTGTTGAGATTTAATTTTTCTGATGGCTTATCTTTGTTCCTCTCGTCACACAGGGAAATCTACACCAGTATATCCTCCGCAACCTGGCGGTTGCCAACCACCCTATATGACAGTCATGGAGGATCTAAGAGGTGGGGGAAATGTTTGGATATCTTTTTCTTTTTGTGTCTGGGCTTTTGGGGTTTTGGGGGACGGGTAGGGGAAGGCTTGGGGCAGAGAAAATCATGGTATTTTTTTCTTCTGCACACCGTGTGGCTGCTTTTCCAAAGCTTGTTTATTAGAACCTGCGGTCAGACAATTAATTATATCTGACCTTTTTTTAGCTTCAGTTATTTTTTTACTTTAGACACCAAAATGTCTTGCCTAATATTCTTTTAGTTTGACATTAATATCGCGCAATAATAATAACTTGCTTGTATGTTGTTTTTCTAAAAGATTCCAACTATGAAGGCTTTGGAGAACTGGCATCTCAGAAGGTTCATTCCAACATGGAATTCGGTGATTTCCTGGAAGTCTTTTGTATTGGGACCAATTTATTTCGATGATGGAATCATCCGAGGTTTTAATGGTACCGATATAGATTGGTATAAGAAGAAGAGAGGAGCCAGATTTGCATTGCAACGGCAGTCTAAAATTGAACATGGAATGAAAGGCACACTACTTCCAATGGCCGACTACCAACCCAGCAGGCGGTACTCGACTGTTGCATCATTGATCTTGAGGGTCATAAGGCGTGTTTGACCTGTCTTTCCATGGAATAGGACAGTACTCGTAATCGTGGTTAGATGCTTCTTTTCTTTAGTGACATAATTTTTAACTTAGCAGCCTTTTTCTCTTAACCTTGCACCACGTTTGTCTTAAGGTGCATGGCTTGGAGTCGTGCATGCTATCTTCAGGGTTTGTGTTACCTTGCTTTCATACGAGTGGTGATACTGTCCGGAATCTGAGGAGCACACCTTGCGGCCCAGTGGGGGTAATAACTTTTTTAATGGTCTTAGACCCATTTTGCAAGAAGCCATCTAGTTGCGATCCACGTACCAGCATCTACTATTGATATGAAATTTGGTCTGACTAGAGTTTAAAATAGCTGGCCTCGAAAATTGATGTGATTGGGGCTCAGACGGTGAAACAATGTTACATGTATATTCTTCGAGTCTCGTCAAATTGGTCTAGTTTGATTGGAATGGCACGTTGGTATATAGCATTTTTCTTTTAGGCATTATCATTGGCAATTTTCTTTTTTCAATATATATATATTTTTTCCCATTGCTTATCGATTGCATCATTGACAAAATACATTTCTATTTTTGCGGTTACACTAATTATGCTTTATGGAGTTCTCTGGTGATTTCTTTGGAGTTGTCCCAGTGCATTTTGTATACCTAGTAGTGGGTGTGTCATCTGAAGTCTAACTAACTTAAAACTCTGTGTTGTATTTATCTGACTTAAAACTGATTATTAATGCTTAATGAAGTTTTATGGTCACTAGAAGCATATATGTATGTGGTTGTATTTGTGTTATTTATGTTCTTGGTGTCTGGTTTACATGTTAAGACTCCACTCTCTCTCCCTCTCCGCCACCCCCTCCTTCTCCCAGGGGGCGTCTCTCTTCCAGCGAACAGCTTTGTGCCTTTATCAGTTCCCCTTCAGAATGGATTTGGCTTATATTACAGCTAGGCATGGTACTTGGATTCTAATGTCTATTGCATGTTAGAGTTCTTATATTGAATGTATTTTTATTTTTTTTTTTTTTAATCAAGAATGTTTCAGTTTAAAACATTAACACAAGCGTATCTGATTAAAACATCACTGATTTATGTTATACGTTTTGAAAAATGGGAGGAGATCAAAAAGTCTCTAGAACGAAGATTTGGGCCTATTAAAAAAAAAAAAAAACAAAAAAGCCTAAATCTAATGGGAATGGGTTAAATTGGTAAATTGAGTATGTTTACGCCCTTGCATAATTTGGGAACAAGAAAAATAAAGAGGGTTGGAGATGGAGACCCTGGAGGAAGAAAATTGTCTTCCCATTCACCGGCGACTCCTTAACAGTGTGGATATAAAATTAAGAATTATACGAATAGCATTATTCTACACCTACCCCAGGTAAGAAGTTGGTGGCAAACTGTTCTCGTGGATCACATTTTTTGGGCTGCCTAACAGAGCTAACATTGAAATTTACCTACATCTTTTTTTTTTTTTTTTTAAATTTCTTTTCAAGGGAGGCCGAAAGACTAGGAAAAGAAAACTGAGTTATTAGAACCTGGACATGAAAGAAATAGATTCTAATAAAGATGTCTCAACCAGTTGTAATAGAAGCATAAGACAATTTGCCAATATCTTGAATCGTGAGTTTATCAAGGGCAGGGAGTTATGCGTGCCAACAGCATTAAGTGACTTGGAAAAATTGTTGTTCTTCATTCATCTGGGGGCTAGTGTGCCACCCAGTTCCAAAGAAGAGGAGCATACGATTAACCTTCGAGATTAACAGGACCAGTTGACACTTGAATGTAAACTTCAGATTTTATAGTTTCATCTATGGTCTAGTACTCATATGCCACATATATCCAGTTCGCTTGCTAAATCTTCACATATTTATGCAGGGCAATTAGTTCTTAAGGCCTGCCATTCACACTGGAATTTCCACCAAACGAGACTGGCATTTCAAATATGAAAGACACAATATTGCGATGTGCCGACGTGAAGGTGTTTTTTTTTTAGTTTGTTTAATTAATTTGTGTCCAAAATTCTCCTTGCCGTTGATCAAGAAGTCCTCAAATGGTCCAGAGAAAGTGGTGTTTTGCGAAAGAAAAGATTAGATTGAGGGAATCATGACTAAATTCCGAACGGTTGTTAGGGTTTTATTTTTATCATTGATAATTTTTTTTAGTGATTAAAAGAGACTTTTGAGAGCTTCCTATTTAAGAATACTCTACAAAGCCTAAACTAAAATAAAACTCCGAGAAGTCATCAACTGGGGCCACCGAGTTTGCTTAAATATAGGAACAAGAAATGCTGTATTAAATTACTTGCACCCGCCTTTCATTTAAACATGTTCGGACGTGTGGATTCCTTATCCAGGCATCCTTGAAAAAATCCATGTCAAGCGATTATTTAAAGATGAAATTCCTCTCAAATATCCTAAAAGCCGGCCACATTTAGACATTATATGGTTGTTGAATTGCTAACCAATCCCAGCTTCACTTTTGGTTCAAATATAGACAAAGGTTTAAAGCAAAAACGGAGCGTTGATGGAGATGCTTCCCTAATCGCATCATTAATGCAAGAATCGCATTGGTTGGCCAAACCAAGCCGGCCTTTGACAATCTCATTCAATCAGTAGTTAGTAGAGATTTTAGGTAGGGTAGTCTAATTCACAGATTCACACCTCGGGCAGGCCAAAACAGATATATATATATATTTTTTTTAATATAATTATGATTGTGTCCAAAGGGGAAACGGGCTACTCGAGGACGCCCACTTGGGGTTGTCTGAGGGGGCTACAATTTCTTAGATTGTTGTTGGAAAACTTTGTCTATTCCCAGTAACACTTCCTATCTTTTTGATTAAAATCATATATGCCTATTATTCTGGCGTGAGAAGAAGCAATTGAATTATGCATTACTTTTTTCAACATATATATATATATTGATGTCTACATGTACCATGAGTAGCCATGGGGTTGACTTTCTACTACTCTGGAATATTCCCAGCATATAAGCAAGCAAGCTGTAAGCTGTACGTTTCATGATGCATTTTGTTGATAAATCATTTTAGCTTTTTTTTTTTGCACGATAATTTTCTTTTCTGAAAAAGGGTAATTCTACATAGATCGGAACCAGAGACGTGGAGGTGATATCCAGCATTGAAGAATAAACCTTGTCCTTTGATCAATAATTTACAATAAATCACTGCCTACACATATTATTCTTGATCTAAAAACTTTTGGAAATCTTTGAACTTCTCAAATTAGGAGAAAATGATTTTTTTTTTTCTTTTTATTTGGCATTGTTCTCTCTGCTCTGGTGAATTGTATATAATCGAGGCTCCTCATTTCCTTCTAAATTTGATATTTCTCTTTGTTGGTGTGCGTTAAAAAATAAAGAACAGAAAAAATCCTTTTTGCGATTTTTGGTGTACGGGAATTAAAGCACAAAATTCCCAAATTTTGAATATTTGTTTTCTATATATTTATTTATTTTTGGTTAGAATTATTTTTAAAATTTAAATTTACAATTTAAAAAATAAACAAATAAATTCTTAATTATTAAATACTGACTTTTTGTTTTGTCTAACATAATAAAACTATTCTCAAGACAATTGGTCAATATAACGATGTTAAAAAGCCTAAATTAAAACCGAACCGACGCTAAATAACTGTAAATGAGTACTAATGCACCGGTTTCTAATTTTCGCTTTAAATATATATATATATATATATATATATATGAGGTGATTATGGTTGGTTTCCCTTTTGTCTTCGGGTTCGCATTTCAGTTTTCTTTTTTTTATTGTCCATCCATACTAAATTGAATAATTACCGAATTTTAACTTTGGAAAAAAAATGAAATTTAATTTCCAACTCTCTCAAAATCTTATATAAAAATGTAAGCCGTCACCCATCACTTTTCCGTATTTGAAAAATGAGAAATCTTCTTCTTTTATGTCTCAGCCGGTTATGTGGCTTCTAGAATCCAGATTCTCCGTTAGGGCTATCTACCAGTTTTTCGTCGGAGTAGGAATGATACGCGGCATTTATTGGCCTTTTGATTTCCAATTTTGTTAACAATTACTTTGGCCCAGTAAAGTTTCGTGGTCGTGGGATTGTTCTTCTGGGAAATCTCATTACTCTCAATGCCGAGGGAAAGTGAGTCATCATTTTACGAATAAATTGTATTGTGTAGATACTTATCTTATAAAATTGTAAAATATCAAAATGGATATACCAGATGATTGCGTTCACACACATTTGTTTGTTGCTTATCGTAATCATTGTTAAGACATAAAGGAGCGTGGAGGGGTCGCGCTTCTGCCAATCAGCCTCCGGAGAGCCAATAACCTTTTATTGCTTTGTTGGGCTGAATTTCAACGGGTAGCTTTTCCCCATCCGTCGTCATCTATATTCTGGAATCCAAACATCAATCTGTGTCTTTTATCGCGGCACCACACGACGGAAAGGGTTCATTCACTTGAGGCTATTGGTAACCCAGAAATGTTTAGACATTTGGTGTGCACTATTATTCATTTTATTTTTATGTTTTTTTTTTTTTTTTAACAAGGTTAAATTCTTTTCATTTCTAATATTATATTGTTTTATGAACATAATCACAACTTCATATGAATTTCGTTTTACAAGAACACACGCTGATTGGAGAATAAAAATTTAACGTTGTCTAGCTGCCTCAATCCGTGCTTTTGTTAATTGAACTTTTATTGCAGACTCGTATCACACAAAAGTAATTTCTTATAATTTAAGCATGGATCTGACGGAAATTTTAATACGAAAAAGAGAATCAAAATACAAATAAATAATTTTTTTAAAAAAAAAGAAAAAGAAAAAACCAAAAAATCACCGTCTTCTTTCTTGGCACAATCGATTCCTGACAGATGGCAGTTGCTCTATATACGAGTAAGCCGCTATCCTCCTGAGCTCCTCGTAACATTTTCTTCTTCCCCGTTCTAAATCAAAGCCTCTAGAAATAACCTTAACATTCTCCTTAAGAAGTCCCAGAAATTGCAAAACTAGCTTTGTTAAATTGACATTTAACCTTTAGAAATACACAAAGAAGAAAAGGAGAGAGATGGGTTGTTATAGATTGGTGATCCCAGGTGGAGATGCCTCTCGCTTCTGCCTCGCCTCCCCGTCCTCCTCCTCCTCCTCCTCCTCCTCCTCCGCCGTCAATAAGCCGAACCCAATTCTCTGGATGAGGCCGCGGACCAGCCGGGTGGCGTTCGGGTCTTTCAGAACCAAGGCCGTAATAAATGATAGAATCGCCACCGATGTCAGCTTCTACGACCTCCTTGGTATACCCGAATCCGGAACCTTGCTCGAGATCAAGCAGGCCTACAAGCAGCTCGCCAGAAAGTACCACCCGGACGTGTCGCCGCCGGATCGGGTCGAGGAGTACACGGAGCGGTTTATTCGGGTCCAGGAGGCGTACGAAACCCTCTCGGATCCCAGCAGGAGAGCTCTCTATGATCGCGACATGGCTAAGGGCCTTCACCTCGCCTTCTCTGCCAGGAGACGACACGAATACCGAAACTTCGAGGTATAATTTTTTTTTTAAACCTTTATGTAATTTGTTTTGATATGGGTCATGGGTGTTTTTGGGTTTTGTTTATTTTTATCAATCACTTATGCATTTAATTTCAAGTGCTTTTCTTGCTTCCATCAGTTAGCTCTACGGTGTCAGAAATGAAATTGAAAAAAAAAAAAAAAAAAAAAAAACCAAAACAAAACATATTAGTTCTACCAATTGAAAATGATTGTTATTTGAGAATCAAACCGGAGTGAATTTTTCTTACTTCGATGAAAAGGCGAGTTTCAATGATTGATTCTCTTTGCCATATTAGGAAATGGAGGAGAGACACGAGTGGAAGCATCGCTGGCAAGCTCAACTGTTGAATCTGAAGAGAAGATGTATGACCAAGGATGCACAGGAGAATCTGTCATGGGGAGCTCGGATGCGCAGGCAAAGAGAAGAATCATCGAGAGGTCAATAGATGGGTTTTGGTTAAAATTTTCAATATTTGTGTTTTGCTTCTACATGGCTGCTCTTGATAGAGAACACTGTCCAGTTAGCATTGCTCTCAACATTAAGCAAATTGTACCGTCGAGCTAACTAGACAGATAACTGTAATCTTATAGTTGCCTTTGTTGGCCATGTAATATGACAACTGCTGCGCATAAATTCAGTCATATGGCAATACCACGTCTTTGTCTTTGTTATACAGGCTGCATCTTTTCTTTTTGCGTGGGTTTTCTTCTAATTACTTGCTCTAACGCACAAGAAAATTTTACCAGAGGCATAAAGGAGGAGTGGATTGAGAATTAGAAATCCGTGTTAATTTGCTAAAAACATGTATGGGAGGTGAGATAGAGAACAGCATGATTGACAGCTTATATGAAGATTGCTTCTAATATGCATGGAAGCTACCGCGATTGCCTGGAGAGACTTTGAACCTCATCTGCAGGTTCTGTTAATTCGTATGCGCATGGCTTTTAATTCCCATGGATGAACGCTCTGGTGTATGTCACTGCAAAATCTGTACTGATTGTCTAGTCAATTTAGTGTTTTTCCGCTGTACTGATTGCCCTTAGATTTGTTATATGCTCCTTTCACGACAAGCTGGAGATCAATTCTAGAGAATTGTGTCAGGTGACCTGATGACAAGTCCTGTTGGCTGTAGCCAGAGGTGGATAAAATATCCTTGATACATGGACATGGCTTGCCGGCTGTAGCTAAATCTGGGCGAATATGTGAATAAAAATAGGCTTCCAGTATAAAACTCGGAGACAAAAAGGAGCTCAAAGTTATGCGATGGAACAAGGTGTGGACTGAGACGATTTCCATGTCAAAGTCTAGCAAGTCGTGGTTGCAGCGAACTGAGTGGTTCTGTTCCTGGAGAAAGGGAAAGTGGAGTAAGGACATGCGAGATTGTGGTCCCTCCGGTCGCCAGCCAAGTTATTACAGCCCCACTAGGTTAAATTACGACGAAGAAATTTTTCCCAAGTGATGCTCAGAGTGGTCAGTTCAGTTGCCATTGAAGATGACTTGTCACGAAAATATGAAAGCAAGTGCATTTCTTTGGCCCTTAATTATTGACAAGATCAGGATTAGTCGTCTTCTTCAGTCATCCAATAGCCGACCCCGCTGGGTCCAAAGTCTCCAATAGTGTTGCTTTCTTTCCTCGTGAAATAAACGTCACATAATTGTGGGATGAATCTTGCAAACTCTCAAGAAATATTTAATAAATAAAAATTTCAATTTTTATTTTTGAGATTTTGGATAAAAAGTAGGAATTATGAGAATGGAGTCAGAAATTGGGCCAACATAAAAAAGAAAAAAAAAAAATCTCTAACTCTTGGCGTCTTACGTCCACGGCATTCATTTGGTAAGGAATGAGAATAGAACCGATGCCGATCCAAGAGATTTCTCGGACTATTATCAAAGGTAAGCTTATATAAAATTTGCCCAGTCCCATACATGCATGCGAGCTGATTCCTACAAAAGTCAAGTCAACGGTTTATAAAAAGTTGTAACTTTTTGTACAATCCTTTATAATTAAAATTTTAAATTACAACGCCACGTAATTTTGCTTTTGATGCTATTTGTATTCTGCCGAGTAAATCTTTATTTTAAACTTTTTATTTTTCATTAAAAGGTTGTTGGCAGTGAATTATATAATTATAATAGTTTTCATCGTTTTAGTTGAAGCTCATTTTGATACGGCGAAAGCCCTAATCGTGCAGCTAGACATCGTGGTCGATTTACAATGAAAACAAAATTAACGCTATTATTTCATACGCCAAATCACTTCATGATCCGATCTGGGCCATGCACTTGCTGACAAACAACCCATTCATTGGTTAACAAATGACAACATCTTGACCATATACGTATGTATGTATGCATGCTCAAATCAGCGGACATGAGATAGTAGACAACCATTGTTGATTACAAGCGCTAATTAACAACCAAATTCACCAGGCTTTTACTCTCATTTCTTGTCGCCTTCAAGCAAAATGCCGTTCTTTTTCAGTTCAGATTTCAGCTTCATCACTTCAGTTTCTGGCAAAATCACCGTAACAATCTTTCCCTCGTTGCCATCTTGACCAGATTCGTTCTGCAACAAGACTGTTCCTTCATCTCCAACACCTTGGATTGTGTAATGTACAAATTTCGGTTTGTGTCCATTCCACTCTAATCCATACGGATTGGCTTCCTCTAGATCCACAAACGTTAAATTTGCTCCATACAAGATGTAATCAGAGACCCCATTATCTTGTTCCACCAGTTCTCCAATCTGGTTAGTCTCGTTAACCGCCTGATCAACAAGCACTGTTGCCAATTTCCTCAAATCTGAATCAACTATGGGGAAATCTGCTTTAACAGAACCTATGGCCTGGCTCTTGGTCAATCGACTCTCCGAATAGTTGGAACCTTTTTTGCAAAGAGTTACGATGTTCGGTTCATGCCCTTCTCTGACCTTGGCTACGCATTGCCACATTAAGGCGCAAAGACACTCAAAGGATGGAACTTTGATGATTTGACTTTGACCCCATATGCTTGAGAGTAAGTGAGATACCTGAGAGGCTGTTAAGTGGAAGGAAAAAGTTCTCATTTTGAAGTTATTGGCTGTTACCCAATGATCACCCGCGGGGTCGACCCGTTTTAAGGAAAGTGGTTGCTGCCAAGGTTTGGGCCCGTTTTCAGAACTTTCGAGCTTGTTCGGTGTTTTAGCTAAGTTCAGGGGCGCATTGGACTTGAGACCAGCAAGGAATGGGCTCCACGTATTAACGCAGTTTGAAACTGAAAATGCATCCCCGAGTATGTGAGCCCAGCTTAAGCCCATACACATGCCTCCACATTTGAACTTGGTTATCTGAGGTTATTGGATCGTGTTAGAAGGAAGCACACACAATAAATCGAGTTATCTGGTCCACAGACACATCTGGACCGCACCCACAATAAATCCAGTTATGCTGACACACATTTGTGCGAGGGCAAATAAATAGGTATCTCCTTAAGCATGAATAAAGTCATTTTATTCTTGGATAACTTGAAAATTCAAAAGTTTCTTTTCTTAAAAATGTAGAAAAATCGTTAACATAATTTGCTCATATTATGCATAAAAATTGTTTTTAATAATTATTTATTTTGTCAAAAAAATATCTTAATATGATTATTTTTTATTTGATTTTTATATATAGTATTTTATTTTGAGAAGAGATACAAATTCGATAAATTTTTTAAAAAAAAAATTGTAATATTTTTTTTATATTTTATATTACATAATGTAATCAGTGCAATATAAACATATAATATAAAACATTTTATATCCGTTTGAACTTGCGTGTCTACTCAATTTTTTCCCTTTCTGCATGATTGCATTCACGAGTTCTTCTGCAACTCTGCATTGTTTACATTTATTACATTCATGTGAAGGTGGAAAGACCCAGTTCCTTTCAGCAATTACTTCTAAATATAACAGCTCTCAGCAACAAGAAAAGGATCCCAATGAGTTTTATGTTCATTTCAGAATTTAGACAGCAATTAGGTTAGGCCATAGCAAGGCGCAACTCTCTTATCATTGGCTAACTACTGCCAAATGTTTCATTCAACAAGCAAATGCTATATATCTACTCATATTAATGAACCATTGTCATATCTTGTATTTGAAGGGGGAGCTTCTTGGAGGACACTGACAATAAAGGAAATTTCCACTTTTTGGTTGGTCCCCATTTTTCTGGAACACATAAATAATCTTTGACAAATTCTTGTAGTTATTATTATTATTATTATTTTATTTCTTCCTAACTATATGTGCACGCGCGCGAGTGGAAATTTTCTTTGAATGTTAAAAAATTCTCAGTAGCATGGTAAAAAACGTGACCTGAACGTAAAGTGGAGGAGACAAAGTTAGCTCAGGACCAATCGGCAGATGGTAGACAAGCAAATGGTCAAGCGAACGATCCTTTAATTCCAGCCATTCATCCACCGTCTTGTCACACTGAGCCTCCACAACCCTCACCCCACAATCGTTACACTTTATGTACGGCCGTCCGGTGTCAGATCGCCTGAACCGGCCACAAACCATGTAGTAGTCATTAAGCCAGTGGAACATGGACTCCTTGATGCGCGTGATGGTCATGTCTTGGCTCTCCTGGCTACCAAAGAAGTAGACACCCTTCAGATAGTGAAGCTTCATGGCCAAGTCCACACCATTGGGCTCACTGACCACATCCGAACCGGTAATCCGACACGGCACCACCGACGAGAGCTTAATGTTATAGATCAAATTTTGGTCGTCGCCAGTAACCATCGTGAGTATGTGGAAAATTAAATTGGGAATACTGGGAAGGAGGGAACACAAGGACGGCTTAGTGGCCTTGGTTGTGATGGAACACGTTGTTGTGATACTTGCAAGCTTTACTTATATCATCAAGAAGGCTTATTGTCAGGGGTGTTTTTCAAGACAGGTGTGGAGTTAATTGGTGTAGTTGTGTGCACCATTGCCATTGGTTAGTACAGGCAACAGTTAGGCCATATAGCTGCTGCATTAATGTTACCCTCAAAAGTTGAGGTCTTGTTATTTGAAAAGGAAAACAAAAAAAAAAAGAAACTAAATGAAAACAGAATGGAAGAAAATTAAGATTAAAGGTATGGAAAATATTCCTAAATGAGAGATCTCCCCAAAGGTCGAGCGATTTTCCAGACCATTAGGATTTTTATAGCTAATTTTGAAGGTATCAGACACCGCGATGTGAAATGGTTTAAAGGAAATCACGTGAAATGCTTGCGAGTTGCAAGATACTCAAGCGAAAGCAAACTTGGCATAAATTACTCATATGAAACTGCACCCGCTTCACCCATATTTGGGCCTATATGTTATTGTCTTTCTTCAATTTGGACAAAGTGCGTTTTTTAATTTTCCGATTCAAAAGACATCATATTTAATAAGTGCGCTCTTTCGGTTGGATACGAGATATAGTCGTACGTGTGTCAACATGTATTGCACCAACCTTAGCCGAATAAGCAGCTCTTTTCTAATGAATGTTTCGCAGAGGTCGAGTCCAACGATTAGATGTCAAAGCTTCTTGTAAGAAATTCTGCTAATAATTAAAGTCCTTGGCGTCTAGATTATAGAGCACAATTATATATATATATTAAAAAAAAATAAATGTCATAAAAATATCTCCAAGCACAATCTTAATTTAATTTGGTGGTTGAGAAACTCTTGCAAAATGCCGTGTGGCACGTCATCAGTCTGGACTCGAAAAAATTAGGCCCTTTCTCACAACACAACCCCAGATTAAGTGAAACTATTCGTTGAATTTAAGTATAATCAACAAGCGAGTAGTACGAAGTTCTTAAGAGAATTTTCTTAATAATAATGTGCAAATTGAGAACAACCCAGTTTGAAAATCATGATCCTACGAAGGATTGTATGCGACGAGTAGTACCCGAACAACAACAATGCGTGTCATATAGTGATTCATGAAAAATGGGTTGTTCAATTATGGTGATTCATTTCATCTTTCTTTCTTTTTTTTTCTTTTTTGAAAAGAAAAATCTTTGTCTTCAAAAATTGCTCTCTAAACTTTTTAGCAACTAATTAAAGAAGGAATTAAAAAAAAAAAAAAAAACATTCTAGAAATATAATATAATACAGTTTTGCAAAGCAGATTAATATTACGAAGGCATGGACATGGGTCATATAATATTGATGGAATTAAACTCATGGCTAATGCAAATGGCCGGTTTTGTACGCGAAGAACTTTAAAAGATGGAATGAAATTTATGATTTGATGGCCTATACGCGTATAAATGGGAAGTTAGCAGTCTGGGAGATCCATAAGCATGAATATGCCCAATTTAAGCGGGATCCCCCTCCATTTGGCAACTATTTTTTTTTTTTTTTTTGTATTATCCTTTTACTTCGTGGTCAAGTCATTCCCCTTAAGTCGATCCACCCTCAATTGGTGAATAAACTTCAAAAACATTATAAATCAATATATATACTTTTTAGTTTGTTAATTTGAGGCTATATTGTTTTTTATTAACATATAATGCAATTAAATTTTAATTAAAAATTTAAATTGATATATGTTAAACTTATAGGTATATTACAAATTTTTATATTTTATTTTAGTTTTTATTTTTTTATTGAAAGACACATAAATAATATAATTATTATATCATAGTCTTAAAGATAATTATGCCTAATCCATTGTTCGATTTAATCAGTAGACCCAACTTGCAATCTGTGAATTAGACCAACGCTCAAGACTAATCTCAAAAGTGCAGCACGCTGAGGTAGTGACATTTTAATGTTGCTTGCGAGTTGCCATTAAATTTGTTGAACCTGTCTCGATGATGGTCCCTGTTCCGAACGAAGCATGGACCTGCTTTTGCCATCTATCTCGGGTGTAAGTTTTGACGACCTTGGCCTACGGGCATTGACTGCTTCAGAGTTGTGATGAGATCCACAACTGAAGCAATTAATTAACGACCTTAATTTCAGAATAGCATTTAGTGCTGATGTTGCAAGGAAGACTTCTAATCAGACATGAACATTTTGCAATATAATCGAGCTCCAACGCCCCAAGCAAGACATTCTCAACAACAAATTTTTCTTTGTCTAGTAAAAAATTGATATCCTTAACAAAAATTGAGCAGTTGATTTTTCTTAATTAAGATGTCTGCATCGCTAAGATTGGCGTCCTTAAAACGGTACAACGTCACTTTGCGGCTTTTTTTTAACCGGATCGGTCTTTGAAGGGGACCTTATAAATAAAAATCAAGTTTTGTGCCTTGGCCTCTTGCCCGAAACTCTTCCCTCAAGCAACCAAGAATGCACTGATGGCCGTGGAGGGCTCGGGGGGTTGGTTTTGCCATTAACGGAAGGCTCATCGTGGCAGTGGGGGTTGCTGAATTGACGGATTCATGTTATTATCCGTTAAAGCCAGGTACAACTAGCCGCCTTCCCGCACCAGACACCTGTCCCCTCTATATTCAATTTCAACTACCCTTCGTGATTTTGACATGCAATTAAAGCATGACGCGTGACTAATGCAATGGATAGGAATCTTCTTCCCATTATGCTAGTAGCATGAACATACGTTTGCACCAATTTCAATCCCGGAATCCAATGTTCGTCGTGCCCACAAAAGTATCTAGTGAAGACAGATAATCGCCGGCAGAAACGGTGAAAATTAGCCACCGACAGTTTTTTAAACTCTTTGTTAGATGTAAGAATAACAAAATATCGCGTCAAAGACTTGAGAACCATTTTAAAATGCATTAAAAATAAAAATAAAAATTAAAAAAAAAAAAAAAAAAAGAAAAAACTTCGATTCATGTACTGATAGCGTAATCTAATAGCCGAAACATTCCAATCAATTTTGGATTATCTTAAACCCCTTGTGCGAAGGTTCAACTTCTAGAGTCAGCCTATTTGCTAGTTTGGCGCGGTGACAGATTTCAACATGGAGCCTGCCTTCTTGTGATTTTGGGAAGCGAAACGGATGAGCTGTAAATGATCGCCAATTTTTGTGATTCCAACTCCTTTCACCAAACACTCATTCAAATTTGTACAATTTATTTATTTTTTTGATTTTTATTGTAAATTCAACACATTACTTTTTAGAAAATTGTGAGTACTAGTTGTGTTTTCTATTTTATAGAAAAAAAAAAATTGTATAAATTTTCTGCCGGCTTTACTGAAATAAGTAATCATGCAATCCCGTGAGGTGAATTTGCACTATGCACAATTAATTATGGAACCCCCTAATCTGTGCACCAGTTATGCAAGTTGGTATTGGGCTTTTCTTATGTTAAATGAAAAACATACGACAGGATGTAGACGGCCGTCACATGTATCCTTATTCACCTAAGCCGCCAATCATGAGAGCTCGCCAGTAACACTGTGTTTGGATAAAAATATAAAGGCAAAGAAAATTAGAGGAAAGAAAAAAGTGAGAAAATTTTGAGATGAAGAAAATTTTTTATTCTCTTGGAAATAAGTTAAAAGTCAGAAACATTAAAAATTTTTTCTGTTCCCGGAGAAAGGGAAAGTGGAGCAAGGACACGTGTTATCAAGTTATTATTAATAAAACACAATATTAGTATACTTAATAAAAAAATTATAAAAATATTATAATTTTATTAATTTAATAAAATATTATATATAATAATTCAAATATATATATATAATAATATAGATAATTTTTTTATATATATTCAGTAACATATAAATTTATTTAAATAATTAAATTAAAATTAAATTAAATTAATTTTTATCATAATATATTTTTAATTTTTATTTAATTTTTAATTTAAATTAATTTTAAATTTTTTTTAATTTTAATTAGATTATACTTTTAATTTTAATATTTATTTTAATTTGATAAATATTTTATTTTTTAATATCTTAGTAAGGATATCAACTATTTAATTTTCAAATTTATAATAAATCAATTTAATCTCTTTTTTATCAACATGATCACTCAAAAAATAAAAACAAATATTAATATATTTACTCATTCCATGTGTTATTAGATTGTTAGTTAAATTAATTGTAAAAATATTATTAACAAATATATTCGTAAGAATTTCAATTAAAACATAAATCTTACTTATCATATTATAAAACTAAATAACTTAACAAACATTTGATGGTGTAACTCCATACTTTATTTCACAAGTTGAAAATGAAATAAAAGATTGTTTCTTAAACGACAACAAATAAGCAATAATTCTAAAATTAAAATAGTATCTAAAAGTATTTTTATAATAATTTACATCTCCATTAGACTTTTTCTTAATCTTAAAGACTCACTAACATGAATAACTTTCTAACCTGGGAGAATAGTAGTAAGTTTCTATATATTATTCTTCTACTTTGATTTCTTCATTTATGATATTCACTCACTTTATATGTTGAATTGTCTCATCAAATGACATTGGTTCATAAGATGCAAACTTAGTATAATACACCAAATTCTCATTATCATTAATAACACTAATAGGGATTACCTCATAATTTTAAAATTTAACTGATTATTAGCGATTTCTATTTGATTTTTCATTCTCTTATAAAACATGTGGTGTAAAATTCTATACACCAATTAATGGCGCTTCACTATTTATAATGAGGATTGTAGTTTGAGCTTTCTTTTCTCCCAAAATAACAATTTGCCATATTTAAGAGATATTTTGCTCTTCAACATCAAGATTTTAAGTTTTATCTTCAGCAAAGGTCACATTTCTGCTTACATTCACTTGCTTTGCCGTAAGATTAAATAACTTATATCCTCCTTTTATTTAGCCAAAAGTGATTGTATTCACTCCTTAATCATATAACTCTGTTCTTGTCTCTATTATAATATAAGTATAAGTAATATAATCAAATACCTTAAGATACCGTACACTAAATTTAAAATTGCTCTATATTTTTTCAAGAGTGACATTTTGAATACTTATTATTAAAGATCTATTTAATAAATAAACATAACACAAAATAACTTCTACCTAAAATGGACTAGGAACTCCCTTGACCTTTAACAATCTTCTCACCATATTTATGATTAATCTGTTATTTCTTTCAATAACTTCATTATACTATAAGGTTTAGAGAATTGTAATTTGGTACTTTATTCCTCATGCTTTACAATACTTTTTGAATTCATTAGAAATATACTTATTACATCTATCAATTCTTAGAATTTTAATATAATACTCATTTTATTTTTAACATATACCTTAAATTTCTTAAAACATTCAAATATTTCAGACTTTCTTTGCATGTAATAAACTCGTATCTTTCTTATAAAATCATCAATGACAGTAAGAAAATACTTATTGTTACCATGTGATGAAACATTCATCGAGCCACAAATATCAGAGTGGATAAGTTGAAATGATTATCTTACACACCAATTTCTTATTACAAAGGGTTGTTTACTCTATTTAATAAGAATACATGATTCACAAATTTGATTAAGATGATGTATCGTAGGAAAGTCTATCACCATGTTTCCTTGTGTAAGCAATTTTAAACTACGAAAATTTAGATGACTAAAGTTAAAATGCTACTTTTAAGACTTATATTTGATAATAACACTAAGTATAAATATCAACAGTAATATTAACTCAAAATATCTAATTTTTTGTTAAAAGATATTTAAGAATGAGTATGCCTCTCCCATTAAGAATTGAGAAATAGTTATCATATAATTATATGTTATATCCCTTTTCAAGCAATTGACCCAAATTGAGTGAATTGATTTTATATTCAATACATAAAATACATTTAAAATATACTTATGATTTCCATTTTTCAACTTGATGAGAACTCACCTTTTTCCCATCACTAGAACATTACTATTATCAATAAACTTGACACTGGAGTTGATTAATTCATCAAGATCAATAAAAACTTTTTTTATTCCACATATATGATTGATATACTTGGTGTTAAGGAACTAAACATTATAATCTGGTGTTTTAACAATTACAATAACCATCATCAGTGCTTCATTTTCATCATTTAAATCTCACTTTTATGCACAATAAGTCATTTAATTATACTCTTAAGACTTGCACTTTTTAGCATTATGATCATGCTTATGACATGAGTAACACTCAATATAAGATTTGTCATACTTTTCTTTATCGTAACCTCTTCCTTGACCTTTATATATTTGGTCTGATTTCCTTTACTCATCGTATTGATTGTTACCATCTTCATAATTATCATAATAACCTCCTCAACTTCCATTATTGTAATAATTATTACCATGTCCTTATCCTTTATTAAAAGAAAAACCTTATTTCTACTTTGATTATTTTTTGTAGAAACCTGACTTTGAAGTGCTTACTTTATTGGCTTTTCAATGCATTTCTCATTCATGCATTATTTATAAGCTTGCAACGTGATCATTAGTATATCAACTAAAATTTAGGATAAATCATGTGTTTCTTCTAGAACAACCACGACGTCAGTGTTTACAAGTTTTTTTTCAACTTTTACTTGATTATTTAATTACTTTCTATAAATTCTCATTTGATTTGTTAAGGTAAGAACTCTAGTTATATAGATTGAAACTAATTTTGAAGTTTTCATCTATAAAAACTCAAATTGACACTGTAAGATTTGGACTTTCACCTTTTTAATTTTATTTACGCCTTAGAATGATATCGTTAAGATATATTGTGTCTACTTTGATAAGGTTGTTCTTGTAATCTTCTCAAAATTTGCATTATTTCCCCTTTGATGGAAGAAATAAAGTGCCTTTTTATCCTTTTTTTTGTAACTTTTAGTAAGTAGTTTTATATTTTTGTGGTATCTCCTATGAATTCTGTAACTTTATTCTCTACAATACTCAACAATTTATTATAATTAAATAATATTTTCATCTACACATACCATAAAAAGGAATTGAAGTAAAGATCATGTCATTCATATTCAAATTCATGATTTTTATATTTGGCCCCTAAACGTTTATTATTTGCAATCTGTTCCAAAATTTTTATTATTTATAATTTAATTTCTTAACTTTTGCTATTTCTAATTAAATCTCACATGTTTTTTATTTTCAATCAGATCTCTCAATTTTGACAGAATAATAAGAAGGAGTAAATTTTTCTAGAAAGATAATAGTACATTAGTGAGTTAAGGTAAAGTAGTGACCTCTCAATAAAAATCATTAGATTGAGGTAGCAATGATGAGTGGTGATGACACGGTAAAAAATAATAATTAACTTTTAAAGTTTTATAAGTTTACTAGATTAAAAGTTTTTCCAATGTACATAGTAATCGGCGGCAAATTTTTGTAATGATAAGTAATGGTTTTTGTAACTTTTATAATTTTGACAACATTTATAGTAGCACAGACAACCACTATAGTAGTTTTGATAAAATATATATATTTTCTCTTCGTTTGTATCAAAAGCACTGTATTGAATTTTAAATTAAATTAACTTTAATATTCCTGATATGATATAATAATTCTAATACATTTTAAAAGAAATTATAGAAATATTATAATTTTATTAATTTAATAAAATATTATAAAAATAATTTTATATATAATAATATAAATAATATATTTTTATATAATTATAAATATTTAAATAATTAAATTTATATTAAATTAATTTTTATTATAATAAAATTTTAATTTATATTGACTTATAAATTGAATTAATATCAACAATTACAACCACCCTAAGTTGAATTACGACGAAGAAATTTTTTTGAGTGATGCTCAGAGTGCTCAGTTCAGTTGCCATTGAAGATGACTTGTCACGAAAATATGAAAGCGAGTGCATTTCTTTGGCCCTCAATTATTGACAATATCAGGATTAGTCGTTTTCTTCTGTCATTCAATAGCCGACCCCGCTGTGTCCAAAGTCTCCAATAGTGTTGCTTTCTTTCCTCGTGAAATAAACGTCACATAATTGTGGGATGAATCTTGCAAACTCTCAAGAAATATTTAATAAATAAAAATTTCAATTTTTATTTTTGAAATTTTGGATAAAAAGTAGGATTTATGAGAATGGAGTCAGAAATTGGGCCAACATAAAAAAGAAAAAAAAAAATCTCTAACTCTTGGCGTCTTACGTCCACGGCATTCACTTGGTAAGGAATGAGAATAGAACCGATGCCGATCCAAGAGATTTCTCGGACTATTATCAAAGGTAAGGTTATATAAAATTTGCCCAGTCCCATACATGCATGCGAACTGATTCCTACAAAAGTCAAGTCAACGGTTTATAAAAAGTTGTAACTTTTTGTACAATCCTTTGTAATTAAAATTTTAAATTACAACGCCACATAATTTTGCTTTTGATGCTATTTATATTCTGCCGGGTAAATCTTTATTTTTCATTAAAAGGTTGTTGACAGTGAATTATATAATTATAATAGTTTTCATCGTTTTAGTTGAAGCTCATTTTGATATGGCGAAAGCCCTAATCGTGCAGCTAGACATCGTGGTCGATTTACAATGAAAACAAGATTAACGCTATTATTTCATACGCCAAATCACTTCATGATCCGATCTGGGCCATGCACTTGCTGACAAACAACCCATTCATTGGTTAACAAATGACAACATCTTGACCATATATGTATGTATGTATGCATGCTCAAATCAGCGGACATGAGATAGTAGACAACCATTGTTGATTACAAGCGCTAATTAACAACCAAATTCACCAGGCTTTTACTCTCGTTTCTTGTCGCCTTGAAGCAAAATGCCGTTCTTTTTCAGTTCAGATTTCAGCTTCATCACTTCAGTTTCTGGCAAAATCACCGTAACAATCTTTCCCTCGTTGCCATCTTGACCAGATTCGTTCTGCAACAAGACTGTTCCTTCATCTCCAACACCTTGGATTGTGTAATGTACAAATTTCGGTTTGTGTCCGTTCCACTCTAATCCATACGGATTGGCTTCCTCTAGATCCACAAACGTTAAATTTGCTCCATACAAGATGTAATCAGAGACCCCATTATCTTGTTCCACCAGTTCTCCAATCTGGTTAGTCTCGTTAACCGCCTGATCAACAAGCACTGTTGCCAATTTCCTCAAATCTGAATCAACTATGGGGAAATCTGCTTTAACAGAACTTATGGCCTGGCTCTTGGCCAATCGACTCTCCGAATAGTTGGAACCTTTTTTGCAAAGAGTTACGATGTTCGGTTCATGCTCTTCTCTGACCTTGGCTACGCATTGCCACATTAAGGCGCAAAGAGACTCAAAGGATGGAACTTTGTTGATTTGACTTTGACCCCATATGCTTGAGAGTAAGTGAGATACCTGAGAGGCTGTTAAGTGGAAGGAAAAAGTTCTCATTTTGAAGTTATTGGCTGTTACCCAATGATCACCCGCGGGGTCGACCCGTTTTAAGGAAAGTGGTTGCTGCCAAGGTTTGGGCCCGTTTTCAGAACTTTCGAGCTTGTTCGGTGTTTTAGCTAAGTTCAGGGGCGCATTGGACTTGAGACCAGCAAGGAATGGGCTCCACATATTAACGCAGTTTGAAACTGAAAATGCATCCCCGAGTATGTGAGCCCAGCTTAAGCCCATACACATGCCTCCACATTTGAACTTGGTTATCTGAGGTTATTGGATCGTGTTAGAAGGAAGCACACACAATAAATCGAGTTATCTGGTCCACAGACACATCTGGACCGCACCCACAATAAATCCAGTTATGCTGACACACATTTGTGCGAGGGCAAATAAATGGGTATCTCCTTAAGCATGAATAAAGTCATTTTGTTCTTGGATAACTTGAAAATTCAAAAGGTATAAAAAAAAAAAAACGTTAACATTGTTTGCTCATATTATGCATGAAAATTTCTTTTACATAATTTTTTATTTTGTGTCCTTATGTGATTATTTTTCTATCGATTAACAAGTCTTTAAAAAGTACTGCTTAGACACAAATTTGAGTAGACAAAAATTCATTATATATCTATATTTTTTATTTTATATTACGTTAAGACTGTCGGTGCAATATAAAAATATAAAAATATAATATAAAACATTTTATATCCACTTAAATTTAGGTGTCTACTCAAAATTTTCCTTTCTGCGTGATTGCATTCACGAATTCTTCTGCAACTCTGCATTGTTTACATTTATTACATTGCAGCAGCAGGCATTCATGTCAAGGTGGAAAGACCCACTTCCTTTCGGCAAGTACTTCTAAATATAACAGCTCTCGGCAACAAGAAAAGGATACCAATTAATTTTTTGTTCATTTCAGAATTTAGACAGCAATTAGGTTAGGCCATAGCAAGGCACAACTCTCTTATCATTGGCTAACTACTGCCAAATGTTTCATTCAACAAGCAAATGCTATACATCTACTCGCATTAATGGACCATTATCATATCTTGTATTTTAAGGGGAACCTTCTTGGAGGACACTGACAATAAAGGAAATTTCCAATTTTTTGGTTGTTCCCCATTTTTCTGGAACACAAATAATCTTTGACACTTTCTTGTATTTTCTTTTTTCTTTTTTTTTTTTTAACCTTCCTAACTATACATTCACACGCGCGCGCGCCTATGGATATGGTTATGGTTTTGCACTTTTAATAGTGAAAATTTCCTTTGAATGTTAAAAAAATTCTCAGTAGGATGGTAAAAAATGTAACCTGAACGTAAAATGGAGGAGAGAAAGAGAGCTCAGGACCAATCGGCAGATGGTAGACAAGCAAATCGTCAAGCGAACAATCCTTTAATTCCAGCCATTCATCCACCGTCTTGTCACACTGAGCCTCCACAAACCTCACCCCACAATCGTTACACTTTATGTACGGCCGTCCGGTGTCAGATCGCCTGAACCGGCCACAAACCCTGTAGTAGTCATTAAGCCAGTAGAACATGGACTCCTTGATGCGCGTGATGGTCATGTCTTGGCTCTCCTGGCTACCAAAGAAGTAGACACACTTCAGATAGTGAAGCTTCATGGCCAAGTCCACACCATTGAGCTCACTGACCACATCCGAACCCGTAATCCGAGACGGCCCCACCGACGAGAGCTTAATGTTATAGACCAAATTTTGGTGTTCTCCAGGAACCATGGTGAGTACGTGGAAAATTAAATTGGGGAATATTGGGAAGGAGGGAACACAAGGACGACTTAGTGGCCTTGGTTGGGATGGAGCACGTTGTTGTGATACTTGCAAGCTTTAGTTATATCATCAAGAAGGCTAATTGTCAGGGGTGTTTTTCAAGACAGGTGTGGAGTTAATTGGTGCAGTTGTGTGCACCATTGCCATTGGTTAGTACAGGCAACGGTTAGGCCAATAGCTGCCGCATTAATGTTACCCTCAAAAGTTGAGGTCTTGTTATTTGGAAAAAACAAAAGGAAAAATGAAAACAGAAAGGAAGAAAATTAAGATTAAAGGTACGGAAAATATTCCCAGATGAGATCTCCCCAGAGGTTGAGCCATTAGGATTTTTATAGCTAATTTTGAAGGTATCAGACACCGCGATGTGAAATGGTTTAAAGGAAATCACGTGAAATGCTTGCGAGTTGCAAGATACTCAAGCGAAAGCAAACTTGGCATAAATTACTCATATGAAACTGCACCCGCTTCACCCATATTTGGGCCTATATGTTATTGTCTTTCTTCAATTTGGACAAAGTGCGTTTTTTAATTTTCCGATTCAAAAGACATCATATTTAATAAGTGCGCTCTTTCGGTTGGATACGAGATATAGTCGTACGTGTGTCAACATGTATTGCACCAACCTTAGCCGAATAAGCAGCTCTTTTCTAATGAATGTTTCGCAGAGGTCGAGTCCATCGATTAGATGTCAAAGCTTCTTGTAAGAAATTCTGCTAATAATTAAAGTCCTTGGCGTCTAGATTATAGAGCACAATTATATATATATATTAAAAAAAAATAAATGTCATAAAATATCTCCAAGCACAATCTTAATTTAATTTGGTGGTTGAGAAACTCTTGCAAAATGCCGTGTGGCACGTCATCAGTCTGGACTCGAAAAAATTAGGCCCTTTCTCACAACACAACCCCAGATTAAGTGAAACTATTCGTTGAATTTAAGTATAATCAACAAGCGAGTAGTACGAAGTTCTTAAGAGAATTTTCTTAATAATAATGTGCAAATTGAGAACAACCCAGTTTGAAAATCATGATCCTACGAAGGATTGCATGCGACGAGTAGTACCCGAACAACAACAATGCGTGTCATAGAGTGATTCATGAAAAATGGGTTGTTCAATTATGGTGATTCATTTCATCTTTCTTTCTTTTTTTTTTTCTTTTTTGAAAAGAAAAATCTTTGTCTTCAAAAATTGCTCTCTAAACTTTTTAGCAACTAATTAAAGAAGGAATTAAAAAAAAAAAAAAACATTCTAGAAATATAATATAATACAGTTTTGCAAAGCAGATTAATATTACGAAGGCATGGACATGGGTCATATAATATTGATGGAATTAAACTCATGGCTAATGCAAATGGCCGGTTTTGTACGCGAAGAACTTTAAAAGATGGAATGAAATTTATGATTTGATGGCCTATACGCGTATAAATGGGAAGTTAGCAGTCTGGGAGATCCATAAGCATGAATATGCCCAATTTAAGCGGGATCCCCCTCCATTTGGCAACTATTATTATTATTTTTTTTTTTTTGTATTATCCTTTTCATATTAATCACACAAGGTTATGGATATACGTCACTCTATATTGTCTTTTCTTGATTTGCGTTGTGCTCAAGTCTTTCCCTTTAAGTCGATCCACCTTCGCTTGTGACGTGACCTTGAGTTAATTGGTGGATAAACTCTTAAAAAAAAAAAAAAAAGCATTCTCAATCAAAATATATAATTTTTAGTTTATTAATCTAAAATTATATTATATATATATATATATCTTATTATACAATATTTTATTCAATTAACATATGACATAATTAAATTAAAATAATAAATATTAAATTTAAATAAAAGAAGTGAATTAAAATTTAATATTATAATAAAAAAGTTTATATTCAATTAAAAATTAAAGTTGATACAGATAAAAAAAAAACTTATCTCATCGTTTCACAAAATCAAGATCTCTCAAAGAAGCAGAATTTATTCAACTTGCGATGTGTGAATTAGACCAACGCTCAAGACTAATCTCAAAAGTGCAGCACGCTGAGGTAGTGACATTTTAATGTTGCTTGCGAGTTGCCATTAAATTTGTTGAACCTTTCTCTATTCTGGTCCCTGTTCCGAACGAAGCATGGACCTGCTTCAGAGTTGTGATCAGATCCACAACTGAAGCAATTAATTAACGACCTTAATTTCAGAATAGCATTTAGTGCTGATGTTGCGAGGAAGACTTCTAATCAGACATGAACATTTTGCAATATAAATTAAAGAAGAGAAATCTTAATTGTTGAATTGCATTGATCTAATTCGTTGATTAATGAGATAAAGGACTATAAATACGCGTCCATTCGCCATTTGTGAGCAGTCGAATCTACACACCCGTAATAGTTTTCTTAAATGCAATAAAATGTGTTCTTTGTTAACCTCTGTATAAAGTGGCGACAATACAATTCACAAAGACATGCCTATCATGTAGATCATACAGTATTGTCATTCATTAAAATTTATGAATAATTGGATGAGTAAGAGCAAAATATGAGATAATTAAACTTTATTTCGTATTTTACTTTTAGAAATTATTTATTATAAATTTTATTATCAGAAACGAAATTTAAGAATAAAGTCTAATTTTCAGAATTTTGTTCCCAATTTGCGTGACCTTGGAGTTTTGGGTAATTTGAAAGCACTAAACACAACCATCACCTTTTACAGATCTTTTTTGACAAATCTTTGATATTCTCTGGTAGTCTCTAGTCTTGAAGCCAAGGTTGATGTAATTAGACAATACAATCCGACTATCTCAATTTTATTTTATTTTTTTTTTTTTTTAATTTGGGTCAAACCATCTCAATTTCTTTAATGGTGGTTGGTTGTTCAAGATGCATTAAACGAGTACCGGAGACCCAGCAATGGGCTTCGATTGTTTTTGCTAGGAGTTTGAGCCCACAATCGTAAAATAAGACATGTTAACATGTTTTAGCATGCTATACAATGCATAATCATTACGGAATATTTTGTAAATAGTTTAATGGCATTCTGCAACAAATATGGGAACTCGGCGAGGAAGAGCATTTCCCAGAATGGGTTAAGTTCCAGTGGCAGCTATGTTGGACTCCATTCGCTTCCTGTCACCTTTGAGATTTTTGTTGGAGGTAATACGTAAATGTTTTAGTAGATGACCTAGTTTATGCTTTGTATTTGTGCAGCGCCCTTGAACTTGTCGACTGTTTCCCCCTCTAGGTCCTTCATACGGAACCGACGACCAGTCTCTGAGGGATGCATTTTCTGGTTTTGTGGATGTTGTTCATGGTAAGGTTTAACATTTATGACCTGCTATTTATTTGCGATAGCATGTGTTTTCATATTGATTCTATCTGATTAAGAACCCATTTCAATGTGGTCTTGTCAAATTGTGTTCTTGGTAGAATTGATGCATTTTGAGTAGCTATAATTGCCCTCTTTTCCCCAAGTATTTGTTATTCATTAACATGAAATTGAATAATTTGAGCATTTTTTCAAAACCGAGTGCCTGCTTTGCTAGGCAGCGCTTTTCCAGGAATGGAGTGGCAGCTGAGGCCAGTGCCTCTCTGAAAGTCTCTGTTTCTTGTTTTTTTTTTTTATCCCCAAATAAAGTTGTTAATGTCTTGTTAGTTGGTACCCTATGGAAATGCTAAGAGGCTTCTCATTTTTGCAAATTCTTGAAGCATTGCTGAACAAACTTCATTTTCTTTTCGTTTGTTACCCCTGGTGCTGTGGGGGAGAAAAAGAAAATATTATGGTGTCACTATATTGATCTACACAGTTTTGACTTTGATGCGCGGCGAGGGTTGTTACTGATAGAGATACTGGAAGGTCCAGGGGATTTGGATTTTGTAAACTTCACAAGGTGATGAATCTGCCAGCTCTGCCCTGTCAGCCATGGGTAGCCAGGTCAGAAATGGGATGATTTAAAGGATACTGAGCATTCTTCTCTTGCGATTTTTGTGTTACTCTTTACATCTTCTGTTTCAGGAGCGAAATGGAGAAAACATTCGGGTGGGTTATGCCACGAGGCGTCCTAGTGCTCCACGGTCTTTCAACAATTGCAGTGGAATGGAGGTTTTGGTAGAAATGGAGGGACTTCCGGATTCTGCTCCACGGTCTTTCAACAATTACAGTGGAAATAGAGGTTTCGATAGAAATGGAGGGAGTACCAGATTCTAAGCCGCTGTCGACACAGGCTTACTTGGGTAACTAGCTGTTGCTATTCAGAAGTGTTCATGAGGATGCTCATTTGTTTTTCCTTTTGCTGGATTTATCGAATTCCTGGGGCTATTTTGTGACTTCAAAACAATTTGTGCCCTTTGGTGTTCATCGTGTTCGTAGGTAAGTGATCATGGAGATGTGCATTTGGCATTGCTTTCATGTACCTCGGCAGAAGTACATTGATAAATAGTAGTTTGGTGCGAGCATTTTGCATCATTTGGCCTTGCAATACGGTAAAAGGCTGTTAACTGCAGGCAGGGAAATCGCTACTGCATTGTGGTAATGTAACGGCATTGTCGAGAGTCAATTAGAATGGGATGTGTTTATCTCTTCAGAGAGAAACTGTTCCTTTGTTGGACTGACTTTCCGGGTGGTTTCGGAGAGGGAGAGGGAGAGATTGCGTTCCAAAAGAGGGACAAGATGCAGAGCAGGTTCTGCACCAGTTGCTTGGTTTCTGCTAGGAGGTCTCGGCATTTCCCTTGCTTGCTCCCTTAAGGTGACACGGTAGACAATTATTCTAAAGACAGCTCCTCGCTGCCATGTGAATGCATGGCAGAGACTGAGATGCTTCTGTTTTTTATTTGGGGGTGAATAGTTTCATTGTTGTAAGCATAATAAAGCAGTGATTTCCAGACCCCAAATAAGTGGGTTAATTATCACTTGATGGCATTGGATGAGTTCTAGTATCTAAAATCAATTTAGACTAAACATGCCAATAATTTAAAAAAAAAAAATAAAATCCAGAAGAGTTCTAGAAAAAAGATAAATGAGCTTAATTAGGGGGGCTGGCCCCCTGATTCTTCCAAAGTAAAAATTAATTTTTTGGTGCATACAAATATAATATTACATCAATTCAAGTTCTGCCCCGGGGGGATAAGCTTCCGTTTGTATCATTCGGATCTCAATGTCAATTAATGAAAGTAATAATAATAATAAACAACCGACCAAAGTGGACGCCTTGCACGACCTGCCTTCTATCAGCTGGGCTAAAAGCCAACAACAAATAATAATAATAATAATAATAATAATATATTGTAGGTATTCATTGCACCCAAAAATGTATTTAATGAAGACAGATAATCGCCGACAAAAACGGTGAAAATTAGCCGCCGACAGTTTTTTAAAATCTATGTTAGATGTAAGAAAAAGAAAATATCGCGTCAAAGACTTGAGAACCATTTTAAAATGCTTAAAAAAAAAAAAAAAAAACTTCGATTCATGCATTGATAGCCGAAACATTCCAATCAATTTTGGATTATCTTAAACAGCTAGTCCGAAGGTTCAACTTCTAGAGTCAGCCTACTTGCTCGTTTGGCATGGTGTATCAGATTTCAACGTGGACGCTGCTTTTTCGTGACTTTGGGAAGTGAAAAGGATGAGCTGTAGATGATCGGCAATTTTTGTGATTCCAACCTGGTGCATTGGGGTTTTCACCAAACACTCATTCAAAATTGTATAATTTACATCTTTTTTGTTTTGTTTTTTTTTTTTTTTTATTGTAAATTCAACGTATTACTTTTTAGAAAAATTGTGAGTACTATTTTTGTTTTCTAAATTAAAGAAAAGAAAAGGAAAAAATTGTATAAATTTTCTGCGGGCTTTGCCGGAATAAGTAATCATGCAATCCTTTGAGGTGAGTTGGTATCGGGCCTTTCTTATGCTAAATGAAAAACACACGATAGGATGTAGACGGCCGCTCCATGTAGCCTCGTTCACGCAAGCCGCCGATCATGAGAGCTCGCCATTAACATCGTGTTTGAATAAAAATGCCGAGGGAAAGAAAATTAGAGGAAAGAAAAATGAGAGAAAATTTTGAGATGAGGAAAATTTTTTATTCTCTTGTGTTTGGCAATAAGTTAAAGGTAAGAAAAATGTGAAAATTGAAAAGAATGAAAATAATATATATTTAAATATCATTTTTATCCCCCTAATAAAACTGTTCTCCATATATATATAGGACAATAGAGTATTTTTATAAATTAATAATTTTTCTTCTAATTTTGAGAATAATGAATTTGATAGTCAAAAAAGAAAATTAAATTTCTTCTCTTCTATTTTACTTTCCCCAAAAACATTTTTCAAACACTAACATTAACCATATTTCCTTCTATTTTAATTTCCCTATTTCTCTATTTCCCTCTCCCAAACATAATGTAAATCTTAATTAACAGGGTAAATAGTATGTCTGTTTGAGATAAACATTTGTCTATTTATGCCCGTGCAGCACCAAAATATGCCCTAACCCAGTTGTCTTTCAGGAAAATAAAATCAAAACTAATTAACTTTTTTATTTCTTTTTTCTTTTTTAGGCACCAGGACCAACACAGGATCGAATTCTGATAATATCTAGAACAGAAAATAAAAAAATAAAAATAAAAAAAGAAGAAAAAGGTAAAAAGCAAAGTGAAAGAAGAAATCTTGAAGCTGGTCATGATTGTTGTCGAATCACAAAATTCTTGAATATGAATAACAGTGGATGAGATCTGCATCCTTTCTAGCAGAGCCCACCAGGCTATTCCCCAAAGCTACACAGATCTTACAGACAGCTTGTCCTGGTCACTACCAATTCCACCCACTTTTACGCTTCTTCTTTTTCTTCAAATCACATTCACAATTATGATCTTCTGTATCAAATCTGTAACTATTATATGCAACATCAACAACAACAACAGCTGCAACAAATTGATCCAAAATAGACCAAAGGACCACAACGATTACTTCCGAAGGACAAGAATGACCCCATAAGAGAAAGGTTGCTGCAATAGAAAGAGATGTTTAAGTAATCAACAAAAAGGGCAAAGACAAAATACCAACCATGTGATGATGTTGATGATGATGACGACAACGACGACGACGATGATGATGATGGGATTAAATTTTCTTGAGCTTAGGCCTCGGGATGCTCTGTCTTGGCGTCACTTACCCTTTTGGCCTTTGTCTGAATCCCATGGTAATTAACATACCACTTCACAAATTTCCTCAACCCAGTAGCTAAGTCAGTGGTGGGCTTGTAGCCGAAGTCCCTGTATGCCAAGCTCACATTAGCATGTGTGAAGGGCACATCCCCATTTCTTGGCATCTTGATCACATGCTTCTTGGATTTTGTGTTCAGCAATGTTTCCAATATAGATACCAATTTCCCTACAGGAACTGGAGATGTGTTCCCAAGATTGTACACTCTCAGCTGCGCAGGCCCTTTCTTCTTTCCTCCACTTCCCGTGCTCTTCTCCGCCGTGTCGAGGGCGCCGAGGCATCCTTTGACAACATCATCAATGTAAGTGAAGTCACGCGCCACTTCTTTGTCGTCCTGAGTCTGATACACATCTATGGTTTTGCCCTGTAAGATGTCCTTCGTGAAGAAGAAGTAGGCCATGTCGGGTCTGCCCCATGGGCCGTAGACGGTGAAGAATCTCAATCCGGTGAGGGAAAGACCATGGATATGGTTATAAGTGTGGGCTATTCCCTCTCCAGCTTTCTTGGTGGCTGCGTAGAGACTCGCGGGCTTATCGGTCCTGTGCAATTCTGAGAAGGGAACGTCTGAGTTGAGCCCGTAAACTGAACTGGAGGATGCCCACACGATGGCCGGCTGAGGATTCGCAGATTTGGAGACCTCAAGTAGATTTACAAATCCTGCAATGTTTGAGCTCACGTAGGACTGTGGGTTCTGCATTGCATATCGGACCCCGGCCTGAGCTGCGAGATGGAGTATGTGAGTAAAGGGCACGACGTCAAAGAGCTTGCTTAGCAATGCCGCATCGTTCAAGTCCCCTTCAACAGTGAACACTTGATGCTTCAATAACAGTTGCTGCCTCGCTCTCTTGAGAGAAGGGTCGTAGTAGTTGTTGAAGTTGTCCAAGCCAAGAACCCCATCGCCGCGCTTTTTCAAGGCAAGCGAGCAGTGGGCGCCAACGAAGCCGGCAGCGCCGGTGACCAAGACAGAAAAGCCATTGGGACGGCGAGGGGTTGAGGAGTGGCGAACCTGTTTCTCCCAGGTGGCGCCACCGGTGGAGGAGGAGGTGAAGAAGGCGGCGGAGAGGAAGGAGTGGCGATGGAGGGGTGGCACTTGGTCGTCAGGGTGATGCGAAAGTGGTGGGTAGTTGAGAGTAACGAAGAGAATAAGAAAAAGAGCAATAAGTAGAGTTGCACGGAAGAGTAGTTTTGAAGAAGCATTAAGGGCTTTTGTGCTGTGGAGCCGCCTCAGGTAGCTGTTGTACCTCTCTAGCTTTATGGTCTTGCTTGTGTCTGGTGGTGACGCCATTTCAAAATCTAACGCAGTTGGCCTCTTAATTGCCTCTGCTTTACTAGGTTGTTCTTCTCTTTCTTTCTTAGAAAAAAAGAAGCATTGAAGGAAGGGCCCAATGTGTACAAGTTACTAACAGGCTTAAGAAACAAATTATAAATGTATTGGGGAATTAGAGCCCTGAATCTGTGAATGATTATGTGTAGATGATGCGAAGACTATAAAGGGGAGTGAGAAAGAGAGAGAGAGAGAGAGGGGGGGGGGGGGGGGACAGAGAGGGTTGGCATTGGTTGGAAGCCACCTAGTGCTTCTTTAGGTCTGTTCCATCTCTATCGCAATTGCACGTAATAGATGGAAATTGGCCTATAAAAGAAGGAAAGTTAAAAATAAAAATTAAAAAAAAAAAAAAGGCTAACGAAATGCCCTTGTTTACAAGTCAAATCTACTGTAATATTTATCAAAGTCATTATGTGATGGAAACTGCCAGCTTATCTCCTTTCGGACAAAAACTCTCCTCCCATGTGATTTACACGTGTTCATATGGGAACACTTCTATGCATTTTACCTAAAAAATAATTAAGAAGACTTGAAAAAATTAAATAAAATAGACACAATTTAATTTGTCCATTAATTATAATTAATTCTTAAGTAAAAAAAATTAATTATAATGAATTAATATTTATTTTATATCGAATTCACTATTCAAGCTCTCACTATCCTTACCTTGTACCCTCTTAATTTATTTATTTTCTTTTGGCTTCTTTATTGTGAAGAAATTCACTTGCTTACAAACGGTTTACCCTCTTGATTTTGGCATTACCTTAACAGGCCGTTTTCTTGCCGGGGGGGCGTGGTTGAGGTCAACTGGGTTTCATACAGAGTAAACAAAGGATTGGCCAATTAATTATTTGTTTGTTTGAGAATCAATTGATCAATATTGGACTCCAAGCAAAGAGGAAAAAGCACCCCAGATGGACAAGTTTCATTCTTATGGTAAGTTGTAATCACTGGGCATACTCATCTGATCGACATATTAAATCAAGAGGCCTAGAACCATCTTGGGTCTTTCTTTGGCTTTTGTTCCAAAATTATACCATGTAGAGTAACATCTTTGAATTGGAATTTTGTCCTATTCTGGCGATATGGATGCCATTATTGCTCAGGTATTTCTTTATTAGAGTGGAACCTTCAAGTACTTTTGGTAGTGGAAGGGATAGCAATTTCCCTCTATTTTTTCATCTCACACAAATAAACAGAAACCAAACCGGTCTGATGGGTAATTTCTTGAAGTTGTCTATATGAGAAGCTCTCCCTTTTTGTTGCACACCTCGGGTTATTTTCGTGCTCATTAAGCATATGATGAGGCCTGAAAATCAACCTGATTACCATTGATTTGCGCTGTGGCTTTCCTATTTATTTATTTACTTTTAAAAAAATTGTTGTTAGCATTAAATAATACAACCCAAGAAGTGAGCCGATATAATATAGGCCCAAAAGCCAAGACGCTAAGCAAAACAGATCGATCTGCTGAGGTTTCAGGCATCGGGCTTGATTATGGACCACAGACCAGCCCAAATCAGCGTATATATACGACAAAAAAAAAAAAAAAAAAAAGAAAGTTGGTATAGATTTGTTCAAACTTATATTTCTGCCACACGGGGCATAGATACTATTGGGGCTCACTCGGGAGAATTAAAGCCTGTCCTGTCGTTGAATGAAACATTACCTTATACGCGACAAAAAGCGTGTACAACATGTCCCAATTCATTAATAAGTTAATAATCAGAATTACATACGCATTCTTTGGTGGTTAAGTTGATTACGAAACTTGTGAGCAAACATATGTATTTTTGTTTTTTTTTTTCTTTTGGGCCTGCAACTATTTTCTTACGGAGTACCAACCTCGTGCAGTCGCTTGGATCTTAGCTGCAAATTGGAAGGTCTAAAGGGTTTGTAGGGATTTAAATAGCGGTTCCCAACTGCACTTGTGAGTTCTTGTCACAATCTTGCAGAGTTAGGACGGTCCCCCCGAAACTCAACATTGCCGCTTTTCCCAACAAATGTCACGTTAAATGTTTTAAATGTCTGCAATTAGTTACTGCAACTACAGTATCCTCCTTTATCCCAACTTGTTTTTTTGTTTTGTTAAATTACATAATGTTACTGGCTGCCAATCGAGGGAAGACATGCACACACAAGGAGAACATGTAATTTGTTAATTGAGAATTTTAGATCTTCGTATTCCGTGAGATTTGAATATGGGGTCCGGACTTTGGATACCAGTTAATTGGATCATCAATGTCCCTAATCCCTATACATACATACACACACACACATATATATATATAGGCATACGCACGTGAGAGACATTCATGGATAAAAAAATCTGGGGTGCGCGGAACTCACAGGGTGCCGGGCTGAAAACCGGAAGCTAAAGGGAAAGTTCCCAGTGGGCAGTGCACCTTGTTTTGGGGCCATCATCCCTTGTTGGCTCGATGCCGTTCCGTGTGGGATCCGTCTCTTTTATACAGAGATTAGGGCCAGAGGGGCATTGATTGATTGATTGTGAAGGAGTTTACAACGCGTATTCCATGCCAAACCAAAAGTTGCACGCAACACTCCTTGTTGGCACTGGTGCCTTTACCGACGCGGTGGAATGGCTACTTGGTAAATGGCAACGACGTACCATGTATACGGTACCTGTCCACTTTCGCCGTGGACAAGGTTTTTTTTTTGGTAAACCGACATATAGTACAAACAGCAACACTAGTTAGAAAGTACTGGCGCTACTGTTCAAGCAACTAGTGTTATAACACCAATTACCGTACTGTCGGAAGGAGGCAAATAACAATTACCGCTCCAAAACAAAGAATTAAGTTGCTATAGTATCTGATTCATGCAATGATGGGGCTGGTGAAAAGCCTTGAAGATTTTAAATTATACTGTACCGACATGAAAATTAACTGTAAATAAACGTAGATGTTAGCTTAATGGAATCTCATCTTGACCTCTTTGTCTTCCTAGAAACGAAGCACGATATTGATATTGGTAGGGACTCCGCAATGTGACATTGCATTTGCCCTATAATTGGGGTTAGTCACTCAGTTCACCCCCACAGAAGGGAGGATCTTAATCAATAGAGTTATTGCACATAGTTGAGAAAAATAATGGCAAAAACCGCTGAAAGAAATAAATTGCGAGTTGTTAAGGCGATTAATTGGTATTTAACTTATTTTTAAACATGCAGAATAATTATTTTATTTTTTTTTGAAAGTAAAAATGCATAATTATGAAAACAAGTCCATGGCATATCTTCACTGATTTCAAGTCTAACGTAGCATTTTTACTTGTTATTGTGTTAAGGCCAGAGAATAAGCCCTTGCCTTGATTCAAACAACCGTTTCCTTAGTTTGCTAGAGGATAACGTATCTCTTCTCTCCACGTTCAAGTGTCTCTGGATTAATTGCATCCTTTTGGAAACTCAAATATGCAAATATTTATGATAAAAATTTGGACTTTTAATCAATGAGATATCTTCTTAAGCACCAATGGCCTTCATCGTAATCTTAAACGACAATTACGGAGACAGAAGTCAGTATCCTACCAATCTTGGAGTGGTTTTCAAGTTAGTCCAAAAAAAAAAAGCCTGCAATGCGCGACAAAATAATGTTCTTCTATTTCTACCCGCTGAAATAAAAGCCTGTCTTATTGGGAAAAGGGCGAAAGAGGCAACAATTGTCATCCTTCTGTCATTCCGTCGGCAAACAAAACAAAACAATATATATATATATATATAGAAGATGAATACGAGCAAATTCTTTATACATTGCACAGTTTCTCACATGTAATCTTCTTTGTGTTCAAAGAGATAAAGCGGGCATGAATTCAACGATTGATGTCTGTCTTCCAATGATAACACACCCGCCCACAAACACCATACATCGAGCAATCCTGTATTACGTCACAAATATATATATATATATGAATGACAGAGAGAAAGAGAGTCAGATTGACTAATGCATGGACACAATTTTGAACTCAATCACTGGTTAGATACATGGCGGGTCAAATTTTGACACCATTACAATCCAACACCAGAATCAGAAATGGAGGCCCATCGCATCCTTGTTCCTTCTAATGAATTCGAACTTAAAAAAATTTTTAAAATTTATTCTATCTATCCATCTTTAAGTTGGTCAAAGAAAATGAATATTAGAATGGAGGAGTGAAAAGGAGACTAATCTAGACATACCCATTTGTTTAGATTAAAAAGAGGACATAATTAATCTCTACCGCTGCAGTCATGTGTTTGGCTCTGCTACTTTTCTGAGCATGCATATTACAGTGGTTGGTAGTTGCAAGCAGCCTTTTTGCGGTTTTACGCATGATTAGATTGGCAATTGTTTTTTTTTTTTTTTTTTTGTGTTTGCAACTTTTTGCACGGCCAACAAGAGATGATATGAAGGTGGGGTTTCAATATTATTTTGTCTCCTGAACCATGTGGGGAAGGAGGGCACGTGGGGTGTTGAATTTTTATCTTGATTTCAACCACAGAATTCGGAGGGCCATTGGAAATGTGATCAAGACATTGGACGTGTAAAACAATCCTGGATTTCTGGGTTTTGAGAATGCTGTGTCCTGCATTAGGTACCACTTTTTGTCCGAGACCCATGTCACCATTTCACCATCTTCTCTCCCAAAGAACGCTACTTCATAACGACACTTTTAAGGGACTATACAGCAGGTTAGTCACAAACATAGAAAGAAGACATCAATAAGTACTGCAAAATAATTTCTCTATTTTTCAACATATAATATTCTTCTACCAATTTTTATCACGTTGCCACTAACCGCAAGGCTTAATCATAGAATTACATGAACTCTTAATTTCAAACGTAAGTTATATCCTTAGTCCTTACGAACTGAAAAAGATTTGTGTTGCCAATTAGTATTTCCTCTTCTAAAACTATGGCCTTGTTTTTGGGTTAACAGGCCAAGCTGCCACAGAAGATGATCCAATCTCATTGAACTAAGATAGGCCCGAGGATAGGAAGTACAAAGAATTCAGCATCAATAAGCATCTTTCGTAATGTGCAGCACTTGCAATCCGCAAGCCTTTCACACTTTCCACCACCCAGACATGTGAAGGCCATGTGCATAGGTTTCTGTCAGGTTTAGCACTTTTTTTTTTTTTTTCTCTCTATTGCATTATTCTGACGGCTATAGTGAAGTGCAAGAACTCATGTGGTCATGCTCGTCCAAATAAATAAAAAAGATTGCTTGGACTCAACTTGTTTGTGCACGATACACCTAAGTTACCAACCAACAATGCTATTGTAGCACAACATTCGATTCCGTACTTCCAATGTCATTTGATTCCTTTGTATCTGGGAGGCTCCTTAATACCTGCATCACAGGTTCACAACCGAAAAGAACGCACATCAGAAGGAAGACCAACAGAAGGCCAAAAGTAAAGGAGTCCTTGACAAAACTAAAAGAAAGACAGATGAAAAGGGGCATCTGTGTGTTTAGGATTCCCAGCCCTGGTTCTAACTTTGAATGAGAAAGTCAAAACTATAATTGCATTAACAATTAGAATTGCAATTGCATATATAAATCCAAAGAAAGTCAGTTCAAATGAGTGAACAACTCTACACCTACCCATTTACTTTCCACTTTTTTTTTTCTTGTTTTTTTTTGACTCATCCTTCTCTCTCCCTACATTACCAATGGCAGTGACATAGCTATCAACATTGCCAGACTGTGATGAATGCCATCGGCATCAGCACCCACTCATGCCACCAATCAGCAACAAAATTGGTATCCCTGGTAGCAGTGACATCATTTTTGTGCAACAGTCAATCACAGCAATGACAACAACATTACAATTGTCTATCACCAATAACATTGATGACAACAACACAGCTGCCCGCAATGGCCATGAGTGATGATGGTTGTCTTTGATTTTGCTGATGACAGTGACAACCCACAGCATGGTTGTCAATCACTATGACAGTTGACAAGAATATCGTCAACAATGGTAATTCTCAAAGCAAGGAGAATAATTAAACATCATGAATTTTACGTAACCAAAAATCACTTCCAATTCCAACAGAATTGGAATGAAAATTAACAATGCTAATTCCAATTTCAATTTTGTAAGAAAAACATAGTGGAGTAAAACTCTTCCATGGTAATTACCTGGTACAAATGCCAAGAAGCAAAAGCATCTGTGGCAGCATACTGCAGTTGCTCTTTTGACAAAACATCAACCTCCCAGTTTCCAAGTCTGATTTTGTTGGGCTTCAAAAGCTGAAGAGTTCCAGCAACAGCGAAAAATCAATGGAATCAACCAGCCACTAATGCAAATGAAAGATAAGATGTTAAAATAACTATTAAAATGATATGATGAAAAAAGAGAAACCAAAAATAAAACAAAATTGACTAGGCGGTATAGTCATAAAAGTATCAAATGCCTGAATAATGTAATGTAAGAAAGAGAGATTAAGGTCCATAAAATGGTTCCAAAAAAAGATCAATGTAACCATCAATCTCAATTATGCCCTGTTATAAGCACATATAATTGAACTTCATAACAGTACCTAAAACTCAAGGCACAGCAATAAATTTCCAAGTCTTCTTAAGAATTTGAGAGAAGTACAATAATTCATGCCCAAAGCATACTACATCTCTTACACTATATTAGTACTCGCATTTGTTACCCTTTTGCCCTGATGATATGTGGACTATCAATAGACTAACCCTAGGAGGCCCAGCCACTTCGTCACTTTTTCTTCACAGTATCAGGTGAGAAAGAATCCTGTTTTTACCAACTTATCAAAGAAAGTTTGAATTATTTAGTTCAAAAAATTGGCGCTCAACATTGCCATGCACATTTATAGCAGGATGGCAACAAGCTTGCAATGTCTGGCATTATACCCATGGTCTCCATCAAACAAGGGACCAAACATGAATAATACCTTCCATTATTTTTGATAGAATTAAATCCATGGCCATGATTGACACTGCAGTGACCTATCTGGACTAAAATGCCAGTAATAAGAGGAAACTGAACCAATCTTCTACTTTCAGGAATTCAAACAAGCTAGAGTGGATAAATACCTCTTTGCAAACAAGCAGCTCCGTAAGAGATTGAAGACCCCAAACTTTGGGTTCTCCACCTAGCTTTCTATTTGCCAGGCAGGAAAGATCTTCCACTGGTTTAACAGAAATGTTATAATCTTTAAATACCTTAACACAATCATTGCCAATGCCCACTCCGATCTGCATTTTTTCAAGTATTCAACTGTAATAGAAACCCAATCTCTAAATCCAAACAAAAAGTTCAAACATTTAAGAAGCAGTGTAGAAACATGTGTAAGCGATCTTACGAACTTTTAGAAGTGTGTGGTCTTCAAGAAGTAAGCGAAGACTCTGTGTGATTCCAGAATGAATGATGTGCATCACATGACAAAGATTAGAATCCCCACATATCTGCATAACTGCAGCCTTCCCGGGCAGAACACCTGTCGAGTTAAACTTACTCTCAAATATAAATGAACTGGCAACAAGTGCACTCCATTACTGCAGCAAGAATTGCTTTTTGTGACACCAACTTCTAGTGCTATATATTTTCATTTACAATTAGGTATTACAAAAGCTTCAAAATGCAAAGACAGACAAGATACATGATACACGTGGCAGGAAATAATTTACAAGGCCTTAGCCTCATTTATCCCTTTAGACTGGAAGCGAGAAAGATAAAAACTTTTTAACAGGTAAAATATATCTAACAGAAAGGCACTCCAGTTTTGAGAGCTTCATAAGGTGATGAGGAGATCACTTTCTTCTTTTGTTCCATTACTTGTGAGCTCAAATTTTAACTAGAGTACAATATCACAGGCCAGATTAATGGCATTTTCCCTCACAACATAGAGAAGGTGGCAAAGTAGAAAGCAAGGTTCAAGTAACCAGGAATTGAAGCCAAAGACATGAACATGCTAGGGATCGAAACAACCCGTTTGTTAAAACAATGGGTAAGGCTACATCCATGTGACCCATCCCGAGATCCCACATCGTGATGGCCTTGTGTATCCTTAAACACTAGCAAGATTCTGCTTTTTTCATACTTCACGTCCATAATATACTCATTCATGCAAGCACCTCCAAAACAAAGTTCAACAGTAACAAGAAGGTCCATCAACTTGCATGAATTTAACAAAGACAAAAACATAACAGAATTCCAAAATAAACAAGTGAGCAAACCTTTTCTGAAAGTGGGCTTCCACTCGATATCAAATCCTACACTTACTTGACCCATTTCTCCTTTTCTGGCATCAATACTTTGTAAAAGCTCCCTTGCAGCTTTTTCTACCTCCATTTCTGTTCTGCTATAACAGATTCGTCCTCCAAACTTCATTGCAGGATATCTCATCCTCTGATGGTCTGACATACAAAAATCGCAATCTCATAACATAGTCCTCTTCTTCACATTCACAATGAAATGAGCAAAATAGGAAAAACCGTCTCCATATGAATGTGCCAAGCCCAGAAAGAACAATGCCAAGAAATACCAAGAATTTTTGCAAAACATTTTACTAATTGATATAACATGTTTTACAATCGTGTCAAACTAAAATCCAATTTTGGCAGGCTCTCCTTCACATGCCATTCAGCTTAGCAAGTTAATGTAAAGACCCCAAAAGAATGCAAATGCAATTGAAACCCATATATATATATTTTTTTAATTCAAAACGAGAAAAAGGAAAAAAGTATTGGGGTTTACCCCGACATGGGAATAAAGAAAATGGCTTGGAGGGACCCAGAACCGAACTGGGCAACCGGCGGCGGTTTTTTGGGCGGTCTTGTTGGCCATTGTCTTGGGACCTTGAAAGTCGCTTCTTGAAAACAGATGGCGAAGGAGTTGTCAAAGATGTGGATTGCGATCGAAACGATGCTTCTATTGCATCAATGGCTTCAAGTTCCTGATCTGTAAAAGGCTGATCCCAATCTGGGACTGAACGAAACGAAGAAGAATTAGTGATAGAATCTCGACTGTTAGTTTCATGGGAGATCATTTTCAATCGAGGATGGCCGCGGTTCGGGATTGAAACGAGACAAGAAATTGAAGAGGTTACTTTTGCTTGTGTCGGAAAACGTTTGGAAGGCAAGGAACTTGAAAAATTATTGGCGGAGAAACGGAGAAAAATCACCCTCCGGCGGAATGACACATCTTTTACGTCCAAGATTTCCTCGCAAGTCCGCTTGTGTGTTAAATTTGGAAACGGCGTCATTCCCTCAACGGGCCCATGGACCCGGGGGGGGGGGGCTCCTGACATAATTCATGCGTTGCGTGGGTTTTATGTGGGTTCTATGTGGGTTCAACCTCTTTTTTTTTTTTTTTTTCAAATATATATATGATAAATAGTTACACATTCTATCATTTTTTATGGGCATTTCACTTACCTGTTTAGAAAAAAAAAAACGCGAATCCTGCACAGGACCCACGTGTCATGCATCAAGAGTCCCATGAATAGAAACCATCCGTGTAACATTTTCCATTTGGAAATCAAACAACCTCTGTTGGTAGGGTTTTTTTTTTTCGGCTTTTATGTTCTTGTTCATGTAAATGTTGGATGGGAATGATCTAAACGCAAGTATAAAACGCGCGCTTAGCCGACATTTTAAATTGCATGCTGATCACTAAAATAAGTATTAGGTGGTTCATCCACCACATTAAATCGGATGGAATCGGGTAATTTAAATATTATCTGGGGGATTGAAATTGTTCAGGTTCTTCTCAAGAATCGAGCTGCAACAGATTTTTGGGGGACTTAACCCAGGATTAATCGAGAATTCTTTTATTAGTAGACATAATATGTTGCTCCTAATCAGCAGATATTACAGAATGCTTCATGCAAAAAGAACAGGGGATGTGATGTGCTATCATAATCTTCATTGGATTAGACGGATTTTATTAAGTTTTTGTAATCCTAAAGCCTGTTTGATCCATCAAATTCATAGATAAGTTCCTCAACCACTGAGCTCCTCACCAATCTGACAAAAGGAAAAACTGTAATGTTATTTTTTTTTTTTTTACTTTTTTTTGGGGGGAGGGGTAAATGGTGATACCGTCCCTTGATCTTCGGACATGGAGTTCCCATGAAAGTAAACCAATCAACAAGCCAGAAGATGGGCTGGTAAAAGACTAAGGTGTATGAGACTTCGAAATTTTTTGAAACAAAATTTCTATGCAAAAATGTCCATTCGCAGCATGCAACAACACCTAATGGCGGCCCCAAAAGAGCAGAAAGTCAGAGATTTATTTTGCACTCAAAGGCTGAACTCTAGGTCTCCAGAGTCCCAGCCTGAACTTGTGGGCATGGTCTAATATCAGCTTCCTCTGCAAAATGAGAATCAGAAGTCAGAAGCAAAATTTTTTTTTTTTTTTCTCATTCTTTTTGGATGGGCAGATCCAAGATTTTGGTAACTCCAAAATAAGTGCTTGTGCAAGAGTTTGTAATACTGTGCAATTCTTTCCCAAAACTTCCATTTACGAGTTCAACAAGCAATGGAATCGCTTCAATGCAGTTCCAAAATGGGAGGGGTATGTCCCTTTTCATTCTGATTTGAAGGAAATGTACAGTTAAAGTGGCAGAAAATTAGTTGCATGCATGCCGTGAACAATTTTGAACACTAAAATTCAAGCGCTTCACTTTAATGTTGTTCTGATGTAACCTTTCCACCCACATGCACAAGAAAGTAGCTCAAAAAAGAAGATTCGGGATATGTACAACACCATGTTGTCCCATGTTCATCACCAGAGATTCACTTACTGGTACCCAAAGTAACATTTGTTACTGCAAGTATTACTTATCCATCTCATTGCGCTCAATGCCAATCCCATAAAAATTAGAAAAAAGGTGAAATTCAGACATTCCCTCACCTTATCCCCCTTATATTTGCCACCAAACTTCACAGAAATACAACATGCTGAAGGCTGAAGATATTGCTAATGCACCACAATTATTCACATGCAACAAAAATAGCTTATCAACATAAGATCAAATTGAGACATCATGGATAAATGTGGACTGTTAAATTTCTCTTTCACACATTCCACCAACTCTCGCAGCTAATGGAGAAAGGATATTCATATTGGAAAAAAATCAAAGACAACAGTAGCACTTTATAGCATAACTGAAATTAGATAGAAAGAGCAATAATATTCTGGCCAATCTCCAGCTTGATAAAAGCTATCAAGTAGACAACACAACATAGTTGAATAAGTAGTGACTAGACAATTCATAAATTGCTAGAATTTGAGACTATTACCAAAAAGAAAATTGAAAACAAAAAATATTGGATTGACACAGAAGAACACAGAAGGCCATAGAATAGATGAAAAAAAACCCCTCCCAGGCAGGTTTAGAAAGCATGCAAAGGATAGAGAATACTTACATGCTTGCAAGGGATGCCTAATTTCTTCAGCTTCAAAGTCCGAGTAACAAGAAGTTTCTGAATGTCACCAATCTCAGTTTCAAGCTTAGGCACATGGGCTTCAACCCCTTTCCCAATTCCATTCAGAAACTCTGGTATTCCCACCTTCACTGTAACACAAATAATTGTCTCAAATACATTTTCAACTAAATAAATCCTTGAAAAACCAGGGGTCTCTTCTAATTTTGTAGAAGATAGAAACCAAAAGGAACAATACCCATAAATAAAGAACATCCATAAAAGCATTACAAAACAAAACATCCATTAACAGATGAATGGTCTTGCAATGTAAAGGAAGTAATTGGGATTACAAAGAGATGACAACAACAACAACAACAACAACAACAAAGCCATAATCCCATTAAATAGGGTCAGCTATATCTATCTTGCTCCTCATTCCACTCTATTATGAGCTAAGTTTGGTTTGAGATTTAATTGTATTCAATCCCTTCTAACCAAAGGTTCTACAGTCAACTTAGGCCACTCCCACTCCTCTCACCATCTACCTAGATTTCGACACTCCTCTGCATTTCTTTTTTCCTTTCTTTTTCTTTTTATCTCCATTTGATACCACAGTTATTTTGCTACAAATATCCTCCATTAACATTCAATTGTAGTGGACACATATCTGTCTAAACATTCACAGCTCTGCTAAACTCACATTTTAGACCTGTTGTTTCTTAACAGTCCAATAATCACACTCCCAATCAGTATGACTAAGCTAATTGTTGGTCGATAGAATTTGTCATTCAACATGAAACTCGAGTCGCACGGATAAGCTTCTAGCTTCATTTAGACGTTTAGGTTATCTAACTTCATTCAGATAACAATATCTTCCCTTCATTTGCTCTTCCGTAAAGTTCATGTACCCTGGATACTTCCCTCATTATTTATATGAACTTCTCTTCCCCCTTTTTCTCAGAGAAAAAAAAAAAAGAGCCAACGCAGCTTAAAAAAAATTAAAACCTTTCGTAGCTATAAAATCCTTTCGTGAACAATTTTTTTTTTTTTTTAAAGCATAACCAGTAAAACCCAACAATGCTTCTTAAAAATTCTCATCGCAGAAATCAAAAGCAATCGGACAATTTAATTCTCAAGAGTAATTGGAAACCGACGAAACAGAAATGAAGAAGTAAAGAATGAAACTTCGAAAAAAGAATGTTCTACCAAGATAAGGTGCGGATTTAGAGAAGAATCTGTAAAGCCCAGGTGCCGAATATGGTTGTAGTGCTGGATTTGAACTTTGGGTTGCGACTCTGGTTATTTGCCTCCATGCCATCGACGAGCTTTCTACACTGTAACTTCTACAGAGTCTTAAAGTTCAATTTCGCTCACTATTGGAGGGTTTATGACAATGGTGGCTTGGGAAGACACAGAAACTAAACGCCCCGTTTAATCCTTCCGTTGAACTATATATATAAAGACACCGTCGCTCCGCGAGAGCCGGTACATAAACTATAGAGCCGCTTTTCCTTAAATGACCTTTCTGTCCTTCAAGACATTTTATTTTGTTTGTTTGGTAACAAAATAAAATAAAACGCGTTTTGAGGACCGAACTGCCCTCGGTTAGCCCATAAACCCCCACGCGCCACAAAGGCCAAGAAAGGCGTCCAAAAGAAAACTTCCCCTCCCACTCTCATTTGCCCTGCTCTCCTCTGCAAGAACACAGCCGGGTCAAGAACCCTGTTTCTTGTTCTTGTTCTTGATTTCAAGTTTCAATTCGATGTATTTGTCTCTTGATTATCAGCCCTACATTTCAAGAAAACAAGAAAAAGGAGCGGAATATATATAGTATAGTATATAGTATTATAGTAGGAGATAGGGAGGAAGGGGGAATCAAGATGAGTACGGTTGATAAGATGCTGATTAAAGGCATACGGAGCTTCGACCCGGAGAACAAGCACGTTGTCACCTTCTTCAAGCCCCTTACCCTCATCGTCGGCCCCAATGGCGCTGGCAAAACTGTAATTTTCCCTTTTTTTTTTTATTTTTTGATTCTAGAATGCTTGTTTATTTATTTATTTTCTTTTCGGAGATTTCATTTGCAGACAATTATAGAGTGCTTGAAGCTTTCTTGCACCGGCGAGTTGCCTCCGAATGCTAGGTCTGGCCATAGTTTCATTCATGACCCTAAGGTATCTCTCTCTCTCTCTCTCTCTCTCTCTCTCTGACGCACATTTTTCTTTTTAAGTTCTTCTATACCCTCTCTGTTTGGTTTCCTAGAAAGCCCAGGAAAGCAAAACAATTGTGAAAATATAATTTACTGCTTTTTTTTTTTTTTTTGTTTCTTCTGTATGTTGTCATTCTTGTGGTGGTTCTGTTTTCATTGGTATTATTATTGCAAATGATATTGTGTTGCAGGTCGCGGGGGAAACAGAGACAAAGGGACAAATTAAGCTTCGATTCAAGACTGCAGCCAGGAAGGATGTTGTGTGCATAAGGTCATTCCAGCTGACACAGAAGGCATCCAAGATGGAATTCAAAGCCATTGAAAGTGTGCTTCAAACCATAAATCCACACACTGGAGAGGTTACCACTTTTTTTTCTCTTTTACATTTGGTGTTGTTGACATGTCAACGGTATTGCATTTGCTTTCTCGTTTTAGTCTACCTTGTCTAGCTGTCTTATTATCTTTGAATTTAAAATGAGCGCTAAAGAGCAACTTATGTTCCATATTTACTAAGGAAACTTCAACTAGGTGTTTTTTATGAAAGTTCTATGGCTGGCACGATGCATGGTGGCATTTATTTCTATACAATTTTGTCCTTCAGCAAATAAGAGAGGTGACTAAACTTCTCCGGGTTATATTTAAGTTCTGCTCATTGTTTGTGGATCTTTGTGCCAGAAGTAGAATATGTTGTATATGGCTGTGTGAATCTTCCCATGGTTTCACTTCATGGGATGCAAATCTGATACTGATGTGTCTCCTTTCTTGCTAATGCAGAAGGTTTGCCTGAGCTATAGATGTGCTGACATGGATCGAGAAATCCCTGCATTAATGGGTGTCTCAAAAGCCATCCTAGAAAATGTTATTTTTGTGCATCAAGATGAATCTAATTGGCCATTGCAAGATCCTTCAACATTAAAAAAGAAGTTTGATGATATCTTTTCTGCTACTCGGTATTATTTAAGCATTTTTCCCTTATTATAACCATAAACATTTATGTGTCTGATGTTGCTTAGTATGCCATTAATTACAAGTACTATCGTTCATGTTGCAATTTTTTTCTCCTGAATGCTAATCAAAATTTGTTGGGTTATTTCTTGACTACCTCCCATATTCTTGGACATGTGAAAGTTGTTTGTGAGCTCATGAAGTAAATCTTATATCAGCCTTGCACTTTACTTCAATATGTTTGTCATTTAGACAATCAGTTGTGCAACAAACAATACTAGTCTCTTTTGTGGAAAATGGGGCACTTTTCATTCTTTTCCTGAAGTGGAAAGATTGACAATTTTGCATGATTGAGTGAAAAGCTTTCCAATCCCAGGCTTTTAAGTACTGGATTTTTACTCTGTAGACCTTCTCAATTCCTCCAAATCAAATTTGTGGGTAAGCTGATTTGTCTGGCTGCTGGTTCAATGGTTTTATGGTTTGATTGACATTCTTGGTCTAGTTTTTTGTCCTTTCCTTTTTTCCTCAAATTTCCTTTTATGAGACTCAATCCCTAAGCCATTGTCAAAGAAGGAAGGAAAACAACTTGAGATCATCTGGATCTGCCATGCACTCTTCAATGTAAAGGCCCTACTGATTGAGATCCTTAAAGTTGTATTGAAAATTTCACTTAGAAGCATTGAATAACACAACTTCCAAGATGACTTGTTTGTTAGATGGCACGTTTGTGTAATTACAGATGCCTTAATTAGAATGCTGTTGAACATCCAATGTCTAATTTTATGCATTTTTTTTGGATCTGCCACATAACAGAAGAACTTTATGCTTTCATGCCAATGACATTTGATTTCCTAAAGACTGAGATTGTTTGAGGTGAGCTAATAATATTTAGCTGTGTCTGATGAGCCAGATATACAAAGGCCTTGGAGGTCATCAAGAAGCTTCACAAGGATCAGGCACAAGAGATAAAGACATACAAACTGAAACTTGAGAATCTCCAAACCTTGAAGGATGCTGCTTACAAGGTCTGAACTGTTCCTTGTGCACCTAGATGCTTCATTTATTTACTTTCTTGGTGTTGCATAAAGGTGTTATACTAAGGCAATAGCAGGCTATTGTGCACCTTGATGTCTTACTTTTGTGCTCTAGTTTTTCCTTCTAGTGAAATGTTTCTAGTAGTTCACAAGACAATGATAATAGTTGCGTGCAAGTGGTCAATCAACTGCCCAATAAGGTGGTCCTATCATTTTTCCTAATGATGCTTTATTTTGATGACTCTAAAAGGCAGTTGGGGTTTTATGAAAATATGATGAACTCAGATTTTTTCCCCTTACTTTCTTGTTCTTGAGTATGAAATAATTTCTCGATTTTCATCTCCTGAAGGAAAGAAAACTTGTTTTTAGTCTATGCAAGATGTTTTATATCTGACACAAAAGTTGAACACACTTGTTAGTTCCTGCAGACATGGGGATTGTTGCTTATCCAAACATTTCCTTTCTGGTATCTAATCAGTCATTAAACAGGTCGAACGGCATGAATGTGCAATTAATTAAAAAGTGTTCTAGTTACAGAGGTTGTTCAAAAAGGGTTTTAGTTCCAGATACTTCAAAATTTCAACATTAACTTTTAGCTGCATTCTTTATGACAGCATTTTTTTTTTTTTTTCTTTCTTTTTTCTTTTGAAGCTTTGTATATATATCCTGGTCTAAAAGGAGTACAGCTAAAACTCCTAAAGTTGAGTTATTTAACTTGGCAACCTAATATTTCTGTTGCAAGTTTCCTTTGGGAATCTGGTTGATCTGTTCACTCATTATTGTTGCTGAGCTTGTCTATTAAATGTTTGGCTCATTTGTATACATCTTACATCTTTGCCCTGTTCCTTGTAAGGGAGACAGACAGGAGCAATAATTGAACAACTATGAAGCACTTCACATATGAAAGTTGGTGTAAGACATTTTCAACTGGACTTGTTTCCTGGAATCTGAAACTCATTTCTTTGGGTCAAAAATAATGATGTTTCTTATTTGTCATTTGATTTTGCTATAACTCTTCCTTTTTTCCAACTACTTGTCTGCAATTTTCATTCTCTGTGCCAGCACTCTGATTTTGGTCAAGTCTGAGAAAATAGTGGTGAATTGATGCAAACGCTTCATTTATTTTTGCTGTTGCTGACCTATCGATGTTTTTGTTCCACACCAATTGGATTCATTTGAGAATCTGATTGGATACAGAGATTATTTTTCATGACATTAAGTTCTATTTTGTGCAGCTTCGAGAAAGTATAGCTCAAGATCAAGAGAAAACAGAATCCTTAAAAATCCAGATTCAGGAATTAGAAAATAGCATTCAGAATTTGGATGCAAAAATTCATCATACTGAGTCAACTTTGAAAGATATGAGAAAACTGCAGGAGCAGATATCAATCAAGACTGCTGAAAGAAGCACTTTGTTTAAGGAGCAGGAGAGACAATATGCCAATCTTGAAGAGGAAAATGAAGGTTTTCTGTGCATGGAAGCTTTTTCCTAGTTTTTTCATCTCTAGTTTCAGTTTATTTTATGTTTATATGTATGTTTAAATATGTTTCACTCATGCACATTTGTGTTCTTTATCAATTCAGCATGATCATTCATTTGATGATGCATTTACACTCAACTACTCATATGGTGACTGGCCTTTTTACCTCTTTGTATTTTCAGACACTGATGAAGAATTAAACGAATGGAAAATCAAGTTTGAAGAAAAGATTGCGATTTTGGAATCTAAGATTGGCAAGTTGGACAGAGAGATGAATGACACAGAGACAAAGAGTTCGTTTCTTAAGCAGCATGTTAATGACTATATTCGAGAGATTAGCAGGCTTCAGACTGAAACTGACGTAAATTCAATACAGCCATTCACATTTTGCTTCTCCAAGATATCCAATTCAGATGGAATGACTAATTGACAACTTACCCTGAAAATTAGGCCCACATGTCCCTGAAGAATGAAAGAGATGAGATTATCCAAAAGCTTTGTGCAAGACATAATTTAGTCTTGCCTTCCAATTCTCCTTTTAATGATGATATTGCTTCAAACCTCACAAAGCAGCTAAAATCAAGGTTGCTGGACCTTGTCAAGGATTTACAAGATAAAAAGGTGATCTCTCTCTCTCTCTTTTTATGTGTATTTGGTATCCCTCTTTAGAAATAAGTGCCAGTATTCATGTGCATGTATTTAGACATGTTTTTCTTTTATTTCCTGTGGATGCATGTCATTTGTGTGTTTGTATTCTCTCGTGTCTATGTTAATTTATCTAATCAATTTTCTTTTTTAAATTTGACAATTTGGGATCTGAAAATGGTTCTTATATGTCCAATTAAATTTGCTCTTTGCAAAATATGGTAGCATGTCTTTAATGTAATATGCTATTTCAGACCTCACATGATGTTGAAGTTAAGACAGCAGAGAACCACTACTGGGATGCAAACAACCATTGGAAAAACATTGAGGCTCAAAAACAGGCTAAGATAGAGATAAAGGTGCTCCTTACAAGCTTTCCCTTATTTTCCCATCTGTTGTACTTCATTTCTGTATATATGAACACATGTCAGTTTGGTTGGCAACATACATGCCATTACTAGTTGTGCTTTATGAGGTTCTATCTGTGTTTGTTATGCAGAATAGCATTTTGAATCGCATTACAGAGAAGAAAGTTGAGCTTGCTTCATTTGAAGAACAAATTTCACATGTTAATCTTTCTCACATTGATGAAAGGGAAAAGAACATGGTGAGAAACCCTGCAATCTTAATGAGTGTTATTCAGAACCTGTCTTATTTTACAAAAACATACACACTTAAATGAACTCCTTCGAGTTCCATCAGAAAAAATTCTTTGTGAACCAAAACCAATTGGAAGAAAAGTTTCTTAATTTCCTTGCAGCGAATAGAGGTTGAGAGGAAGACCAATCAACTTGCTGAAAGAGATTTCGAATCAAGCATACGTCAAAAACAGAGTGAGCTATATGGCCTAGAGCAACAGATAAAAGTGGTGAATCGCGAGAAAGACATCCTGGCTTGTGATTCTGAGGACAGGGTAAAGCTCTCCCTGAAGAAGGCAGAGTTGGAGAACCAAAAGAAGAAACACAGGAAAATGTTAGTTGAATCTTTCTCATCCTGTTTTTTTTTTTTGTTTCATGAATCTGTGCTATGGTATCTTCCACGTATTTTTCATTATTTCCTGCCAAATTACTGGCTTCAAGCCATGCTGTTTTCCTGTAGAATCAATGAATACAAGGATAGAGTTAGAGGAGTGCTAAAAGGAAGGCTTCCTCCTGACAAAGACTTGAAGAAAGAAATTACTCAAGCCCTAAGGTATAAGATTGAAAGTGCCAATGCTATACTTGTGAATTCTTGCAGCTTAGCAGCAAACGGGATTTCAAACTCTGATTCTTTTGCTTTCACCGCAACTTTTTCCATGGATGTTATTGCACTACAGTGGTGGTGCCATTGTTATTGGCCCTGGATTCCTTCTTTATAATTCTCTGTTCTCTCCTTGCATTAAGTCTTGTTATTGGCTTGTAAGTTAGAATTGCACCATTTGGTGGGTTTTTGCTGCTAATATTTTTGTGAATGCATCATCTGCTTTCATCTTTCTGACACCATCTGATGGTCTGCTCTGAGACTAATTAATCATTTCTTGGTGTTTTCTCCGTGATCTGTGTAGTTTAGCTTTTCCTTTTTGGTAATACCTTTTGTCAAGATTTGATTCCGTAATGAAACCAATTGCACTCCTCACACAGGACTCTTGGAATTGAGTTTGATGACTTGAATTCAAAATCCCATGAAGCTGAGAAGGAGGTAAATATGTTGCAGGTGAAAATACAAGAAGCTAACAATAACCTGTCTAAACTCAAAAAGGATATGGAATGTGAGTATTGTTCCATAGTGAAAATGAGTTGAATGTTGATCCCATGGTTATGAGATATACTGTGATATATATATATATATATATATATATATATATATATTTTTTTTTTTTTCTTTGGTCTTTTTTGCTAATTGGATGTGATCGGTGCTTGTTAAAAACTGTAACAAAAATTTATCATCCATTTAAGTCACTGAACAAATGGGATTGTAATTTATTTTGTTTTTCATCTGGTCAAACCGTAAGTCAGTAAAACATGTTCTTAATGCAGCTCACACCCTGAATTTCCATTATCACGGGCCACCATAGTATGCTGCCAACTCTGTCACTTAAATCTCTTTTTTGTGATTGTTGCTATTATTCTTGTTTTCTCCTCTATAATATAATGTTTTCATAGTGCTTTGAAATATTTGGTATTGGATTTGGTGCAGCAAGGAAGCGATTTATAGAATCCAAATTCCAGTCCTTTGATCATCAGTCCTTTATCATTGATTCTTACATCAAAATTTTGGATTCAGCAAAGGAGAAAAGAGATATCCAGAAAAGGTTTCTGGTTTTGACACAACATTTGAATTATTTATATTGGCTATTGTACAATTCAACTTGACCTCTGTAGACAACAAGGTGCTAATGCAGTGCTTGATGCATTTCTTGCAGCAAATACAACATTGCAGATGGCATGCGCCAGATGTTTGATCCTTTTGAAAGAGTTGCACGTGCACATCATATGTGTCCTTGCTGTGAGCGGCCATTCTCCACTGAAGAGGAAGATGAGTTTGTTAAGAAGGTCTGCATTATTTAAGCTGATAATGCATTACATTGTGGCATCTACTCATCCAAATGTTCTGAGAGTACAACTAGCTTTTGAAGTTTTCCATGAGTATTCTTATATCTTCATCTAAAATGCAGCAAAGAGTGAAGGCTGCAAGTTCTGCCGAGCACATGAAAGTGTTGGCTCTGGAGTCCTCAGATGCAGATTCTCATTTTCAACAGCTGGACAAGCTCCGTTTGGTTTATGAAGAATATGTTAAAATTGGCAAGGAAACAATCCCTAATGTGGAAAAGAGCTTGCAGGAGCTAACTGAAGAGCTGGATCAAAAATCTCAAGCCCTAGACGACGTAGGCTTGGTGTTCTGGCACTTTAGTTCTTGTGTAATTTATAGACTTTATGTTAGCTGTTCTCTTGGCTTAGGCCTACTGTGCATTTATGATTCTTCCTTGACTCATTGTCAAATTATGCAAAAACGACTGCTGAGTTATGAGCTGTGACCATTCAAGAACGATGTTATTCCTCAGGTATTGGGTGTTCTGGCTCAAATAAAGTCTGACAAGGAGGCAGTTGAGGCATTGGTTCAGCCTGTTGAGACTGCCGATCGGCTATTCCTAGAAATCCAGACATGGCAAAAACAGGTTGATGATCTCGAGTATAAGCTTGACTTTCGAGGGCAAGGCATCAAATCTATGGAGGAGATTCAGTCAGAGCTAAGTACTTTGCAGAGTGCAAAGTAAATAACTTGAACTTTTCTCTTACAAATGCTTGTAGTTGGTTTCTTTTTTCAGTGTGTTTGACTCTCAAGGACACTTCTGCATACTCAACTGTCAAATGATGTGCAACCTTTAGATTTTTTGTTTCCTGGATCTGGTTTTGAGGTCATCTTTACATGTACAATGTCTATTTCCAAGGTCTCTTTGATATTACTACATGGAATGATATTTGAGTATTTTTCTATCTTGGAGAAAACAGGGATAATTTACATAATGAACTGGAGCAGTTAAGGGATGAGCAGAGATATGCAGAAAATGATTTATCACATATTCAAATAAGGTGGCATGCTCTAAGGGAGGAGAAAGTTACTGCAGTTAACATGTTCCGCGATGTTAAAAAGGTGGAAGAAGAGATAGAACGTTTGGCTGGGGAAAAAGATCAAGTTGATCTTGATCAGAAGGTTGATTTTCATCCTATCTTGTTGTGATCTTGTTGGTCTTTCTTGTCTCTTGTTCCTGAACATATTTGTGCACTTTTTATTTGCTGTATCCATTGCATGTCTTTATGTGTCTTAGTTGTGGGGCCCCAAACACATGAAGCTATATAAGTGTAGGTCATAAGCCTTTGTGTTTTCAGTTTTGGAATTTTATTTCAGTGAGCACGGAAAACTGAAGTTGCAAATGTACAATTTTATTAAGGGTGCATTTCCATTATTTGACTTATATCAGTGGCTTGTTTCAATTAAGAAATCCTGCTTTATGCATCTGCTTGACAAATTTTTCTAGATGCTCAAAATACTTATCCTTTATGCTCAATCTTTGTGCAGTTTGTGTTTTTGCATTATCATGAGTTGCAACCTGAATTTTTTTGTGCTTCCAGCATTTGACAGAGGCTCTTGGTCCTTTATCCAAGGAGAAAGAAAAATTACAGAATGACTACAATGAGCTAAAGGTCAAACTTGAGCAGGAATATGAAGAGCAGAAAAAACAGTTGGACAACTATCAGCGGGAAGTTGATGCTCTGCTGAGGGTTATTTCAAAAATTAAAGAGTAAATACTGTTAAATTGAGGAATAACTTTTAAGATTCTATAATGCCATTTGGCTTGATCATCATCTTCATTGCACCAGGTATAATGATTTAAAGAAAGGGGAGAGGTTAAAGCAAACACAGGAAAAGCTATCTCTGTCTGAATCTCAACTTCAAAGTTGTGATGCAAGGAAGCAAGAAATTTTAGCTGAACTGAACAGAAGTAAGGAATTGATACGAGACCAAGATCACGTAAGAAGAAATATTGAGGACAACTTGAATTACAGGAAAGTAAAGGCTGAAGTGGATGGGCTTACCCAAGAGATTGAATCATTGGAAGAGAAAATACTGAAGTTTGGTGGGGTTTCTGCTTTTGAAGCAGAGCTTTTAAAGGTTGCAAAAGAAAGAGAGAGACTTCTTTCAGAGGTAAATTTGAAATTTCTGAATCCATTCATCTTTTCCTTTTAAGCGAGGCTGAGAAATTTTCTTCAGGCTGGTCTTCCTTGCAAATGAAGACACAAATCTGTTAATAGCATCACTTTGGAGAATGGCATTTTAAAATTTCATTTGCTCTTGTTTTAGCATTACACATAGGCAGCTGTTACATCCTTCTTTTCTGTTGTAAATTGTGATCTCCGAAGTATATTATATTTTTGTGCAGTCAAAAGAGAAATATGCTTTATTTTGAATGAAAATGTGAAATTTGTCTTTGATTGTACTCTGTTTAGAAGGAAAACATGTAATTAATTATGGCTTCATCATATTGCATTTTATTAATGTCATTTGTCAAATTCTTTGGAAGGCAAGCTTTGGTGTAACAGTAAGATTACTCTATTGTTATCTAGTGGTCATAGATTTGAATCATGGAAAAAACCTCTTTGTGGGTTTAGGCAGAGCACATTTGACCATTCTTCAGAACCTAGGTGTGTGATCCTCCTGCATTGGGACATTGCTTTATAATCTGTCAAATTCTTTGTGATTACATGTGTTAAGCCTTTGTCTGCATACCACACTATCTTGATTGATGTGAAAAGCAGCAACAAGTTGTCATTTTTCTTATTGTTTCTGTAACAGTTGAATAGGTTCCGAGGAACAATGTCTGTTTATCAAAGCAACATATCAAAAAATAAAGTTGATCTTAAGCAGGCTCAATACAAGGACATTGACAAGCGGTACTTTGATCAGCTAGTCCAGCTAAAGGTGGACCTGTTATCCTTGATTGGTTGAATGCTTCTTGTTTGCTGCTCTTGCCAATGATGTTACTAACTTTCATATTCCATGACAGACAACTGAAATGGCAAACAAAGACCTGGATAGATACTACCATGCACTTGACAAGTGAGCCTCTTGTGGTATCACAAGATTTTTTTTTTTTTTTTTGTGATATAATTAAATATACTCATGGGTCTGTTAATTTCTCTTGAAATTTATGTAATGAAATGCCTTACAAGCCCTCATTGGCTGCCAATTGCTGAACATTTCATGCTGAAGCTCTTAAATTTGCAACTGTTTCTGTTGGTTAAATGTGCTAATGGAACTTATGCATCTTTTGCCTTACAGCATTGGTCAAATCAGGCATCATTTGTTTTACATGGTGCTAAATTCATTGATGAATTCTTCTTTATGCATATGTGCCTTTGTCACATTTTAGTTAAAAAAGGGAATGATAAAGGTGGCCCTCAAATGTAAAGGTCAATCCTTTTGTTTTCAATTTTTTCATGTAGCCGGTCTTGTGGCCAATCTCATCGCAGCTTTGCTGGCTTAGCAAACAATTAACATCTCCACTTGCTGTTCCATAACACCATCATAACTTTTAACCATATATCTATATCTCTAGGGCATTGATGCGGTTCCACTCACTCAAAATGGAGGAAATTAATAAAATCATCAGAGAGTTGTGGCAACAAACGTATAGAGGACAGGATATTGATTACATTAGCATTCATTCAGATTCTGAAGGTTCTGGGACCCGTTCTTACAGTTACAAGGTAAAAATGTCTTCATAAACCAAGGTTTTTCTGGTTTTTTTTTTTTTTTTTCTCCATCATTAACTATTGTGATAATATCTCAATGGCCTCAATTCAGGTTCTCATGCAAACTGGTGATGCAGAGCTAGAAATGAGAGGAAGGTGTAGCGCTGGCCAGAAAGTGAGTATAAAGGAATAATCTTTCTTTTCATTCAATCTTTTTATTTTTCTTTTCCATCATTAGTAATTGGAATCAGTAGAAACTTATGATTTTTATTCAGGTTCTTGCATCCCTCATCATTCGGCTGGCTTTGGCTGAGACATTTTGCCTCAACTGTGGAATACTAGCACTCGATGAACCTACAACAAACTTGGATGGCCCAAATACGGAGAGTCTTGCTGCAGCTCTCCTTAGGTATGTGAAAGCCATGAAGCTGTGTAACAGGATTGGTCCTACCATGATGTTTGGCACTGAGTCTTGCCCTTATTTCTCTATGTTCCACTTTTGTCCAGAATTATGGAGGATAGAAAGGGTCAGGAGAATTTTCAACTGATTGTAATCACTCATGATGAGCGCTTTGCTCAACTAATAGGCCAACGGCAGCATGCAGAAAGATACTATCGAGTCACAAAAGATGATCAGTTAGCTTGTTTTCTTCTTTTTGTCCTTAACTTTTTCCCAATTCTGTTTTGTCCTGAACTCCTGTTTGTTATTTGAGTATGCTTGTGCTAAGATTGTTGAGTCAGACTAACTTTCCCGGTTCTCTTTTTTAGTCAGCACAGCATAATTGAAGCACAGGAGATTTTCGATTGACATTTTCAAAATGCGGTTAGGGGCATTCTTTTTCCGGATGGAGTCGCAGATATCCGCGGGAAATGTGCACCAGGTACAGAATTCTGCAGGATGTAAGCTGTAACGGTCCAGCTGATTATTGTCCAGAAATGCGCGGACCACTATTCTTTGCCTGTTGTTTATTAGCCCATGTAAAATATTTAATCGTCTTCTTCTAGTGGGAGCAAAATTCTAATGAAAATTACTTTGGGCCCGTCCAAAAGATACATTTTCTGACACTACAACTTTATAGCTGCATATATTACGTAGAATTATTTGATACATGGAATGGGAAGACATCAATGACAAGCCATTGCACCGTACAAGGCGGCTGGTGCGATTAGATAAAGACGTTGCACATAAGAACGATTCCATTTCCGTGGAATTGCAGGGTCAACGCAGCCAAAAATGGTCATTCTAAATTGCGCAAGTGATTTAGTACTCAACTTTACACACACATTGACGGTCATTTAATACTCAATTTTCTACTTTAATGCTTGGGAATTAAAAATAAGTCGGGAAAGTATACTGAAGCCACAATCATTGCGGATGAGACATCAGTGATGCATAACAAAACATGAGAACCAAGCTGAACTCGAAAAATAGAAGGTAAATCAACGGCTAACCTACAAGACCAAAAGCCAACAAAGACGAGATTTTTCCTTTTGGGTGTCGAAGAAAATTTTTAAGAACCAAGAAACTTATAGCAAGAAAGCAATTTGGATTTTCAAGACTCTAATCCTTGTATTTCATATCAGACATCAGGAAGCCAGGCATGTCAAAAGAGGCGGCAAACTTCTCAACATCAGCCTTGAGAGCCTCAATGTCCTTGTTGTTCACCAGACCCTTGTTGAAGTCCTTCAACAGCTTTCCATGTTGTTTCTGAATGTCCAAAGTAATGTTCACGGCTCGATGGAGGAATTCTCCGATCTGTTCAAAGTCCTTTTCCAACAAACCTCTTGAAGTCATGGCTGGTGCTCCTGCCAACGAAGAAAACAATCAACAACTCATTTAACTACTAATATTGTAATGAGAGAAAGAGAGGCCATTCTTTCATGATGCTAGATTAGTAATTCCTACCTATTCTTACGCCACCAGGAGCCAAAGCACTGCTATCACCAAACACAGCATTCTTGTTCAAAGTGATGCTGGCAAGATCACATAGTTTTTCAACCTTGTTGCCTGCACGAGCAGTACTGAAGAATCAGAAATTCTACAAGATCAAGTGCATGACCAGAAAATTCCTTAGACCAAGTAAAATCCAACTTTTTTACCAGTCAATCCAAGAGGCCGAAGATCCCACAGAACAAGGTGGTTTTCAGTTCCACCTGTAACCATCTTATAGCCCTTGCTCATCAGGAAGTTTCCTAGAGCAACTGCATTGGCCTTGACTTGTTTGGCGTAGGCCTTGAACCCAGGGCTCATGCATTGCTTCAGTGCCACGGCCAAAGCACCAATTTGGTGATTGTGAGGACCACCCTGAAGAGCAGGGAAAACAGCAAAGTTGATCTTGTCTTCAAAGTCATAAACCGCACCCTCTGGCTGGCCCTTCTTGGGTGGTTTAGGTCCCTTCCTGTAGAAGATCATCCCAGCTCTAGGACCCCTCAAGCTTTTGTGGGTAGTTGTTGTGACAATGTCACAGTACTCAAAGGGGTTGGCAGCTTCCTACGGGGAAAGAGCAAATACTACATACTTCAGACCAGTCCAGACCACTCTAGGCTTAAATTGAGGTAAGAAACAAGCACAGAAAAGAGTAACTACATCAACGGTGCAAGAAATTTATATCCCCAGCAATTAACGCAACTTTATTTGTTGGAACATCAGGACTTTTTTCAAAAAGGCAAATCAGAAAACACATAATCAACAACTGAGATCTAAAAGACATTGCGTCCATCTTTAATCTGATAGGAATTCCCATCCAATTTCCGTAAAGCTCAGATCTTTCAATTCAAGCATATCATAATTCATAACACAATAGTAATCCACGAAGAAATGAGGCCACATAACAGATAATTCAGATCCATAACAAAAGGAGAAAAAAATCCAAATCCAAATAAAATACAAACCTGAGAAGCAACGAGACCGCTGATGTGAGCCATATCACAGAGCAAGAGAGCGCCGCACTTATCAGCAATAGACCTCAATCTGGCGTAATCCCAGTCCCTTGGATAAGCACTGCCGCCACAAATAATAAGCCTTGGCCTGAAATCCAACGCCTTCTCCTCCAACCGATCGTAATCGATATACCCAGTTTCGGGATTCACCTTATAAGGCAGACTCTCGAAGTAAATCGACGTCGCCGAGATCTTCTTCCCGCCGGAGGTGTAATACCCGTGCGTCAAATGGCCACCGGAGGGGAGGTCGAGGCCCATGATGCGGTCGTGGGGCTGGAGGAGAGCCGTGTAGGCAGCGAAATTGGCAGGGGAACCCGAGTAAGGCTGGACATTGACGCCCCACTTGGTGGGATCCACGTGGAAGGCCTCGAGCGCGCGGGAGCGGCAGAGGTTCTCGATCTCGTCAATGAACTCGTTGCCGCCGTAGTAGCGGTTGCCGGGCATGCCCTCGGAGTACTTGTTGGTGAGGGCGCTGCCGAGGGCCTCGATGACGGCGAAGGAGGTGAAGTTCTCGGAGGCGATCAGCTCGATTCCCCGGCATTGGCGGCGCTTCTCCTTCTCAATGAGGTCGTGGATTTCCGAATCCACATCTTTCAGCTGAGTGTTGCCCCATACATTCACCGGATCCATTTTGTTTTCGTAAACGAAGGACGAGAAACAACAGACCCGGAGCGCGAGACAGAGAGAGAGAGAGAGAGCGCGGTTGGGGAAATGTATGGGAGATGAAGAAATTTTGGTGGCGGTACGAGACTTTAAAGGAAGAGAGGTTGGGGTGACGGTGGTTGTTGGGATGAGAACATCGTTGTTTACGGTGCTCATTTTTAGTCGGGTAAGTCCTACAAATTTATAAAAAAAAAAAAATTAATTTTAATTTTTTCGATCAAAAATATATTTAAAAATAATAATAATAATAAATTTTTATTCGATAAAGCTGATGTGTTAACTCTTTCTAGCTCTCGTTTGTCCTTTTTTCTTTTTCTCTCTCCATTAGTTTTTTTTTTTTTTTTTAGTAATTTAATATTTCTTTCTCAAAATTACATCACATTAACATACTTTTCTCACATTAATATACTCCTATCCCGTTGTTTGTTGACCTCAAATTTTTCTTAATACAAACAATTTTTCTATTAAAAAGGATCAAAAATCAGTTATTAATAATAATTTCTAGTTTTTAGCATCAGTAAAAAAAAAAAACAATAAATTTTAGATTATTTTAAAATTTTAAATATTTGGTCTTCAAATATTTGTAACCCCACCTTGACCCACTTCCTTGTGCAATTGATTTTATTTTTCCCTATTTTTTATCTAAATAAATTATGCTGTGTGTGTTTTTAGCCAACTCAAAATTTCTTTTTTCTCTGAACCTTTAGGCCACGTACCTAACAAGGATGGAACTCCTGGTTTAAGAGGGACCAGTGTTGTCCTAAAGGACTTTGAGTTAAGGGTAACCTCAAAGCTCTTCTTTTTTTTAATAATTTTATTAATTTTTCTCAAAAACAAGGCCTCTGAGGCAAAATAGAAAAACACACCGCAACTTTTAGAGTTGGAACTCAATCCTTTCAATCTCAACCTGGCTGCTTAATTTGTACTTCTCCCCATCCGCGCAAGCTGATAGTTCACGTCAAGTGATTTTTTTTTTTTTTCCTTAAATATAAATTATAGGTAGCCAGCATGATTCTTTTGTTTCTCCTAAATTTATAAACTTCAACTTTTAGAGAACAATAAAAAAATATACTTACAAAACGCAATTTTTGTTTGACTCATACCATACATAATTAATAAAGTAATTATTATTTAATAAACAAACTATATAATATTTAAAAAAAAAATCACTTTTTCCAGCTTTTTTCTTCACTTGTGTGCTTTTTTAATTAAATTGTATATTGCATTAAAAAAAAAGTATATTTATATAATTTATTTTTAATTATCCCTGTTTTTCTTTTTTGGAAACACGCATATGTTATTTATAGACATATGAGGTGAGTTTATTAATATTTAGATATCGTTTGTGTCTTAAATGTGGGAAGAAATTACACGAAATCACAAATACTTGTATGGCGTTCTTGCCTAAGAGAAGATTAAATCAAAATGTCTATGGCCGATTCCCAACATCAGCACCCATTCATAATTATTAAGTCTCAGCAATTCCCTTTTTTTTTTTTTTGGATGTTCAAAATAAATAAATAAAAAGCGATGTTTGGTGGCTGACTGCTTGCCATCGGTGACCAAGGTGTAATGTACTCACCATGTCGCTGTTAAGGTTGGTGAATGTCAGGGGCGGGCATTTGCCATAAAAGTTCAAAGATTTAAGTACAAAACTTCATTAATTTAGTTCTCTCGTTTCATGGAGATTCACGCATGGGTGGAAGTGGGCGAACACGATTGTGGGAGGAGTTGGTGGCGATCCTAGTTGGACTGGGATTGTTGGGGGTTGTTGAAGGCTGATTTTGCCATTTTCAATATGGCCACCCACTCCGCTGTTTTTTGCAGTAAAAATGACGCCATTCAGTTCAGAGCCCACCAACCGCCGGACCAGAATGCAACTCGCCTGTGTGCGGGTCCACCGTGGACGCCTCTTTCTCAACCACTCGGAGGTAGGAAACCACCAAGTGTCGTCAAATCTCAATTTTTGAGTTCTTTTTAGATTTTATACATATATACAGAGAGAGAGAGAGAGAATTAATCTCCACGAAATTTTTGCTGTAACTTTAACTTGTTTGAAATTGTTTTTTTTTTTTTTTTGGTCTATACAACTAAAGTCTCGGCTACACTTGAACCCCAACTGCATACGACCAATAATAAAATTTTGGGCATTTAAATTTGTGAATTTTGGATTTATTGACAAATAAAAAAAAAGGGAAAGTTTGTTTTGCCTTGAAAGAAAAAAAAAAATATATATATATATATATATATATAATTTAGTGAATGTAGAGCATAATTCCTTGTTATGTAGTTCATACTCCAAAAACATTTCAAAACTCTTACTGAATGAAAAACTTAAATTCAAATTGAATTTAAAGGCTGCTTAAACAAGCCCGTACACACCCACGCCAGTCCACAACAGAAGTATCAAAATTCCATTTGACATTCTGATTTAGTTATAAAAATTGTATCATTTCTTCCATATATAATTATTGATTCAATCATTCATCAAAATACCTTGTAAAAATTAAATATATTGTCTACCATAATTTTGGCTAAACTCACGTAGTACTCTTTTATTAAGTTTAGTGTAAAATCGGCCGTACATGTAATGTAAATTTTTTATTTTATTTTATTTTTCCAGATGGAGTTGTAGACAGCTGCCCCTTTTTTTGTGACTAAAAAAAAAAAAAAAAAAAGTAGACATGAAAATGCACTGCTGTTATCCGATAACCGGCACTTCAAGGAAGAGAGTGTTTAGAACTGGCTTCTCCGGTTAACAACATCAATTTTGCTTTCTGCTGACTCCAAGTAGGCTTCTGAGTTCTGACCATCCGTGGTACACTGCGCTTACCTAAACTCTTTTTTTTTTAAGATAGAGAGAGAAAAAAAAAAAAAAATACACACCAAGGCTAAACCAATCGCCCAAAAGGCAGCGACTCCAACCATTTTATCTCAGAATTGAATCTTTAACCCAGATAGAGTCTCTTTTTCACGATTACGAACCATCATTTTCCTGAGCTTTCGAGCCTTAAAAATTGTACCGACAAGTTGTGCCCTATTTGACGATATAATTGTTTTAAGAAAACGAAAAATAAAAAGATTATCCAACAATCGTAAAAAACGAAATGAACTGAAAGTAAAGCAGGCATAAAATTTTCGTAGGGATCCATGAAATGCGCTTCCAATGCGGGAGTGGGACCAATTCATTTTTATTTTTGATCCATTGAATTGACTTTAAAACTACCAGTTCGTAGCTCCCGTTCCCATGCTTCTAAATGAAATAAAGTATATCAACAGCTATCTGGCTCGCATAGCACAGCAGTCGAACCCTTTTTTGAACTCGGCATAGGAGATGGGCCCTATTTTCTCTTTTTTAAAATATTATTATGTAATAATATTTTTTAAAATATATTATAATGATATTGTATTTAATTTTACATTTTTATTTTATTAAGAATCAATTTATTTAAAAATTTAAATCATTAATATATATATATATATATATATATTATATTTTGTAGTTATACTCTCTTACATTTTATATTTTATACTTTAACATCCTCTATCGTATTAAATTTAAAATATAAATAAAAAATATATTTATTATATTTATAAATATTTATAATTAAATATAAAAATAATATAATTTAAATAAAATATTATTTAATTATAAAAATTTTAATAAAAATTATAAATATTTAAGAGATAAAAAAATTATGAATATTAAAAGATAAAAAGTAAACAAATATATATACATATATATACAAAATTAATGAAATATAAATAGTCATGTGTATATATATATATATATATATATATATATTTATAATAATTTTAAAATTTATATAATATTGTATATTATTAAATTATATTTTAAATATTTTTTAAAAATAATTATATATATACTTATAATAAAGTTAAATTTTATATAAAATTAAATAATATTATAATAAAATTTATAAATATTTAATATTATATATATATATATATATATATATATATATATATATAATTTATTTATTTATTTTATTACTATTATATTCTTCTTAATTGTTTCTCTGCATTTTGGAATTTCTCTTTTTAACAAAAAAAAAAAAAAAAAAAGAGAGACCAAACCAAGGTGATTGCATTTAAAGTCTCTTAACTACGAGAATGTAAAAGTGATGTGGTAGCAATCAAAAATAATTAATTATAAAAATTTTAATATTATAATAAAAATTATAACATATTTTAAAAAATAAATAATAATTTTTATATATATTAAATTATAAAAAATAATATATATATATATATAATTTGTATACAATTATATATTACAAAATTATATTAAAAATTTATATGTATTTTTAATATAATTAAAATATATTTATTTAATTATTTTAAAATTTATATAAAATTAAATATTAAAATTATATAATATCATAATAAAATTTACGTGTATTTAATATATAAAATAAAAATATAATTAATTTATATTTTTTTATTATTACCTTTTTTTTTTTTTTCTTGACCGTTAATTTTTTATTTTTCACCAACCGACACGATCGCATTTTACAGATATTTTCCTTGATAAAATAATGCATTTAATTTTTGTCCAGTAATCAGTCATCAATAGTCAAGTAGATATTTCATACGGATATTTTCAAATTTCCAAATTATTTTAGATTTCTGTTTCCACCGAAGCTGCGACGCCAGGACAAAGTTGGCAGCACTTGCACATGGTGCTGCCATTTGTCAAATGCCCCAACTGAGCCGCATTGCATATGGGCTTTCGATTACATGAATTTTTAGGGCCGTAGGGGGTTGCTGAGATTAAGCTCTAAATTCAAGGCTGCAAAAGGTCACTGTTTAAAGCATTTTCCCATTTGTACAGAAAAACAAAAGAAAAAGGGTTGTAGTCAGTGGTGGGTAGGTATAGGCTGAGCGTGAGATTAAGGTTTCGTGCGTGCCATGAACCTTTGGTTCACCCTGCACTGGACCGACCGCAATTCGACCAATAGAACTTTAGAATATTTAGATACTAAAATCCTTCCCTTTCATTTCTCTTTTTTTTTTTTATAACATTCAAGTAATATTCTTAATTTGCCATGAAAAATGCTCGGATTGCGTCACTAATGGTATATTTTTTGAGCACTTTATGGTATGCTTGTTGTGTTTAAACGAAGGAATTAGCATTGTTGTCTACTCAGGTGAATGCGTTAGGGTTAAACGAGTCCTGTAACCTTAGCAGCAGCCAGAGCAACCAACCAACAGTTTTGGGCTCTTCTGCCAAATATTAATTTCAATCTGATCCACTCACCAAACCCCAAACCCTTGACTCCATCAGTCGCCCTTTAAGACCTCCCAAAAAAAGAAAAAAGAAAAAAAAAACAAAAAAAAAGAGCAGCCTTCAAAGACCAATCTCCACCGTCCCTTTCTCACCCTTCCAATCTATTTATTTACATTCACCCTCCATCTTTAGTCCTCGCCTTCACTGCCCGCCACTTCCTTTCTAACACATTTAGATGCACTCATTCTCTATTCTTCTAACCTATCTTTAAGACCGTTATCTGGTGTGGGTGTGTGTGTGTGTGTGTTGTTTTTTGAATCTCAGATTCGACAACTTTAAATTAATAATAAGAAGAAGAAGAAGAAGAAGAAGAAGAAGATGGCTCTGTCGGTGGAGAAGACCACGAGCGGCCGCGAGTACAAGGTGAAGGACATGTCCCAGGCAGACTTCGGCCGCTTGGAGATCGAATTGGCGGAGGTGGAAATGCCAGGACTCATGGCATGCAGGGCTGAGTTCGGTCCTTCTCAGCCCTTCAAGGGTGCTAAGATCACCGGCTCCCTCCACATGACCATCCAGACCGCCGTCCTCATCGAGACCCTCACTGCCCTCGGCGCCGAAGTCAGCTGGTGCTCCTGCAACATCTTCAGCACCCAGGACCACGCCGCTGCCGCCATTGCCCGTGACTCCGCCTCTGTATTCGCCTGGAAGGGCGAGACCCTCCAGGAGTACTGGTGGTGTACCGAGCACGCCCTCGACTGGGGTCCCGGTGGCGGCCCGGATCTGATTGTCGACGACGGAGGTGACGCCACTCTCTTGATCCACGAGGGTGTCAAGGCCGAGGAGGCCTATGAGAAGACCGGCCAGCTCCCCGATCCGGCGTCCACGAACAATGCCGAGTTTCAGATAGTTCTGACGATTATCAGAGACGGACTGAAGACCGACCCGAAGAGGTATCACAAGATGAAGGCTAGATTGGTTGGTGTTTCTGAGGAGACAACCACTGGTGTCAAGAGATTGTACCAGATGCAGGCTAATGGTACCCTGCTTTTTCCTGCCATCAATGTCAATGACTCTGTCACTAAGAGCAAGGTACTTTTTATGGGATTTAGTTTTGGATCTGCTTTTGGATCTGTCTGCTAGTTACTATTGATGTCTTGGACCTATTCCTTCTCTTCCTGAAAATCATTTGGGTGGTGATAGATCTATTAATGTAGCTGGTGATTTGAGTAATCTTTTAATTTGTTTATGGATTTCTACGATTCAGACCTGCCATATATGCTGACTTGGGCTTTTTTTCTGATTAAAAGTCGTGTACTGTTTTGTTGGTTATTGACTTATTGTTGACTATCTAAAGGTATTTTATGCTGTGGTTTTATGTTTCAAATCTGGTATGTTTATTTCAGATCTGGTCTGATGTTATGTTAACTAGCTTTACCTTAACAGTGATCAGTTGTAATTGTTGTTGGCTGCTGAATTGTGTATCATAAACTTGTAACAACTCGTTATTGATCTGCAAAATGATCTGAGATTTTTTTTTTTCTGTTGTTCTTCAAACTTATTATTAATGGAAGACTTTTATTAATTGAGAATCCTTATTTTTTTTTTTTTTAATCAAATGATGAAACCGTTGCCAAGTTTGAATCTTTAAGAGGTGAACAAGTACTTGAGGTTCTTGCTTTTTTTTTTTTTTTCTTTCTTCAATGCTGTGCATCAAATTCTTTGTTTACCTCCTAGTGTTTTTTTTTGGGGGGGGGGGGCATGGGGGTTTTATTGTTCAATTCATTTGTCATGCCTTGAATTCGTCTTGTTTTATTTTAACATCTCAAATTGATTTTTGTGAATACAGTTTGATAACTTGTATGGTTGCCGCCACTCTCTCCCTGATGGTTTGATGAGAGCCACCGATGTCATGATTGCTGGCAAGGTTGGTGTTGTCTGTGGTTATGGTGATGTTGGCAAGGGCTGTGCTGCGGCTTTGAAGCAGGCTGGAGCTCGTGTTATTGTGACTGAAATTGATCCCATTTGCGCCCTTCAGGCTCTTATGGAAGGCTTCCAAGTCTTGACCCTTGAAGATGTTGTTGCTAATGCTGACATTTTTGTAACCACCACTGGCAACAAGGATATCATCAAGGTGAGCCACATGACGCAGATGAAGAACAATGCCATTGTTTGCAATATTGGCCACTTTGATAATGAGATTGACATGCACGGACTTGAAACCTACCCTGGTGTAAAGCGCATCACCATCAAGCCCCAAACTGATAGGTGGGTCTTCCCGGAAACCAAACGTGGCATCATTGTCTTGGCTGAGGGGCGTCTCATGAATCTGGGCTGTGCAACTGGTCATCCTAGCTTCGTGATGTCCTGCTCATTCACCAACCAGGTGATTGCACAGCTTGAGCTGTGGAAGGAGAAGGGATCCGGCAAGTATGAGAAGAAGGTTTACGTCCTCCCCAAACACCTTGATGAGAAGGTCGCTGCTCTCCACCTTGGCAAGCTGGGAGCTAAGCTTACCAAGCTCACCAAGGAACAGGCTGCCTATATTAGCGTGCCTATTGAGGGTCCTTACAAGCCACCTCACTACAGGTACTAAGATGCCAGATGGGGAGAGCCTGTAAAAAACTATATATTTAAGTGGCTTGGTTGTTCCCTTTTTGTTTTTGGCAATTCAATCATGATATCTGTTTATAGACTTTTGGAGGGATTGTGTTTTGGTGGGAAGGAATTGGCAGGGAAGTCTTGAATGTGGCCTCTCAAGAAGTCCACATGGGATCTAATGAAAGCTTTGGATGGGGCTGTGTGGGATGTAAACTAACGCATTTTAGTGTTTCTGTAGCTTGTCGGTATTTTTACTCAATGAAAAAGGGGAACAAGGATTCTAGACAGCATGCTGTTTCTGCAGCTTATCTCAAGAAATTTGGTTTCTTGTTTTGATCGGCACATCTTCATAAGCATTTGTCAGCTCTGTCTACCCGTTATTATCCATTAGCCTTATAATTTTCCCCTGCGTGGTTTCAAATTTCAAACTTGCCTTTCATTTCATGGGTTGCTGATATGCATAACTCTACTGCCAATTGGATCCAAAAGTCTTGTCAAGTGTCTTTAATTCGGGGCCCAAAAGTCAAGACTTTCGGAGACGGGTGGAGACCTTGATGATGTCCATTTAATGAACTCATGTATTGTTGTTGATCTTGATCGAAGTGATGGTGCACTTAAGTACCCATATTATTGCTTGTAGACTGAATCGCCGTATAAGCACAATTTACATGTTCTGGTTTATTTTTGCAAGAATAATATTAAATATCTTTAAAAATATTATGAGTTATTAAATATATATATATATATATATATTTGAAGTGAATAATTTTTTAGTAAATAAAATTACTTGTTAAGATATTAAGATAATTATTTACCTCAATAATAAGAAATAATATTTTGTAAAAAAATTAATAAGATATTCTCGTAATATGTCCAACATTATTATTATTATTATTATTATTATTGTTTTTAGCAATTGTGTTTCCTCTTCATATAATGTATGTACTTATTCTTTATGACGACTGGGGCCAATGGGGCTTCAATTAACAAAGAATATCATCATGCAATAGATATTTCTGCGTCGTTGTCACGTGATGGGAGTGCCTAAACGGCTGCTCAAGCTGGGCCTTTTGAACACATGGGCATGGTGGGAAAGAATGTGCAAGATCTTGAGAAGAAGACGACACATCAGTCTAGGACGACATATCAATATCAATATCAACTTTTAATGTGTGGCAGACAGATAACAAATAACAAAAGTTGTCGGTCCCACTTTCTTTGATTTTTTTTTTTTTTTTTTTGTTTTTGGTTTGTAGCGTCTGACTATTAATTCTAAATTTAAAAATAAGATTTAAAGTGGTTTTATCACTAAATTTTATGATTAGTATTTGATACTCTCTCTGAAAATTTTAATAAATTTACGTAAAAATTTTATATTATAATCAGTGTAATAAAAAAAATATAAAAATTTTTTTATTTCATTAAAATTGTTTCCAAACAGTAGTTTTCATTTTCATTTTTTTTAATTTTCTAAAAATTTAAAATTTCAGTATCTTTATCGTTAGACTTAATAAGTGGGGGAGATTTCATTTTCTTTGATCAATGTTTGAATATTTATATGATATTTTTTATAAGATAAAATTTTAAATAGATCCGCAAGCGTAGTGCAGTTCAAAAAAAAAAAATGTTTCTATTTTTATTCTTGTAAAGATAAGGCGTACTTAAAATATATAAGAAGGATCGAAGGACCATTAAATCATTTTTTTGAGTCAAAGTAAGGAGGGTGGGTCAGAGACCCGAGAACCATCGTTAACTCGAGAATGATTGAGCCTCGAAAAATTAAACCAAAGACTCACATAATCGTTCACGCGCTTCTAATTTTCCAAGTGGGGTGTTCATTTTCCAATCGTATGAATCTCAATCTAAAATGGGGCCCCGAGAATTTATAGTGCCTGGTCTGGTTTGAGGAGAGTTTGTTTTAATTCTTTACCGTAGCGGGCCCATGGTTCTTATTCACCCAAGTTCAGGGACTGGGCCAGGCACTCAGAAGTCTTATGGGTATTCTGGTCCAAAGAACCCGTTCCAATCGGTGATATATATATATATATATATACAGTGTTTGATAGTTGTTATACTACTGCTAATGCTTAATAGCTTTAATTTGGGTAAAGTATTTGATACGAAATAAGAAGCTCGGAGTTAATTGAACTCTAGCGTGAAGTAACCACTAGTAAATGTCAGAATAACGTTCATCCGGAATCAGTAATCATGGAAGACGCTCAAATCTGCCAGGAATTTAGACCACCAGCAATAAAACAAAACATGCTTATGCTGGTGTTACACAACTTGATACCCTGCAAGTAAAGTTAAGTCATGTACCCCTCCTCCCCCCCCCCCCCCCAAAAAAAAAAAAACAATAGTTTATTACCTCAATCAATAGATTGAAAATACGCAGCGCGTGCGAGGTAGACAAAAAAGACGATCACAAAAAGCACAACTCTGCTGGCAAATCAGCATAAGAATGTCCCGGGACATGTTCCCTAGCATGGAAAGTGCTTGAAGTACAAGAATAACACCACCTTCCACCACAGAAAAAAGGTAAATCATTGTGTTTTTAGACGATGATTAATTGATATTTGGCATTTCCATAGTCAGACGAAACACATTACATAAACTAAATTTTATGATGCAGACCCATTCGGCTCGTCTCAGAATATAATGAAGAAATCAAATTCAGTTATTTTATTTTCACTTTTATTCTATTTTCTTTTGGAGGGTTGGAGGGTGGGGAGGAGAGGGGAGGGTGGCGCATTCAATATCTGAGCTTCCTTGCACCAGTCAAAGGAACATATATCAGGTTGTAATGTTGCGCACAAAAGTTCCAACGCATTGCAATGGTCCCGCCATCACAGTTGTGTTTGCAACCAACAGGAAAGCATTTTTCTGTTCCATTTTCGTTCGAGTTAACGAGCAAAATTGCAGAGAAAACAACATATCCGAAAAGCAGTCAATGAGAGTCAAATTAGAATGTACCAATGAGAAGAATTCAACATCGAATATGTGCAGCCCGACCTGGTGTCATAGCTTGGAGGTCTCAGCTGTTGGTGCCTGGTTGAAGATCATGGAAGTTACTGGCAAAAGGCATAGATATCGTGGATTCTTGATGCAAACTTTGAATGGAATTATGAATCTCTGAAAAGCCAGTTGGTATTTGAAACTGTGATGTGAACTAGACACAATGTCAAATGAAACTTCTGTTAGTCTTTTTATGTAGTCATGAGGTGAATAACATGACATGCCATCTGAGTGTTGTTGCACTTTATCAATACTTTGGTGGGTTAGTGCGTCCTCAAAAAATGGGTGAGTTTGGTGGGATGGGATGAGTTGCAAAAAGGTATGGGTCTACGATATGCTTGCCTTGAAATTAGAGAGGGAATCACTTTACACATTCTCCCCTCTGTCCACTAAGCACAGACTGTCTTCCACTTTGATTTCAGTTTCCTCCCATAGGCATCTGTCAAAGTAAAACTCTCAATTCAATTCTGCCCAATCTCAGCTCATTCCTCAAGCTCGTCCATTTTATCGAGTAAGGAGGGATTTTGCCTCTAAAATTAAGGGGAATCTTCCTTTTCTTGATGGACAGTCCACAGCAATGGGACGTCTTTGTTTATAGTTGCTTCCACAATCAAATAACTTATTTGCGTAACTGTTGCACAAAGGATGTACCAAAGGGATTGTTTGGCTTTGGAATCCATGGAATTGGAAATGAAAATTCCCAAGCATCATAGATAAAAGTTACAAATATATGCTTAAAATACAATAAACAAGTTTAAACGGGATGGAATTATGAAAATAAGCACATTAGTCAAAATAAAATTTGTGAAAATGCACCTTCTCACTGGCCTCATACCAAAAACGATAAACCATTAAACTAGGTCTATATCACCATCATGAAAACAAAAATCACAAACATTAATATATAAATTCAGCCAATGTCTGCTGCACAACTGAAAGAATGAAACTTTAAATTGCCCCAAAATAAACCAAATTGATTTATTTAAAAATGTGAAAAGACACCCCCAGAGCTTCCCAGATATAAAGTAATATCCATTTGTATGGGAAGTTGAAACAGGACTTTTAGACATAACAAATATAGCCAAGAAAACTCCTCAGAAGACACCAAATCTAGGAGTGTAACACCTTACCAAAAGAATTCCACAAGATCATTATGCCCATCAACTCCATTGGTCTCAAGTCTTGTTATCTTGAATAGCTCTTGCGCACCTTGTAATGACCTCACAACCCCTGGTGTGAGGATTAGCAGCCGCAGCATGACAATCATAGTACGATGCCCCTGGTTTTGTGCAAGGAACCATGTCCCTCCTCAGCGTCTCATAGCTAACGTACTTCTTCTGCATCAGCAGTACTCTCCTACTGATCTCTGACTCCATCATTTCTGGCTCCTCAAGGCAATCTTCAGTCTTCTTGCTGCAACCCCTCTTCATAATGGCATCAAGCTCGCTGCTTTCCAGGGAATTGAAGCCCAAAACTGAAACCCCACGGCAAATTGTGAAGTGGGTATGGAGGAAAATGAGTGCTAGGCAGAACGTGATCATGGGTTTGGACATTTTCTTGAAGTTGCTCTGTATGGCGTTGTGCTGGAGCTCATGTGGGAAGTGGGACTGTGAAAGTGAGATTGGGTGGTTGGACAGCAGCGTAGATTGGACAAGACATTGAAAATACTTAGTTATCAAGCATCACGCTTGCCACTGGAATAATGTAATTTGACTTTTTGAGCATGGAAAGAATCACAGCTCACAGCTGACTAATTATTGCAGGTAACGTATCTATCCCTTTTTTTTTTATGAAACACTGTTGATTCTACTATTAGGATTATTTCTCTTCAAATGCTGTTCATCCCACTACTGGGATTTGAATATATACATATATATTTTAAATTCCTATAATGAAACAAAAACCCTTACACGTATCTAATTGCAGGCAAGAAAATTGATAGCCAGACAAAAGAATAATTTGCTAAATTTTAACTAATTTGTGTGGCTTTCTTGTCTCTTGAATGAAATGAAATGAAATCAATGGGGAAATAAATGAGGTGGAAGTCAGAGTGACCATTTGGGCCACTTGGGTATTTGTGGAAAATAAATGATGGGGACCGAACACACTGTGCAAAATTTAATGCCAAACACCTCATTGAGTATCATTTTGGGATAGGCTAATGTTCTTGCCTTTTACCTCGTGGGTATCTGCTTTAACCTGCCTCTCTACTTCGCTCAGCAACGTTTTCACCGGACCCCCCTCCCCTCCAAAGAATACCATGGCCGCTATTTTTCCTTTTTCTTAACACAGTAACAACCTACTATGTCAGACATTCGAAGAGGTGAGAGTAGCAAGTTCGAAGATACCGCGAGTTACTTTAAACCTTAAACTAAATTTTACATGATGTGAGAAGTTAAGAGGGGTAAAGAAATCAAAATTCCTTGACCTCTCTCAAAACATAAAATAATTCATCCTCAGGTTTTAAAAATTAAATTAAAATTTAACATTAAATATATAAAATATTGTAATATCTTTATATATTATATAAAAATATTAATATACAAAATATAATTATTACATATATTATATAATAATATTTAAACAATTTAATAATAATAATAATAATAATAATAATAATAATAATAAGACTAAAAAAATTAATTAATATAATATATTTATATATATAAATAATTTAAATTAAATAAATTTAATATAAAATATATTATAATTTATAATATTTTTATTTTATTTTATATAATTTTTTATTAAAAATAAAATAATTTAATATAGAAAAAATAAATTAAATATAAAAAATTAATATAAATATAATATAATATATAATTTTATATATTTTTGTTAATATATATATATAAATATATTATACAAATATTTTTTAAATTTTTATGATTCATAATTTTAAAAAAATAATAAAAAAGAAGAAAAATTATAAAATATAGAAAAAATTAAAATAGTGTTATAAAATAATGTAAACTGTTCATTACAGTTTCTTTGAGAAGTTGGTAACCTGGGGTTTAACTAGTGAGAATATCACAATTTCAGTTCAAGACTGGATTTTTGGAACATTGGTTACGTGAACCCCACTCGAAAACGGAGTCCAGAGTTTATGAGATTTTGGAAACTTTGGAGTAGGGCTGGGTTAGCCTAACTCCCATTCATTAGTAGATGCAAAAGTCTTGTGCACGAAAACGCTTTTTTTTTTTTTTTTTTGTTATTTTATAAATCTGAGACAAATGCACATTTTGCAATAAATTGGTAGGCATATTTACGTTCATGAGCTTGCCAGCAGATTCAACCGTGACTTGCTTGAGAATTGTGAGTCCATCACCACGGGTACTGAGCATAATATGTATCCTTACTTTGTTAATTGTGGTCTTGGTCCTTTAGTGGAAGATTATGATGAGATTTTGCTAAACCAGAGCTGGTAACTCCACCGATCAATTCTTGTCAGCAGTGATTTTGCACTGTAAAATGAAGAATTACGAGTGCTTAACCGGAAATTCTTTGCTAGCCTCAGCCATTTATGTGCCATTTTGGCCGGGTCTCGATGTTAGCAGACGCCTTTGGGAGGCCAATACATCAGTGAGATTGAGAGATCAATCTGCTGTTGATCTTGTTTGGTGGCTTGTTCAACAGCTCGAGTGGGAAAATATGTTGGGTAGAGACCATTTCTTGGTAACAGGAAGGATTGCTTGGGATTTTAGAAGGAAGACTGACAATGAATCTGATTGGGGCAGCAAGCTTATGTTCTTGCCAGAATCCAGCAACATTTCAATGTTGGCAATTGAGTCTAGTTCTTGGAACAATGATTATGCAATACGGTATCCCACTTGCTTTCACCCCCCTAAAGAAAGTGAGGTGCTTGATTGGCAAAATAAATTAAGAAGCCGAAAGAGGCAATACTTGTTCTCTTTTGCTGGTAGTCCAAGACCCGATCTCCACGATTCCGTCCAAGGCAAGATCACTGAGGAGTGCCAAGCTTCCAAGAACATGTGCAAGTTGTTAGAATGTAATTATGGTGTTAATGGTGCCATTACTCTGTGACAATCCGATTAATGTTATGCGGCCATTTCAAGATTCAGTTTTCTGCTTGCAGCCTACTGGGGATTCAGACACAAGGCGGTCAATATTGGATGCAATTTTGGCCGGGTGCATTCCAGTATTCTTTCATCCGGGTACTGCTTACCTGCAATATACATTTGCCAAAGAATTACACCAAATACTCTGTGTTCCTACCGGTGAGAGATGCTAAAGATTGGAAAGCAGGCATCAACAAGACGTTGCCTGGAATACCAGAGAGTAGAGTAGTGGCCATGAGGGAGGAGGTTATGAAGCTCATTCCAAGGGTAGTGTATGCAGATCCGAGGGCTGGATTGGAAAACATTGAAGATGCATTTGACATAGCAGTCAAGGGAATTCTTGGAAGAATGGAGGGATTAGAAGAGCAATTAGGATCCTAGTATTGGTTTTGCAGATGGGGACGATTACAAGTATACATTTTCTGAGTATGTATAAGAAAAACTTGAGCGGATTACTAATCCATCAATGGTTACATATATTGTCAACAAACAAATACATTTCTATTGGTCATCCAGCAAACAAGCACATAGACATAACGTTCTCCAAATATTCATATTGCTCTTGTCTGTTGCCTTATTTGCTGTTGTGTTTCTAGTGCATCTGGTAGTCAGTGTTCATTAGTCTTGATAGGAAATGGAACTTTTCTCTCAGTTCTTTCCCTCTGAGTTGTCACTGCCATTCAACTATTGAGTTTTCTGACCCAGAGATGCCGAACATGGCGTGGAAATTTAAGTAATCAACACGGTTACACAAATGTGATGATGACCAGCTTTTTTATTTGTTTTAGACCACGAAGAGCAATAACAAAGGCTTTGCCGACACAGGGCAAAGGCAGCCCATGAGTCATCACATGTCATGTGGTGGCATTGACCCCCGTGACAAGAGGAGAAGGAGACGACGAAATGAATAATAAATGGCAGAGGACTCGATTGATAGCTCCAATTCATAGCCTAACCATGGACCATGGAATGGAATGGATCAGTGACGAATCAGCATAACTTTTTGGGAAAAATAAAATTTATGAGTGAGGTGAAAAATAAAAAATCAACTCAGAAAGGGCACAAATCTCTTTTATCACTAAATTAAGTGATAATTTAAGAGGTTCTTCTAATGTCCAAGAGGTTTGGAAGCTCTCAACGAAGTATATCTGGAGAGTAGATTGAAGTGATTGGATCTTATATTTGTCCAATGCTGTCTTGGTTTCTTCACCTCAAGGCGCCTTTGAAATTAACAAGATTTTACCTGTCATGTACACAGCGGGGTTGGCAGTATCTTGTTGGAGTAAATTCATTTTCGCTTGCATATTCTACCGAGTGCACCAACGGAAAATAATACTTAAAAAGCATGCTATGCCGGGGCAAGTGCTGGTCTTTCGGCTGTCAAGTGCTAGACTGATGCAGGTGAACCAAGGTCTGAATAGAAATCTCATGTTTTGAAGTTGAGCTTGATTTTGGGTCAGAAGATCACCCACATCGTATCTAGAATAAAGGTTTTATTGAATAAAAATATATATATATATTTTTTCATTTTTCAAGATTTAGTTTTTCCCCCCAAAATTACTGGATTTACAACCATAAGATCAAAATATGCAACAATTAAAGAAACTTTTTGCAAAAAAATAAAAAAAATAAAAAAATTGTCAAAATACATTGATTGCACTTCTTCTTAATCTATTTGCACGTCTAATATTTTTTTACGAAAAACTGAAATTTCAAAAAATAAAAAATAAAAAATTAGAGGGACCCATGTTCAGGATATTCTCTTCTGACCACATACTTTTACCGTACAAAATTTTGGTCTATCTTGTCGTTCTAGTTGGACCCTTTCTGTATTTTAGCAATGACTGTGAATTGGCATAACAGGCGATTCGGTGTCAACTCACGCAAAAACGTTATGCAAGTAAATATCCAATAATAAAATGCCGACGCTTACGTTATAGTCACACTTATATTTTCAGTAATACATAAATAGATTGTTCAGAGAAGAGGAATGAGAGGCATAAGGGGCAGGATCGGTCATGTTTCAACTTTCATGAATTAAAAAAGCTCCATATCAAAAGCCATGCTTTCACTGATCAAGCAGACAAAGAACTTCGTAAATCGAATGAACAAAGAAAAGGAAATACAGATCATGAGTCAGACCTACAGCGGTAAATCCTGGAACAGCCTCGACCTCCAGGATTAGATTTGGGCGGCAGGCAGCCACTGCTGTAAGACTGGCCTCTCTTTCCACCGCTGCAAACTGGCTGGTCTCTGTGAAGAACGCCGGGTGATATGTATTTCCTGTGTTCGAGAAACCTCCGGCTGATTTCTGTTGCCATCAATACCTCGTATTCTTCGTTGCATTCTGCTATCGAAGCATTGCATACCTGGCTTGCCCATGAAACTTTGTTACTCATCGGACCGAGGTAGAACAGGCCAAGGGCTACTAGGACACAGACATTAAGGGACTTTGGTTCCATTTTTATTTTTTTTTGTTTTTTTGGGGTTTGTTGTTTATTGGGAGGTCTCTGTTCATCTCATGACTTTGGAGCCCTCTATAAAAGCAGTGCCAGTGGGGGCATTTTTACCTTCCTGCCAATGTGGTAGTGGAAGCCGCACCAAGGGGAATAGGCCGACGCACACGGACCTCACCAAACCATTGTCAGCCAATAGCACATTTACTTTTTTGTTTTTTTTTTAAGGAAGGAGGAAACAGAGGCGTTACCTACAATTTCGCCCAGTAAAAATTGTAGTGAACACATCACATAATATCACACAATAAACTGAATTTTTAAAATTAAAATCGAATAAATGTAAATTTAATTTCCCTAAATATTTTGTTCAGGATTTAGATCATGGATTTGATACAAAACCTCAAATCTTTAGACCACAACCGGCTATAATATCTTTTTGGAATATAGGAGAAGTGGGGTGAACCCAAATACATGCAAGGACTCCAGCACAATCATTACAGGCCAACAAGCACCAATATTATCTGCAATTCCGCACCTAAGCGACGGATGACCCCATTGGGCGGTGCAGGAAGCTTATGGCTACCCAGCACGAGAGTATTCCAAAGTTGGCAATCCAATCCGCTACTTTATTGGTATGGACATGCTAAAAGAGACAAAAAAGGTGTCTTATGTACAAAGTTTCCATACGGTGAGATTGAGAGAATGGTCAAATATATATGGTTACTAATTTTATATATTCTCATCATAGAATAATTTTATTTCTCTTTTTACCTTTTTTTTTTTTTTTTTTAAAGAAAACTAGTTCTATTTTTATGATCAATCAACTAAGTCATCCATGAAAGAGACAAAATAAGGGGAAATAAAAACGAAAATTATCCATTGTCCCTATATTTAGCTAAAATCAGTCTTTTGAATAATGACATGTCGCAGGTGCAAACGATCAAACACAATTAACAACCACATTTCCAAACTTGATGGCAATTGTGAAACTGCAATTATTCAACAATTAATAATACAAAATATTATTACTGTTATTGCCACAACCGACCGGCATTTGTAATCCACAGATACCAAATATTTTATTGCCCATTGGAAAAGCTTGTTCTCAGGTGCCCCTTAGCTATGGAGAATATCTGCTTAAATCCATATATCTGAAGTGCAGTCGCCGCCTGGGTATCTCATCTCATGGGATAAGCAGGGACCTTCAGGTTCAGCACCAAAGTCAACAAAAAAATTTGGGTTTAATGTAAGACCACCTTTGTCAGTATTGACATCAATCTGCAACATGTGTGATCCTTTCTGCACAAGTTCAGGATAAAACTGGCGATCCCAGGAACTGTAGAGTGAGTTGGTGACATAGAGTCGCTTCCCGTCTAAACTTAGCTGGATCATCTGAGGCCCTCCTCTCAATCGGTTCCCCTGAATATAGAACATAAAGCTCATCATTCTCTATCATCTAATAATTTGATGGCATCCAACCAAAAATTTTGCCCATATTGGCATAGAAGCTATGAATGGTGCTGCACTACCTTTCCTCCTTACTTTTCTTCTTCCCTTTCAGAAAAATTGCTTATCTTTTAGAAACATTATGCCACAATAGCGGCACCATAACATAACATCTCCAATAGCCTGATTATGTGATACCAGGGCAGATACTGTGGGATGATCAATTAAAGAAGACATGTGCAGTCGAAGCACTTTCATGGAGCATTCTCAGCCCAAACTTCAGTCAAGTTTTCGATAAAATTAAACAGCAAAGCAGTTTTTCTATTAATTAAGAAAGAGAGATACGTAATCTAGATGTGCAATGAAGATCATACGCACCTGGACCTCTGGAACATCATACTGCCAGGTTTTACCATCTTCTCCCTCAGCCACTATAGGACTTCCTCTCTGGATCAATCCCCCAACCCAAACTTGGCCAGCCAATATAGGATTTGCAGGGTTCACAATGTTGTACTGTCTGATATCTCCATGAAGCCAGTTGACAAGGTACAGAAACCGATCATCAAGAGAAATCAAAAAATCGGTAACAAGGCCAGGCATTTCTGGAAGAACCCAGTTTTGTACTTTCAATGGTTTCACTGAGATTGCCAACTGCAAAAATCAATTAGGTGTCACCACACAGCATGCACATAGCAGTCGCTGCAGAAAAATAATATACAATAGAACTGTTTGGGCTTAAAACAAGTGCATTGCCACATATACACCTCATGGCTCCATGATCCATCTGGGGTCTTGAAAAACCGCACCAGGTTGCTTGTTAAGGCACACCCAACATATCCTAGAGCCTTTGAAGGATCATGCAGGAACCTTATCTGCATGTAAGGAGATGCATGATATATCAGAGTTTTGAAGCTTTATGATGTCAAAATAGAAATAAAGAAAGGAATATATACGCAAATCTTTATCAAAGGAAATAAAGCTGCAGATTGCAATCACAACAATCACCTCTAATGCTAGATGTCCTGCATCGCCAAGATCAATTGTCTGTTCTAGTTTGCCATTTGACCAGCTGTAGACATACAGATGCCTGCCATAGAGACCATCTGATACATGCTGGAGATGAAAGCCCTTAGTGAAGGCCAAAGGAGCTCCCCATGATGTGCTGATCATTGTGTTATGTTGGGGTTGGTACCAGTAATCATAGCCAAATGACGGACTATTCCCTGGCTTCTCCCACCTTATAGACATGAAAGGGAAAAAATATTGCATTTGAAATATGCATTCTCAATTTCTAGATATACCAGCACTATCATATAATTGACCAGTTCATGTGTTTTAACAATTTCAATTGGCTTGTAAAATGAAATGAGAGCACCCAACAGTGTAGATGCTTCATGATGACAAAATGCGAAAGCCATGCTATCATTTCTATAAATACCTTCCTTTAACATTAAATTGTGAATCAAGAAGAAGAAAACCGCTTCCCTTTGCATTTCCATCTTTGTCTCCAATGCATGAAACCATAATATCTCCAGAAGCAAGGCAGTGGGCTGTGTGCGGATACGCTAATCCTGTCTTTTGTAAAATATCTTCATGCTCGACAACTTTGTGAAGAGTTGGGGCCCTTGGATCTTTTTGTGTATCAATTACATATATCCGACCAGATCTGTGAAAGATACAGACAAGTTGTCAAGAAAACAATCAAATCCCTGTGCAACATACAATTAGTGTCTTTCATTCTACATTCCATCTGCGTGCAGAGGAATCGGTAAAGGTAATCTCCTTGAGCAACTCGACACAGAGTGTGCCAGCAAACTATAAGGGAAAACCCTATATGGTTTTTCAAGTTTACAACTCAGTGAAGAAAGAATGCTAAATTGACAAAAAAAGGAAGAAAGTTGGAAAAATATTTGGATCTACTATTGTTTTCATTTATAAAATTGATAATTTGACAGCATCGTGTTAAAGGAAATACAATCTTATCTTCAAAAACTCCATACGCATTACAAGTCCTAAAGAAATTAGCTCTTCAACACACATTTTGGCACCTTATTAGCTCTCTATTGTACATGCAGGTATCTTAGACAATCTTTCAGTGTCCTCTTCATTTTGATTCACCAAAGAAAAGCTATTTTGAAAGTTTTGAAATAAAAGAATTATACAATCCCAAATAAGTTTCAGTCTTACATCAGTGATGGCAGGATCAGATAACGCCGCGTTGCGGATGGATCCCCATGGCAAGAGCTACAAGCATTCCACCCTGTATGGTGCAGTTCATCTCCAATGTGTGGCATGGGTAGCCTATGGATGACTTTCGAATAATTGGGTGAGTTTGGATCAACATCCACTGTGGCTAAATAATCTGGCTTCTCTATTCCTGTCCCTGCACAAGTCATTGAACAACTTGAAATTTGCTTGTTAAATCATTATAAGAATACTCATCCAAAATTATCAGATTGACAATTTAAGGTGTACAAAGGAGCAACAATCCACACGAAACTGGTCTAATAATTAATGGAGTAGCTTTGAGGGGCATAATGAAACAAAAACCACCAAGAACCTAATTCAATCGATCTGTTTTCCAAAGTTAGAACAGAATTAAACCATGAAGAACATGATGACCTTGTGAAGGTGGCATGAACCATAATAGCTTTTGCATCTCGATTCATTTGAAAAATAATGTATGCTTGGGAAAGCAAATATGAGATGCCTTACCATTACTTTTCAATATACATGCATTATGAAGAGAATCTATGACTTTCCCATACCCAGAATGTCCCCAGCAATTATTAACAAGAAAAACAAAAAATAATAAAAAAATAAATGAAAATGGGGACGAGATCATAAATCATGTTACCTTAAAAAGAGGTAAGGGAAGAACAATCCTCACATCTAATTCCACACAGGAAGTTCTATACATAAGAATGTCTCTCCAACCAGAATCTTTGATCATAAACGAAAAGCACATCTCTCAAACACACTTATACTAGAAAATGCTTATGGTCCATCAACGAAAATCATCAACAGTCCAAAACAATACAGAACATCATCGTAAGTTAACTAGACACATTGAGAATTTCAAAAACGAATTCAAAGAGTAGATAACGCATGACTTGAAGGCATACACTAATAAATGTCTGATCTAAAATGAATTGGTACCATGCACACCATCACCATACATAAAAGATCTCCAAAGGACACGTACAAAAGCAAAAAAAAGAAAAAAGAAGAATCGACAAGTCAAGAACACAAGTAATAAACAAACAATCTTTGTCATGCAGTCTAACACAAATCATGTCATCCCACCATAACATAGACATAACCACAAGAGAAAAAAGACATGGTTGAAATATTACCATTATAGACACAAGTAACATAAAGAAGAGACTCCCTGGGACCAGACATGGCTTCAAGTGGGGTTGCATATCCTGGTCCCTTCTTGCAGCACCCCTGCCCATCATGCACTTCTGCACCCATCTCTCTCTCTCTCTCTCTCTGTCTACTTGAAATTTGTGTGGTCTGGCTTCGGAATAAGAGGCATACTTAAAGACTCAGACCTAACCACCAAAGCAAGAGCGACAGCTCGCTCCCGCAAATTTTTATTTTTATTTTTTATCTTAATAAATTATTTAAAATAAAAAATAATAAAATAAATTTATATAATATAAATAAAAAATAAATAAATTATATTTTTAAAAATTAAATATAATAATTACTCTACCTAATATGTTTAATTTTTGTCTGAATATACACAAATTTCAATTTAAGTCAATCCAAAATAAATAAATTTTATATTATATTTTAATATAATATAAAAATATAAAAATTTTTTATAATCACTTAATTTCTGCTAAACTTCTGTTCAACCTGCCCTTCTTTTTCATCTTGTCTTTACTCAGTCTTTACATTGCAACCTTTTTCGGCATTGTACGGTGTGTCCAGGGGGGGTGTATCTATCATTTCGCTTTCCTTGTGGATGTGGTTTCGTGTATATATAAATAAATAATAAAAGAGTTAGAAATAAAATATTTTACATTAAAAAAAAATTTTAAAAAATTTTTTTAAAATAACATTTTAAAGATTAATACTTTTTAAGAAATTTTTATTTTAATTTTTAAAATACAAAATATATAAATTTATTTAAAATATAAAATAAATAAATTTATTTAAAATATAAAATAATAAAATAATTTTATATAATATAAAAATTATAAATAAATAATACTAAAAAAATAAATCAATAAATCAACATTTAATTTTCATTTTATAACATCAACATCATTCCGATTTCTTTTCTTTTCATTGTCCACCAACAATTTTCTTTGCATGTAATATCTTTTTTCAATTAATTAATTTTTATATTTTTCAAAATGAACTGATCACATGGGGTCGGAAACATGCAACCTTTTCAGTTGTCTACTGTTTGAGAAAGCTCACTTGTGATTTTCACAGTGTATCCTATCTGAATTTTTTAGTGATTAACATTTTAAGATCTTGTGTGTGTGTGTGTGTGTAACATTTATTTATATGAAGCATTTTTTTTCTCGCAATAGTATTGTGCTGTGCAAAACCTTAACAACAATAGAATTGTGTTGATTGAATCTGCGAGTGGATTGCAACTGGTCGGTCGGTTATGGCGCTATGTGGGGTTAAGGGTGGGACCCGCGCTCACTAAAGTTTTAGTGGTTATAAGATAATCTTCGCGTTCAACCACTGAAGTTTGAAAATGACTAGTGCGATAACAAAGATAAACACAGCGTCCTCGACCAACTGATTTTTTTTTTTTTTTTTAAATTAATTATATAGACACAAATTCGGAGAATTTCAATAAAGACGAGAAATTTTATGTTATATTTTTATATTTTTGTAGTACACTAATATAAACTTTTTTTTTTTATTTGTGTTACTTGAGTTTGTCAAATTTGTATCCATCCTTTTTTTTTTTTTTTTTTAAAATCTTATTATGATGAAAACTTAAATTTAAAATAGCGATGAGATAAGAATACATTGACAACAGATGACCTACATAAAAACTACCGATTTTTTTTTTTTTTTCGGGTGATTGAGATGATGTAGAATTATTTTTCAAGAATTCCTTGCACATCACTGAACCAAATCCATCTGGGTTACGTAAAGAACCGCCAAAGGCAACCAAATTTGAAAAACTGGGCGGTCGCCTAGATGTGTGCCCTTTTGCAAGTTGTTATAATAAAAAAGTGGAGGGACCCACTTCGTTCATCGCTAAATAACTAGTGTGCCTACTTTGAAAAAGAAGTCGCTGTTTCTCGTGAAAGCTCTACAAAGTGAGACTGGAGCGATGTGGATCATTTGTAGCAGACTCGTTTCACACAGCTTTGTTCGCGGCAATTGGATTCGACTGAAAATGGGTCAGCCAATGCAATTTTGAATTGTCCACCTTGTTTGGATTCCGATTGACGTGAGAAAGGAAATTATGAAAAAAAACTAGAATGAAAGAAAGTGTTAAAGAAAGAAAATAATTTTCTTTTTTCTTTTTTCGTTTGGATAAGATATGGGAAAGAAAATAAATAGGAACTTCACAAAATATTTGCATTCTAAAAAAATGTGAAGAGATAAAGAAAAACATAACGCGCCGAGAAAATTCAGCTTTTCTTTCTCCTGCTCCTCAAAGTAGCTCCAATTTATTTCACATAAAGGACATGAATGTTGGTGGAAATTACACACTTATCAAGACATTCTAGTGAATGTGCAAATTTTTCTCTTTATTTCATGGTCCCCTTGCCTTCGACCACACAATAATGGTGGCCCTTATATGTCATTGAGATCCTAGTTGCTCAACCGTCCTGTCCCGCGGAATAAAGCATGGGACAGTGACTTTGATATTAGAATCTCTGAGTTCTTACAGTTGGTGTTCTGCACCATCAAATCCCCATTAGAAATCCCAACTATCAAGTTATAATTTATTGCATGAAGTAATGTGAAAGTGTACGTTTAAAGATACAGATATAGAAATGGTAACTTCCCATCGCTTCTTTGTGGCTGCATATCAAGGTCATGATGGTCCCGTTGAACAGTCCTCTGACTGCAAAATTCATTGTATATCTACTTGTACAGATTGTCTATCTCCTTTTTGTATTTGGCTACCACTCCTTCCCTTCTAATTTTCATAGTTGGGGTCATCAAGCCACCCTCAATCTGAAACAGAATGTTGAAATAAGCCAAAAGAGCGAATGTGATTTCGAGAGAAAGGCTGATAGAACACCAGCAAGAACAACTTACTGTGAATGGTTCGTCCAGGACAAGGATTGGACCAATTTGAAATGAACAGCCTGAAGTCCTGTAGTGCATTAACATCAGACAATAACTAATACGACACAAGAGGGACTCAAGACTTTTCTATATAAAAGACCGAGATCAGTTGATCATCTTTATGAATTAACTAGACTTGGGGTTTTGAGTATAATTCCATATGCTAATCACCTGATGCAACTGAGAACAGGATCTCAAAATGTTTGTCTTTACTCAGTCCTCCCTTTCAAACCACCATATCTCTTAACCCAACAATTCAAAATGTTTTTCTGAAGCCATGACAACACATTTAACTTACTCTAAATTACACTCATTACTTTAGGGGAGAAAAAAAACAAAAAATCCTAGATAGACATCCATAGGCATGCAAAATATTTTTCCATTGATAACCCAGTATAATTCAAGTTCAAAAGCATTACCAATTACCCAATTCTTCATGTAACAGGTTGTTCATCTGTTCCTTGCTCAGCTTAGAGGCATTGGCATCTACAATTGACAACTTTTTTGCCGCCAGTAGTGCCTCTTCTTCATTTGGAACAATTATAGCCCCAAGACGACGCTGATCCTGCATATGGAACATGTTAGCATAAAAATATGACCAAAGCATCAATTCAAAATTCAAAACCTAGATTTGTATTGTTAAAATATGCTGAAGATCACTAACTAGGGACAAAGGTGCTGAAACATACCTGGCCAATAACAACCACCTGTTGAATTAGGCTACTCCTTGCAGCTGCTTCTTCAAGTTCTGAAGGCTCAACATTTTCACCTGTCTCCTCCGAATAAGTCCAATGTCAAAAAAAACAGAGAGAGTTTGAGAAGCAAGGCAGAGCTCAGTGTGAAAAGTGGCTTGTAGTTTGGAATTTCAAGTTAGTCCTAAGAACACAGAACTGCAGAGACTTTGCTTTCAAGAAAAGGTCAGCAGTTATATTTGAATCCCTGTTAAATATAAATAAATATGGAAAAAAAAAAAGGAACTTTCAAATTCTACATAAATGACATTTTTGAGGTCATTTCAAACATTTACAAAGCCACAAAGGGGAAAAAATATAAGAAACAGTTCTTAGATAGATAAGTCAAGCAGTTTTAAGGCTGCAATGCAAGTCTTTGAATGTTGCAGTTAAAGAGTGATAGTAAGCATTGGAACATTCACAGAAGAGCTCCAGACAGGCATTTGTATGGAAACTAGCCATACTTTTGATGCATCTTGCTACTGTGGAGTTGGAATCTCTGGAGAGAAAGGAGCCATGACTCCATTGCTATACAAGGGAAAGCATATGCTCTCTATGTACCTGTAGAAAGGACAATAGTATCCTTAGCACGCCCTTCTAGAACAACAACACCACTAGACAAACGGCTTCTTCCTCTTGAATGTTGAGGGGCAATCCAACCCACATCACCAGTATTTAGCCAACGATCTTCATCTAAGGCTTGCTTTGTAGCCCATGGATTCTAGTCAAGCATAATAAAAACGGATCATTTGCCATGACAAAATAAAAGGTGCCATCACGAATTGAGACACTAATCCAGATCTAAACTACTCAATCAATGCTTCAGAAACATGTCCAGTAAAAGAGTTCTATAAAGCAGAAAGGACAAAAGGACAAATGCCTTAAGATATGCCTACACAGTCCTCACATACTTCTATATAATAATGCTGCACTACACCCACTATGGAGAAGTCAAATCCTTGTATCTAATTATCAAAAGTATTTATATACACAGGGATAAACTATGATTTAGCAGCTTTCCTTGCATTATATCAAGTCCTTGCCAACACGAGACCTATGTCAAAGTGCAAGGAAACCTATGCACTTTCGCTAAATTCTCCATATAAACACAGTAATTACAGCAACCACTTTCTGTGATCCAACATGATATCCATGTTTGCCACAGAAAGAAGCGACAAACAAACAAGGGGAAGATACCATCTTCATTAGCCAAGAAAGCCTCAATGAGGGATAACATGAGAACCACATTTGCCATGCTGATCAAAAACCAAGGGGATACAATGAACAAAGTAGCACTTTTCCAACAGCTTAAGAATCACATTATAACTAGTACCTTGTAATAACCTTTCATCACTTGTGGCCCCCTAACTTTTACAATCCCCTTTGAACCTGGTGCAAGGACTTCATCTGTATGAGCATCTACAACTTTGAATTCTGTGTGCCGAATTGGATGCCCAATAGAGCCAAGAACCTTCAGGGATAAAATCTATGACATTATTACATGCTGGATCATTGCTTACTGAAATGGTTATAATACAAAATTTATTTTCTTCACACTAGACAATTGAAAGATGCGAAAGAAAGCCCTAATTCTGATGTAAATGATTAAAAAATGGCTTTGTTAGTATATAGGAACTAAGATGAATAAATAGCTTTTCAAGAATTAAATACAATGGTTTCATATCATACATTACAGTTGGGTTGCCGACCAGCAGTAACTGGAGATGACTCAGTCATACCATACCCATTCTGCAATTTCACACCAATTGCCTGCATGCATACAATGCTCAATTAAGAAACCATGACCAGAGATCTCTTGTTTACAGAGCGAAGGAGATGAGGAACTAACCTCAAAGAACCTATCCACATATGAAGGTAAACTACCACCTCCACTTATGCCAGCCTACAACACACCACAGGCATCAATAGTATAAACATCTACCACCAAGAAGCACATATGTTCGTCATGAAAACAATAAGGGAAAAAAAGACAGAGATGTCCAAGCTAATGAGAAAACAACAGAAATTTATAGAAATCTCAATATGTATATCCATGTTTCTCTTCCAACTTTTTTATTAAATTCTCAGCTTCAGCAGCTTCAAAGAGGAAGTTTCCTTCTTTTTGTTGGTTAGTTATCATTCTGTATGGACGCATGTCAAGAAGGGTTGAGAGGAAGGGGCCATGTTTGGTACATGAATTTTTCAGCTCAGTTAATTCAAGCACAAAATTGTTGGTCAATGGCAACAAACAGAAGAAAAAGAAAACCATTGCCAACCTTTCTTTTTCATGTCCTCAAACTAACACCAAGATTCACAAGTAAACATTGGAAGGAGAGAGGAAGTGGTTGTCTTTGGTAGCAAATTCAAAGTTGGTCAACTAGGTATAACCAATACTTGAATTGTTTTTATTATTTCAAAAGCATTTAAGCCCAAAAAAAAAATATAAAAATCAACAAAAAGAGAAAATAGGAAAAAATTGCTGATTTAAATTCAGAAAAATGATTCAATTAACTTCAGGGTATAGACCAAATGAATCTAAAATATGATCTTTTCTCCGAAATGCAGTACTTAAGAGGGCTAGTAAATCCACATTTCCCACAATATCAAAGATGAATCTGACTGCCAGAAAGAGAGATCATTAATAATGCTTAAGGAAGACAAAACTTTATAAAATATAAACCTTGCTTATTCCAATAGCAGAGTGAATTTTACTGTAAACAAGCGTTCTCGCCAACATGTGCACTGGAAACAATATTGCTGCAATGATTCTTGCCCACAAACAATCCACCAGCGAAATGAGATATGAGGCTTGATTCTGATTCCTGGTTAGATAAGTTCCCTAAGAAGGACAGTACCAAAAAAAAAAAAAAAAAAAATTTTTAAAAAATATCTATAAGCTTTGTAAATGGGAAATAGATCACATGCTAAAGCTCAATTTAAGGAGTATTGCAACCACAATACTGCAAGAAAACATGCTAGCACTGCCAAAAGATTTAAAGATATCCAAAACAATTTTCATCAACAATAGCTTGTGTGCAACTAGATATGACTTAACTTAAGGCTTCTTACCAAAGACAAACAGGGATGAATTATGCTTCAACAAAAAAGTGTGCAGAAACATGAATGTTCAACTAGATTAAAGGAGTTGAAAGAAGAGCATAAAACTTAGTAGCAAACCTCATAAATTCTCTTCAGTTCCATGTAAGTGATGCTGATTCTTATAAAGGTAAGTGCAACAAGCTTACGAAGAGTTGAACTGGAAGAAATCTGCTTTTGTATTCCACTATATAGACACACAGAAATCTTCAGCAATGCAAAGATAAGGAGCAAGTTCCCTAACAGGAAATGTCAAACAGTACAAGCAAGCCAAGCAGGGAATTTGTGTTTCCTAGTTGGTATTAAAGCACAAGTTCTGAACAGCAAATCTTAGAAAGGAGCAGAAAAAAGACATTAAACACAATAAAATGTAATGCCTACCATTATATGACATTATGCACATGTCTACTGCACTATATGTATGTTAAAGGGAGTGTGAGACACCAAATTGACTTGACACAAAGAAGATAAAAATCAATTACACTGAGTGTCTAGAATTGGTGTCTTAGATGGGTCAATCTTAATTGATTTGCATTGCCCAATGTGAAATTATCATTTCTGACAAGTTCCTCGAAGCAAAAGTAAACAACAATATCCAGATTTCCAACCAAAAGATGACCATATAAAAGAAAAGTATGAACTTCTCAAATTGAAATGCAACAAAATTGAAATATCACAGGACCAGGACAGACCTGTAGAGTGTCTCATATACCAAAGGAACAGAAATGATGTAATGTGGTTGATAGTGCCGCAGATCATCCTACATATAAAATAGTTGGAATGTTGCCAGGCAAACTAAATAAGATGCACGATCCATATCCAAATCATGAGACAACTGGAAATCATGATGGTTGGAAAGAATTACCCTTAGGTTTCTAACAGTTGTGTACATTTGCTGAACTCCATGTGAAAATATGAAATATTCACAAGCTCGCTCATAGGCATGCCAAGGCGGGAGCATGCTTAAAAATCTATCCCCAGGTTCAGCAGGCACAACATCCCACAGATTATTTATCTGGACAAAAATATAATGAAGGAATTCATTAAAGGGGAGATTGACGACAAGGAAGAGAAGGTAGCTATGTTTTCTGTTAGTTGAAACAAGTTTAAAAGAACTAAAGAAACAATTCTATTGCACTCCATTAATTTATGAAATCTCAAAGCATTATAATCTCATGATGTGTTTAAAAAAATTTAAAAAGGATAATGTAAGAAAATTCTTGCCTTAGGTGATCTTCACAGTGACAAGTTTGAGCATATTTTTAGTGGCTTTTGCAAATAAAATTAACAGAACATTGAGCATTAAACTCTCAAACATAAAACATTTGGGAACATATTTATTTATTGGGAGCCCACTTTACTTATTTTCATGTGCAAGAACAATTTCAAGATCAAATAATTTGATATTTATAAAATAATTTGAGAGCAATAAAGGCGCAACACAAAACCATTAGCTACAGAATATAACCTTATGATGAGCATCTAGATTCATGTGAAAATATGGGGCAGTTAAGAAACATATATTCCTGAAGCAAGAGTAAGCTTGTATCATCTAGAGCAATTTTGTGGTGTGATGAGACCATATCATTATGACAGGCACATTCTAAACAGTCCTATGCAATGATTATCAAGAGTATTAAGTAAAGCACACAAGATGCCAATGTCTTAGTCCAGTTGACATAGAATTTGGTTGTTGAAAACTACTTCAAAAAGCATAAACCAGAACAAACCCAACCTGGTGCAGCAGATTTTTATGTGTAAGCATAACGCCTTTTGGATTTCCTGTGGTTCCACTAGTATAAACAATCGTAGCAACATCATCAGAGCTTATTGTTTTATATACACAGTTTTGCCCTGCAATCATCAATAGTAATTAAAAACTAGAGAAGCAAACTTCTGTCAGGTAAACATGAAGGAGAAAAAACAATTAAAAAAACTCTTTTTTCTTATGTTCTTTTGGTACCAAAACTATTATTTCAGGGAAGCACTAATGTTACCATAAAGAGTGATAAGTGTTGGGGTTATTCTTGTGCTTTTAGCTGTACAATTTATATTCAATGGAGCCAACACTAGATGGCTGCAGATATCCTTTTTTTTTTTCGTCAACCCCCTTCTTTTATTATCATCTTTTATATTTTTTATTATTATTATTATTTTTTTTTTTTTGAGAAGTTGAATCCCAATTAATTTTCCCCTTTTCTGGACTGGGAGAGGGACATTGCTGAAATAACATCCAATAAGCTCTGCTCAGCCTGTCATAAAGAAAATGAAATTGGATTTTCTACTTTCCTCCAAAGTTCTACAACAGCTGGGAGCTTTCAAAAGATCAAAACTAAACAAATATAAATTTTCAATTTGGTATAAGAGGACACTCCTAGCTATATGCTAATGGCACTTCAGACTGCAGAGTCCATGCCATAAAAACAACAGGTCTACACATAAAGTTCTCTAAAAGTCTGACACCAAATTTGAATTATATCACAAATACTGGCATAATGATGGCTGCCAAGAAAGTAGGGGGAAGAAGGTAAGTCATAAGCAACATAGCTTATGGAACAACCATTCACATAATCAAAGAAAGCTTAAGATAATGTCTCAAGATTTCCTTTCTAGACTCATGGTATAAGGCAAACAAGATTAAAAAAACTTTATTTACAGAAAAAATTCTGCAAGCAATAGTTTAAATTAAATGTTGGGTTTGTCCTGTCCGAAGCCTTGATAAAGTGATGCAGGTTGCAGTAGATGGGTGGCTAGCATAAAACTAGCCAAATCCTTTAGGACATGAATCTCTCCACTAATTCCGTTTGGGCATTCAACATAGCAAAATGGCACAAAAGGATTCATGTAATTGACCCCAACTAAGTTTGGGAGTAAGGATTTGTTGTTGTTGTTGTTGTTGTAAAACATCAAAAAAAGGATCCCACAACAACAAGTGGCCTATAGGAATATGAGAAAAATACATCTGGAATTATTAACAGAGAAAATAGACTTACTATTATCACCAGAGTCAAACAATGCTCTACAACTTTCTTGTCCCAAATCAATAATTTCATTGTAATTAAAAATAGGTGTCCCCTGTATTCCATCAACAGCCAGGCATGATTTATCTCCCCAGAGTAGGATGACAAATCTCAGAGCTGCTTTTGAACAAAATGTTTCCACAATTTGATTGAACAATTCAGGACTGTCCACTGCAAGTCCAACACTGCAGTAAGAGTAACCAAAAAGAAAAGAAAAAAGGGAAAGGGGAAGAAGTCAGTGCCATTTGAGATTTGAGGCAAAAGACATCTACAAAATGGAACTCTAAAGAACAACTTTAACACTTCCATGGTCCAAGCTATGAGGTATATATCTTTTGCATATAAGTCCTGGCCCCTTTAGTGCATACGAGGCATACAACACCATGCATTTCTGTAGGAGGTGGGCTTTTTCTAAGTGTAATTGCTCAAATATCTCATGATTACATCCACAAAAAAATGCGCAAATGCAATAAAAAAGAGACAACTATAATTTCATCATATAGCAGAGAAATTCTAAAATTGAAATTGTGGAATTAATTTTCTTGCCAATCAATGCCATATGTCAAGTATTTGTACAGATTTCAGAAAGGAATTACCCAAACTACAATTCACTGAAGTAATAATAAATTATGATAAGTCTGAACAAAATCCTGGATCAATATTAAATGTGTTTATTTGTGCATGTTAATGGTAATGTATAGACACCGCCATGCACTTTCCATAAACCAAGAGTCTTCTTCTGTCTAATGTTTTTAGTGACAAGAAGTTTGCAGTCCAACTTGGTCACTGCAGTCTAGACTGAATCCAACAATTTCCAGTCAGTCTCATTTTTCTTCAAGTGCAACCTTTTGCATCTTTATTAGGTAATTTCCCAGTGTGAGTCATATTCCTCTTTGGCACAAGGATAATCCAAAAAGCAACAAACATTTTGATTATTGTTTTGTGTCTTTACCTTGAGTCATGCACTCATGCTAGCAAAGTGTCATGCACTTGTTCTACCAAAGTGTCATGCATTCATGCTAGCATAGTTTCATCATCACTTCCCATTTTTTACCTTCTCTCTTTTCTATAAGGTGATCTTAGTCATTTTGTTCACTTTCTACAAACTATCAGCATCGCTGTATCTAATTTGAACATGATTGTGTCACTCATTTTTTCAACTTTGACATTCTTAGTCCACATTCCCATGAGCTTACCATCCCCTTAAAATCTCAAGCCATGAAACCCCTAGATCATGAGTCCTAGGTCACATAACCTGTTTTAATTTATATCATCCTACATGTATATTTGTGCAGAGCATTTGAAGGAACAAACTGAATACCATATAGCAATAATTACTAAATCATGCTCATTGTTTATTTACTTGTGAAGCCCACAAGCAAGTGTGAGAAGCATATATTGCAGGGTAATCATTTTCACAAACCTGTCTGAGTGATTATATATTTTTAATAGCTCATCAACAGATGATCTTGATCCTCTCACCACATTAATGGCTCCCATAGCCATCATACCTAAGGATGGAACAACATATGGGAAGTAACTTTAAACTTACAGTCATTCAAATTGCCAAAAACACAATGGTGACATGATTAAGAAAGAAGGTTTATCATAAAAAAATTTAGCAAGTGAGATCAAGAAAGTCCAGATTGCCATGTACCTTGGTCTGCAACAAGCCATCGGCAAGAATTATCAGCAAAAAGTGCAACTTTCTCTTCTGGCTTTACTCCAATAACTCTCAGCCCTTCAGAAAAGTTTAGAATGTCTTGCTCCAACTACAGTTTTGGGGAGGCAAATATGCAATGAAAAAGCTATCACAAAAAGAAATCAGATTTTTCATCCACAAATATTGAAAGAGCAAACATCCTGTTGCAATGCAGCAGACATCAATAAATCAGAATCAAGAAGAAGAAGACAACATAATTTATTCTAAAAAGACCAAATGAATGGTTCTTCTGTCAGTTATGGCACTGTTTGGTTAAGCTTAATATTTTTTAACTTTTCTGTGAAGAGTAACTGCAATGGAATGATAGAAAATAGCATGTTTGTTAAACATAGGACATTCACCATTTAAATTTTGATTTTGCACAAAGTCTTCATTACATTTATATCCAGCGTACTGCTTCCCCTGCTGATCTGTTAAAAGTCTTTGGGGGTGGAAATAATGGCAACAACAGATATGGCGTGGTGGCTATGTATGGTGCTCAATGGTAAATGCCATGGTGATGGTAGCAGAAGTAACAGGTATGGTTGAAACAGCAAGAGCCTCCCAGGGGGACCAGGAGTTCATGCAGTCTTGTAGCTTCTTATTTGACCAAATTAAACCATGCTTGTTCTTCCTGAGAAATGCAACCATTTTTCTTTCTGAATGCAAATTGAACATCGATTCAGACACATTCTACCAAAATTTAGCATACCCACATCCACACCCCATAACTATATTCATGCCTACAAAAACATGCAAGTGCAAAGAAAATGTGGCTAGAACTTCAAGTGTCATATCCATCACAGATTCAAAGTCATTAAAAATAAATGTCACAACTTGAATTACTAAGAAATGAGGACTGCTAAAAACAAGGCACAATAATCAGTGATGTAGAGATGAGCAAAACCTGCTAGCATTTGGCAAAAGAATATTTTGTATTTGAATCTCAAACACTTATAACCAATAAAGAAGACATTAAATAACTACTGTAGAAAGCATATAAACAACAAGCCACCTGTTTATAAGTCATATTTGTGGGAGGATCATGATATGGATCCACCAGAGCAACCTGATCACCATATTTCTCTGCTGAAGACCTCCAAATGTCAGGAACTGCCCTCCACTCATCAGAGGCCAATGCACCATTGCCCAAAAGCAATGCTTTATCTAGGTAAGGTGAACACTTTCTTATCTTTGTTGCCTCTGTCTATGAATGAAGATTTGGAAAAGGGTAGATATGTTATTCCAGACATGTTTTGCATATATACAATGAGAATTCAAACTACAAACAAATATCATTGGGTGAAAAATTTTAAGCAGCATAGATACTCAAGTAAGCATTTGAGAAGCTATTTCCTCATTATGTGTTTAACACTTTCCTTCTCGAAATAATCACAGCATACAGAAGCTGGAATGTCAAGCTTTAAAGTGGAAATTTTCAATCAGATATATCTACCATGAAATGGCCATAGTTAAAATAAATAAATAAAAAAAATAAAAAAAGATAGAAAGAAAGAAAGAAAAAGCTGCCAAGTAAGGTGGAATCCAAATTATCTAGACCCTTAAGTATTGTCGGTAGAGGATGAAAAAGATTTTCAGGGACCAGTTTTGCACAATTGAGATGTATTTACCAAGCAATGGATAAAAGCTGTCATGACTCCCTAAGAGCATGACCATAAATTATTACTTCATCTTAGGCATCTACCCAACTAACCACATTGAATACATGATACCCAGCCAACCAACAATTGTGGGCATTGAAAACTCAGCATATCACCAATATAAGAATTCAAACCACCACATGCCTCAGCCAATCGAGTTGAGGACAATGGCAACTCTCATGGTTTTGGACACGTAGAAAAATATTCACCCCCAATAGCTGGGGAAAAAAGTCCTCCTATCAGGATCACATTAAGCAAAGAGCCCTATGTTTTGAAACCCCGTGACTTGGGAACTTAGTTAATTAAATAGCTAAAAATAAACATCGAAGATTAATCCAATCCAGAAATCGTTAAATAAAATCAAAAGTTTTCCAGATAGCAACAAACTGAACTAGAACACGTCGACTAAAAACCCCGCTACAGAGTCAAGGCGAAATAAAAGAAAGAGACAGAGAGAGAACAAAGATGAAAGTCAACAATATTGTAGATTGTTTCATCGCCATTAATCAAAGTGGTGATTAAATTTCTTGACCAAAATCCAATCCAGACCGCGTAAAATCATTTTCTACGTAGCTTTTCTTTCTTTTTGAATTTCAAGACAATCACTAGCCGCCTGAGCTTGAAATTTCAAGAGAACCAACTCTTCGTGCGCTTATGTATCAGCAAACAATCAGGAACCACCCAGAAATGAATACAGAATTTAAAAACGAAAACAAGGTCCAATAAGTAAAACTGAGTGGAAAGAGTTACCTTCGATTCGCAGTGAACTAGCGAACGAGGAATTGCAGAAAGCGATTTGCATTTTTCTATCGAGACTCGGGACTTGTTGTAATGAGATCGAGCGAAGTACGAGAAATAAAAGGCGTGTCTGTGACTGTGGTCACAACAAGAGGTCAAGACAACGTTTGACGTTACAGAAGCCATAGCCATTCCACTTGCAGAAGACGAAGGAAAAGAAAGCGTTGGCAGCGGATTGGCCAAGACTGCTGCCATCATTAATTAGCACATACAGAGACTAGAGACGACCGACGACCGACGACACAGAGAGAATAAATTGCATTAAGAGTCTCCCTCATTTAAGCTGAAACAGAGTTGGGCGATCGACTCTGGCAGTTGGTCCCCTCTGCTTTAAAAGGCCTTAAAAAGGGCAGGGGCCCCAAACATGAGTCTCATGCTCCCTCCAACAAGGCGACCGGTCCCGTAACGGGGGCTCATTGAGCTCTCTTTTAACGTCCATATCTCAGAGGTTTTGATAACTAAATTAAATAATTTTAAAATTTTAAAAGTAATTAAATTAATATTTAATATATATATAAACACAAAACAACTGATATATTAAAAATTATTTTTAAAAATTAATCAAAATAAAATTTTATTTACAATAAAATGTATTATAATTTTTTAAAAATGTTATATATATATATATATATATATATCTTTTTTTTTTTCTAATTACAAAAATACACGGCCACTTTAGCAAATTTTTTGAGTGAAAAAAATGATTACGTGACAAATGAGTGTGACAGTGGTGGGGGTGCTCCCCCGAAAATCATGAGGAGAGGATGCTATTTGGATTGGACGGTTGCTTTCTGGGCCTCTGGTTTGGATATTGGGCCGGTTTTCCCTTGAATGGGCTAATCGGGCCCACTCATATTGAATACATCATTGTCTTCCGGGTTTTGGAGTCGTTTTCCTGCAGCCATAGAATCTTCTTCCTTTTTCTTCGTCATTACATAGACTTGTACACGGTCAGTTACTCTTCTTTTGGCTTGAAGATCTGGAAGCGACGGCATGGCTAGGAACGAAGAGAAAGCGCAGTCGATGCTGAATCGATACATAGCACTAAAAGCCGAGGAGAAGAAGAAGCCTAAGGAGCGCCGCCCATACCTCGCCTCGGAATGTCGCGACCTCGCCGAGGCCGACAAATGGCGCCAGCAGATCATGCGCGAGATTGGTCGCAAGGTCGCAGAGATCCAGAACGAAGGACTAGGCGAGCACCGCCTCCGCGACCTCAACGACGAGATCAACAAGCTTATTCGCGAGAAGTCTCACTGGGAGCGACGCATCGTCGAGCTTGGCGGCCCTAATTACGCCAAGCACGCTCCTAAGATGACCGATTTGGAAGGCAATATCGTCGACGTTCCAAATCCCAGCGGCCGCGGCCCCGGCTACCGTTATTTCGGAGCGGCGAAAAAACTCCCCGGAGTTCGAGAGTTGTTCGAGAAGCCTCCAGAATTGAGGAAAAGAAGGACTAGGTACGATATTTATAAGCGGATTAACGCGAGTTATTATGGTTATAGAGACGAAGAGGACGGGGTTTTGGAGAAGGTGGAGGTGCCTGCAGAGGAGAGAATGAGGGCGGCGGCGGTTGAGGAGTGGAGGAGGATGGAGGCCATTCGGAAGGAAGCAAGGAAGGGGGTGACGGAGGTGGTGAGCGTCGGGGTTGTTGGGACGGAGGTGCTGTTTGAAGAGGAGGAGGATGTGGTGGAGGAGGAAAGGAGGAGGGAGAGAGAGGAAAGGGAAAGGAAAGAAAAAGAAAGGGAATTTGTGGTACACGTGCCGTTGCCTGATGAGAAAGAGATTGAGAGGATGGTAGTGGAGAAGAAGAAGATGGAGTTGTTGAATAAGTACTCCAGTGAGTCGTTGCGGGAGGAGCAGAGTGAGGCCAAGGCCATGCTTAATATCCAGCGCTAGAGATTAAATGGTATGCATCAAAATGACGACTTGCTCTGTAGTAGAATGCGTAGGTCTGGATTATAATCAGTAATTCATTTATGTTTCTCAATGGACTTACGTGTGGTCAGCTTTTGTTTCAATTTTTATGGGTGACCTTTTTTCTCAATTTATTTTGCCCCAAAACTATGCTGAAGCATTTTCTTTGTGTGTGTTTGTGCGACCTTTTTTTTTGGGGGGGTTGGGGGGGGGGGGGGAGGGAATTGAGTGTTGATATTCTTCTTGTCCTAATGCCAGGGACAAGCATCATACTTACTAACGTGGATAATCCTCTGATCTTATGGGAATTACATTTGCAAACTCGACTGTTTTTGCGTGTGAGAGAGTGGCTATTGTGGAATATCTACAAACTTAGCTCATGTAGCCAACACAAGTTAAATTTGGGATTATGGATTTGTTTTTGTAGTTATCTCATTAGTTTCTTGAACAGGTTCAAGCTTTTTTACAAAGTTTAACTGATTTCCATATGTATATGGTAATTCCTGTATGATTTTCGGGGGATACTAATTTTTTTGGTACTCAGATGCGCATGATAAATAGTAATCATGCATTTTTTTTAGAAACAAGTGACTACTGTTTTGCAATTTCTTTTATGTTTATCACAGGAAATGTGACATAAAATCCTATCTTGTATTAAGCAAAGCATATGATTCAAGTGTAACTAGAGTAGTTTACTTCATGCTGCGGCTCTAGTCAATGGTATTCCTTTAAAAGAAAAAAAAAAAAAAATTACTGTGCATGTTTCAGGTTAGCCTACAAGTGCAAGATATAAGTTTGTATCATTGAAAATGAGGATGATAAGCTATTGGGATGCATTTGTACGAATATCTTGTGGCCTTGTCCCTGTTCAAGTAGTTTTGAGTATTGTTTGTGCTGAAATACTGGTTTTCTTTTTGTTGTTATTATTATTATTATTATTATTATTATTTTAGTTTATCAGAGGGTCTGTTAGGTCGTGAGCTACACGACAAGAGAAGTTCTTGCAATTTCCATAAGTCTCATATCTCTTCTAAAGAATAGAACTAAAGATTTTTAAATTAGAGGTCTAAGTTTCTAACCACTAAGATGTTGGCTAAGAAACTCTCTTCGCTAACTATTATCTTTTTTCATTTTTCTACTTTCTATGAATGACAAGCCATTTAATTGCTTTGATTTGCCTCTGTTTTCAGCTGCAATAGTCGGGACATTATTTGCTTCAGTTGGGTTCTTTTCGCATGTGCATGTCAGCGCTTCTGAATCTCGTTGTAGGACCAGTGTCATTTCATAGAAATTTTAAGTGTTCTTCCTTCTATGAGATCTGTGCAGAAATACTCCATGAACTTTTGTGCAGACAATTATGGAGGTAAAGATAGCTTCTGATTCTGTATCATTTATCGGGATGTCAAGATTCTGATAACTGCAGCGGGCCGTGACATTTATAATGTGCTGCAATTTTAGAGGATTTCAATTGCACTTAGCGATTCAGGTTTGGCACTGCGGCTGTTACATCTGGGGCAGACATGGTTTAGTCTCCCGAATCGAGAGGCAGCAGATTTCCGGTGGTGGACTGGAGACCCTCCAGTGGTTCTCCTGATCGAATTATCTGAATCCTGTCGGCTTGATTTTCTTAGGCAATAGCCTGCGATAATGAGTAATAGTCCTTGTAGAAAGTGAAATGCACGTCATAATACAGTCCAGAGCAATTTGAAACGTCGAATTAATATTTTTTTCTTTAAAGAAAACCATTTAGAAGTTGTTGTGATTCGACATCCATGTATGAATGTAATGCGTGCATAATGGGGAATCAGGTAGGCCTAGTTCGTGGTCAAGTACTTCTGGTCCAGAGACGCGTCGATTGAACGCATTATTTGCTTTGACAGGGAAAGAATTCACTCCTAAAATCGAGTCGGAAGCATAATCTCCGCCTATGCAGTAGCGTCCTAAATTCAATTATTCATTATTCAAATATGGCTAGGCACGATGTAAGAAATGTTTAGGGATGGCAACGGTGTTAATTGACATCAAGGTGGAAGATGATGCGAGGGTGTGGCTAAATGGTAAAAGCAATTGCGCAATCAAAGTCGAAATATTGAGAATTTATTTTCGCGGGTTCATCATTGGTGTCACAAAATCATATTACTTCTTCGCAATTACCTGCTTTTACCACATTAAACACATTAGAAAGGTAAATGGTTGCATACTGGAATAAATCGCGCCTTTTCTTTTTTTTTTTTAACTAATCTCCCACTAGTCTAATAGTTGACGACACAGTGGTCGAACTCTCTTTGGTTCATTTCATTTTTTCTGTGATTACATGGTGACAGGATTCTTTGACCAAGTGGACCTTCGGGTCCGTTTTGTGACTACGACTTGATTTCCGACACATCATCAGTTCAAGCCGGTGTTTGTTTGCGTCTTTTGTTTATCATGTTCGATACTCAATATTTGTGGCGCCTTTGCCATTCTTAAGTTTGGAAGAAACGTGAAATCAACTGCTTGTCACATCATACAGGCCATCATAGCCCTTTGTGACATCTCTTTTCCTTCCTCTTTCCGAAACTAATTCCACCGTAAACAAATCGGTGGGGTTTGGCTGGCCGAGCCAACTAATAGACGACGGCATATGAGGTTAAAAATGCTGCTTTAAACCAATTGCAATCTTTAAAAAGAGCATTCAAATCCAATCAAAGAATGATTACCACTGGAAATCTGTGAAACTGAGAAACATGGTCATTTTAGCTATTTGCCTTCCCTATCACTCCCCTCTGTAAGTGTGATCCTTCCCTGTCATCGACCATCGTTTGAAGTAAATGTGTCTCTAAAGCCAAAGGGTTTTGAGGGAATACTTGACTGAGTTTGAGAAGAGGATGCGTCATGTGACAATGTGGAAGAACCTTCGTTTGCTTGCCATCTTTCCAGGGCTTGAGGAAGGCTCATGTGAAGATCAATGCCAAAACCTTCTTCCTCTTCCGGATTAGTAGGTCTCCATTGCTCTACAAAAGGCCCCAAGACATTGACTGCATGACCCATGTCGGGTCTCTGGTGCGGTTCACTAGCTGTGCAATGTCCTGCTAGCTCAGCCACTTTATAAATGCTGGCCAAAGCCTCTTCATCTGGGTTAAGAGTCTCATCAATTGCTTTTTGGATGTTCTCCTTGTTGACTAGGATCCTGCGGAACCATGTGACGAGATGGGCTCTCTCATCTGGCACGGTGTCATCCAGTGCTTTTCTTCCAGTCATTATTTCCATCAGAACAACCCCAAAGGCATAAACATCCACCTTTGTCGTTACTCTTCCAGTGGCTGAGAGGAAGGAGATATAAGTTACATTGATGTGAAGTTACAAACTTGTCAACCACCAGGCAAAGATATTTAAAGAGATAAGAGAATTAGACAAATGCAAGCTACCGCATTGGTGCACAGAGGCACTTGCATGACAATAGACGCATTGGCAATAATAGGAGCACAAGGTTGGCCAAGGTATTTAAAGTTATGGCTAGTTGAGGAACAGCAGATCACTTGTGCTCGTAAAAATTTCAGAGTTCACACCATGCCGCTATGAAGAGGTTACGGAATGAATTAAGTGGATCAAAACAAATCAGAAGCTGAAAATGAACTAGAAAGCATATTGTTCAAGGAGCTGATTTCATTGTTACAGACAAATTATGGTGCTCGGTCATGAAGAAAATTTTGGCATGGTTCACATTGCTATCAGCCCTGTAAAAGGTTGGATGGCGTCAAGCATGGCATATGCAAATTTGTGATCATATAATGCTTCAAAACTAAAGTTCAAAATTTCCCCAAAAAGGGGGACAATGATAGAATTAAATAAAGAACATTTTGAACAGTTATAATAGTAAATATTTTAATTAATGTGGTTTATTGCCTAGAGTTATAAATGGTAAACAGTTCGTGTAGGTTTTATAAGAACTGCTATCGGAAAATCTTTACATCACAGCACTCTATTGTTAGCCACAAGATAAAACTAAGTCCTTAAGGGGGACCAGAACCCAGGGACTAAGAATCTAGACATCCATCTTAGAAGTCTCGTGCTCGAATTCTTAAGGGTGTAGGATTTATGAGAAGGGAAAGAGTTATCCCTCGATGTATAACTCATGGCCCAATAATTTTAAAGATAAGATCACATCTCAGGCCATGAACTCAACTCCAAAACTAGGCATACTGGAATATCTAAGGCAATCATGCACTTATTTATATTTTCATCACTATTCTATTTCTTATGGAGATGAATTCTAATTATCATGGTTTTTGAAAACGTTACTAAAGACAATATCTTCAGCCAAAAAACATCTTGAATAATCAAAATTGTCCACCAATGATAAATCTGTAATCTCGGTCTTTCTCACTTTTGGAGTGCAAAGTCTTCGCTGCAAATGATATGTTACATGGATTGCTACCATACAGGAAGCAAGGGCAATTGGTAAAGTCACTTCAGTAAATTTACAGATATAGGGGCAACAGCATGTTACTTACCAGCATACTCAGGAGCAAGATAGCCAAACGTGCCAGCCAATCTTGTTTCCAAGGATTGCTTCCCATCAGGTGCATTTTTAACCAGACCAAAATCTGCAACCTTGGCTCTCATGTCATCTCCCAGGAGAATGTTTGAAGGCTTCAAATCTCTATGAATGAAACTTTGCTGAGCTAAACTGTGCAGATATTCAACTCCTCTTGCCACATCTAAGGCAACCGTAATCCGTTGTTTCCACGTCAGCGGAGGGTACCTGAGATCATGCCATTCAAACAAATGCTGCCCCAAAGTCCCCTGTGGCATGTACTCATAGACCAAGAGTCTTTCGTTGCCATTAACACAATAACCTAAAAGAGCAACTAAGTGCCTATGCCTAACCTTGGTGAGCACTGCAATCTCTGCCTGAAACTCATTCAAACCCTTGGTACCCATCAATGTGGATTCCATCCTCTTAACAGCAATCTTAGTCCCATCATGCAACTCTCCTTTGTACACTACTCCAAAACCACCTCTTCCAATAATATTCTTCTCATTAAAATTATCTGTCACTTGTCTAAGAACTTCAATTGAAATTATCACATTCCCAACCTCAACAACTTTGTGGTCACTGTCACAACTAACTCTTGGGTTATGCAAACTTTTCATCCCATTAATCCCAAACCCCAACCCTTTCTTGATCACTGCACTCCCTTTTTCATGTTCTTCCACAATTCCAACCTTTCTTTTCTGTTTTTTGATTTTATAGAGTATGAAACACAAAATAACAATAAAAACGAGAACAGCAGTAACGATGCCAGCAATTATGCTTCCTGATATACCCTTTCCTCCTGAAGTGCTTCCATGCAATGCAGAACCTTCATTAGATCCCGGACTGGCCCCAGTGCTAATGTCAGTTCCCAGAAAAGCATTCCCCGGCTTGGTAATCAACTTTAAAGAAGGCAGAAAATTTGGGACTTTCCCGGATATATTATTATTGGAAACATCAAGGACCTCAAGCCGGGGCAGTTTGGTTAAGCTATCAGGAATTGGACCCGTCAAATTATTGTCATTCAGGTATAAACTCTGCAAAGACGTTAGATCTCCGAATGCAGGAGAAATTTTCCCCACAAAATTCTGTTTTGATAAATTGACAATGGTAATATTCTTCTTCTGTGAATCACAGGTAACATAGGACCAACCAGCACATGCATCATTCCCCTCCCACTTATCAGACAGGGCAGCTGGATATGCCAACGCTCCAGCAATCTCAAGCAATGCATTAACCTGTGGATCACAGGGAACCCCAGCTTCTGCACAGTAATTATTGAGGCCATTGTTGGTGACAGTGGCAACAGTGCGTGGAAACACAGGAACAGGTCCTTGCAATTTGTTGTTCGATAAAGAAACATTCACCAACTTAGGAAGCGAAGTCAATGAGTCTGGCACAATCCCAGTAAGCTGATTATCTCTCAACTGCAAATCAAAAATGTTTTCGCATTTGGAAAGATCTGGAATTGGACCCATAAACTGATTCTTGTGTAGCCAAACCTGCGACAACTGGGTCATGGAGGCCAACACATCAATGCCACCACTTAAACCCATTAGCTGATTATTGACCCACAAGTTCTGGATACTTGACCTCGCCATTGACGGCGGAAAAGGCCCTGTCAGGTTATTATAACTCAACCTTAAATTCTGCAAGCTCGGCAAGGAACCAAAAATGTCGGGAATGGAACCATAGAGATTGGCTTCGTTAACCGACAACGAAGCGAGCGTTGTCGAGGCAGCAAGATCGAGAGGAAGCTCCCAAGCTGCGAGATTGCCATTATTCCCAATGCTGAGAGTTTGCAGACTTGTCAGGCCCTGAAAACAACCGCTGGACACGGAGGTGAAATTATTGGAGTCAAGGAAGAGAGATTGGAGGGCGGTGAGGTTGGCGAAGGAAGGGATGGCCCCGTAAAGATGGTTGTTTTGGACCGTGAGGGACTGGAGCTCGGTGAGGGTGGATATTTCCGGGGGGAGGGTGCCATCGAGGCCTTGCTTCGAGAGGGAAATTGAAATGACCCGTTTCTCGGAGGCGTCGCATCTTACGCCCTGCCAGGTGCAGAATCCCGCAGATGATTTTTTGGACCACCCGGAAGGTAATGAGGTGATGGAGTTTGCCAGCTTTAGCATCACCGCGGCGTCCTCTGCAACGGCGGCCTTCCAGACGACGAGAAGGATGAGGAGGAGGCTGAGAAGGCGGCGACCCATTGTGGTAATTGGGTGAAGAGAGAGAAATGGAGCATGTATTAGAAAGAATGAAAAAGGCAGGTACGTAACAGAGACAGAGAGAGAGGGGGGGAACTCTGTTGCAGCACTGAATTTTAGGATAAGAATACAGAATTTTATCTCTTTTTCTGTTTTTTTAAAACAAATTTTTAAAAAAATTAAAATTCTAATTTTAACATTCAGGTATATATTTGTGAAGACGTTGTTTTAAAAGCTGACAGCTAACTGTCACGATCTTTCTGTATTTTAAATATTAATATATATTTTTTTAAAAATATATTTAAATTAATTATATAATAAATATTAATAAATATATATATATATATATATATATATAATTAAAAAATTATAATATCCGCCAATTATTGTCTCTTTCGTGCAAAGGTACTAACCTATGGAACAGATCTTGTTCAAGTAAGATCATACCTCTGTGTCTTTTAGCACGAAACAGAAAGGAATCAAGTGCATATTATATTTATTTAACTTTTTATTTATATATATTTATTAATATTTATTATAAAATTAATTTTAATATATTTTTTAAAAAAATTTAATTTAATATATTATTTATTATTAAATATAAAATACCGTGATATTATTATTTGAAGATCTACTAAAATATTTAGAATGAATCTAATTTTAATATCAATTGTCACGTATAGATTTATTATGTCCTGAATTTCATATCAACTATCGCAAGTTTATCGATTTATTACGTTTTATTTATGTAATATTAATTATTATATATTTATAAATTTATTATATTTTATTTATATAATTTCATGAAAATATTTTTTAAATAATTTTTTACACTCAATTTATAATAATTTTTTAAAAAATTAATTTTAAATATATATTTTATTTAAAAATTAAATATATTTAAATAAAAAATAAAAAAAATTTATATAAATTTTAAATAAATTAAATATATGTAAATAAAAAATAAAAAAAAATTTTTATATAAATTTTAAATAAATTATAATTATTAAATATTTTTTAATTTAATAATAAATATTATATTTTTTAATTTATTTATTTATATATATTAATATTTATTATATAATTAATTTTAATATATTAAAAATATTTAAATTTAACCTATTATTTATATTTAAATACAAAGAGTGATGACAGGCCGCTAAGAGGCGAGAGGCAGTTTTGTTTTTGCCCTTTTTTTTTTTTTTATCAGTTACTGTTCTTTTTAATAATAAAATATTTTTCATTGACTTAAAAAGAATAATTTTAAATATAATATCAAGTTTAAAATTTATATATTAATTAAAATTTTATATTTAAAATTTATTTAAAATTATATTTAAATTTTATTATTATAATTAATAAATTAATTTTTAAAAATAATATTATTAAATATAATTAATAGTTGATAATTATTCAAAAAATTTTAAAAAATTTTAATAAATAAAAAATAATTTTAAAAAAATTAATATAATTAAATTATAATTATTTTATATTATTTAAAAATTATTAAATTATAGTATAATAACTAAAACGCTATATTCACTATATTCTGAAATATCACGCCTGTGTTGTGGTTTATAAATTTTAATAGAAACATGGAGCATTTATATCGAAGAAACGTTTTTTCTGCACGCAATAAAACCAATCTCCAAAATCATCATTACAAACGTCGTCCCACCAAACCATTTTTATAAGCTAATGCACCGATCCACATTCATCACCACAGAAGCACACAGTCTCCTGCTTGGAGGCAAGCAAAGCGATGACTCCCAAGCAACTTGCCAAGATGGTCTGTCTTTTACGCTAGTCTAGCACATCAATTTTGCACGCCAAAGATGGTGCACCCTTCTGCCAACGTCCTTCTGGTAACTTAACCAGTCCAAGGCCACATAAATCCAGTCCTGCAATTTGCCAAGCGCCTGGTCGCCATTGGCGTCCAAGTCGCCCTCGCCACCAGCGTCGGTTGCCCTTAAACGCATGGCAAAAGGTTATCAATGGAAGCAGAGCCCCGAAGGGCTTGTCTTTGGCTGGCTTCTCTGATGGATTCAAATTCGAGCGATTTTAACCTTTACCATTCTGAGCTGATGCCCTGAGTTCCACCGTCGATAGCGGAACTCATTAAAGCTAGCGCAGAAAACGGCAAGCCGTTTGATTGTGCAGTTTACTGCACTGCCCTCCCTTGGGTGCCAAAGGTGGCGTTTGTATTCCACATCCCCTGTATTCTTCTCTGGAATCAGCCTGCCGCGGTTTTCAGCATATCTACCACCATTACTCTAACGGCTATGGCGATGATCTGAAGAATGTTTTCGACGACAATGGCACCCCATCTTTGGTTAAATTACCTGGGTTGCTATCCCTTGGCCTCCATGACCTTCCTTCCTTCTTAAATCCCACAGATGGATACGCTGATATGCTTCAAGTAACGAAGCAACCCCTAGAGGCCCTCGATGAAGAAGAAACCGACCCGAATCCAAAAGTTCTCGTAAACACTCTTGACGCTTTAGAATGTGAGGCCTTGAACTCCACTGATAAGTACAATTTGGTCGGAGTTGGACCGTTGATTCCATCGGCGTTCTTGGGCGGGAAAGACCCATCTGATAACTACCTTCGGTGGTGATCTTGTCAAAGCCTCAGAGGAATTGAATACGTCAACTGGCTTAACTCAGAGCCTGAATCCTCCGGCGTATACATATCCTTTGAAAGCATGTCTTTGTTTTCAGAGCCACAAATGGAGGAAATGGCACGCCCTCTGCTGGGTACAGACCATCCATTCTTGTGGGTTATAAGAGAACAAAATGGAGAGGAAGATAATCTGATCAACGGTAAAGAATAACTAATGAAACAGGGGAAGATAGTGCAGTGGTGTAGCCAAGTCAAAGTCCTGTCCCATCAGTCATTGGCTTGTTTCGTGACGCGCTGTGGGTGAAACTCGACGCTTGAGAGCCTTGCTTGTGCGGTGCCGGTGGTGGCGTTCCCGCAGTGGTCGGACCAAATCACTAATGCTAGGTTGGTTGAGGGCGTGTGGAAGACTGGAGTGAGAGTGAAAGCTAATGGCGATGGGTTGGTTGAGGATGTGGAGATGAAGACTGCAATTTGTACTTTCTAGCTTAGTTGACCATGGAATTTCCATGCCGCTTACAAAACTATTAAAACAGATATTTCACTGTAAATGGCCTATGTAACTTAACTTATACATATAAAGGGGCTCCCGTGGAAATCAATACAAACGATAGCATCCAAGAAAATCCCGGAGAGGCAAGTTTTGGGGGCCTTGTGCGAGATGAAATTGGACTTTAGCGGGTCGGTAGAATTACGGTTTCAGCTGGGGTTTGTATGAATGTGGCCGCGGAGTTCATTGGCATAAGGCGGGACTTGGAATCCGCCCGGGAGATGGGTACACGCTTAGTTTCACTGATTCGCTGGAGCTTTCTACATTTGATTAATGGCAAGACATTCGAGTCTCATCCCCTCTGTATCCTGCCAGAAGATAATTCGTTTCTTTTTGTGCGAGGTCTCTTCGGCTATTCGACCTTGGGCATTTAGACGCCGTCACTTCATTTATTATTTGAGATCAATGGCCCTTATTCGAAAATCTTTTATTTCTTTTTCACAATTTTAGAATGTACGAGGAAGTTTGCTCTTCTCTGCCTTGTTTTTCATTCTTTTTATTACTTCATTTTACTCCCAATGTTTCACACGTCATCACTAAAAATTTCTGAAGGTTTGGCCACCGAGCTATTTACTTGAGTTGGGAGTTTGAATCTCCGGTGGCACTCAAATAGAATACAATATTTCCTTTCTTAACTCCGCTAGATAAATACTAATAATGATGGAAAATAATATAAAAACACTCCTTTATTAAGCCTGTTGACATTGTAAAAGTCAGATAAGATAATTATGAATATGGGGTTGTTTCTTGATCTTGAAGCATTAGGATGTGAATAGGGTGGGCAGGGCTGCATGGAGAGCTGACCTTTCACATTAATTGGGTTTTAAATCTTTTATGCCTAAGAATAATTTTAAATGAAAAAACAAAAATATTGGGTTCGTAGTAACAGCCCTTTAAAAAAACCAAAGAAAGTGTACCCTGCACTAATTACTAAATAAAAACGAGAACAATTTAACAGGTGAAGCCCCTCTCATATTAGAGCACCACAACTTAAAAAGATTGAAGTAAAAACAACTTTTTTTTTTTTTAACAATTTTATTTGGTCACATAAAATAAAATAAAATAAATAATATGATTAATTACTTTATGTTTGTGACTTTTTGTAACTCTTTAAAGCTAAACTAAATAAATTTTCTCTTCGTACTAATAAGATATTGGGGATTTAATATCATTATGTTAATTATTATGAATATATCCTGCAAAACACAATCGTCAATATAGTTAGAAAAAATGAAAAAAGAAGAAAAGCTTGATCAAAATTAGCAAAGATGGGCTAGTGATTTTTTTCTTTTTTCAAAACACAAAAAAAAAAAAAAAAAAACGAAAAAAACTTGTGAATGAAGTGATTTTTCGCGAAAATTATTTTTGAGGTAATACAAAATTATAATGCTTTCTACTTTGTTCGGAGCTGTTTGGCATCTCCTATTTTATATGAGCAGTCTACGGGCCAATTTTTTTTGAAAATATAAATTTTATTTTCATAACAAACTTGAAACTCAACATTATATCATAAATATAAATTTTTATTTTATATTGAAAGACGATAGTGAGGGGACAGTGGGGGAAGTTGTACCGAAGAATACCAAACCTGGTTGCCTGAATGTAATAAAAGAGACCAAGCTTACCGCCGAAAAACTGCCTGTCCATCTCCTTTTTTTAAAGCACCCGTAGGCAATTTCTTATTTAAAATGACAAACTTCTCGCTCCAGTCAGTCATTCACTAGCAGGGCGGCCATAATCACTTCTAAGTTCGAAGTCTTAACACCGAAAAAGAAATAAAAAAGGGCAGTAATGGCGGTGGCATCACCCCACTTCCTTCTTGTAACATTCATTACCTGGTCTAGGCCATATCAACCCTTGTCTTCAATTCGCCAAGCGTGTGGTTCGATTTGCAGCCCGCGTCACTCTGGCCACCGCCCCCGTTGGCATGTCACTTATGTCCGAAAAGACCTCGGTTCAGGAGTACGATGGCTTGTCTTTCGCAACCTTGCCTGATGGTTATGACGATGTGTCCGAGGCCCGCAAGCATGACCCGATGCACTACATCTCAGAGTTTAGGCGCTTCGGTTCCCGAGCTCTCAGCGACCTAATCGTGGCTGCTTCTAATGAAGGAAAGCCTTTTACTTGCGTGGTGGTCACGTTGGTGCTCCCTTGGGCGGCGGAGGTGGCGCGCAAACACCGCCTTCCTTGGGCGGTTCTTTGGGTTGAGGCCGCAACTGTTTTGAACATCTATTATCATTACTTCAACGGCAACGAAGATGATTTCGCTAATTGCAGCGACCCCAACTATGCACTTGAACTGCCGGGGCTTCCAGTACCGCTCATCCCCCGTGATCTTCCCTCATTTTTTATCCCTTCAAAATATTCCTCTCTTGCTTTCCGCGAGATTAAAGGGCAACTAGACGAGCTAAGCAAAGAAGACAAACCAAAAGTAATTGTCAATACCTTTGATGCCCTGGAATCCGAGGCCTTGAAAGCCACCGACAAGTTAAGACAAACTGCGATTGGACCGCTCGCCCTGTCTGCCTTTGTCGATGGAGAAGACCCGTCGGATACATCCTTTGGAGGCGGCCTGTACCAAGGTTCAAAAGGCTACAGAGAATGGCTGGACACGAAGCCTAAATCATCTGTGGTTTATGTGTCATTTGGAAGTTTCTCCGTCTTGTACAAGCAACAAACGCAAGAGATGGCTCGTGGGTTGCTTCTTAGTGGCCATCCATTCTTGTGGGTCCTTGGAGAAGAACGACAGCAAAAACAAGAAGGTGGAAAGGATAACGAGAAAGAAGGGGAAGTAGGTGATCCTCTGATAGGTTACATGGAGGAATTGAAGGAGCGAGGGATGATGGTGCCGTGGTGTTCTCAGCTGGAGGTTCTGTCCCATCCAGCTGTTGGATGCTTTTTCACGCACGGCGGTTGGAATTCAGCTTTGGAGAGTTTGGCTCTTGGAGTTCCGATGGTGGTTTTCCCTCAGTGGTCAGATCAAATGACGGTTGCCAAGTTGATCGAAGATGTGTGGAAGATTGGAGTGAGGGTTGTGGCCAGTGAGGATGGATTAGTTGACGGAGATGAGGTCAGAAGTTGCCTGGATTTGGTTTTCCGGAGTGGAGAGAAAGGGGAAGAGTTGAAAAGCAATGCCAAGGCATTGAAGGACAGAGCAAGAGATGCCATGAAAGAGGGTGGTTCTTCTTATCAGAACTTAAAGGCCTTTGTGGACGACGTCAGAGAAGGCGGCCCTTTTTAGTTTCCCTGCCCTCGATATGAGGATGGCTTTTCCTTCCTTTCCTCCATTAGAGCCGACAATTTCCATTCCAGGAACCATTCGCACCTCATCTTTCAGTTTGGCGGGGCAATAAAAATTTACCTTTGACAACTACGGAAAAATAAATAGTCGTAAAAGATGTTTTGCGCGGCTGGTGTTTGTGACTATAAACATAGGCGCTGAAAGATAAAATGATTGGTGAATAAATTATTATTTTCGTAGCCGAAGGAAATAGCTTTCACAATTGGCGACTATTTAAAATTAATAATGGAAGGATGAGGACGAAACAAAAGCTTGATCATAATTAGAAAAGATGGACTTACTGATTTTTTTTAAAAAAAAAAAACGAAAAAAACTTGTGATTGGAGTGAATTTTTGCGAAAATTGTTTTTTTTAGGTAATATGAAATTATAATGCTTTCTACTTTATTCGAAACTGTTTGGCATCCCCTGTGGATATATCTATGGGCCAACTTTTTTTAAATTATTTGTTTTAGATTTTTAATCTAAAATTTAACATCGTATATTAAGATAAACAATAATTAAGAGATTTAAATTGAACAATAACATAATTAATTATTATAACTATGAAAATGAAATAAGTGGTGAATATAATAAAACTTTTTTTTTTATAAGAAGTCAATTAAATCGTAATATATAATATTTTTTCGTTTTAATAAACTCCATATTATTTTTTTATATTAAAATTTGAAATTTTGTGAATAAAAATTTAAATTTTTAATTAATAATATAAAATTAAAACACTGAGAAGGGTCGCATCCAACTAAACAGTAGCCAGGTTCCGGAAAAAGCACAACCCAACGAAAGGGTCTTCTTTATTTCCATGCCAAATTGCTAATCCCTTCAAAGCCCCCATGTGACATCCTCAGCCACCAATCATCCTTGCACCATCATTCTCACATTTCACTCACATACGGCCAAACGCGATCACTTCATTATCGAAAACACTTCTGAAAATCGATTTCACGGCCATTTTCACCCCGCGTCACTACCATCACGACACGACCGCCAAGGTTGACCATGTCGCAACCCCAGTTCCTTCTTGTAACATTTCCGGCTCAGGGCCATCTAAAGCCCACCCTCCAATTCGCCAAGAGCCTAATGCGCCATCGAGCTCGCGTCACTATAGCCATCACTGTCCATGCTAGTCGATGTTGACGATCCCCTGAAGTGTTACAAAGAGGAATTGGAACTACAATGGATGATCGTTCCAATGTGTTTTCAGCTAGAAGTTTTGTCTTATACTGCGGTAGGCTGCTTTTTGACGCATTGTGGGTGGAACCCGACTTTGGAGAGCTTAGTCTCGGGGGTTCCTGTGGTGGCTTTCCCGCAGTTGTCAGACCATGGGACCAATGCCAATTTGATTGAAGAATTGCGGGAGCCAGGAGTGCGGGTCAATGCCAACGGAGTAGGAAAGATCGTTGATGGAGAAGATGCTTGGATCTGGTTATCCAGAGTGGAGAGAAAGCGGAGATGATGAGAAGCAATGCCAAGCAATTTAAGGGCTTGGCAACAAACGCCATAAGAAATGGTGGTTCTTCTTACCAGAATTTGAAGACTTAACGTCGATAATGTTAGGAAAGCCCCTTAATTTCTTATGTCCCTTCATGCCGTGAGTGACAAGTATTATGATCTGGTCGGGTGGACCCACCGGCCCAGTTAACTGACACGATGTATAAGATTCCCGCCAAAAAAAAAAAAACAAAACACGCAAGATTCCATTCCCGCCAAATATCCTCCCTCTCTCTCCCTCCACCGTTACTTTTCCCGCCATTTATGATCTGTTTTCATCTCTCTCTTCGCTGTTCTGTTCGTGTGTGTTTGTGGACGACCCAGATAGGGCCGCCGTCCATGGAACAAGCTTCGCGGCGCGCGGCCAGGAAGCCGAAGAATAGAAAATCTGATACCTTTGAGGGGGCCTTTACCCGGAGCAAGTATCAGATCTACCTTCATTTTAACCGATCTGGTAGGGCTCGGACGGATCCGTTTCGCCACCACCAATCACCTATTAGCAATCGGCCCAACACAATAAGAAGAAGATTGAGATCTCCAACCGCTCGAGATAACAATGCTGCTGATGAAGAGGCCTGGCCTGCCTCTTCTATCAAAGATCTCCGCAGCAGGCGTGTTTTCTCTCCTTCTTCATCAATCGCCGTTGCGTGTGAATTGTTTGTGATCGAGGGCGAAGTCACGAAGGATCCTGATCAGAAACAGAGTGCAGATTCTGAAGAGGAGGCCGTGGCTATGGACGTGGAAGAACATGGTTTTGGTTTTTTTTTTTTTTTCTCTCCGCCGGTCCCCATTATTTGCTTTGTTTTATTTTTGCTTCTTTTGGGTCCTATTGCTAATTCAGAGAGTATGAATTGATGAAGATGTTCCTTGAATTTACAGCTGCTATGGAAAAAGTAGATTGCCAAAAGATTGAGAGCCAGCAGACATCGATGGACGGGTCTGAGAGAAACAATTCTCCCATGGAGGGTCTTGCCGGTGATTTTGATGTCCCACGGGATGGAGAAATTTCTTCTGGTGATGTGTCTGATGGTAATGCTTCAAACTTATTGTCTACCAAACAGGATTCAGATGCCTTGCAGCTATTTGGTTCGCAAAATTATGCTTGCGTTACTGCTTGTTCACCCACCTCCTTGCTTGATGCGTGTTGTTCAAAATCACCTGTGAATGATGGGGAGAAATTTGAGATAAGGATTTCTGGCAACTATGGGAATTTGAATGATTCAAGCCTTGACCAGGAATCAACTATAGTAAATACCCATTTTAATTGCTATTCCACCAGTAAAGAGCCGGCCAGTAGTGAATACCTTCAAAGGACTGATGTCCGCCATGTTAATGAAAGGAGGCATAATTCGTCTTCGATTGTGGAGAAGCCTCGAACAAAGGATGGTGATGAACAATTTTGTCAATGTTCTGGTGATTTAGTGCAAACTGATTCATGTAATGCAAAGGCATTCGGTATTGATCATCCTTGTGAAGATATTTATAAAAATCCTATGAGCCCTGGCTTGGCCAATACAAAAGATAAAGGTAGAATATGTGATGAGGAAAAGAAAGCTGAGGACTCCACTGATGTTTTAGGTGAAATTGTTGATTCAAATACAGAGTCTCCTCACACTACAGAAACTGATGGCAACATTTTGGGAAAAACAGAAGGGTATGACGATGTGGGTGACAGAATCAAATGTCCCTTGCATGGTGCAAATCAAGTTCTTAAGACGACATGGCATGGATGTGCACACAGAGACAACTTCACTAATAGGGTCAAAAGTGGGAAATGCAGTCCCAAAAGAAAATTGGTATGATGTTATCAGCTGCTGATTATGGCTTCTTTGATTAATGTTTTCTGATTGTGAATGTGGAACATAAAGCATGTAACTTTTGCTAATTGTAAATTGACTTGCCTGGCATTAAACATCTGTTGTTTAATTTCTCTGATCCTTATCATCTTTGCCAATTTAAGCTTGTGCTTCATACCTGAATAGGGCTTAAATCCATGTTCACGGCTAAGGCTGTCTAAGATTCCAAGCTCATTCAGCTACAAGAGATTGCTTCCGTATCTGAGAGATCTTCATGAAGATAATTTTGGTAACTGCTCTTGTTCTCCTTTCTATCAACTTTCAATGCTATCATTGCATTGAGAATATCTATGTCATTAGGACCCCAACATTGCTACCCTAGCTTCACATAAAACAAAAAATTCTTTCAGGTGGTTCTGAGAGATTTTGTCCGGGGGTCGCAAAGTACCCAGAGCAAAAGCCATTGTCAACATTGTCAACTTCTAATAACCACGGAATTCCTTTCAAGAAATTTAATAGAAAAAGTGACTCCAATGCTCCACCAATGAAGTTATTGACAGCTTCCAATTATGTAGCTGATGGTCATCAACTGAATATAAAATCTTCTGAGCACAGGAGTGAGACTCCAGTATCATTGGGTGTGCAGGAACAAGAAGAGGGAATGTCCGATGAAGTTCGTCAGCCAGAAGATGCCCTTGAGTTAGCGAATCCACTCAATGAAAGAGGCTCAAAAACCCCCCTACTGTCTCCTCCTGTCAGTCATAAGTTGTCCAGTGGAGAAACATCCAACTGTGTTTTACACAAATTATCTGTTGATGAAAGGGAAAATGTACTAGTAAAATTTACACCCGATGAAAAGCCAATTGTGGGAAGCAGCTTCTCTGGAAACCAATTCCATCTTCAAACTTCTGATTTTCAGCAGACTTCTGCTTATCATGCACAGAAGAGTATTCTCAAAAGATATCCAAGAGGATGCAGAGGAATTTGTACTTGTTTGAACTGTGCGTCCTTCCGTCTCCACGCAGAAAAGGCATTTGAGTTCTCCAAAAATCAAATGCAAGATGCTGAAGAAGTGGCTTCAGATTTAATGAAGGAGCTTTCTCATCTACGGGGTATACTGGAGAAAGCTGCTCTTCATCCTAATCAAGATATTGTTTTCTGCATCAATCAGGTGAATACTGCATGAACTTATCATTACCTTGTAATTGCTACTGTTTGAATCTGCGTATTTATCAAACGCTGATCTTGTTTATCCAAATGTTTTTACAATTGAATACTCTAATGTCTAAGCTCTTAGTAAGAAAATGCATTTTGCTTAATTTATGCCATACTAGTCAAAGTTGCCCGATAGTTTTAGCATCTAGTCGTAGTATAAATACCATTTTGTTTCATTCAGGTAAGAAAAGCATGCAGGAATGCATCTGAAGTAGAGAAACTGGCAAAGACCCGCCTTGAACAGATGAATTGTGATCTTAGCATCCACTGCAGAATCAAGGTATGCTCAATCATGTATTCTAGTATGGTACTTTACCTATTAGCAATCATTTGACGGATTCAAATGTTAAATGAGTTGGGGCCAAGTTTACTGTTATTTCCATGCAGTGTGGGCAGAGACCAAGGGTGAGATTTGCGAAGAATGTTGAAGCAAAACTCATTACATAATATGCCTCCTCAAGAAAGTCCTCAAATTATGACCACAAGCCCATCCACAAAGAAATTACTATGCTTTCAGCCGGTTCGAAGTGTAGCTTAATTTCTAAGTATGTCACACGACGAATGAATTTGGTTTACGCAGATCATTTTTATTGGGTGCTCATTATACAGTTGAGATAATAATGTTGCAGAGGTTTTTGCATTGGTTTGCATACTTGCATAAAATGAATGCCAACATGGTAGAAATGTTTTCATTTTTATCATGTTATTGTTCCGGTGAATTATTGTGAATGTCTTCAGTCAGCTATCATAGATTGATTTCATCTTCTCTACGTTTTGGACTTGGCCTATTTGCTTCAGTTACTTTAACCACTTGCTGGAGTGGGGGTTGATTACGTGTCTCAAGCATTCAATAGGTCCACATGCCTGATTAAGCTCAGCCAGTCAGCCTACAATAGACCTGGCTGTGCCATAAGCCAGGCCTGAGATACGTATTTTCTTGACTCACCAGCCTTGTTCCACAACGGACCAATTCCAATCTGACCCCAGGGCCAATACCAATTTAGTTTTAGTATTTTTCACCACAGTCGTTATGGGATAACCAAATGTAAATATTTTAAGCATTCACTAGGTTCGGACTAAACTTGGAGCCAGCTAATGCTAGTCGATGTAGCATTCAATGTATGACACTGATGAGTTGGATCAACAAGAGAGGCCAGAACGTCTGGGCTGTACACCCAAGTGTCACGGACGTAAGAATTTATCACGTGCTACCCGTGCGGCCTTGAAAAAACTTCCCAAGTAGCCTTCTCACACTCAACTCACAAGAACCCTTTTGGAGAGTAACTTTAGAAGTATATTTCACTTGAATAGTGAGTGTGTACAAATGAGGGGTAGGAGGTCCCCTTTTATACAAGTTTTGGACTAGCTACAACCGTTAGATCCCCCCTTGATCTAATGGTGGATATTACATCCCTTCAACTTCCCACCTACCTACATTTATTACATTGTTCATTTCCAATGTATTCTTCTTTTCTAGAAAGTGTCTACATTCAACGTATTGTCACTCTCTAGGAGATGTCCAGGTTCAATGTATTGTTCATCCCTAGGTAAGGACCCGTGACATTCTCCCCCACCTAATCAGGCGACGCCCTCGTCGCTTCTTCCGCATGATAGGTGTCAATCTCCTTCTTGAACTGCCAAAGTGCTTCGGCAGGTTCCCAACTGGCTTCACTCTCTGGAAGGCCTCTCCATCGGATGAAGTATTCACGCCTTGGCGTGCAATACCGCTTTCGTATGACTCGATCTGCCACTATGGATTCCACTTCCCGGTCATATGAAGTTTTTGCTCCAAGTGGTGCTCGCTGGGACTCCCCTCGATTTGGATCCTCCTTGTCTTCATGGTAAGGTTTCAACATACTCACATGGAAAACAGGGTGTACCTTTAATTTTGGTGGCAGCTCCAGCTTGTATGCGACCTTCCCGACCCGTTGTATCACTCGAAAGGGCCCTTCGTAACGACGAATTAGACCCTTGTGCACATCCTTGTACCGAAGAATGGCGTGTAGTTTGGCTAACGCCAAGTCCCCGACTTGGAACTCCACATGTCGTCGTTTTTTGTCGGCCCACTTCTTCATGCGTTTGGAGGCTTTACGAAGACACGCCCTGGCCAAGTCTGCTTGCTCCTGCCAATCCTTGGCAAACTTGTATGCAGGTGGGCTATTCCCCTGATAGCCCGATGCAACCGCACTTGGAGTTTGTGGTTGTTGGCCATTCACGATCTCGAATGGACTTTGGTCGGTAGACTCACTCCGCTGCAAGTTGAAGGAGAATTGGGATACGTCAATCAACTTCGCCCAATTTGTTTGCGTTGTGCTCACATAGTGTCGAAGATAAATCTCCAAGAGTGCATTGACCCGCTCGGTTTGACCATCAGTTTGGGGGTATAAGCTCGTAGAGAGATTTAACTCCGACCCTAACAACTTGAACAATTCAGACCAGAACCGCCCTGTGAATCGAGGATCACGATCGCTCACAATCGTTCGTGGGACTCCCCAGTACTTTACCACGTGCTTCATGAATAACTTAGCTGCCTCCTCTGCTGGGCAATCCTTTGTTGCTGGCACAAATGTTGCATACTTGGAGAATCGATCCACCACGACCATGAGAGTCCGACATCCTTCGGACTTAGGCAAGTTTACAATGAAGTCCATGGAAACACTCTCCCATGGACGAGTTGGGATGGGAAGTGGCTCTAGCAGTCCTGGCGATGAACGCTGTTCAATCTTGTCTTGTTGGCAAATAAGACAGGTCTTTACGTAGGCTTCAACGTCATCTCGCATCTGAGGCCAGTAGTATTGATCTTCGACAAGGGCTAAGGTGCGGTGGATCCCCGGATGACCTGCCCACTTCGAATCATGGCACTCACGCAACACCTCTTTCCTCAACTTTCCGTGGAGTGGCACATATAGTCGTCGCCCTTTTGTGTGTAGAAGATCGTCCTCATACCAAAACTGTCGGGTTCTGCCGTCTTGTGCATTTCCAATGAGGGCTTGAGCCTTTTGATCATGTTTGAGCCCTTCCCTGATGCGGTCGATCCATGGACAGTTAGGTCGACTTATGGTGTTTGCCATCTCCATCCTTCGACTAAGAGCGTCAGCTACGGAGTTAGCCTTCCCTGGCTTGTACTCCATCATATAGTCGAACTCTGCTAGGAAATCCTGCCATCTAGCTTGCTTCGGACTCAGCTTCTTCTGGGTCTGAAAATAACTTGTGGCCACGTTGTCTGTTCTTACAACGAACTTCGACCCCAGGAGATAATGCCTCCACATCCTTAGGCAATGCACCACTGCAGTCATCTCCTTCTCCTGAACCGTATACCGTCGCTCGGTATCGTTCAACTTTCGTGACTCATATGCCACTGGATGTCCTTCCTGCATAAGAACACCACCAATGGCAAAATCTGATGCGTCAGTTTCTAACTCAAAAGGCTTGGTGTGATCGGGCAACACCAGCACCGGCTCCTCGGTCATGGCTTGCTTTAATCGATCAAACGCCTTCTGGCATTGATCCGTCCATTCCCATGGTTTCTCCTTTTTCAGCATGTCCGTGAGTGGTACAGTGATGTTTGAGTAGTTCCGAACAAAACGCCGGTAGTAGTTGGTGAGACCAAGGAATGATCTCAATTCCGTTACTTTCGTCGGTGGCTCCCATTCAACAATGGCTCGGATCTTTGCTGCTTCCATTTGTACTTGTCCTCCCCCGACAATGTGCCCCAAAAACGGTACCTCCTTTTGGGCAAAGGCACATTTCTCGCGCTTGACGTACAAGTCATTCTCACGCAGGACTTGGAAAACCTGTCTAAGGTGCTCGATATGCTCCTCGAGCGTCTGGCTGTACACCACAATGTCATCAAGGTAAACCACTACAAACCGATCGAGGAACGGGTGTAATACCTTGTTCATAAGAGTGCAAAATGTGGCTGGAGCATTGGTTAGGCCGAATGGCATGACGAGGAACTCGTATGAACCATAACGAGTCACACAGGTTGTCTTTGGCTCGTCCCCTTCAGCAATCCGAACTTGATAGTAACCCGAATGTAGATCAAGCTTGGTGAACCACTGTGCACCTCCAAGTCGATCGAAGAGATCTGCAATGAGTGGAATCGGGTACTTGTTCTTGATTGTTAATTTGTTCAATGCCCGGTAATCTATGCACATCCGGAGTGACCCATCATGCTTCTTCTGGAAGAGGACAGGTGCACCGAACGGAGCCTTAGATGGTCGAATGTACCCCGCATTGAGCAACTCCTTCAACTGTTTCCTCAATTCTTCCAATTCGGGGGGCGCCATGCGATATGGGGCCATGGCAGGCGGTCGAGCGTCAGGTACCAGCTCGATCTGGTGATCCACTTCTCTACGAGGTGGAAGCTTTTTGGGCAACTCAGGAGGCATCACGTCCATGAACGAATCGAGGACTTGGCTCACTTCTGTTGGGACTTCACTCCTTTCGCCTTTGTTGTCCTCAGTTTTTAAAGTTGCTAGGATGGTCACCTCACCCTTCTTTGCTCCTTTGTTGAGTTGTATTGCCGAAATCATCTTCCGATCACGGTCTGACTTACGATGGACTGGAATCACGCACTGGCACCGTTTGTCCAGCACACAGAGACACTCGGCAAAGGGCAATATTACCGCATGGATCCTGTCCAGAAATTTCAACCCAATGACAAAGTCATAATCATCAAGAGGAATTACCTCAAGGGTCTCCTGGCTTCTCCATTGCCCAATTTGTAACTCCACGTCCCTAGCGACCCCAACGGTAGGGATTTCCTGGGAGTTAACAGTCTTAAGCCACCCAGATCCTTTCTCAACCCGAAGGTTAAGTCTCTTAGCAGCTTCTTCCGATATGAAAAGGTCGGACGCCCCAGTATCCACAAGCGCACTCATTGTGGTTTCTCCGATCTTTACATCTGCAAACATAAGTCCCCTTGGCTCCTTCGCCTTCTTGGACTTGATTGAACTGAGGATCCGCAGTGAACCTAATCGTGCCTCCTCTTCTGGCTCATCTTCTTTGCAGAGGGCAACCAACTTTGCCTTGTTCGGGCAATCTCGTGCCATATGTGGACCATCACAAAAATAACACTTGTAAGTACGTACCTTCTTGTAACTACTGTTAGATTCTGCATGAGTCTTTGCAGGGTCAGCCTGCGGTCTACCTCCATTTGGGCGATTGAATCTACCCCGATCTCCCCCACCATTGGCCTTATCCTTTGGACGGAGTCTGACTGGGAAGTAGAAGGTGTCTTGTACTCCACAAGAGATTCGGCCACCGTAATTGCTGTTGTAAGGTCTCCCACTTGGAACCGCTTCAGTTCCTGTTTGGTCCACGGCTTGAGACCACTCATGAACTGGTGGAATGCCTCCATCTCATTCATTGAAGGGATTTGGAGCAGCAACTCCGAAAATCGCTTCACATAGTCACGTACTGCACCCTTTTGCGCAAGGTGTTTCAGCTCGTCGCGTGCTTCCTCCTCCGCATATGCGGGATAGTAGTTCCGTCGGAATTCTTCAACAAACCTGTCCCAAGTCGTGATAGGATTTCCACACCTATCGTCCGACCGACGACGCCACCATAACAAAGCATTATCAGCTAAATATAGAGATGCGGTATTTACCCGTAATTGGCTGTCGTTGATTCCCATGACTTGGAAATAACGTTCCATATACCATAGAAAGTTGTCCACATCCTTAGCCACCCGAGATCCCATGAACTCTTTTGGCTTTGGTGCGTCGGTACGTGGTGCTTGCACGGTGATCACCCCGTTCACGCGTGCTGCCTCCGATTCTGCGAGCTTTCCCTTAAGCTCTGCAATCTCTGCGCGCATAGCCGCCATCATGGTCTCCAAGGACTCATCCCGCTGATGGAGTTCTGCCCTTAAGGTCCCCAGCAACTCTCCTCGAAGTTCTCCCATGCCGACTTTGAGCTCCTGCATCTCGGCCATGAGCTCCTCCCTTTCGGCATCTCCACTTTCGACGGACTGGGTCAGGTCATCAACCAAACCTTGGACATCAGTGACGAACGATTCAATCTTCGTCATACGATGTGTCAGGTCCCCTACTGGATCCCTCAAACTCGAAACAGCACGATTCTTCTTTCCCTTGGCAGCACCTTTGTCGGCCTTCCTCCCACGATCATCGTGGTCATCACCCATGATGAGCGCCTCGTCAGAACGTGGGTCTGCCATAGCGTTTAGAATGAACCAGACTCTGATACCAACTGTCACGGGCGTAAGAATTTATCACGTGCTACCCGTGCGGCCTTGAGAAAACTTCCCAAGCAGCCTTCTCACACTCAACTCACAAGAACCCTTTTGGAGAGTAACTTTAGAAGTATATTTCACTTGAATAGTGAGTGTGTACAAATGAGGGGTAGGAGGTCCCTTTTTATACAAGTTTTGGACTAGCTACAACCGTTAGATTCCCCCTTGATCTAATGGTGGATATTACATCCCTTCAACTTCCCACCTACCTACATTTATTACATTGTTCATTTCCAATGTATTCCTCTTTTCTAGAAAGTGTCTACATTCAACGTATTGTCACTCTCTAAGAGATGTCCAGGTTCAATGTATTGTTCATCCCTAAGTAAGGACCCGTGACACAAGCATCAGAGTATGTACAGTACAGGAACTGTATTGCCAATGTAAGCATTGAAGGAGGATATGATCAGAACCCTTTGTCCTTCAGCCCCAGTGAAACAGTTCGAGAAGAGTGTGGAAGAGATTTGGGGGCTTAAGTACCTACAAATGTGCAATGTTAGTTGGCCATTTCTTTGAACTGCTATAGAATGCAATCATACATGTGGGGAAGTCAGATGCTGATGGCTTCCGAACTGCATTATTGCCCAGGTGCTACTATCTAGGAAACAAGATAAAGGTTACAGAGATTCTACCTGGCGACCATAAAAAGAACTAAGAAAAAAAAACTCATTTGGAAATAATTTCTTTTGTCCTCTGCTCTTTTTCGCAAAAATATAATTCAAGTTCTGCTCAAAAGTTCTGAAAACATTGCGTGTAGACCCTGACATACCATGTGGGGATTTACCATTTCTATTCTTAATTCGTGCTTGTGTTTAAGCAAAGCATGGCAACCCACTGGCTAAGAAGTGAATGTTCTTTGTTTTTATTTTGATACCATATTTTACCATGATAATGGCGTGACTTACAAGTTCTAATAGATAATGGCACAAGTGGCAGGGAATCTTAATTCGTTTAACATTCTCAACTCAGGTGGGCACCGAAGAATTTGCTTTAAAAAAGAAGTTGACTAACAGGAACATTTCAGGGCAAAATTAAGAACTCCAACATGAACTTTTATTGTTGACATAGAATTTACAACATTTATATAACAACGTTACAAGGTGACGTATATCAAAAACAAGAAACAAATAATTCAATTTGTTTTCCTGCTTAGCATCAAGACGATCAAGTGAACATGAGAACAGAGAAACTGATGAAAGAATAATGAAAACCGTGGGCTATATGACAAAAGACTGCATATCCATATTTCAGAATCTTGAGCGTTTGCACTCGGGAGGGGGGCCTTGAGGGAAGCGTTTCAAGTCAGTGCAGTAATTGTAAATCATGAAGTATTTTTGAACCCATCTCAGCCTTCTTCGGCTAGGAGCATCAAGTTCATTGGTTTCCCTTGCACTGCCAGTATATGAACTTCCGAACTGTGACAAGCCAGTGGATTTAAAGTTTCTGTAGTATGCGGTAAAGGGTGCCTTTGTCCAGTCAGTTTTCACCAATCCACCCCTCGTGGCCCAGTCATCGGCATTCCAAAGGCTAGAATACAGTCTCATAGGTTGGTTCTTGGGGTAAGGCACCCCAATTGATTCAGCATTTTTAAACACCCTTATGGGGATATTGTCCGCCAAAAAGCTGAAATTAGAAACAACTATTGCATCAGAAACAATAGCTATTTTTTTGAGAGACTTGAAATCATTTCAGGGTTGCTAAATACTATATTTTCAAATTTTAGATGACAAAAATTTCAAATTAGAAGGTCCAAACTATGATGTGATGTTTGAGAAACTAAGGTAGTGAAGATATTTCTTACATTATGTGCTGGGGCTTCCATATGATGGAGTAGGTGTGAAAGTTCCTGGTGGGGTCAAACCACAGATAGAATTGTTGTTCTCTGCCTCCCTTCCCTTGAGTGTACACGTTGGTGTGCAAAATATAAGGGTCACCGCTAAGGTTACCCAAGAACTCAAAGTCGATCTCATCATGTGTTGGCCCTTGAGAAGACAACTGCAAAACAATAGTAAAGAAATTAGCTACATTTGTGGCATATTTCTGCACATCGATTTCTCATTTGGCTGCCTAGTTCAGTGGACGGTCCAATACAGCAAATATTCATATAGGCACGTTAGCGCACAAAAGAACTAGGAGAAAAAAAAAATTTTTCCTCTTTTATTTTCAAACATAGAGGGATCAGATAGACCATATAAAGATTTTGAGCAAAAATTTAAATGAATATGTAGTTGTTTATTTTTATTAATTCATTTTTGTAAAGAATCATGCGTTCCAATTCCACGCCAATCCGTGAATGAGGATGTGTCATGTGCTGCAGGCCAACGGCAATAATGATTCTCGTGTCCTAATCATTCTGTTTGAAAGTGACTATTCTATATTTATCTATCTAAATCTGAAATTAAAAAAAAAAAAAAAAAGCATTCATAGAGTGGACTTTTTTGGTTTTTTTTTTTTTTCTCTTTTTTCTTTCTGGGTGCTTTATACGTACGTAGTAGGCAGTCACAGTGCCAGCAGAGTTGCCAGCAACAAGTTTGAGCTGCATATCAATCCTTCCAAACATGTACTCCTTCTTGGACCGGAACCCAGACCCAGAAACCCTGTCGAGGGACAGGGAAAGAAGCTGGCCTCTACTGAATATCTTTGCACGCTGGTCACCCCATGTTAAGTCAAAATCTTGGTAGAAATTTGCTGAAGCAGCCACCACCAGCGTTGAACTCACCAGCACAAGAATAGAAAACTCCTTGTAAAAAAAACCCATCTTTTAATTTCTGAGAAATATATCACAGAAGAGATTTTGAAGAAGAAGAGGAGGAATAGAAAAGGATGTGAATATGTGAATGTTGTGAACTATGATGATGGTAGAGTTCATAGCGGAAAGCAATATATATAGAGGAAGGAAATGCTTGTGAAGAAATTAAGGAGATGGGATGAGGGCAGGGAGAGTGGAGAGTGGAGGACGCGTGAGAGGAGCTAAGAACAAAAGCTGTTGCCAGCTATGTAAGTTGGAAGCTTTTGTTTTGGGTATTGGGTCGACTTCTCTTTTGGGTTATTTTTTTTAAGTAGGGACGCGACAATAATTTTGTCCACCAGCGTATAAGGTAATGTTGGGTCCCCTGTTGTTAATACATACAGTAATAGTCAGTTGTTTAACGTAGATGCCGGAGAAATAAGGGAAGACAGGGTCCTAAAAAAACTCGTAGAGGTGCAGAGTACCCAACCCACGCTGTCTTCGGCTTGGTCACCGTTCTTAACGTACATATTTTGGGGATTCGCTTTGGCCGCGATCATATCGCACAGTAACTTTAAAAATTGGTGGTGGATGACAACGGGGCATGTGGTATAGAAGAATAAAGAGTTTCGTTCAGCATTCTGATTGGAGCTTGGGACCATCAATTCTGTCAGTACATCCTCCCATTTGGAGTCTGCCGCGTGGCCAAACGTATCAGAGTCATTTTCTAATTTTAACCATATAATAAAATCGTTTTTGGACTCAAATAAACGAAAAATTAAAAACATGGATGTTCACCTTCCACACTTTTTTGATCAATTCAGCACAAGTCTTGACCTTTACATGTTAGTTCACGGCTTGGATTCATTAAGGAGGGTCACGAGATCACCGAGGTCTTGTAGTTGTTGAATTTGTGATTTTTCTTTTTCGACCAATGCTTCTCTCTGAGATTTTGACAATGTCCTTTGTCCACTGTCGTCTGATGTAATGTTTTGAAATTTTCTTCATGTCTCTACGTGGAATTGTCGTTGGAATTATTGCACGGACAAGATGGGTCTCCCCACTTTGGACGTAATGTCTTTTTGGGTCTAATACTTTGAACGTAATTTGGTACTTGTTTTGTCTTCTCCATTTCTCATCCTGCACTGGTGGGTCTAAAATGGGTCTTAGTTTCCAAAGCTCATTCATTGTTCTAACGTGGCTCTAATGGTAGTTTTGGTGCATATCCTTGCTCTTTAGCTTGGGGTTTATGAGTGTTCCATCAAACACGACAAGCTCCGATATTTCTACTTTTCCAATGGCGCACGACTCTCAACTCATTACCATCAATTCCAACCTAGACATTGATCCGAGGAGGAGACTGTGTTTAATAACAATGCTCTTACTTGCAACCTCTAGGAGACTATATTTGTGGGTTTAATTAATTTGTTATGGTTTAATATCTAGCCTATTGCTAGACCCATTTAAAATTCTAAATTGATATAATTAATTGAGCAAAAAAATTGGTTTGCTTCAAAACCTTGAGCATAATAATACAAAAGAGACGTTTAAATCTAGTCTGCCACGAAAATTCAAAGATTTGAATCCTAATTTTAAAAATGAAATCAAGCCAATCTACATCAATTTGATTCGTTTATCCAACCGAATATAAAAGTGATTCAAAGAAAACCACTATCTGGTTGGATTTAAATGGTTGGATCAGACTAATGAACCAATGGGGCCGATGCTAAAAATTTCATTTCTTATTTTTTTTTTTCTTGAAAAAAAGTGTATGATTATATTATTTCATTAAATCTACTTATTGATATATACTTAAATATTATTTTAATAACATTTTATTTATTTTTATATAGCATAAAATCTTAAAATTATATTTTAAAAACGATGTTACTAATCATTGAAAAAAGAAAAAAAAAAAAAAAAAGAAAAAAGAGTTGATAATTTCTTCATGTTTAGAAGGTGGAGAATTGCTCTCCACGGGACTTTATTCATAAGGGGGCCATGCCCCTTGTTTTAGGAGGCTTCTCTGTTTTTTTTTTCAAGATCAGCGATTCACGGTTGGCCCGCGACATTTATCCTCATAAAAAAAAAATAGGGGAGGGCCCCGGCTGCGGAAGCGGCCAATACAATTCCAGCCTTGCAAGCTGCGAGTAAGCGCGGCGGTGCTCTACTCTATGGTCTGGGTTGGGGTCGAATCCACATTATTCGTGTTTGGTTACAGAAAGGCGGATTCTTTTGAAATTGGACCATCGCATTAGACCCGTGACTTCTTCTATATGAAATATGATCACATCTCAACAACCCCCCTACCCCACAAAAAGAAAAAAAAAAAAAAAAACTAAACATGATCAAATCCGTTTAGAATTGGGTTGTATAGTGAAAAAAGAAAAAAGAAATGGGTTGCATCGTAAAATATTTCCCGACCCATTTGATCTTTAATGGACCAAGAACGAAAAGGGGCTGCTGAATTAACATCATTCATTATAGACTCTGAGAACCGTATTCATTTAGTTGATTTGAGCCACAGCTGTTAAATATGCTCAGGTTTTTTATTTTTTGGGTGCCTTTTGCCCATACGAATGCTGCTTCACGTGTACGCTTGTTTTCAATGCCTCCTCATGAATAGCGGTCATCATCTTTATCCGAACTAAAATCCTGGAAAATAATAGTTTTCCATTTTCCCTCGAAAACAAAAAATTCCTCCTTTCGAGACCATTAATGAGCTTTTTAATCCAAGTTGGGTCGAAAAAGCATGGAGCATATGACCCGAAAATTCTTTTCTAACTTTTGGGCTGTCTGTCACCGACAGGCGGTTCCGTCATGGTTATTAAGGTGATTAATCACTCTGCACGTACACATCTTGATGTTTACAGAGATCTCATTTTACATTACATAATAAAATTAAAATTTATTTGAGATAAAAGATAATTAAATAAATTATATAAAGAAATAAGTGAATATAATAAATATTTAATATTAAATAAGTCATTGTCAATTGCCAGATGTTCATCATTGATTTTAATGTACAGCTAACTAACATTATTGAATATCTCATTCCGGGCCACATCGCAAAACAGGAATATTTGGGAAAAGCATTGCATTCGAATCATTCATTACCGAGCATTATTGAGGGGGATAAAGCGGCCATCGCGCCCTTGGCATTAGCTCCCAATACCATGGGCCACGGCTGACAAGTGGCTGAAAGAAGAAAAGGACTTCAGCCGATGACTCTCATGTCCTCAGACCTCAAGAGCCTCTTGATGTGTGACATAAGGAATGGACACTCTGCTCTCGTTTCTTTAAAGTAAATCGATAATAATAATGATGATGACGATGACGACGACGACGACGCTGACGATGGTGGGTAGAGATGTCTAGCTAGCCAGCACCAAGGTAAAAAAAATTACAGAAATAAATGACAAGGAATTTCTTTATATTTGAACTCCTGGAATTCGATATTTATGAGATCCAGCCCCGTGGGATCTTGGATCTACAGAGTCACAAGCTCTTTAGGATTTTAAACCATTTGGGATTTCAAAGCACTTTGGATTTGTATCGTTTAAGTTCTTGATTGCATAAAATAAACGATGCAGATCAGAAAACATAACCAGAATTTGCTAATATAGGAATGTTTAGGTGTGGCAAAGATAAAAGTCACGAGGCACAAAGCGTTCTTCAAAATCAATGTCCTCCAATTGTGTACAGTTGTGGTGCATGATTGCACTCTAGGGGCGGGCGGGGAGGGGTAGTAGCTTCTGGCTGGCAATTTTTTTTTGTTTTTCAGTCAATTCACCTCAACTCAGCAGGGCAAACTATTTATCGCCACTTGTTGGTATTTTAATGCGGAAGGTTCCAAAACCGGAGATTCTTGCAATTTATACGAATGATGAATGATGATATGAGTGGACGTCTAACCACCCCACGAAGTAGATGAAGAGCCACAGAAAATAGCCTATTGGGTAAAAGATTTGGAGTTTTGTGTGGGAACCGCTCGATTAAAGAATTGGTAACATCGAGTTGTGTTTGTATGCGTAAAGAATTAAATTAAAAATTGTCCTTTATTATGATTTTTTTTAAATAAGTTTTTTTTTTTTAAATAAAATTATTCTCAAATATTTTTTAATTTATTTTTTTAAAAAATTACTTTCATATATTTATAGTATTAATTAAGAATACCATTTATCCTTTTTTTTTTTTTTTTTGATTACGTTACTTCTAGTTGAGTGTGACAGGAGATTCAAAATTTTGATTGACGTGATACGTTTGTCAAACTTACGTAAATATTTTTTAAATTTTTTAAATATATTTCTAATCTTTAAATTTAAATTTTCAAAAAATTTTATTATCATGAAAAGTTAAAATATTTTATTATTATTTTTTAAAAAATATTAATTAATATTTTAAATTTCATAAATATTAAATTAAAAGTCACGGTAATTAATTTAATGAAAAAATTAGGAGTGAAAGACCTTTTTAATTAATTATGTTAATATGAAACAATTTTTTAAGAGTAAAAAAAAAAAGTTGTCATAACGTAAGAAATAAATCAAAAAAATTATTTGAATAAAAAATATTTTAACATGAGGGGTAATTTTTCATTTAAGCTGTGTGCCAACTTTGAACCAAAAAGGGCAGCAGTCTCAATCTTGAATTCTTTTATCCAGCATACAATAATGTGCCGGTAAACTAATAGGAGACGGTGGTCGTGCCGTTGTTCCGCAGTGGGGGATCGTCTCTGTTGTAGCGCGATTACTATTTTATTATTGCTCCCACTCATTGCCAACTTCATACTAATTAATTATCACGTCAACCGACACATTTACCAAAAGGTTCGTCCGCAGATAGGACGTTCATTTTAATAAGCATATTAATTCCTTTAAATCTTTGAATAGTTTATTTAATAATCATTTTATATAGATCAATTAAAAATTTTATCTGATATATTAATTGAATATATTTAATATACGTCACAAAGATAAAAATTTTATGCATTTATTTTTGACATAATTAATTTTATTAAGGTAAACGTTTTGTTTATATATTTAATTATATTTATAATAATAATTTCTATAATTTTAATTATTTCAGTTAATATTATGAAATTAAATAAGTTGTTCATAAAAACACTCAAAATAATTTGACTGAATAAAAGAAGATTAATTCGATTTGACTCGACTTATTTACCATTTTACTCGATCGGTGCATTATCACAAGCACCCTGTTAGAAAGTAGAAGGAAAGAATATCACGTGAAGACTTGTTAGAAGAACGATTCCCATGAGCCAAAAAGAAGAAGAAAGTGAAAAAAGCAAAAAAAGACTTAAAAAAATAATTGTTAGGTCCTTTCTGTCCTGCTCCCGCGAATTCGTTCTCGCTTCTCCAATTAATAGTCTGCACCGAAATTTCAAGCATCGACTGGGGCTTTGCACGAATTTCACTAGTGCTACACACACACGCGCGCGCGCAGTCCCACATCTACAAGTTTAAAAGTAGGAATACATAGATAGACCAGTAGGGCTCGGAGCTTGCAAATTTATGATATTTTAAAGACACGAGTAAAGGGAGGAAAAAAAAATGCAAAAAAAAAAGAAAAAGAAAAAGAAAAAGAGATGAAGTGGGCCAAATCACAGATGGAGAATTTAAGACCATGGTGGAGTGAGAAAGTCTACAGGATTGAACAAGAAAAGGAAAAAAGAGACGTTATGAATCAAAAGGGCTTAAATTAAATGTGGAAATTGCTAGGCATTACAATTGGTCAAACCATGTCCACGGAACTTTTATAATAATAATAATAATAAATTAGTCGATGAGAGGCAGGGGGAACAAACAAAAATGAAAATACATGCATATGGATTCTTTCACCTAACTCTATTTTTGTTTCTTTATCTATATTAACTTCTGACTTTGAGAAAGAAAAGAAATCCAGCAGTAGTCCGTACTAATTAACAACACTTTCACCAAGAGGTCCGACCGCATGACGTTCAACCACAGCTTCAGGCCCCGGGAAGATGTTGAAGCTATGGTTGAACATTACGCGGCCGTGCCTGTTGGTGAGGGTGAATTTACCGGAGGAGTCGGGAGTGACCTGAAGCGGCTCCCTTGCTGATTGTAGCGGGCGTTAGGATTGCAAAGATGTTACGGTAGGAGCTGTGGAATGGCTGCACAAACTCATTCTCATGGTATGGTATTGTAGATTTTCCCGACACTTGGGCTCGGCCTTGGGACACGCCTTCGGCTAACAGCAAAACAACAACAACAACAACAACAGCAATGCAGCAAGTTGAGAGACACTTCAATTTCCACTCTGAATTCTGCCACTATTGAACATGAACGTGCCCAGCTTTTGTTCAGGTTCCCTGGCACTATATCCAAGTTTCTGCCTGGCGAGGGGGAAAGTAACTTAGATAGTAATGCCCCTCTGCATCAACTCGGCACATCTTCCAATGACTTTCCAGTTTACTCAGGCAGCCAGACAGAGAGCTTGGAAGGTCATTAAGGTTCTGTTTCGGGAAAAAGTTCAATGCAAGTTTCCGCATTGCATGGTAATAGATGCTTCGAAGATGGCTTGACTATCCTCTCGATATCCTCCTACATTTTTATACGTGTTTGTAGGAAAGTCATTGGGACACACCAAGCTCAAAAAACCCTTTAATTTTTGCAAGGTGGACCATTATAGAAAGCATAGTGTAACCATTGATTCACTTTGCTTTGGTTTGACTTTTGGTTACATGGGGCAATACAATAGTATTTGGGCAGCAAAACGGCAGCAACGATCACCTTTCATCCTGTAGTATCAATCCAGTTTACTCCGAGCAGGATATTGAGGCCTCCAAAAAGGAATTTTTAGCTTAGCAATCAAACCCAACTGAAAGCACTATGGCATGCTTATCAAGAATTCAAAGACTTGTTAACTATGTCTTCTAGCATACTGGGTTGTTTTCGATGTTGCAGAAGATCTGTAACAAGAACAGGCCCGTAAGCCCATTGAATATTAAAAAAATATTATAATCATCGGTCAACGCCGAACACCTACTGTTTTAATATTGGACGGCCAAGGTGACAGAGCATGCAGCATGATGATGGACCCCGAGGACACGCCATTGGCCATCACCACAAAAATTCTGATCTCACCTCTCCAATACATCGTGTTCGGATAAGAGTAAGCAAGGAAGCAAAATGAAAGGAAAAACATTTTAGATCGTCTTTTTGTGGTGTGTGTGCGTGCGTGTGTTTTAACCATAACATGCATCGGTATGGAACATTCAGCCACTCTGAGGAAAAGCAAGTTTCTCGATGATTAAGCCAAACCAAGAAGTTCAACTTAGTACAGTTTCCTTCGCTATTACGGCTTCAACAAAATTAGCATATCTAACTTTAATTACAAAATGACATTTTTTCAACCAAAAAAACCAAAAACCTTCATTAGTAACTTCCCATTATGGCTCAGTTACCTCCGTATATGTCTACACCAGATAATGAACCATCAAAAAAGCTGTCAACCAACACATCTGCTCCTGTCTAGAGCTGTCTGTGTCTGGGGTCAGTTGAAACATCAAACCCAGGAGGGATAAAGACGACATCGTCCCAAGTTGAAGTAGAACTATCCTGCAAAATGTATATGGTTTTCATATTTTAGCTTCAGAATCTAAAATCTTCCTTGTTAACCTCATAAGATCCACAGTTCTCTGGTCTTCCATTTTTCAGACAATCATCTAGAGGACAAAAATAAAAGTTTTCTAAAGATCCTGCTTACCTGCATGGACTTAATTATTTCTTCAAAAACACCAACCTACAAGATGGAGAGGATAATACATAAAAAGGATATTAATCCCATAAAAGAACGCGGTATACAGAGCCATACCTGAATATCTCCCTGCTTGAATGAAGGATTCATTTTCCTTTGTTGATGGGAAGCTCGTTGTAGAGATTTGTCTAGATCCTCCTGGAAATGCAACATTTTAAAAAAATATCATTGTTACACGGTAAGCAAAAGGTTTCGTGTAAAGTCTGGTCTCTCTCTCCTGCACTTTTTCCTTTTTCTTTTTTTTTTTTTTTTCTGTTATTTTCCTCACCTTTCTAAAGAATACTGGCCGATAGCTCTTGTTTTGGCTTCTCAACACCAAGCTCTTTGACTGAAATTCAACATTGAACAGTTTCACACATGAGCTACAACATTTCTCTAAAAAAGGGTATTAAGATGCATGCACAGCATTGTAGAAAAAGGAACCTGGAAAACTGGAACCCCAGTGAAGCCATCGTCAGTGATACCAGCTCTTTCCCACTCCTACATTTGAAAGAAGCATACGTGTAATTCTGATGTACAAGGTATGCAGGCACCCACATTGACATGGGAAAATTAGTGGGGTAGTGCATCAATACCAATGAGGGAAAACAACTAATGTGGATGACAAGAGACAAATGGCATTGATGTTGTTGCACAACAAAGACAGCTACAATGAACAGTAGCCATGAATAGTGTTATGCAAATGACAACTGTTAATTGAGTGGTAAGCATTTGGCTTCTTTGTTGGATGAGGTGATTGGAAATGATTAAGGCTTAATGTGCAAAAGTGTATGGTTTAACATGAAGGTGAAAAATAATGTGAGGGAAACACACCAGTGTAGTTGGCAACAGGTCATAACCTACAAGGTTTAGTTTAGTGGACACACCTTGAAGTACCATAAGAGAAGCTATCATGACTTGAGCCAGTAGAAATTCTGTTCTTCTTATTTACTACTACATTGACCTTTTATTGATTTTGATTATTTCTCTTTGAATTTGGGAGATTTAATGTTAGACCAGATCACAGGATCTAAACAAACTAGAGGCGTCCCTTAAGAGCTTGATCAGAGATACATCTAAAAGGCAGGACCATTTCGTGAATAATATAATGAATTAGTTGGTAGAAATATTGGATTCAATCCACACAACACTGCTCATAACTAAAATGCTAGCAAGACTCTGGTTTCTCCATGACTAAATCATCACCACAATGTTTTCGGTCCTGGTTATATACAGAACAATATTCCCCACGGAGAAATGAAATAATCAATTTATCCTGCCGTTTGAAGGTTACCCTAGAACTTATACTGCACTCACTAATGACAATAGAGGCTATTAAGCCCTCCAGCAAGTGATGTTGTTTGTGCATTGTTCTTTGCATTCATTTCTTGGTCAGCCCAAACAATACACTGATATGAAACAAGCTATAGAGATTCATACATCCTAGGCTTTCATTCCAACAGAACAAATCAGCCTCAAATTAAGAACAATTAATTCTTACATAATGCTAACGAGTTGAAGAAAAGGGCCGAAACTTAACTAAAAGCGCATTTTTTACTTGGGAACAATCTGGTATCAATCTAAATGCAACCCCGTTAACCTTTAGTTGGAAAACCTGCAAAAAAACCCAATCAAGAAAACACAAATGAATACCCCTAAAGACAAATCAACTCAACCCATATAGAAATATGCGAAGAAAGAAAGAAAGGACCAACCTTGTTCAAAGCAATAGCAACCACTTTAGAGCCAGCTTTTCCCATTGTGGGGTCCATGGTCTTCATTTGGTCAAGAAGAGCCTCTGCATCCTCCTTCTTGAAACAAATCAACCCAACAGACTTTCCTGAAGAAACCCCGGAAATCAAAACGAACTCTTCATTAGGATTGCTTAAAGCATACACTGGGATTCCACCCAATCTCTCTTCAATGACTTCATTCGACAGGGCTCCGCTGGCTCGCAAGTGGGTGTCGTTGTTGTTGGGAATTCGAGCCCAAACTGGGTTTCTGGAGGAGAAGGAGGAGGCGGAAGTGCTGGGATTGAAGCGAGAGACGGCGGCGTCAATAGCGTACTTTGTTTGGCTATGGATGCTGCGCAGGGAGGCTTCGACATGGGTTTGGAAGGAGGAGGGATTGAAATTGAAAAGAGGGTTTTGAGAGAGCTTTTGGACAAAGCAAGCGCAGTGGTTTTGGAGGGCAGCTAATAAGGCTTCGTGGGGGTTGGGCTGTTGGGGTTGTTTGGATCGGAGGAAAATTTCAGTTACTCGATTGTTCATTTTCCCAGGAAAGCAGAGACCAGAGAGAAGAGAAAAAGCCGCTAAGTAGGCGTCGTCGGCTCGACTCGATGGAGTTGGGTCTGGGTCTGACTGGTCACTTTAAGAATTTATCTGTTTGGGTTTGGAGAAAATATTTGGGAATGATTAAACCATGATGAACTTATAATAATTTTTGGTTAAAATTTTTTTTTTAAAAAAATTATTCATTGATGTTATTAAAATTTTAATTTAATTTTTTATATTAAAATTATTAATTATTTTATATTTTTAAAAATTATTATATTAATTTTAATTAAATATAATTATATATATATAATATTAATTAATATAATATATTAAATATAAAAATTTTTAAATTTTTTAAAAATAAAAAAATAATTCTTATTTTAAATTTTTAAAAATATATATAATATATTTTAATAATAATTTTTTTAAAAAAATTATATTTAATAAAAATAATATATTTAAAAAATATTTATAATAATATTATTAATATATTTTTTCAATTAATATTTTAAATTTTATTTAATGTCATTTAAAAATAACATGACAAATTAAATGAAAAAATAAAAATAAAAAATATTTATAATTAATAATATTAAAGTAAAAAAATAATTTAAAAAATTATGAATTGAAAAATTTTGTGACGTAAATGAATAATTTTTGTAAAAAAATAAAAAATTTGAGAAAAAGAAATAGAAAAAGCAACCAATTGAATAATAGTAATTCATAACAAATTTTCTGCTGATGCTATTACAATAATCATAAATTTAGAACCCAAAGACACATTTTCAATATAATTTCTTGCATTTTAAGTACAAAAATTGTGAAAAGGATTTGAATTTGAGCCATATATATAAAAATTACGCAAGAAAATGACTAGTGGGTAAGTGACTTTTCAGTTGTTCCGTTCTTGTTACGGGTTATAATTGGGGTGCAGACGGCAACGAAGGGTTTTTGTGATGTCGGGGACCTTTTGCTTGGTTATTGGGAGCACCAGAAGATACGACCGCATTGTAAAAGGCTGTCAACAATGAGAAATAAAGAGGGGCCAGAGCGTCACGACAAAAGCGCACCCAGAGAACCACCACTTCCGCAGTTTTGTGGGTCCGCTGGGATGTAAATTTTTTTTCAATTACTTTAATAAATATTTTTTTAAATGGTAATATAAACAGAAAATTTTATACATCGAAGAATGTAAATGTTTTTTTTTTTTTCATTACTTTTATTCCATTTCTGTTTTTCTTTTTGGGAAATTAATCTGGACTCCAAAAAAAAAAGAAAAGCTATTTCATTATCCCTCTTGGTATGGCCTCTTGGTTGGATAAACATTTCCTTAATTGATTAAATCAACTGGCGCAGCTCTGATATTTGAAAATCCCCTTCCTGTTTCGTTGATTATGAAAAAAAAAGGTGGGGGGGGGGGGGCGCTGATTATAAATAAGCTTTTAAAAATACCGTTATAATTTTCCTGGAATATTAAGAACGAGTTTTGACCAAATGTATCTACTGATTGGGTATATCATATAAAGGCTTCGATTTTAATTTTGACAACCTAATATAAAAAGAAAATCTGCATGTTAGCCGCTCAAAAAGTATTGGTTAGTGGTGTGATGGTTAAAAAATTATTTATTTTTATATTAAAAATAATAAATTTGATTATTTTAATATATTTAATAAGTTATAGGTATATTTGTATAATTTATTTTATTAATAATTTTAAAAAATATTTATTTTTTTAATAAAAATATTTAAAACATAATATTATGACGTATTTTTTTATTTAAAAATAATTATTATTTTGATTAATAATTTAATATAATTTTTTATTTTATATAAATTTAAATTTATATTTAAAATATAAATAAGAATTTTTTTTCTTTTTTTTAAATATTCACGATCAAAGCGCGCCCAGAGAACTATCACATTCGTTCATATGATTAAATGCACCATAAGCCAGCGTCGCCTTCAGCAGATTTTGGGGTCGGCTGGGATGTAAATGTTTTTCAATTACTTTGATAAATATTTTTTTAAAAAAATATTTTGTATAAATAGATAAATATAACCCTATAAAAAGTTAATTTATAATGATTTATTTTAATTTTTTTTTAAAAAAATTATATTTAATTAATATATTAATAAAATAAAAAATTAATTATTTAAATAATTTAATTATTTTTATATCATAAAATTTATATATAAATATGATTATTAATTTATTAATAATTATATTTAAAATATGTAAAATATTTTATATATATAAAAATTAAAAAAAATAATAAATAATTTTTTTAAAAAAATTATATTAAATACACAATAATTAATTTTAAATTTATAAAACTATTTTAAATATTAAATTTTAATAAAATAAAAAATATTTAATATTAATTTATATAATAATTAATATATTTATAATATATTTTTTTATTAGATTAAAACAAAAGTTTCCGTAAAATTACAAGGATAAGAGAGTGAATTGGTCCCAGCTTTCAAAGCTGTCGGCTTAAAACTGGGCCCAGAATTGGGGTTGGGCCCCACGGTGTTCTGGCAGGAGGAAAGAAAAAGAAAATCGAACTGCGGAATAAAAGTCAATCCAATTTCAACCCATAAAAAAAAAGAAGAAGAGAAAGTCAATCCAATTGGATAATGTTTGAGTGCTGGGCTGCTACACTCTAACATGCGCCGGTATGAGACTGGTTAAGCCGTTATCATTACGGTCTGTCACCACCGTACTACTTACTGCTCTCTCATCTCAAAACGACGACTCCCAAGACATTTGCTTTGTATTTAGAGCCCCTCTCTCTCTCTCTTTCCATCTCTCGCTCTCTCTTTATTTTAGATAGATATGGATGACAAAGATCAAGCAAAGGATCATAGGGCCGGTTTGTTTAATCTTTTTCTCGTTTAAGCCGTCTTTTTCTTTTTCAGTTCATTAATTATTATCATTATTATTTTTTTATGAGTGGGTTTGTCGTTTATTGTTTAGCATTATAGCAATCTAACTGCTTCTTCCATGTCTTGATCTCGGTTCTTTATGAGATGGGCTCCTTTTGTTTTCGTTTCTTTTATTGGATGTGAATCTTTCTTGACATTTTCTTGCGAAAAAGTTTTCTGGGTCCGTCTTCTTGGTCTCTTAGCGTGTGAAATTTGGTATCTTTCTTGAATTTTTCCTGTTTCTTTATTTTTTCTTTCAGAGAATTATTGTTTTATGGCTATTGGTATGGTATTGGTGATGAGTTTTATGCTGAATTTGCAGGGCACGAGGGCCATGGAGTTCATGTGTGTCACAAATGTGGGTGGCCCTTTCCAAATCCACACCCGAGCGCAAAGCACAGGCGCGCTCACAAGAAGATTTGTGGAACCATTGAAGGGTACAGGCTGGTTGACTTGGGGGAGACTGCCCATTTGACTGTTTCTGATGATGAGCAAGCCTCTGATGGCGATCACAAGACCCCCAGTCAGTATCCTTGTTCCCCTATTTTTATCTAATGTCATACTCCGTCTTGTCAGGAACGCTTTGTTAATGTGAAGAAATATAACAAGCTTTTTCCCAGTTATTGGATCTTTGATTCTGCTTTCTTGCTTATCAGTAAGATATGATCTGTTCTCTTGAACTAATGGTGTTGAATTTGGTTGCATAAGGTCCAAAACTTCCGGAAAAAAGTGCTAATGAGACGGGTAGTATTGGGATGGGGCAGAGATCGGCCAGATCAGAAGATGATGTTTTTTCGGATGCCGTAACGGAATTTCCAGAGGGTGGGTCTGTTCCAGCAATGGAAGAGCATCCTGGGTGTATCAGGGAACCAGCAACTAATGCTGAAATAATTGCCAAGAATGATGATAAGACCAGTCAATCATATGATGGAGATGCAAATACTGGTAAGCTTCCAAGGGAAAAGTTTGTTAATTGATAAATGTTAATGCATGCCTTTTGTAATTTTTTAATATTGGATTGGGTAGTCGGGACTTCCAATTATGCTTAGAAGAAGTGGCCATTTCAATTTCATGGTGCTTTGTCTTAAACGGTTCTATTCGTATCAATAAACTGGAATCAGCCAAATCTTCATCTATGTTACAGAACATTCAACTTTGGTGAAATTATTTTAAGATGATGGATGGTATGGTCTTGATTGGCTAAAAAAGGCCAGTTATAAGTGAAGTGTGCTACAATAGTAAAGAGCTTGCCTTTCTTAGGATCTACTTTAATTGGGTTCAAGAGCCAGCTGTCAGTGAAGTTCACTAAAATAATAAAGTGCTTGCCTCCATTTGGACCTAATCTAAGATATTCGTTAACAACTTTTGTTGGACGGATAGGATTCTGAAGAAGAACATTTTGATTACAATGGATGAGATACAGGGAATGTAGAAGTTAAATTACTACCATTAGGCCTGTGAGAAAATAGTCTTTGCTTTTTTTCACCACTAGCTTTTTGGTTCTAATCTTTCAAGAGAATAAGATGGTGGAAGCTGTTATAGATTCAGGGTTAGTTCCTACATACTTGGCTTACATTCTTGTTTCTTGCACACTGGTGTCACTTACACAGGAGATTGGAGCTCATAATTGATTCATGTAGGATGACATGTAATCTGTGGATTTATTGTCATTTTAGTTTGATGAGTCTAAGCTTTTGTCTTGTTCTATTTCTTTGTTCTGATACTCTTTTTTGTATTTCCATCATTTTATTGCTTCATTCTACTCTTAAATCACTGCTTTTGATGGAGGATGTGCCATGAAAGATCAGATCTCTTTTAACTTTAACCTTACACAGAAACTGCCTACAAGGCCGTAAATCTAAGGACTGAAAAGAAAAGGCTGTATGAAAATGAAGCCTTTCTCATTGGTTTAGAATTTTAGGATAGAAATACTATAATGGAGCATCAATTCTTGTTTATATAGGGTAGTTTAGCCTTTTTGGGTATGCTATCGATTCCACTCTCACATGAATGCATAATAGATATGTGCATGTAAAACATTGTCATCTTACTTAGTTGGCAAGTTATTTGCTGTTGCCATTAGTTGCAATATACAAATGCAAACTTCATTTAGTGCATAAAACAGTTAGTTTGGACTGAGTGTTTGACAGTATTTTTTTGGAACATCTATTGGCCTTTTTGTGGTGCACTCACAATTCTTAAATGTGAAATCCAAAGATTGCATTTTAGAATTTATTAGTAATGATATGCTTTTGACCTGTTACAACATGCAACTCTGCAGCAATCACTTCACCTCTGAACAATTCAGCTGACAGCGGCCTAATGCAAAATATGGAAGTTCCAAAAGGTAATCTGTCTGGAAGTGTTCACGGGTCCCAAGATCATGTATCAAGTGCCGACATCAGTTCAGTGGCAGGGCATGTGACTTGTAATGATGATGGCAGCTATGCATGTGACTCTGACACCAATAAACTGGAAACACAATCAAATGCTAACAAAGACAATAATGAGAGCAGTAGTGGTGAGGATTTGATAGTGCATGGTACAAAACAAAATGATAGCAGCATTTTAGATCATCAACTACTGGATGATGTTCTTCTAGCTGGTCAAAATGCAGAAATAACATCTGATGCAGTGCTTGAGTTGGGTAAGGCAGAGGATATAGCCTTGATTCCAGCACAAGCTGCTGGACTTCCTCTATTGGAAAAAGAGCAAAATCATGATTCTAAGGTGAATTTAAATGATGTACCGTCTGTAGCCAAACATGTTGAATACATGAATGCTTCTGTTGATCCTGTTGAGATCAAAGTGGATACTGCTGAAAGAATGGACACTGCTGGTTCTGGTGATCCAATTGAGAGTTGCGACACACTGGGAAAATTGGCTAAAGACATGCACGTGGTGGCAATTGAGAGCTGCAATGCACTAGGAGAATTGGGCAAAGATGTGCCTGTGCTCTCGGTTCCTGAGAGTGCAGGCAATGCTGAGATCATGATTGAAGGTTTCAAAGACCATAAAGGTGGGAGACTACCCAAGTTGATACAAGGAACATCACTTGACGTAGGTAATGATACCAAGGAAACTGTGCCCAAGAGTAATCTTTCCACTTCTCATGTGAGTGTTTTTCCTGATGACACAGTCAAGCAAATGTTGACAGATAACCTTGAACCAAAATATGGGAGCAACAAGCCTATGATTAAAAAATTTCCTGATGAAGAAGAAGCTGACAGGCCTCTGGTTACAGATGAAACAAAAGAAATTCAAAGATCAGAAGAATTGGAAATGATTACAGCTGTGAAGAGGGAGAAAACCAACATTGTTCAAACTCCTGAAAAAAAGCCACCTTGTGATTATAAAGATGAACAATTAGCGACAAGCTGGGGGGAACATGCTACAGAGGACTTAGATAATCTGAATCCTGTTGTTGGAACAATGGGCACTGAAATCAGGCAGACAGCTGGCTTAGCTGGGATAAATGATGCCGATAATTATGAAAAGGCTGCAATCGAGAGATGTGATATAGATAGAGACAATGGCAACAAGGAAATGAAGGAAAGTTCCATTGTAAACATTATAGCAACTTCTGAACCGGTGGATTCCCTCTCTGGGCAAGAAATTAATACAGTGACTGTCTTAATTGGAGGTGACAATGCTGCTGATTGTGAAGAGAATGAAATTGAAGGGTATGATGTATCTAGTGTGGGAACTGGCAAGAGTGATTCTGCAGCCACATTGGTGGAGGATAAACTTCCAATGAGGGCAGAAGCAACCAGCAAGTCTACTGTTGATCTTCACGAATCCCATGCTTTCTCAGAAAGTGCAACCGATTTATTTGATTTCAAGTTAACAGACACCGAATGCACACATCCAGGTGGCATTCAAGATGCTCAGGAAGGTACAAAGAAACTTGAAACCACTGGTAATGACAAAGGACAAGGCGAGCATGTTGGTGGAATTAGTATACCTGCCGAGGATGTTAATTTTCTAGATGTTAAGGCAACACAGGAATCTGCAGCAGAGCATCAGACGAAAGAGCCTCTGGTTTCCTCATTAGAAATTTCAGCTTCCATTTTGAGTCCTGTGATTGTTGAAGATAACCATGCCACAGATGTTGTTGGGGTTGCCTCTGGCACTAAATCCGAGTTTCTTACTGGAGAAGGTGAAAGTAACTTGGATAGTAAGGCTGTTCTGCAGCAACTTGGCACATCTGCAAATAACTCAGTTGACTCAAGCAGCCAGACAGATAGCGTGGAAGGTCATTGGGGTTCTGTTTCAGGTGCATTTGCAATGCAAGTTTCTGCATAGCGTAGTAATATATGCTTTGAATATGGTTTTACTAGCCTCTCAATATCCTCCTACATTTTTATACACATGTTTGTGGGAAAGTCACTGGGACACCAAGCTCAAAAAACCCCATCATTTTTGCCCCATGGACCAATATAGAAATCATAGTGTAATTATTGATTCAGTCTGGCCAGTTTGACTTTTTGGGTTCATGGGCCAATGCCTTGGAACTTGTGCTGCAAAATGAGAGTCACAATCACCTTCCATCCTGTAGTACTGATCCTGTTTACTCCAAACAGGATCTTCAGGCCATGAAGGAGGAATTTTTACCTTAGCAATCAAGCTGGACTGAAAGCACTGTGACATGCTTATAAAGAATTCTAACACTTGTTACCTATTTCTTCTGTGTATAAGGGTCTCTTTTTGATGTTGAAGAAGGTCTGTAACAATTTGATGACTATAGGAACACCAACCTAAGATAACTCAATTTCATTCAGCATGTTGATTCTCCAATTGGCAAGCAGCCTTTGGTGGTGCCCCTAGTCTTGTAATGCTAATCTTTTGTGCTGTTCTATAAACTCATCATAATTGCCTTTCTGTTTCCCTTTTTTTTTATGAATCTGGCAGTGCTTTCCACCCAGTCAGATATACCAGCAATTGTTGATACTGAACCGTCAAGATCAAATGGCTTCCAAGCACCAGCAGAAGCAGATGAAGTCAGCTTGAAAGGGTCAAAAGCTGCACCTGAGGGACAACGCTCTGATAAATCTGATATTTATGAGCCACCATCTTTCATGACACTGGTTGAACCTAGAGTTGGAATTCATCAGACAGACCCTGCTTCTGAAATCCAGATGACTCAGCACACACAGCAGGCAATAACTGCTTCTCTGGAACCTAGCTGGTTCCCCTCTCTCACTAATGTTGTGAATGAGTCACAAGGGAGGAAAAAGAATGAAAAGATTATTGCCAAGGTCACGAACTGGAATACTGGGAAACAACACGCTCCTTTGAAGAGTCTTCTGCATGAAGCAACTGTAGAAACCAAATCCAAGTTGCCCAATGCTACAGCAAAGCAAGGTCCATGGGTGGAGGATGATGGAACCACGGCTAAAGATGATGGTGCTTCCCTGGCAACTGTGAGCTCTGTTATGACTCCTGAAGCTACCCATGCCGAGGTAACCAAGAGAGAGGCTGCTAAAGAATGGAATTCTCCAGCAAGGTATCCTGCAGAAATAAAGAGACAGAAGAAGAGAGTCAAGGGAAAGCCATACTGGGCCCAATTTGTTTGCTGCTCATCTGTCAGCTAGACGTCGAAACATCCTTCTGCCTTGTAGAGATATTGATGTATGGGGAGGGTGCATTACACTAAACTATTCTGTGTGAAGAATATGTTACTGAATTTGGGACACCGTAGAAAAATGACCTTGCACGATAACGATAAGATTGATTTCTCTTTGGTCGGTCGGTTCATATGTTGGTCGGATGGGAAACGGTGTACGGACTGTTAGCCTGTTACACTAATGTTCCATTCTGTTCCTTGGCGGCAAGTTCGGAGCATATTTAGAATGGTACGAATAAATAAACTTTGAACGACTTTATTCTATAGTTCCGGTGAAGTTCAAAATTCTGGTGTCCTCAATCAAATCTGCTGAGCTTGTTTTACGGTAGCAACTTCCGGGAATGAAGAGATGGACACATACTTGAGCAAACAATAAAATGTATTTATGAACCGTTTGATTTATAGTAGGGGAAAAGCGCGGACAACCCCTCGAGCCAACTATAAAACGGTTTTTCGAATGAAGTTGAATTTTTGACGTGCACCTAAGTTTTAAATGGTTCTAAGCGTTGCGTGTATTTAATCATTTCCTTCCACCAATGCTTCTTGGTGAAAACACAGGAATAATATTGAATACACCCAAACCGCATAGCTTCCACAAATCATAGTGTCTCGCCCGTGCGCCAGGAACACACTTCTTCTCTGCACCTAATGTAAAATAAAGGTTTATAATTGTCTATTTTTATGACTTTTCTTTATTTTGTTTTGATCATTCATCTATTTTCTTTATCCTCAAAATCAAACGTTTGATAATTTTGACGATTTTAATACACCTAAACTACAGCACTGGACAGAATGTACGAGCAGAAAGACGGACAACCGCTCGAGTCATCCTCTACAGTGGGAGTCCAGAAACATTTCTAATTCTTCTAACAGTCTCCTTTTCCCAGTTTGAGAAAAGTCCTGAAACCATGTCTAGAGACAGCCCGGATGACATCAGGTGAGTCAGATGGAGACGGAACTCTCGCAAATCATCTTTTATGATGCCCTTCCTCTCGACATAGGGTCAGAGGGTATAATCCATGGTGTGTTAACCTAAAGTTACCTAAATTCATGATCAGCAGAGATGTGATCATTGACGAGCTTTTTATACTCGTGAGAGCAAAGAAGCCTATCGTGGTTAACGATGAACATGCATTCATCCAATAGGTGGAGCAAAAAATGAAAGCTTCAAATTTAGTACAAGTTAACAAAGTCCTGTCGTAGTTGGGGGCAAAGAGCAAAATTCTTATTTAGAGGCTATGAACCTTGAGTAGCAAGTTGAATCAAAAGCTATAAAGCCATTGAAGGATCCTTACGGTATCTCAAGGAATCCTAGGAGCTGAGAATGCACGGCTAATTACAAAGGGCTTCACACAACAAGAATATATTAATATTCATAAAGTATGTTCTCTTGTAATAAAGCACGTTTCCATTTGAATGTTACATGTAATAATTGCCCTGTTAACTCAATGTCAAAATGATGTTTTTACACAGAAATAGAGAAATTATAAGGCTATGAAAACCTTAAGTTGCAGAAGGTTTCGTTAATTTGAGAGAGAAAAAAAAAGAAAATCAAGTATTTTTGGGGAGAAGAAGATACTAAGAATTAAACATTATTGGGTATATATAGGATGTTGAGTCGTGAAGTATATTAAATGCAACTTGTAAACTTTTTGTTTATTTTATATTAAATATTTTTTTTGATTATCTATGTCATTGATATAAACTATATGATGTAAATTTTTGTATTTTTTAATTTTAACCATATTATTATTTTTATTGTAACTATTGTTTTACCTAAAATAATCAATTTAGACATAAGAATCTAATAAATTATTCACAATTAATTACACTAAATGAGAAAAACTTACATCTTACTTTTATTAATTTTAAAGTTAAAAGAAGTTAATATAATAAGTTTCTTAAAATATAAAAATTTAAGTATTTTTTATATATTTAAATATCTAATTTTGATAATAAGAGCACTTTTGATGAGATTAACATTTAATTACTTTTATTCAACAATTATTCTTCGAGTTTAACTCAAATTATTCCTTGCTGTCTTAAGTCTGGTACGTTGATTTTTGGAGATGCTGCAACCCAACCATTTCCCTTTGAATTTTTGGTTTGCCACCATGTACCTCTTTACGGTAACACTCAAATCTCTACCCACCTACTCTCTTAAAACATATCATCCAAGCTGGCCTTTTTGTTTTTTTTTTTTTCAATTCTAATTTTAATTTTACGGTATTAGTTGTTCTTTTATATTTATAATACCAAGAATTTTTTTATTTTCTTCAGACTTTTTTTTTTGTTTTTTATTAATTTTATTGTTAAATAATTAGGTCATTCAAACTACGAGAGCAGAGCAGGTATTAATCAAACCAGGTAATTAAATTTTTACCTTTTTTTTACTTTTATATATATATATATATTTACAGCATTTACTTATAAAACAAACTAATAAAAACAATTTAAGTAATTAAGAATTTTAATATTTATACTTTGAACAGCTATACACGCTATATCTATACTTGACATTGGTGTAACACAACATTTGGATATCGAATTTTCTAGTATAATATTTGTTTTGGCTTGTGTTTTGATATAATATTTTATCTGAAGAAAAAAGTGTGTAAAACAAAACAATGTTAAAGAGTGTCCTTTTTGTATTCTTAATTTTTTTTTTTTTAATAGATAAAATTTAAATATTTATTTTTATTTTAAAAAATAAAAAATAAATAAAAAAGCGGAAAGAGAGAGAGAGAGACTGCTCAGCTCGCCAATTTGTTTATTATTTTATTTTTCTCCCGTCTCGTCGTGTGTCAGCTTTCCTTATCACCAGAAAGGAGTCTCTTTTATCCCCCTACGTTATGTATCCGTCTCCAAAACCGATCATAGATTTTGATTAAAACTAGAAGATATTTAAGACCCTTTTCTTGGTCAGCAGGGCCCGTCTCCGTTTTGTTGCCGTTCTTTCGATTGGGTTCTTGGGATTTCTTCGTGACTCTCGGAAAAATCGAAATTCCTGCGGAAGAACGCTTCTGGTTTGTAAGTTGAATTGTGTTTCGATCGGTTATTGAGGAAGAAACTTGATTTCCTTTGTTAGATTCGAGGACCTTCCGGCACTTTTTTCGATTGAGCTTTAAGGTGCATGTAGTTCGTGTCTTGTCTTGTCCTGTACTTTGTTTGATTTTTAAACTTCTACGCTAATTTTAACTATTGTCTTGCATGTGTTCTTTCGTTATTGGGTAGGATTTGGAAGAGTTGAGATGGGGTCACTGCAAGAACCAGTTCTTTGTCCCGCTGTTCGAGCCAAGCAAGTTGTTGGCCTTTACACGTTGCCCGTAAATGAATCCTTCTTGAAGGCTAGGCTTAATAGAAATGAATTATGGGGATTCAATAAGATCACTACTTGTTACAAGAGTAAGTTGAGTGTTAGTTATTGCCAATTGAATGCTCGGAAGTGTAGTAGAGTGCACTGTGCATTTAGTTCATCAGCTGATGGAAATGGGAGCACGGCAGAGAACTTTAGTGAAAACGATGGAGATTATGTTAACTCCAGTGTAGTTGAAGCTGGTAAGCTTAGTATGATAATTAATTCATTTAATTGTGAATTCTTAGAATCATATTAATTTTTGGTTGCTAGAGCATCACTTGGCTGAAAAAAGTTGTTCAAGTGATCGGTAACATTCCCTCCCTGGTTCATCCATGTAGTTGAGGTGAAGAGTGGAGCAGATGGTTTCATAGTCAAGATGAGGGATGGGAGGCATTTACGATGTGTACATAACAGTCCTCATGGAGGGCTTTTTCCAGACTACACTTCGCATCCTGCAATTGTATTGAAGATGGAGGATGGGACCGGTCTTCTTCTCCCAATAATTGTTTGTATGTCCATCCTCTTCTGATGGCTACTATTATCAGTAATAAGTTTTATCCTTTCTGGATGTTTTCTCTCCATTCCACCAAAATGTTGACAACATGAATTTCCTTTGTTTGCAGTGGAGATGCCTAGTGTTTTACTGATGGCAGCTGTGCAGAATGTTCAAATTGTATGTTGTCAAATGTCTCCTTTCTTGGAATGAAGAAGCAAAATTAGGCATTGGAAAACTCTTGTGTTTGCGATCTAGAGTATTGTAAAAGCAAATAATAATAATAAATAATTTGGCCTTTGGTTTCAGGCTAGACCAATGATATATCAAGTGGTGAAGGAGATGATTGATAAAATGGGCTATGAAGTAAGTTACTGTTTTACCTTTTCTTCTTATTTCATGCTATGACCATTGACAATGCTAGTTCATGTTGAATGTTCCTTACTCATCAAAAATCTTGATGGTGATGCATGGTCCTCCCCTTTTCCAGGTCAGACTTGTCAGGGTCACCAAGAGAGTGCATGAAGCATATTTTGCGCAGTTGTACCTCAAAAAGGTAAATACACCCTTGTTCTTCTTAATCAATTGGCTGTTCTGCAGAACTTTTTACAAACTTTGGGGTATACATGCTTAGTTACAGTTGTTGACGGTGTAACAGGTGGGTAATGATACAGAATGCATCAGCTTTGACCTACGGCCTTCAGATGCCATAAATATTGCAGTGAGATGCAAGGTACTCCATATCCCTCTTTTTTACTAATTTTTTTATCTGTTCGACTCTCTGCATCCTGCAACCACTGCCATTAATATAGTCTTGTTGCGAAAAATCTTTAATTGCTCATTGCAGATGTAAATGAAACCTGATAGAATTGTGAATCATTTTTCATCTTCAAAAGTTTATTCTTTCATACGTTATTCAGGTACCAATTCAAGTCAACAAATACCTAGTGCACAGTGATGGGATGAGAGTCATTGAATCTGGAAAACTAACAAAGTCTCTTGCTTCAGATGGCCTATTATTCACTGAACTAGATTGGTAGGTGTTGCCATACTTAGATATTTATTCCCTTCTGCCCTCCATCTCCCTCTCTCTCTCTCTCTCTCTCTCTCTCTCTCTCTGCATTTGTCTCTGTGAATGAGAGAGAGAGAGAAGGGGATGAGCAATTGTATTTTGGCCACAGGTTGGGATGCTTTTGGGGTTGGGTGGGGGAGGAAGTGAGGAGAGTTGATTGGAGAAAAGAAAATATTGGTTTTTTCCTGGTTGTGATGTGTTTTGGTAACTATGACTTTGTGGAAGATATTGGTGTATTATTGCTGGCAGAAATGTGATGAATCTTCAAAGTTAGAGGACAGGGCAGAAATTATGATGGCTTTTGCAAGAGAGGATATAAATGCGTATTGTTGCCAAAGATTTTAAACTTGATTTTTGGTTCTGACAATGAAGCTTTTGTGCTGAGTAAACCTCAGTGTCTATTAAAGACATAATTGGTTGGGAACTAACTTTCAGTGTATCAACCCATTAGGTTATTATAGCCAGTTGAATTGGTAACTCTTCTGCAGTTGATGACTGAATTAGTAACATAATGTCAAAAAGCGGATTTAGATGTCATACAAACTGTGCAGATCTTCCCTAGGAAGAAAGAGTTCGTTCAATAATGATAATTTACATGGTTTCAGGCCTACTGGTCAGCCTTGTCTTGATACCGAGGAATTTGATCTTTTGCGCAACATGATGGTGGCTGCTGCTGAGGAACGTTACGATGATGCTGGTATGCATATTGCTTTTAAACATGTTCTGTGTATTTCTTTTATTTTCAGATATTTGGTCAAAGGAACTGATATTTGGAGTTCCTTTTGTGTTCAAACTATTGGAATTTTTTTGGACTGAATGGACTAGTGTCTCATCAGTTTGGTCCAAAGACCAAATCAGTTCTGCTCCTGGCTTTCTGCAACACTTAGCCATTTTTATTTATAAGGTTGCAGTTGAATTTGAATATGAATTCAGATGTTACCTATTGCTACTTTGACATTGTCCTGTTTAAAAATTTAGCAGTCATTATATTGCAATTAAAGAGCCTGTGTACCTTCAGTGCTTGATGAAATAATCCAGTTTCAAAGTTTTCAGAAGTTGTATTTCCATTGATTGAGTAATATCTTGACATCTTCATGACTGTTATGCTCTGCTACTACAGCTCAATGGAGGGACAAACTGGGCCAATTTCGGGCTAATAGGAACTTGAAGAAATATACATAACTGGTGAAAAGCTCATCGATTCCCCCATTTTAGTACAAAAAGAAAATGATTCAAATATTTAACTGATTGGTTATTCATTCTTATTTCAGTTTGTTTCACGGGATGTAATTTTTGTGCATAGAAGCCATTGTTGGGGGCTTATGAAGTTGCTGCGTGCAGCAGCAGCAGCAGCAGCAGTCACTTGCAATTCTCTCTCTCTGTTTATGTAGCAAGTCTGTGAATATATGTATAGATAAAACTTTCGTGATAATGTCATAGCAACTAGTAGCACTACGTGGTTTCTACTTTTTAATTATGTTATGGTTGCTAAAGCCGATAAGCTCTTATTTGCGTATGGCCTTTGCAAGGCAGCATACGTGTAGCCATTCTTTGCTTGACAGCATTGCCAAAGTAGTTTGTACAAATTATGTGAAATTGCTCGGACATAGAAATGGTTGGACATAGTTTTAAGGATCGCCTTCCCTCCCTTCCTTGTTTCGTTTCCTTTCCTTTCCTTTCTCCAACCTTTCTGGGTGCCTCGAGCCAGCCTGCAACGTCCAAAATGTTTCAAAATTCGTGTGGTAAATATTCTCCCAAATCCAAAGCAGCCTGCAATAATGACCCTAAGGGCATTGTTCCATGATAATTTTTTATAATCTCGTGTCTCGCTCCAAATGGCTTTCGGCTTGTGCTTTGCTATATTTCTGGTGCTCCCAAGCTGAAGGAGTGATGACATGAAACATCCAAGAAAAAGGAAAGAACATAAACGTCGCCGGATACTAGTAAGCGATGGTAAGTCAGCAGGTCGAGTCATTTAGGTCTTAGTTTCTGCTGCTTCTAGAAGGGCTTTTGCCGGATTAAATTTCCCCCTTAATTTACCCAATCTTGAGGAGAAATGTGTAGGATCTGTTTGCATCTTTAGAAGTTTGAATTAATTCAAACATGTTGCATTGAGCGGAAAGATGTGTTCTTCGAGGAGCCATATTCTTTTACAGGTAGCAAATTTTGGCTACTGCAGCTGTATCTTATGGAGAAATTCTGTCCTGGCAGTTCTTCATCTCTTCATCAGTGAAGGAGAATTGGTATTCTGCTTAAAAGATTAATATCGTAAGGGTTTGACTAGTTTTTCGTTGGCTGCTGAAATACTGCGGCCCTCCTTTATCTAGGCATTGGAACAGCAACGATGAACACAAGGTCCAATACAGGCAGAGTTGGTGAGGGAGAATTTATATAATTGGCAGATTCAACGCTCGGCAGATTCTGCATGGCAGCATCATCTTATTAGGAAGATATATTCTTCTTTCCATCTTCCATTCTCTCCTAGGATTATGTTTAATTTCCCTCCTTTTAAATTTCTTTTCACAATTTGGATGCAAATATTTTTTTCTTCTCTGTTCATCACAGGGAAAAATGCATTCATCAAACTAAGTGAAACATCTTTGTAGCAGAAAAGAATGAGTAGTATTTGATTTCACTTGAAGTTTATAAGGAGGTCCAATTCCACTGCCCACTGATATCTAGGAGAAGCCTTTTCTTTTGGCTTTACTCTCTCTTGTTTTCTTCCTTTTCTGTTGACGATGGGTGCATATGGAAGGTTCTGTTTCATGAGGATTTCTCGGTTGAAATCGGAGATAATTTTCATTACTTGCTCTATGCAGTATTAATCAGACTCTGATTTGAGATACTGAAAATCACTGCAGGGGCAGAATCTCTACCAAGTATAGAAAAACATCCAGAGGGCATCTTTGCTCTTTTTGGGCTATGCTTCTGCCTTTCTTCATAACCCTTCTTGCTTTGGTCCGTCCATTGGCCTTTTGGGTGCCGAGGAACAACCCTGCATCTGATTCAACCCATGAGACTGTTAGCTTTTCTTCTAACTTAGTGCCCAAGGGTGAGTTATACTCGCTCTCTCTCCTGTGCCCACAACTACAGATGGCCTATCTCTCTCATCCGTCTTCAATAGGCTGAGTGAACTTGAGGAGAAGGTTGACTTGATACAGACAAAGCCTTTTGAAATGCCCTGTGAGAAAGACGGGTTGCTAAATGCAGCTGTTTCTCAAGTGGATGCAATTGAAGCAGAGCTAATTGCCACAAAAGGAGATAATATTTCTTATTTTTTGTACCACACCGATTGCAAACATCGTCTTTGAAATTGATTCCAACTTGATGAGGTCTGCGACACAGGAACATAGTTATTGTTGAGAGTTGCCGCCTTTTTTACCTGCTTCTAATATAAGGTTTCTCAAGATGTCTGCCATAATATGCTGAGATGTATTACTTCAGTAGCAGAAATTGGGTCACAAAAAGGTTTTCCTATATAGAGCAAGAAAAAAATTTTCGTGTGAATGCTCTTCCTTACGTTATGCCGCATGAGTGCAACTTAGGATATCATTTGCTTGAACCTTATGATTTAGCCACAGCTCTAAAGCAACAAATCTATCCCACCCTCGACCTTCTTTCTACATGTATAAAGAATGGCCATAATCCTGACAAGCCTATGTATACCAAGACTCCTCAAGCAAAATGGTATTTCCTTTGACATCTGGAATGGATGGCATCACAGGTGTGACAAAGTGAGCAAAACAAAATTAATTAGGTAAAAATTCTCTGAATCTGAGGACTATTGGTCTTCTGTTATCCTGGCTCAATATGTTAAATATTTTCTCGCGGTTAAAGTTCCTTGTTGCACACAGTTTTTGCCATTGCATGATGCTTTAAACTTCTTGCATGCATGCATGTATTTAAAAAGACGGCAATTTCTGGGTAAATTGAAGAACATGCTTTTCATTAGCACTTAGAACAGATCAAATTCGGTCACTGTTAGCCTTCGTTTGGATGCGGAAAAATAGTATTGCTGATGAAAAGCAGATTTCTGTACAGGGGAAATTCATTGGTTTTGCGTTGGTGCCACTTCGATTACTTCTACAGCTCTTTATAACGGGTGGGATTGATGCATAAAACAAGATTCCTTACATGCATTGGAAGCTGAAATTGATGTCAATAATAAAGGGACTTCAGCGTTTGGATGTTCCCTGGAAGGTTCTCCTCCAGAGGTAAGTTGATTCTTATAACTGAGGTTTCCTTGTATGCGAAGAGACCTGTATGTGGAGTATCTGCGAGATGCATCAATTGAACAAAGAAAGAGAGGCTGCAAACGGACATCACTGTTCTTTGATATCGATAATCCCAGCCTGGCACAGCTGCATGGATGGCAACGTATATGTAGAACTGTTGGATGGCAACGAAAACATTATGCCGTAAACTTCCATACAAATACCCTTAAATTTTATTGTTGGAATACAATAAGAACATTTTGCTTAGTGTCATACCCAACCGAAAAATTCTTTGCTGAAAATTTCCTACATTCCATATGTTGCCTTGTATTGGAGAAGTTTGATGAGGCCTTGAAGCGCAGCCTCTGCATCTTCAGACTTCATGAGCTCGCCAGCAACTTCGGCAGGTGTGACCTGAACCTTATCTAACAGCTCCTCAATTTCTCCAAATAGGTGATACTCTTGAATCCGCAAATAGTTTACTGCAAGTATCTTAAAACCGATGAAAGTACAGTAAGACATTTGAACATGCACATCCGTGCGCCCCGGTCGTAGCAATACCTGGTCAAGTTGGTCCTTGTCATTTGTTGTGAATATAACGATCCTTTCATCTCCGCAGCTCGACCACAGGCCATCTATGAAGTTCAGACGACCGGAGAGAGTAGCCTGACTCAAACAGTCAACTTAGTCGCCGTTAATACAGAATATGAAACAATTGAGCCTGTAACATGTGGACCAAGGTGGGGTTCACTGGCCCAAATTACGATTCTATTGACACCTTACAAAGCAATGCATTGAAAATAACCACAGTTTTTGTCCATAAAATTTGAATAGATGAAAGTGTTTATTACAGGCAGACTTATATGTATTATTATAATTATTCACGGTTAATTGCAACCATATTTGGGAAGATTTAAATAAAAAAAAAAAATGTAATTAAGGGTCATGAATGTGATTTGGGTGGACGTGTCCATTAATGGGGTTTCGCCTCCAGTAGATAAAATGGGACACCGCTAGTTTACCTTGTCGTCATCCACCGATTCTAAAGAGCGATCAACGTCGTCCATCACTAATATGGACCGATTGGCTGTACCAATTAACAACCTCCTCAAATCTGAGTTGCACTGAACTTCCTTCAAATCCAAATCATAGACATCGAACTGGAGATAATTAGCCATGGCAGCAACCAAACTTGACTTTCCCGTTCCAGGTGGTCCGTATAGCAAATACCCTCATTTCCACGTCCTGCCCACTCCCCTATAAAACTCTTTCCTTGCTATGAATCTATCAAGATCCTCAATGACCGCCCTTTTTGTTTCCGGATCCATTGCTATCGTATCAAATGTAGCAGGATGATCCAAGATGATAGACCCCCAATAGTCCGTTCCGTTATAATCTATTGTATGCAGCTTTAGTGTCTTTTTTTCCTCCCTCAACGCTTTGGCCTTTTGAAGAATGAAAGGTAAATAACAGCTCAGAACCATGTTTCTATGCTTCTTATTAAAGCAGAGCTCGAAGTACCTGAACTCGGATTGCGGAAATGAAGTGTCATTGCGCTTCTTGCTGGAACCAGAAGATTCTTTAACTCGGGAACACACCAAAACCCACTTGAGGGCCACTCCTTGGAAAACATCAACCGATTCTTGATTTTTATCAATACTCACTTCCACTTCTTTCTCTTTCTCTGGCTTATTTACCTTAATCCTCCGTGCTGACGGGGACAGCTTGGAGCCTAAGTATACGCTGGCGGCCTGGAACATCTGGTTGGCTGTGAGCCCATCAAACTCGTCAATGACTACAGTGAGTTGGGACGATAAACGGGTGGATAATTTTTCAAGGAAAGAACGAAGGCATTCATTGACGGCGTCGGCTACAAGGTCGTTGACGATGGAGCGGAAGAGGATGGCAGAGGCAGCGAGAGACGCTGACACTGATAGGACCGTTTCGGTTATGGGGAGCGGTGGCATGCTTTCCTTTTGGAACCACATTCTTCCACTTTTGTTTTTGCATGGGCTGCTGAATTGGATCGACAAGCAACCTCTCTGAAGAATTAGCCAAAAAGGCCGAGAAGGGTTTTTCCTAGCTGGCTTGGAGAGGAAGAAACTCGACAGAAATTAAACGACGAGGTGTCATGCGCTTTGAAGTCGGTTTGTAGTGCCAGAAGTCTCCGGAGTAGTCCTTACCAGGGCTTTGGGCACATGGACACAACATCTGTCCAGCGGGCCACCGATGATTTGATGTGACGTCATTTAGATTAAAAATGTATTTTTCTTTTAATTTCAATTTTTATGTCAAAAGTAATAAGATTGGTAGCAGCGTGTAATACTATTTTACACATCCCAATAAAATTATACAGTAATATTTTATACATTATAATTAGTCTGTTGCGCATTCGATCAAACTTATTACGCGTCCACTTACCTTGAGCCGCAAGACTTGATATTTTAGTACAAATGACATCGCGTCTAGTAATTAGACAGAAGTTGTCTCTATCCATCGGCCCTTTTACCTCTCTAAAAAGATGTTTCTATTTCACTTTTATTTGTCATGAAAATGTTCTACTTGAAAATGGGCTTACGTGCCAATCGAAGCCCGTGGTCTCTTATAGCTTGCATAGCTTACCTGTTCTTGTTCTAGTTCTGGAAGTAAATGCGCGAGTTTGAGTTTTGGACTCTCCCCCGTTGACGAAAAGGAAAAAACAAAAAGGAAGTCAATGGACAAAAGCAAAAAGGGTCCAAAGGGTCAATGTTGCACTACTATTCCAATGGATCATGGAAACCAACCGTTACCTTAAAAGGGCCGGAATACGTGTGTTTGGAAACAAGGGTCTCATGGAGTATTGGTAATAGGCCTATGGCCCAGGCGCGCACCACTGTGATCCAAGAAGCCTATTCTGTATGCCCCAAAATGCGGCCGCGAACGCTCCTACGGCCTAATCGAACCCTGATCACTCCATTCTGTCCCGATGAGTCTTGACAGGCCATACCCTTCTCGACGAGATTAATCCCGACAACTGTTGACAGGCTCTGCACTCTATATCTTTAATTGAGACTAAAAATTAATTTAAATTAAAAATTTATTATAATTATATATTTTTATATAAAAATAAATAATTTATAAATTTTTTAATTATTATATATAATTATTTTATTAAATTAATAAAATTATAATATTTATATAATTTTTTATTCGAATGTTTCAGCAGGGACTATAAGAAACAACGAGGAAAAAATTAAAAAAAAAAAAAATTTGTTCATCTATGGTTTCTGGAATTTAACCCTGGTCAATAAGGCAAGAAGAACAATCATTTTGTAAATTAGGCCAACTCTTAGGATTTGGTTCACTTCTATTTGGATTTTGATTTTTCCGATTAAATTGCGTGAGATAGAAGTGTGCTTTATATGAAACTCTTCTAAGCTAAGTGTAAAGTGATCAATGGGAAATATTAAATTTCACCAAATGTCGAAACATGACGTCTTTTAAATCAAATTGTTAAGTGTATGCCTTCCAAATTGAAACTGAAGTTAGGTATACCATTATAATTGTATACAAATTAAGGAATCAAAAGTTTTCAAATATAATTTTATTATTCAGTTATTATGTAAAATTATTTATAAATTACATTAATTATTTAAAATTTTTATTTTCTTTATTTTTAAGTATTTTTATTTAATCATCAAATATTTTTTTATTTAAACAAAAATATTTTTAATCAATTAAATAATTTTATTTATACATATTAATAAGTTTAAAAAATTAAATTATTTTAATAAATAAATATTTTGATAAAAATATTAATTTTATCTTTATTTTTTAAAAAATATTATTATTTTTATTGAACTCTGCCTCAAAAGATGGCAAAGAGAGCTTTCGCGTTGATATCACATTAATTTTATCAGTTTGATTATCTAATGTGTCATGCTATTTTTCTCAAGTAGCTGCGGAGCTTCTTGCCGGGAATTTGAACGCAATTGTTTTGTTTCAGTTTTAATTATTTGGAGTTTGTCAAGGAAACGCGCAAGCTTCGTTGGGAGAATAAGATTGTTTATTGTGATATTAAGGTTACAGATTTGAATTACTTTTTTTTTTTTTCTCTTTTTGTAAAATTAAAAATAAATATATTTATATTTGACTTTTATTACACTACAACGTAGGAGTAGTGTGTCTTAAGAAATTTATCCAAGAAAATAAATGCTTTTTGCATGATATCAGTCTGCCTTTGTATCACGATTTGCAACATTTTAATTGCAGCTTGAAATCCGACCGTCGTTTATGTGATTTCTCACACCCGCAAGCAGAGAGCCACGAGACTCCAGACTCCGCATGCCAACAAAATCATATAAAATAAGGTTGGGTAGTAATATTTATGAAGCGATATGAAACAAATAAAACAAGAAAAAAAAAAAAATCACATGTCATTCTACTCTTGTTTTAATTTTAATGACTAATATTTGACTTCCATTTTTATTTTTATTTTTATGTACTCGTCGTCAATAGAGGTTTGGAGTTATAAGAATTAGTTAACACAACTGCAATAAATATAATATTTGTTGGGTAAATTAATTAACAGGAGATTAAGAACGTTTTTACTTAATATTAATAAGAGTTTGTTTAGTTATACTATTAAATTTTTATTATTAATTTTTAATATCTAATATTTCAATTTCATTGTTTATTATCTATTTTATAATATTTATTGTTTATTTTTATTTTTTGTTAGAATAATAATTTTTTAACAAATAACATTAATATATAATTTATTAATAATAAATTAATAAAATATGTTATATTTTAATTTTAAATATAAATTAAAAATTACATATTGACATAAAAAATATATAATTTGTATTATAAAATTGGTGTGATGTTATTTTAAATATAAATTATTTTAAATAATCAATTCCAACTAGTATTAACTAGGTATAAGAGAGAAAATGATGAAATAGAAAGAAAAAGTTGAAGTAGAGAAAAAAAAAAAGTAAAAAAAAAAAAGATAGATAGAAAAATAAAAAATAAAGAAAAAAAATACAAAATAAAAAAAGAGTAGTGTAAATAAATAAATAAATAATTGAGTATAAAAAGATAAAAATAAATAATATTAAAAACTAATAATCATCTTTTTATTATTTTTTAAGAGTAAGTTTTTCTTAAAAAGTGATTTCAAAAGTTTTTTTTTGGCAAAAAAACTAACGGTGATTAATTACCAAATATTATTTGTTTGAAAATATACCACAAATCATAATAACACCCAACAGACAGGAAGCGTTTGTTCCCCGCGTAAATTTCTAGAGTTTGCAGGTAAAATATCTTATGTACCGTAATCGTAAAGCAGCTCGTTTAAGACAACCTAAAGCCTGAAGTGGCATACACGTAGATAAGATCCCGCGATTACTTCTTTCTTCCCGACAAAATGCCCATGGGTTCCTATAAACAATACAGCTCGGAAACATATTGGTAACCGCATTGGCTTATTGCATTTTTCACAGTAAGCAAGCAGTGGCACATCTTTCACTCTTTCTGACCTTCTTTTGGTGCATTTGGAAAAGGGCAGTAGTCCATCTCTAGTTGCTAAAGAAGAAGGTATAACTTAAAACAAACTGGACGACTGTTGGCCTTCTATAGAATAACAATAAAATAATATTGGCGTTCGGGTAAGAATAGTCAGCGGTAACTATAAAAAGATGTTATTCTTATTGTTGACTGCTTAAAAAACATTCGAACTTAGAAGGCAGGACAAATTAAGCAAAGTTGCATGCCTGCTTCGGCTTCAAACTAGGGGATGGTCTTCTTCACATGATGGAGCAGTAACTGTAAAGAGGATCATCCACGGCGTACCAAACATCACACCTCTTGCAAAGCTGTGGACCACAAAGCACAACACCCTCCTTCGATTTCTCACCCTCCTTCGATTTCTCACCCTCCTTTTTCTTTGAAGGTCCTATGCTCAGTATTGATGCAGATCTTCTAAATTTCCTGACCTTTGTAATGATCCTCACTGGATCAGCTTCACCGACCACAGTCACAGTATTTTTTGATGGGTCGAGGACAATTGATGTTATCCCTTCTACCTGTGCAACTAGGTTCATTACCTTCTTTCTGCATTTTGAGCAAAGCAGCTCCACTGAAACAACAGTTTCCTGCACTACATACACAGAGTCAGATACCTAGGTGCACTTTCAGAGTCAGTCAGAAAAAAATTAGTGCCATGCTAAATAGAAACAATAACAGATATAAGAATAATATGAACAGAGTCCCTTATACATGCATAGGAGCTGGTGCAATAACCTTTGACATCGTATTGATAAAAACTAATAATCAAGGATTCTGCTAGAAATGAACAGGAACAAGCCTTTACAGGAAGTATGAGCGTAGCACTGCAATATATGAATTGATTTTTCATCCCACCATATGACAAGCTTTACAATGTGTTTACTGGTTGAAAATACTTTAGTTTGGGTATGCATAAAGGAGTAAATGTAAGTAGGTGACTAGAAGTAAATGCCTGTCAGGGGCTACTTGACTGGATCAAATGTTAAGTTCCATACACATTTAATGCAGAATTCACAAAAACCATTAAGCATTGCTAATCTACATGTTCACCTAATTTTCTTTCCTATGAACTTTAGACCAAGTTAATTACAATGATATCATAGCAGAAATGCATTAACATGTTTTCATCCAAGGATTCAGACACAGGTGAATATGTGTCTGCATGACTATTAGATTATTATTTTCATTTTTAACAGCTTGAGAATGAAGAACAAGTTTAAGGCATCTTTGGTAAAGCCTGGTTATAAACAAGGCTATACCTTAACCAAGAAATGAGTTAATGACACATCCCCTTATGATCATTTATCCGATGATCATCAATCATTGAAACCTTGTTCTCGGCTTAATGACTGGGGAGGGAGCAGTCTTTTTACTTCTCAATTCAGCTTTTGTGGGCATTGAGGTCAGCTGAATGAGCGCAGCACAACCCCACCACCGGCGGCTCTTTAATTTCTCTCTCATCCTACACTCAAAACTTCCATGATTTCTCTCTCTTCCTGTACTCAAAACTTCCATGATTTCTGATTAGATCTCCTGTCACGTAAGGATACCTCCATCAGCTTAGCCAGTAATCATGAAATACATCGTACAACTGCACAATTCTTTCAATGCACAGGACCCGATTGTTCCACTGGCAATATTTGATTTTTAACAGTGTGCACTGCTTCTGTGTCAGTCCCAGATCATGACCTGGTGTTCCAGCATCGGGTATGCTGATCCTGAAGAATACTTGATCTGTAAAGTAAGCGATATAGTTATAACCTTGGGCTTCAAAACAGCTAGCGAAAAGTAAAGTGAGAAGGGAACACAATTTCTTTCCATGGGATTATGCCAATAGAGAACATCTAAAATGAAATTATGCCAATAGAGAACATTTAAAAGACAAATAGAACTTGGGTGCAGATTGCTGTGATACATTTTGCAACAACGGTAAATTAAAGATGAGAGGCATTTAGAATCAGATACCAAAAACATCACTTTTAAGGCAATTGAAATCAAACAGTCAGCACCCTACCTTGCAATTTAAAAGAGACAAATTTAACTTTGAGCCAGATATCTTATCCAGTCTCCAAAAGCAAAAGGTGATATCCAAGTTGTGGCTCAGGTAAATCACACATAAAGTTTGGAACTATTGCAGTCCCCAACTCCCCCAACCCTCCCAAAAAAAAAAAAAAAAAAAGCACAAAAAATGTGAAAAAATGAAACCAGTTACAACACCTTGGCAAATTCTTTTACAACATATTTTAATTCATTGGCAGAAGTTACAATCACATTTCAAGTTCCATGCAAGACACTTAATTCAAATACAGCTGTATGAATTTTATAGGACATATGCACATGGAATTGGACGGTTCCAAAGAAAGTAGTTGATGCATCACTGTCCCTGTAGGGCCGAAGGCTTTGTTCTGTCACCTTCCACATTTGTCCCTCATTGCACTCCAATCATTTGATAGGATGCTTGATTTTCATCTCCAAGTAGAATGTCTACAACTGGACTCATATCAAGATTACATACACTTACCATAAAATTTTCATTACACAGGAAGATATCATAAGTGTGTCAATAATCAGTTTGCTGCTTCATAAACCTCTCTTCTCAGAGTGTTTTCTTTGACATGCTCCTTGTTCACCATCTGAGCATAACAGTTCAATATTTTCCTGTCCAGTTGATGATAGTCTTCCATCTTCTTTAAAGGTTTCATATCCAAGTCAATGAAGTTCACCTAAATGGTCACAACAAGGATAAGATACTAAGATTTGAGGGAAAAAGTAATGGTGGAAGCACACAAATAAGTAATGTTTGCCAAATTTATTGTCTCATCATATTAGCAGGATGGTGCTTAAGTGTTTTGGCTGAAATTTCGTCATGAACTGACTATCAGATCACTAAAGAATAAAATGAAACATGAATGTGATAATATTAGTTTAATTCATGCTATTAATAGCCTACATATATTTCCCATGATGAACTATATAGTTCTTTTCCCATGTTCAAGCAACTAATTACAAAGTTCCTGGATGACACAGGCAACATCAATATCTTTTAATGGTATGTCCTTTTTTATTTTTTATTTTTTGATTTGAGGGAGTCGGGAAGGGGGGGAGGAGGGCAGAGAGAGTTCCAAAAAATTTTATAATTACATGCAGAGGAGTGGTTGTATTAGATTCACCACACAGCATACTAGTTATTTGATGCCAGCTATGAACATAAAATATAAAAGAGTGTAGAAGGTTGCTGACCTTGTAATCAAACTTTTGGCCAGTGGCTTGTAGATATAAACTATGTGGAGATTCAAACTCCCCGTCCTCTCTTGGTCTGAAGCAAATCATCAAGCTACAGTCCTTTGCAGTTGCAGCTATCAAATAATCCTTCACAATCATCAAGCTCTCATCCATAGATAATGAATGCAAGTAGGCATGTATATAGGGAAGCCTTGCTTCATCCAATTCTTTACATACTGCACAAGGCTGAGAAACAATATTATAGTATGCATGAATTGCTCCTTCAATGTCAAGATTATCACGCTTCTGAACTTCCAGAAGTCGGTTCAGTACTCCAGAACTGTAAACTGTCTCAGCAACAAGCTGTATGAAACTTGATGTACGCAAGCCATTATCTGCCCTTATAATGCTCATCAGTGAATCTTCAAAACCCTCTCCAGTCATGGCAGTGGTTTTCTCTGTTCCACCACCTAAGCCCCCAAGTATAAGAGAACCATTCAAGAATACCCGAAAATTATTCTGTGGGGTAGTGTAGAGATCCTTTATAGCTTTAAGTATTCTTTCCTTCGAACCAGAGAACAGATCCAGTGGATCATACTCACTTAACTCTGATATCTGAATAGTACCAGGTTTTAGTCAAAATGTAATCTTTAAATGAATCAAAATGGGATCAAGGACCCATTAACGAGGTGCATAAGCCTTCTCTGCTATACAAGATTTGTTTCAATTATGGGTGCTAGTCACTAGCACGGGAAATTCATCAGAATATGTGAATGCCAATAGAGCATATCAATCCAGTGTATCCCATTTCTAACCTTGTTGCTCCATAATTCCCACTTGACTTATATTCATACAGCTTAGAGAATACAATAAAGGGGAAGGATTATCACCTCTCGTTGGCACAACTTCAGGACCTGGTGCATTCTAAAACGACTTGTGCTCCTCTTAAAGGCATTAGCTTCAGCTATGAATCTTGATAGTGGGAGAAATCCGCATTTGGGCTACTTCATAGGAAAATATGATAGTTACAAAGCCTGTGGTGAAAGAGAGCACTCATGGGGAAAATACAAACAAGCAAAGAAATGCAACAGAAGAAAATGTCAGCAAAAGTACCTTTATTTCAACAGCTAAGCAGGGTCCACTTTTAAGAACGCCTAAGAGAAAAGGTAAAAATAAACTCACAATTTTGAAAACTAACCTAGTTTCAATCATTATCTTGCATAAAAGAAGTAATCACTTCAGAATCTGTTCCTCAAACAGGAGCAAGGGTATATTCATACTAGAGGCACCCTTGCTGCAAGAAATGTAATGTACATGATTGCTTTTGACGGTTGCAACTAAATCAAGCATCAAAACATATCATCTAAAGACAATTTTGTTCCAGAATAAATATGAGCTTGTGGTTCAGTTTTCTCAAGTAAAACAAGAAATGAGATAAAAGATCATAGTTTCCTTAGCAACAAGCTAAGTTTCACAAAACAAGGAAATAAAGCAAACTATGCTTTATAACTTATAACCGCAGCATATGGCTTGTTATCAATTTAAAGATAATTCCTATAAAAAAAAAAAAGGCAAAAAGAAGAAAAAATTTACCATGAGAAAATATGGAATGATCAGACATGAGAAGCACAGAATCATGCTCAATATCAACCTTGGCAGCATCAACTCGCCAAGAAGGACGACTAGAAATGATACTCTTTTCAACAGACTCAAGAAATTCTCTTGACACTAGCACGTGGGTCTGCCAAATTCCAGAAGCACCAAGCTTATATTACTCAGAACATCAATTCACTCATCCTAAAGCACCAAATAAATTCGCAACACTTCTCCTAAACAGCCACACACAAACAGAAGCATGAATATATACCCCAGCATCGACCTGTGTGGGACCCAACAAAGGGCTGATAACATGCTTGCCATAAAGCTGCTTGGCTATTTCTCTGTTAGGAGAAGAAACAATTTCCTTCGTTTCTCTCCAAAGCAGCTTTTCTTTCTCTGTTAACTCTGACAAGTGATCCTGGGCCCCGCACCCTGAGCCCGAGGATCCATTCCCCTCTACCTTCTGTATCCTCATTACTTTCCCAATCTATTTTCAACAATGCATAAAATCAAGCATACATTTCACACACACACACACACACAAATAAAGAAAATAGCGTACAAAAGCGGGAGACGATCCAGTGTAGGCAAGGACAATATTGGCAGCACCCTCGCCTCTGTAGACCCAATCAGCCGCGTCCTTCTCCTTTAGTTTCACCTCCATATTTCTTTTCTTTTTTCTTTTTCCTTTTCGTATTGGTCAATTGAGATTCCGTCTGCAGCGATTCACGGCAGCAACATCAGATTACACCTCTCCGCATTGCATAAATCGAACGGCTAACGAAAAACCAAAGAAACCGAGAGGAAAGATGGTACCTTTTAGGAGAAGTCTTGAAAGTCGCTCACAACTGATCAAGATTTCCAGACTCCCGGTGCTCTTCATCAAAAGCTTCGATGCATTGGTCGTAGGCAGTCTTCGCAACTGAAAGAACAAGGGCACAGTGATTGTGCTTGATGAAGAAGGCGGCCGTACATCTTTACTACTAAAAGCTGCGAATAGGCTCTGGACAAAAGACCAAACTGAGCATGGAAAGTGTTTCTTGGGCCTTATGAGCTTAGCTGCCAATTAAACTTGCAGCCGTGCCCACTGACGAAGTTGGGCCTACGTTCTGGGCTCGGAAAGGATCTCCTGGCCTTGTTATTCAGGCGGAAAATAAAGGCCACAACTGGGGGCCCAACGTTGTCAATTTGTTGATTAATTATTTGAATTTGCAACTTGTTCGGTGCAGATAACGTTACAAGCAATGCGCATGGATGCTGATGCGCGCGCATAGAGGACGGTAAAAAGCTTGGAGATAACGTAACCAAATACCGCCATGCTTGCGTTTCCCCCTTGGGTTTCCCTGGACTAAATAATAATAATTTAATTGATATTTTTAATATTTTTTAATTAAGTTTATTTAATTTTTTTAATTATTGATTATTATTATTAATTAATTATTATTATTAATTTTATTGTTAATAAATAAAATAAAATAACGATATTTTGTTAAATTAATATTATTTTTTATAAATAATTATCAAAATAAATAATTAAGATATTTATTTATAATTAAAAAATTAAGTCAAATATTATTTATCAATTAATATTACATCTCTTTGATCTGTTATCTATTCATCTTTTTATTTACAAATCACAACTTATTTCGATTTACTTTTTAACAAAATACATTCATTTCTTATTATTAGTCTCTATAATTTTTTTTTTAATGTTTTCTTTGTCAAAAAAAAAAAAGTTTTTTTTCACCTATTTCATTTCTATACTTGCCAGGCTCTATCTTTCTTTTTCATAAAAATGGGCTGATCTGTAGCTCAAAACTAGTGTTTTTTTTTTTTTTTTAACTATTTTTCCAGAGTTGTATCAAAAAACAATAATTTTTAAAAAATTTTATCAAATATCTAACATCTTTTTTTTTTTTTAAGCTTGATAACGACAACACTCCCTAAATAGTAAAAACAAACATCCTTTCAAATATATTTACATGGCATTGGGTTGTCATATTTATAGTTTTAAAAATTGAATTCGTTTAGTGGCTGAATCGGTAAATTGGTGATGCGAAGTTTCAATGGGTTTGATTATTTTATATAACTAAAAAAGAAAGTGACCCATAAAAAACACTCAATTGAGTTCACTTAAATGGTCAGAATTGACTGAGTTTTTGTTAAAATTTGTAATTCTTATTTCAATTTTAAAAAAGTTATATATAATTATATTTATGTATTAATAATATATGCACATATATACTTAAATTTAATTTTAATAATATTTTATTTATTTTTATATAATGTAAAAGTATTCTTTTTTTTTTTTTTTTAAGAATTGACCTATTAATTTGATCGCTGCAGACTCTTTTCCAAATTAAGGTCCAGCACAATAGATACAGAAAATTGTGAAATTTTCGTTCAAACTAAAATGATTAAAAAACCTTTTTCTAAGATAAATAGATATGGAGATTTATTAGATCTTGTGCATTATGATATTTGTGAATTAAATGGTCTATTAACTAGAGGAAGAAATAAATAATTTATTACATTCATGAATGATTCTTCTAGATATGGATTTGGCATTCTAGATGTTAAGGCAACACAGGAATCTGCAGAAGAGCATCTGACGAAAGAGGCTCTGTTTTCCTCGTTAGAAACTTCAGCTTCCATTTTGAGTCCTGCGATTGTTGAAGATAACCGTGCCACAGATGTTGTTGGGGTTGCCTCCGGCACTAAATCCGAGTTTCTTACTGGAGAAGGTGAAAGTAACTTGGATAGTAAGGCTGTTCTGCAGCAACTTGGCACATCTGCAAATGACTTTTCACTTGACTCAAGCAGCCAGACAGAGAGCGTGGAAGGTCATTGGGGTTCTGTTTCAGGTACAATTGCAATGCAAGTTTCTGCATAGCATGGTAATATATGCTTTGAATATGGTTTTATTAGCCTCTCAATATCCTCCTACATTTCTATACACGTGTTTGTGGGAAAGTCGCCGAGACACCATGCTCAAAAAACCCCATCATTTTTGCCCCATGGACCAATATAGAAATCATAGTGTAACTATTGATTCAGTTTGGTCAGTTTGACTTTTTGGGTTCATGGGCCAGCGTCATGGAGCTTGTGCTGCAAAATGAGAGGCAACAATCACCTTTCATCCTGTAATACTGATCTTGTTTACTCCAAGCAAGATCTTCTGGCCTTGAAGGAGGAATTCTTACCTTAGCAATGAAGCTGGTCTGAAGGCGCTGTGACATGCATATAAAGAATTCAAACACTTGTTAACTATTTCTTCTGAGTATAAGGGTTCCTTTTTGATGTTGAAGAAGATCTGTAACACTTTGATGACAATAGGACCTCAATTTCATTCAGCATGTTGATTCTCCAATCGGCAAGCAACCTTTGGTGATGCCCCTTGTCTTGTAATGCTAATCTTTTGTGCTGTTCTATAAACTAGTCATAATTGCCTTTTTATTTCTGTTTTTTTTTTTTTTTTTTTTTATGAATCTGGCAGTCCTTTCAACCCAGTCAAATATAAAGCAGACGAAGTCAACTTGAAAGGGTCAACACTCTGACAAATCTGATATTTATGAGCCACCATCTTTCATGACACTGGTTGAACCTAGAGTTGGAATTCATCAGAAAGACCTTGCTTCTGAAGTCCAGATGACCCAGCACACACAGCAGGCAATAACTGCTTCTCTGGAACCTAACTGGTTCCCCTTTCTCACTAGCATTGTGAATGAGTCACAGGGGAGGAAAAAGAATAAAAAGATTATTGCCAAGGTCACAAACTGGAATGCTGGGAAACAAGCTCCTTTGAAGAGTCTTTTGCATGAAGCAAATGTAGAAACCAAATCCAAATTGCCCAATGCTACAGAAAACCAAGGTCCACTGGGGGAGAAAGATGGGAACCACGGCTAAAGATGATGGTGCTTCAGTGGCAACTGCGAGCTCTGTTATGACTCCTGAAGCCACCCATGCCGAGGCAACAAAGAGAGAGCCTGCCAAAGAATGGAATTCTCCAGCAAGATATCCTGCAGAAATAAAGAGAGAGAAGAAGAAAGTCAAGGGAAAGCCATACTGGCCACAATTTGTTTGCTGCTCATCTATCAGCTAGACGTCCAAGTATACTTTTGCCTTGTAGAGATATTGATGTATGCAGTGGTGGTATTACACTAAACTATTCTGTGCGAAGAATATGTTACTGAATTTGGGTCACTGTAGAAAAATGAACTTGCTTGATGATAACAATCAGATTGATTTCTCTTTGGTCGGTTCATATGTTGGTCGGATGGGAAACATTGTACGGACTGTTAGCGTGTTACACTAATATTCCATTTTGTTTCTTCGCAAGTTCGGAGCACATTTAGAATGGTATGAAGAAATAAAAGATTAAAACTCCGAACGATTTTATTCTATTGTTCCGGTGGTGAAGTTCAAAATTCTGACGTCCTCGATAAAATTGCAGGCAAATCTTTGAACTTATTTTACGGTGGCAAATGCTGGGAATAAAGAGATCGACACATACTTTAAGCATTCAAATTGTGTAAACTATAGAATGTATTTATGGACTGTAAGATTTAGTAGGGGGACTGTGCGGATAACCCCTCAAGTCAACTATAAAACGGTTTTTCAAATGAAGTTAAATTTTTGACGTGCACCTAAATTTTAAATGGTTCTAAGCGTTGCGTGTATTTAATCATTTCCTTCCATCAATGCTTTTTGGTGAAAACACAGGAATAAGATTGAATACACCCAAACCGCATGGCTTCCCCAAATCATAGTGCATCATTGTGCACCAGCAACACACTTCCTTACTGCACCTAATGTCAAATTAACGTTTATAATTGTCTATTTTTATGACTTTTCTTTGTTTTGTTCTGATCATCCATCTAATTTCTATGTCAACAAAATCAGCGTTTGATAATTTTGATGATTTTAATACAGCTAAACTACAGCACTGGACAGAATGTATGAGCAGAAACATGGACAACCGCTCGAGTCATCCTCGACAGTGGGAGTCCAGAAACATTTCTAATTCTTCTAACAGTCTCTTTTTCCTAGTTTGAGAGACTCCTGAGACCATGTCTGGAGACATCCCAGATGACATCAGGTGAGTCAGATGGAATCGGAACTTTCCCAAATCGTCTTTTATGATGCCCTTCTTCTTTACATAGTCGTCTCCACTGTCATTTTGATTCTCTTCAGTGTAAATTCGCTTCCTGCATTCCTATATAAATAGAGAAAACCATTGGTTTGCTGTCAGATTTCTGAGTCCCTTGAACCGCACAATTGGACATTACTATGTTCAATCATGAAGGAACATAAATTGACAAACTTCCACAATTGCTCCTTGTGAGTAGTATTGCATCCATAGTGGCATTCAAAGAAAATTTAAGAACATGGAGGAATGTGATACCTGCAGAACCTGATTAAAGCTAGCTTCTTGCTCAGCCTTCAGCAACTGGGAGCCTCGAAGCTCTTGAAATAGAAGCAACAACTCAATGCTGACATTACTAGGTGTAAGGTTCTTAATTATACCAGAAATACAGGTATCATCAAACACAGTGCTTATCCAGCTAGGGTGCTTCTGGAGCTTTAGCAATGCAACTGCTAATTGAACAGCTGGCTTGTGATGCTTAAGGAATGCTTTAGATGCTAAACATGGCACAGACAGAGACATCACTACTTCTTCAACAATCAACCTGTACCAAGTGTCTTCTGTAGTGGCTCTTGTCTCTTTCCCGTCCAGCTTTTCCCACCCTAAAATCATTGATAGGCAGAGGCCACAGTTCATAGACACTTTAAGGTCACTATAAAATACCAAGCCTTCAAATATAGCTATGATGGACCTTAAGGAGCCCAAGGGGCATCTTAATCCCTCTTGCATTCTCTTTCTCTGTTCTGACAAGTTTGTAATGAACTCCAGCAGGCAATATGAAGCAACAAGCTTGACTGAGGCAGACCCAAAATGCATTAGCCGACACAGATCATGACAAGAAATGCTGATCATGGAAAGAGGCTGCATCATCGCTGGTGATTTAAGTAAATTTTGCCAAACCACATCCCCAGCAAGAGAATCCTGTGAACTGAGACAACAAAAGATTGTCACAGCCTGAATTTTATGCAGTTATATTTAAAACGGAAGTTACCTTTTTAAAGAGAAATAGTAGAGTAAAAGCACAAAAATCAGATTTTCTCCAAGACTCGTTCCCTCATCATAATCAACCAAAGCAGGTCCTTTTGAACAAGCCTCCTGGATGACACTAATGACTGCAGATGCCAGAGAACTACTGAAGAGTATTGTTTTTGATGCTTGTAACAACACTCTGTTGCTGGATTTGTGCAAAATCAAGCAAAAGAGTGCAATCATTCGTAAACCTTCATCAGACAAGCCTTTTGGAGCCATTGTTGGGGTCATGCAGCCAATTAACTGCCAATAAGATAGATAGTCCAATCAGTGTCCTTGATTTAAAAGCACATTCAGATGATACAGTTCAAAGTAGCACCTTAATGGTCACTGCAAGCCAAGCTTCCTCATCATAAAGCGCTTCAGGATGTACTGAACACAAAGTGTTAAACATTAAAACTGAGAGTGGCATGGAAATCTCAGGGGAAGAAGAATGACTGGCATTATAACAAAGAGTTTGGATTGCATTGCCAAGGCCATTCAAACATAGTTGATCTGATGCAGCTGGAGAAATATTAATTACTGATGTCAAGAGATTCAGTACTGACAAAATGTCATTCTCTTCGCCATCTTCCTCTGCAAGCTGTATCAATAAGCATGTCAAAAGCCTAGCCACATAGTTATCTCCCAATGTTGCTAACTCTGCAATCATTTGCATGCTTATAATCTGAGCATGTTCCCCATGGCCAATGACCAGGGTCCCATTTGACCTACCCCTGCAAAATTTCAGGATTTGGTAACTCAATAGCTGACTGATATTCTCCTGTTGAAACAACCATTTCAGAGACATAAAATGAACCCTTGAACAAAGCAAATCCCAGTCATTTTCATTGGCTACATGAAAGAGGATCTCTTCAGCTTCAGAACTGTAGGAGACTTTGTAGTACATCTGGTTGAAACCTCGATAAAAACCATACAGATTTACAAGTTGTACTATGGTGAATGAAGGAGTGGTCCCACATAAGAAATCTCTACCATTGAGAAGAACATATTGTTCTAGGGATGCCAACAGGGACCTTTCATCAGCAAACCTGAGGAGTAAACATCAAGAGTGTGAAGAACAGAATAATCAAACACTAAAGGCTAATGGAGTGATTATGCACCATATGTAAAACTGGCAAAGGCATCAAAACAAATGAAATCAGGAGCTTAATCACCTGTCATCATATAAAGAACTAGCATGTAAAAGCACCAAAACTGCCGATTGACAATAACACAACAATTTATCTTGGGAATTTCTCTGCCCAAGCAGAAACAGCAAATCCATGGGATCAGTTGGAAGATCTGAGGCAGCATCTCTAATAGGACGTCCAGAGTCATTTCCCAAAAGAACATCCACAAGTGAACTTAGCATTTGGTATATTCTCATTTTCATCCTCTCTGTGGGGAATAATCCTAGCCATCCGAATGATAAACTGAACCAAGCAGATGTAACCAGTATATTTGCAAATTGTTTTGCTTGGATATAAGAATCATGAGAAAGTATATAGCTGAAGTTTTCCACTATCCCCAGGACAATTTCCTCATCCACTTCATTGATGGCTGTTGTAATCCAAGGTAACAAATGCAATGTGCATATGTCCACAACACAATTTCGTAGTTCAACAACACTAGAGTCATTATTGGAAACCTCCTTACAACTATAGTGATATGCCTCTTTAAGTAGAAACAAAGCATGCAAAAGTTGACTGGAATATTTTCCAGAGGTATTTAGGCAAGCTAAGGTGGCATGCTTTGTTGCTTCTTGGATTGATGTAATAAGGTTAGAAGTCCCATGGAAAGATGGGGATTCTAAAAGAGCCACAAAGATTGAGCAAGCTATTGTGAATGTCTCTGGAGGCATGCCTCCCACCCCATTGGTATGCCTATAAAGCATCCTGGTCAAAATGAGAACCAACTCCTCAACACGGGAAGAAGATACTATTCCAGGACAATCAGAAATGCCTTTCCATATGAGCTCCATGGTTTGGTGCTGAACAGAATGTGAAGGAAGTTCCGCCATGTAATTCAATACTGGAATTAAAGTAGAGAATCCAACAACAAGCCTTTCCGTGAAGCCTTTCTCTGCCATGGAAAATAGATGAAGAACCAGAATGCACGAGTTGACAACAGGATCCTTGCATTCTGCTCAGAAAGGAAAGAAAAACTCAGCCACAGTATTAGACAGCATAGAACGAAGGAATGATTCCTTCACTTGGCAGGAATTGGTAATGCAAAATTGCAGAGCCAAAGACTGGAAAAGAATGAACAAGAGTTGGCTGTCAAATATTACAGAATGTTCTCACTACAGTGAAATCTATTTGGCTCTTTCTATTGTTGTACAGGCAAATTCAATTACCTGTCAGTCTTACTATTTCAAATACATAGTCCAAAATGTTTTCTTTGATCAATGTTTGAAGCCTTTTCCCTGGAGCAGCTCCATCCCTCGACAAATAATGAAAAATCAGATCTAGAGTGCTGATCTGAATTTGCCTGTCTGATGAAAGCAGTGGACCTTTGATGGCCTCTGCAAATAAGAGATTGAGAGGAGGCCCATCTACTCCATCATGTGTCATTTGCATTAAGTTATCTGCTTTGTTGGAACTCATGCTACTTATGCCATTTGCAGATGCATCCTCAAAATACTCTTTTCGAGTGAAGGCAGCCAAAAGTGCTAGGCAAGAATAAAATTAACTAAGTAACAAAAGGAAAGATAAATATGGAGATGAGGTGCATCTAATAGCTGGTCAGTGTTGGAATTATTATATGCTCTTGGCCCCTTTTTATATAGGCTTCTGCCAAAGCAGGTCAAAAATTCAAGAAAGAAAACAAACCTACACAATTCTGGCGAACAGTATCATCTTGGGTCTTAATGAGGGCCTCCAATGACAGACGTAACAGTTTAGGACAAGAATCAAACAGAGCGTCAGCAGCTCCATCGCCGTCATTAGTTGCGCATTGGAGGACTGACAATTTGTATAGAATAAAAAGGATTTCGCCTCGTATTTCCTCACTGCAAAAATTAAAGGAGCAAGAACACATAATCCGCTCACAGAGAAGAAAAATTTTTTAATTTCCGGATTAAGAATTTGCTCGATTTTTCAATTACCTTGGCAACTGAAGACCCGTGACAAGATTGGATAGAAGTCCATCTTTGTCCTTGATTTGAGCATAGGGATTTTTTGTGTGACAGTCCAATAGAATCCCAAAGCAGTGGAGCTGCACTTGATTAAGTCAGATCGTTTTCATTTATGAAGCCCTTAAAAACTTGCATAAAAGAAAGGCAAAAAAAAAATCTAAGTGAAGAATTAGAAGAACAAACATTACCATGTAAACCTGCCTGCGGCTCCAGGACAGGTCGCCCGACGAGATGCAATTGGCGACTCTCATGACAAATTCGTCGCAGACGGAGGCGTCTCCGACGGTGCACAGAGCTGTGATGATGTGGATGATCTGGCAAGCGATTGGCTCGTCGTCGAACAGGGAAAGTGCCTGGACGAGAGGGGAGACCAGCAGGTGAGTATGAAAAGACAAAAGCGAGCGGAGGAAGTGAGGGTCGGAGACGGCGATGGAGAGCTGTGAGAGTGCGTAGGAGACGTGGAAGGTGGGGGCGTGTGGGCTGGTAATGAGGTTCGAGAAACACAAGAGGCAGATTGAGCCTCCCTGCTGGGTTTGGATCGAGAGCGTGGATCTGTGGCCTTGACTGCATTGTGGCTGTGATATTCCTCCTCCGCTTTCTTCTTCTTCGATGAGGCAGCCGTCGGCAGCCGAGCCCGGTGGTTGTGAGTCAGCTAAGCACGTGTACATGGCGGCAAATAGAGGAGATCGCCGGGGAGCGTTGCAGAGTTCAAATACTTGAGCGCGCGCGAGAGATTGGAATTTGAAATTGGGATTTACTTATTTTATAATCCGATTTTCTTTTTTTTTTTTTCAAGTTGAATAATAGTTTAACCAATCAAATAATTTATGAAAGCCTATGGAACAGAACCGAACCGACCCGACCCGACCCGACCCAATTGTTCTAGTGATTAAAAAAGCATACTAGAACAAGAGAAAGAAATATTAAGAGTGATTTTCTAAAACCCCAATTTGTTCAATGCGGTGACCCCTTTTGCTCAATTCCTTTCACGCAGGGGTCGCCCGTCAGCAAGATCATCAGCAAAAGGGTAACAGTGAAAAGAATCTAACAACAACGTTAGACGATCCCAATAAAATTAAGAACTAAAACCTAATAATCAGTGAAGAATTTTGAAAGATGTCGGAGATGGCGAACACAGATCCGGAAGGGATCGATGGAGTCCGGATGACGTGGAACGCCTGGCCTCGAACGAAGGTCGATGCCAGCAAGTGCGTAATCCCCCTCGCCGCCTGCATTTCCCCGATCCGCCAGCATCCCGACGTTCCTACGCTCCCTTACGCGCCTCTCCGCTGCAAGACCTGCTCTGCAGTCCTCAGCCCCTTCGCGCGCGTCGATTTCGCCGCCAAGATCTGGAACTGTCCTTTCTGTTACCAGCGTAGCCATTTCCCGCCCCACTATTCCATGATCTCTGAGACCAACGTCCCCGCCGAGCTCTACCCGCAGTACACCACAGTGCAGTACACGCTCCCCAACCCCAACGTCAATCCCACCAACCCAGCCTACGTCGATGCCGAACCGTCGACTGCTTCCCCTGTTTTCGTCTTTGTGCTTGACACATGCATGATCGAGGAGGAGTTTGGATTCGTGAAATCGGCGTTGAAACGTGCGATCGGGCTGTTGCCCGAAAAGGCGCTTGTCGGGTTTGTTTCGTTTGGGACACAAGCGCACGTTCACGAGCTGGGGTTTTCAGAGATGTCAAAGGTTTATGTATTTAGGGGTAATAAAGAGATCTCAGAGGATCAGATTATGGAGCAATTGGGGCTCGGGGTTGCAGGGGGCCGAAGAGTTCCTGCTGCAGGATACCAACAGAAAAGGATGCTGCAAAATGGGTTTCCAAGTTCAGGTGTGACCCGATTCTTGCTGCCGGCATCTGAGTGCGAATATACGCTCAATTCGGTGTGTGCTTAGTTAGCTTTTTTTTGGTTTCTTTGGAATTGTAGATGCTTGTTTGATATGTATTTTACTTGTTTGATTGAGGCTTATTCCTTTATTTTAGCTTTTGGATGAATTGCAAACGGATCAATGGTCAGTTACTCCTGGAAGTCGTGCTTCCAGGTGCACAGGAGTGGCATTGAGCGTAGCAGCGGGATTGGTTGGAGCTTGTTTGCCAGGGATAGGGGCTAGAATTATAGCTCTAGTTGGTGGTCCATGCACAGAAGGGCCTGGCACGGTAATAATGCCTTTTAAATCATATATACAATATATATTCCCCTCTTCATTGAATTCACTGTGTTATCTGCCTTGTTCTTCACAGTGTATTGGCATAAGTAGTGCCTCTTGGCATCTAAGTTTCTCATTGTAGTTTTCACTTTTCATGTCTCTTAATGCCTGTTCATGAGTTAAACTGTTAGTAAAACACCCATTCTTGGAAAGATAGCTACTTTATTTAACTTTGTGTAGGATTTATTGCTCCAGTTTATAAAATGCATTGGAGTTCTTTTCTGATGTCTTGTCTTTCATGATAGTTCTACCTATTGAATGTTGGAATGAAGTTTCCTGAGTTAAAAACCAATGGTGCTCAGGACACTAAAGCATGGTATAAGTGCTGCTTTGCAATGGTTTCTCTCTCTTTGTTTGGTTGGGAGCTCCTAATGGGATCAACTTTTAGTGGTCTCATCTATTTCAAATTTAGTCATAAATTCTGTGGCAGATTTTTTTGGGTTCGCCAGCATTCAGTCACTGTAGTGACATGTTGATTGTCTGCATTTTTTTTGACGCATTTAAGATCTTCTAATCTCCTATAATGCATTCTCGAAAATGGATCATATGCCATTGTGGTTCCATTTTCCACCTATTTTGATTGAATCATCTCCAGACATATGACCTGACCCTAGCATTGTGTTGGACTGAAAAATTAAACTCAATTTGAAGCGTAGTGTAGCAAATCCTAGACTAAAGTTGAGCAACATATGCATGGCTTCTCATACAGGAAATGCTGATGCTTTCACTTTTTATCTTATACATCACAGCTACAAAGATGTTGATTATTTTTATGTTTTGCAGATCATATCAAAAGACTTGTCTGATCCAGTGCGTTCCCATAAGGATCTTGATAAGGATGCAGCACCATATTTTAAGAAAGCTGTCAAATTTTATGATAACCTTGCAAAGCAGCTTGTCAGCCAGTGTCATGTGCTGGACATCTTTGCATCTGCGCTTGATCAGGTTTCTTACCCAGCTTTTCCTGTAATGCCCTATGAATATCTGGGGTAATACTAATTAACTGGCCTGCCTAATACTGCAGTGGGATAGAAGCAGGCAAATTAGAAGGGGGTGGGTTTATATATAATTGATATATATATATATATATATATATATATGTATTTTGTTTTACAATATTAAGTGCTTTTAATTGAATCAGTCTTTGTTGAACTAAGCCCCAGGTAAATATCTATCATTGGAATCAATCTCCATCAACCTCTAGAATATACGCATATAACTTAGGAACTTGGAATAAGCAAAACCTAATGACATGAATTTTAAAATGCCAAAATCCAGTGTAAATACTCATTAGATTTTATAGGCTTGATATATGCAATGACATTGATGCATACAAGGTTAAAAAATTGGATTGACCACTTTGGGTTTTGAACACTTTTGGATTTTGGAACAAACTTGTTTTGAAAATTTTAAAGATTGGAAATGAAATTGGCTGAACATTAATTAGAATAGATTCAATTCCTAAGTTGGCATATGTTCTATATTTAATATCTTTTGGACACAAGCTTATGTTGTTGTCAAAATTAGAGGTTCAAGTGTACGTATTAGGGTTGTCATTGGTTGAAACCAATTGTTCTTCAAATCTTTGCTCACTTATTCCATTTGGGAAAACAATTAAAGTTTTCTCAAATAATGACATATGTTTTTCTATAATACACTCAATCATTTTTAATATGCCAGTGTTGTGGACTTTTAGGTTGGGGTTGCAGAAATGAAGGTTGCAGTGGAAAGAACTGGTGGCCTTGTTGTCCTGGCAGAAAGTTTTGGACATTCTGTATTTAAGAACTCTTTCAAGCGTGTATTTGAAGATGGGGAACAATCTCTCAGCCTCTGTTTCAAGTGAGTGTATCATAATCATATCATAGATTTGGTGAATGTTGTTTTTTTTGTTATCTTTATTTGTGTTTCTGCATAATTCAAATAATTGATGATAGCTTGTATTGCTGAGTTTACCCTTTTACTATCCCACTCATAACTATTTGGTTGTTTTGCCTCTGTTAGGCAATCTTCCTGAAAAAGGCCTTCCTTGAGATTATATGTTGCAAGTAATGGTTACTTTCATGTGAGAAACACCCTTACTTTCTCCCCTTCCTCATGCTCTGCTCCCTTTCTCCACATGAAAGTTTGTGTTATGTGTCCTCCTCTCTGTACAAGTGTATGTTAATATCCTTTTTATCCTGTTTGAAATGCATGGCATATAGGAAGACTTTTACCCCCAGAATTTGCTCACACTATATTGTTACAAGGGGTTGTACTTGTATAGGTGAAAGGTAAAAGTGGAGGCTATTGGTTATTTTGCTTCACAAGTAACAGGTGTGTTGTTGGATTATTATTTTAATCAGAGACCATACAAGTCTATCAATGTGGGGAATTAGTCACCAATTTCTTTCATTGATGATTGATTTGAATTTAATGTGCAAAATGTTGTACTGAATTCTACAGTGATGAGCTTTGAATTTTGCATGGAAATGCCTTTGTTCATTTGTCTCTGCATACCAGTGCTGCACAGGCATGGAGAGAGATTCATGCTCTGATTGTTTCTATATATTTTATTGCTTTGGACCATTCTCTGGCAGTGATATGATTTCTTGTCCATTCACAGCGGAACTCTTGACATCAACTGTTCAAAGGACATCAAAATTCAGGGGATCATTGGACCTTGCACGTCTATGGAGAGGGTTGGAATATCTTCCATTATATGACCTTTATTTTTGCTGTTTCAATTAACTCAGCATTTGAAATTTCAACACTTCTTCTCAATTGTTTTGCACTATTCTTTTCCTGCTTGATGTGATGATATCATATTGGATTATACTTCATTGTGTAGGAGTTGACTTTGTGACTTCGCTTAATTACTGCCTTGCAGAAAGGGCCTAATGTTGCTGATACAGTGATTGGAGAGGGGAATACCACGGCTTGGAAGATGTGTAGTCTTGACAAGAGTACTTGTTTGACTGTCTTCTTTGATCTCTCATCAAGTGAAAAGTCAGCTGCACATGGAACCATAAATCCACAGTTATACTTACAGTTCCTTACTAGGTGTGCTGGATGATGACAGACACTCTCCTAAAAAATATCTGTACCTTTTCTTTTTCCACAGAACTAGCTGGATCCACTTCTACTGTCTACATTTTTATCAGACTCTGACAAACTTAATTTTGTTTGAGTGCAGTTGTCAAAATCCTCAAGGTCATACACTACTTCGGGTTACAACTATTACAAGAAGATGGGTAGATAGTGCAGTCACCTCAGAGGTTGGTCCTTTGTTTCTTTGCCATATTCTGGCATATTTGATAAGGGCTGCCAAGTAATGGATATATCTTTACTTTCCATATTGTTGAATATGGTCTATCAGAAGATCAATAATTTACCCCCTTTTCACTCTCAACAGGATTTAAGCCTTCATTTTCTTAAATAAGCCCCAAAACATCAGTTAGTGAGGAGTATCAGTGTCTCATTGAAGTGATTGGACTAGCATTTTGGAAATAAGAAATAAATAACAAGAAAAGCAGGCATTCATAAGGAAAGCCAAAAAATAGCCAACATTTGGAGCACACATATTATATATAGGATGGATGATAGGTGTCGCAATGAGATTACTTATGATGGGATATATGTTGTGTGTGTGTGTGTGAGAGAGAGAGAGTGTGTGAGAGAGAGAGAGGGGGAGGGTAAAGAAATGAACTGTTATTATTCAGTTTTTTACTAATTCATGAGTATCAGGGCTATAGAAGTTGTGTGCCTGTAGCATCTTCTTCTTGTTTGAGGGATTATTACTTTCATTGTCTTTGTTCTTGTTTTTATTACTCTTATTTTGCTTTTTGTGGTTTGGTGCTGTCTTTCATTGTCCGTTGCTCAGCAGGGTTTTAAATTTTAAGAAAGCTTGTTCTTCTTTGTAAAAGAAAGTCTCAAATTCTTAGTTTGTGCAAAGATGGTATAAAATTCCAGTTATGTGGCCTTTGTGGCTGCTTAGGCTCCTATTATCTTATGATTAGGGCCTGAAATGCTTGATTTTTCATGTGTTATGTATCATTTATTATACTTGTGCCAATGAATGAAAGTTCAGTTCCTCTTGCTCTCTATCAGTCCACTATGGCAATGGGACATGATTTTATCTCCTTCATCTGATTTACTTAGTTTGGATTTTTTTATTTAAGCAAGTAGCCAAGTCTGACATGGAAGAATATTACTTTTGCAGGAATTAGTACAGGGTTTTGACCAAGAGACTGCTGCCGTTGTAATGGCAAGATTAGCTTCCCTCAAAATGGAGATAGAGGTCCTTCTCATTTTTCACAAGTCATTTCTGGCTTCTGACTTTGTTTATGTTTCTAACATACATGCTTTTCGTGGTTGCTCCACCTCTTTATTCTTATTGCTGGAATGAAGGAGATCTTTTTATCATGGAAATGCTAATTTCATTGCCTAACTATTTGGCTAACTGCTGTTATTTAAATTGACGGTTCATAAGATTATCTGATTTGACATAGAGTTATACCTGATTGCTTTGTCACTGTTACATATTATATCATATCTGTTTTTTTATTCCACTGTAATGAAGATATTTTGATTTAGGCTTTTGTTGTATTATTTTGATTATGTATGTTGTCTCTCTCTCAATGGTTTCTGCAACAGGAAGGTTTTGATGCCACTCGGTGGTTAGACCGGAATCTCATTCGTCTTTGTTCCAAATTTGGTGATTACAGAAAGGATGATCCAACGTCCTTTACATTGAACCCATGTTTTTCATTGTTCCCTCAGTTTATGTTTAATCTCAGGCGATCACAATTTGTACAGGTAAGCTGTGCTGTCCACTCCCTCCTCCTTCCCCTCCCCAAAAAATAAAAAATAAAAAATAAAAAAATAAATCTCATGGGATTTTCATTCATGTTCTCCATGTGATCTGTTCTCTATTTGCTAATCACAGGTTTTTAACAACAGCCCAGATGAGACAGCTTATTTCCGCATGTTGTTGAACCGGGAAAACATTACCAATGCTGCTGTCATGATTCAGCCATCACTAATATCATATTCATTTAATTCCTTGCCACAACCTTCATTGTTGGATGTGGCTTCCATTGCAGCTGACCGAATCCTCTTGCTGGATTCCTACTTTAGTGTTGTCATTTTCCATGGAATGACAATAGCACAGTGGCGTAACATGGGCTACCAGAATCAGCCAGAGCACCAAGTATGTATTCTTTTTTTCTTGGTATATTGATAGGTATAAGCATTTATACTGGTTAGCTTATTTTCCCTCACAAATGTATGTACAATATCACCTACAAGATCCTGCATATCTATGTAAAAGAAGAAATAAAAGTGGCTTAATTGTACAATAATGAATTTAATAGTTGGGCTGGCACAGCAGATACAAAGTGTGCCTGACATCACTATGCCTTATTCTTTTATATCCCATCACTTCTTCAAGCTATCTCTGTTAAGAAAATGCTTATGACTGTGTCAGCTAGAAGACAGTCTTATGATCGTTATCCTATGTATGCATGGGGGATGAAAACTTTGGAGTTTATTCTGTTGCCTTTCCCACCCCTTTCTCTTGATACTTTGAATCATAAAACCTCTAATTTATCACAGATAAGAAGTAGCTACTTCCTGTGGCTTGAGTGGTGCCTCTTACCCTCGTGGTACAGGGAAAATGTCTATGATTCCAGTTGAACTTGGACCTTTAAATAATCCTTTTTGATGTAAAGAATAGAAGTATAACTGATCACTGAAAAATTTTAGCTGTTGCCTTGAGCACTCTGACAGTCTGTAAGATATTGCACGTGCCAGCAATGAAAGTCAACCACTACCAGATGGTAGGCAAATAGTTTTGATGAACTATATTATGTGGCTGTTTACATGGAGTTGCTCTTTACTTTATTACTTTGGCCAACTATGTGTTGTTATGCATCATGATTGTATCAATCTCTTTTGCTTTTCACAGGTAATCCTCTAACCCCCCACCTTCTCCCTTTTTCCCAAACAGGCATTTGCACAGCTATTACAAGCACCACAAGATGATGCAAACATGATCATTCAGGATCGTTTCCCGGTTCCTAGACTGGTGTTATGTGATCAGCATGGATCTCAGGTCAGTTAATTTTACTGCATTTGATTTCTTGAGCTACTTTGTTGCTATAAATTGTCCCTTTTGCTTGGCTTTTCCTTCCTTAGAACTAATCCATTGCCAGAAAACAGCAGAATAATGTTACCGATTGTTCAAAGAACTCAAAACAAAATTCCTTTGCCTCTAAAAACAGAGGACAAAAATGATAGCCGAGTACATGTTCAGATCTCCCAGTAGGCATTTCCATAATGTTATATAACATATAGGATAGAAAATTTCTTATTTCATCCCCTCTTCTGGATGGTAATGTTGATGATCTGAATTTCATGACATCAGATTCTTTTTCCTAAAAGTGAAATGATATTCTGCAATTGACAGATTATATAAGCAGTTGCTTGTGTGTAGTGGAAATGATTGTTTGTTACTGAAACAATTCTGGAGAATTAATATGTTGTTTCTAAATAACTTACTCGGGTCATCATCATCTCATGTCATGCTGAGCAGGCAAGGTTCTTATTGGCGAAGTTGAACCCTTCAGCTACATATAACAATGCCCATGAGATCACCACTGGATCAGATGTGATATTTACAGATGATGTGAGCCTTCAAGTATTCTTCGAGCATCTTCAGAGGCTAGCTGTGCAGTCTTGATGATAGAATCTTGTAGGTTTTGACAGTGGGAAGACCGGAAATGTCCTCAGTTGCGAGTTTTTGTTATCTCCTCGTCCATTCTTCTGTTCCATTTGGTGTCCTTTTACTTTATTTCCATTGCTTTGAAGAAAGATGGGTCGGACCCCATATTCTATGTGCAAAATAAGGAGAGCATATGTCATTTTTTTGGGGTGCTGGGAGGTACTTGATCCCTGGAAACAAGGACGGACTCAAAAGGGTCAGTTCAGAAATTATGTGGAAAGAAAGGCATTTGGGAATGTGCGCTAAGCGGAATAAAGGCAGTGAGCAACATATTTTCACACAGGATTTTGTTTTTTTTTTTTTTTTTTTCCTACTTTTGTACGCCTGGGGCAGATTTGAATGCGTATCGAGGTTAAATTATATACTTGCTAGGGCTTAATTGTCGGAGGCCAGAAAGTTCAAGAAATCCGAGACTTCCATTCTTTTTAATTCTTTGCTCTATGTCAAATAAACTACGCCTACCCTTTCAGTTCCGACTGCCCTTTCTCTCCCCTTTCTCTTTATCTTCGTATCTCTTCTGTCACAAAAACGCGCTTAACATTGTCAATTCGTTGGGACACTGGGAAACAGCTTACGTTCGTTGCAAGCGCCTATTCTGGAAACATAATCTCAAGCGAATTTAATGAATAGATGCCGTGTTTACTGGGAAGGGCCTGAAAAGTTTCTCCAGTGGCTGATTTTCTCGTCTTCGTCGCATCCGGACAGGAGCCTGAATCACAGTTCCTGACAAACTCGCTCGGGGGGGGGGGGTGTGCACTAGTTGTTCCTGGATGGTATCTGTGTGGGCTGTCCGCCCAGCTAGGCTGGGTTTTACCCTCCTTTGATTACTCAAAAATAACAAATAAAAAGTAATAGACTCCCTGATAAAAACTTGGAAGCTGCGAGAGTAAGAGTACAAGACCACAAACATTGAAGAACCATTTTGGTTTTGGGTAGAGCAAAAAGAACGACGTACGTATGGGGCATTTTTGTTGTACGAAATGTTCGCTTGCAATTTGTTCAGGAGTTATTTTTGAACGGTAAGAGATTCAACTTTACAGTAGCACAAAATTTACGTTGTCATTTTTTTTTATTTCCAAAATGTAATTTTACCTTCAAAACATTGGACCTTTAAAATGGGGTGGAAGACGGCTATCCAAGCCATTTAACATCTGATTTGCACTTTACTCGGCAGGCAAGTCACTGCTGTTACTCCATTTCGTGTTGGATGAAAAACCTATTACTAATTGTGACAAGATGGTGGTCTTGCATTTAACATATTATTTTTGCCTATTTGAGAAATGGATAGTAAAAGTCACAAACTTTGCTTCTTCTTTTTTTCTTTTTTTTTGGTTTTTTTTGGGGCCGAAACATAACCAGTATGGTATTGTTGGCGTTTCTTTTATACGTTGTTTTTAAAGAACGTTCTGCTTGTGAGAACAAAAGAAAATAATTTGACACCCTTAGCTTCTAGAAATTGGTCTTTATTGTGTGAAACACGACGTACGTCTTCACCTTTCAAGATCAAAAAGTAAAGAAGACTTACAAAAGTAGTCAAACTAGGTCCCATCTAAAAATTTTCAAATCGTTATTAGACAAATCAGTTTGTAGGTAAGAGAAAACAAGAGCAAGTGGCTTGAAGGAGAGAAGACAAATTTCTATATTTCCAAACGAATTTTGTAATATATATAATAAATAAAAAGCGGCAATAGCTTTAGGAGCTCAGCCGCTGACTTATACGATGAGTTAGTGCATGGGCCTTTTAACCAGACAAGAGGTAAGAGTGGCTTAGTTCGAATATTACAGAATGATTGAAACAACATAAATTTACACGGATCATTCTGCGGGAAATTTTAGCCCATTTGGAGCCCAATCTAGGCTCTTGAACAACGAAGCCCAGACCAGCCACCCAAACGGGAGCAACGGCCTATACCAGCTGAAAAAAGAGAGCAGAAGAGACTTCTGGAACCATCTGGAGTCACATATATAGAGAGACAGAGAGAGAGAGAGGAGAGACCGTTAAGATTTGATTTTCATTTTGGAACCCTCTCGGTGCCAAACTAACAAAAGTAGCGCCGCTCGCGCTCCCTCCCCCCCCCACTCCCTTTTGTTCGCACACTATAAATACATCGGTACTAACAATGGTAAACCCAAAAGAATCGATCAAGAACAGTTGGCTGTTCGCGAGCAAGATTTCCAGTTTTCTTGCCAGTTGTTAATAATTGGTGAAGATATTTATTTAGTGTGGTTCTGGTTGAGAGATGGAGATGGAGATGGATGAGAATTTCGAGCTCCCAAGTGGAGACGAAATGATGTACAACGACGGTGAGAAGTCTGCAATGAAGGTTGGGGAGGAGAAGGAAATTGGTAAGAATGGGCTCAAGAAAAAGCTCCTTAAAGAAGGGGAAGGCGAAGGATGGGAGACTCCCTCTACTGGCGACGAAGTTGAAGGTACTCGCTGATACTATTACGACGAACAGTACTCCTTTTCTTCTTTTTCTTCTTCTTCTTCTTCTTCTAATACAACGCCTTTTCAATGCAGTGCATTATACTGGTACGCTGCTTGATGGAACTCAGTTCGATTCCAGTCGAGATAGGGGAACACCATTCAAATTCAAGCTTGGTCAAGGTAATTTTTTCTCTTATTTGGTCTTATTGAATTTTTTATTTTTGGGTTTCGGCTGTTTTGATTAAGCTACTAAACGTTCCATCTAAGTTATTAGACGTTGCGTGTATGCAATTGGAGTGAAGAAAATGCTTGTGGTTTAACGTGACACGCTGTTGTAATAAGACCGATCGGTTTCTTCTTCTTCAATTTTTTCATGAGATATGGCAGCAGATGCAGGATCAGCGTAAACAATTTTTTTTTGTTCTTTTTAATGTTCAACCCAGCAAGCATGAGGAGAATCTTGGGTGATTTGTCTGTTTGGAGACATTATATAGCTATTAGTAGGATGGCAACTACTTTGGGACTTCTTTATATTTTTGTGGCTGATCCCCAAATGTTCCGATCGCAGGACAAGTAATTAAGGGATGGGATGAAGGCATTAAGACCATGAAGAAAGGCGAGAATGCCATCTTCACTATACCCCCAGAATTGGCCTATGGAGAGTTCGGATCTCCTCCAACCATCCCACCAAACGCAACTCTTCGGTTTGAAGTAGAGTTGCTGTCTTGGACCAGTGTCAAGGACATCTGCAAGGATGGAGGGATTTTCAAGAAAATCCTTGTGGAAGGCGAGAAATGGGATAACCCCAAAGGCCTCGATGAAGTATTTGGTAGGTTACTTGTTCTTTTCTGCTTCTGTAGCTCATAGAACTAGCTACAGTTGTCCATTGGTTTCTTTTTTATTGATTTTTTATTTTATTTTAATTACACACAGTCAAGTATGAAGCATGGCTCGAGGATGGCGCTGTTGTCTCAAAGTCCGATGGAGTTGAGTTCGTTGTTGAAGATGGTTAGTTGTTTTTTCTCTTGCTTATGTGAGGAGTTAGTATTATTTTACAAGAAACTTTAGATCCTTAATTATCAATTCCTTGTTTGCAGGCTATTTCTGCCCGGCATTGGCAAAAGCCGTGAAAACAATGAAGAAAGGAGAAAAGGTTCTATTGACAGTGAAGCCACAATGTCAGTAGATTTCCTTTTAATGTTCATCAATCCTTTTTCAATGCCCAGAAATATCTTAGTTAACTCATCGAACTGGGTTTCTGTAGATGGATTTGGAGAAAAGGGCAGACCTGCTATCGACAATGAAGGAGCTGTTCCCCCAAATGCAACTATTGAAATAATGCTTGACTTGGTCTCCTGGAAGAGCGTATCTGATGTTACAAAGGACAAGAAGGTCGTGAAGAAGATCCTGCAGGAGGGAGAAGGATATGAACGACCAAATGATGGAACAGTTGTTCAAGGCAACATTCACGATTCATATCTTACAGTATTCATTTTAATTTGCCATTGATGTTGACATCGGACACAAATTTACAATTTTCATCTATCTCTGCCAGTGAAGCTAATTGGGAAGCTGCAAGATGGTACCATTTTTGTGAAGAAGGGTCATGATGAGGAGCCACCATTTGAGTTCAAGATAGATGAAGGTGATAGATAGTATTTCAGTGACAACTCAGTTGCTCTTGTTTGTATATATGTATTTATTTTTTTGGATTAAGATTAATCCGGTCTCCTACCCCTTTTGAAAACTCACTGTTACGCTTTTTGTTCAGAGCAAGTCATAGATGGGCTTGATAGAGCTGTAAGGACAATGAAGAAGGGAGAAGTTGGGCTGATAATAATTCAACCAGAATATGCTTTTGGACCGTCTGATTCACAACAAGAATTGGCTATAATTCCTGCCAACTCAACTTTGCAGTATGAAGTTGAGATGATTTCTTTCACCAAGGTTGGTGTGGGAAATCTGTTTTTGTTACTCCAATATGCTCAAACACAGAGCTGTTTAAGAAGATGATCAACTGAATTCTGAATGGTTGCTGCAGGAGAAGGAATCCTGGGAGATGAACACTCAAGAGAAGATTGAAGCTGCTGGGAAGAAGAAGGAAGAAGGGAATGTGTTGTTTAAGGCAGGCAAATATGAAAGAGCCTCAAGGAGATATGAGAAGGTATATTAACTACTCTGTTTGCCTAAGTTTCTATCTGCCGTGTCTGTGACATAGAGCATTCAATTTAATGGATACATTACATCGGTGCTGTGGCAGGCTGTGAGTTTCAATGAGTATGATTCCTCATTTAGTGATGATGAAAAGCAGCAAAGCAAAGTGTTGAAAATTACTTGCAAGCTTAACAATGCAGCTTGCAAGCTGAAGCTCAAAGACTACAGGCAGGTGGAGAAACTTTGCACAAAGGTTTGAACATTTTGAATTATCGGACCGATAACAACCCTTTGGTTTACTGTGGTTCGTTGAGTGCTAACATTGAAGTTTGATTATTTAGGTTCTGGAACTTGACAGCCAGAGTGTTAAAGCCTTATATAGGAGGGCTCAAGCATACATACAACTCGTTGATTTGGATTTAGCAGAAATGGACATCAAAAAGGCTCTTGAGATTGATCCTAACAACAAGTAGGTGCCTGTGGAATGGTTAAATAACTATCTGAGCACTGTATGCTTTAGGCTTTGTAGGGCCTATGATCGGGGCCAAAATTTATCACAATTTATCTGCTCTTGATCAGGGATGTGAAGCTGGAGTACAAGATTCTGAAGGAAAAAGTCAGGGAGTACAATAAGAAGGATGCACAATTTTATAGCAACATTTTTGCGAAGATGAACAAGCTAGAGCAAGTGAAACCAAGTGTAAGTGGGCTCATCCATTTTGTGACGGTTCAAAATTTGCGCTTGTAGTAATTTGTTATTAATATCCAACTTTGGGTGTGGAAATGCAGAATGCAGCAGCATCAACGCAAGAGGCAATGCCAATGGCCATAGACAGCAAGGCGTGATAGCAAATTAGTTGTGCTTCTCGCCGAGAAAGGAAACAACGTTACTCGTGTCTTTACAGATAATGGGTGTTTGCTTACTTTCGTGTTATCCTTTCAGAATGTGGGTTTGTGTCTTGGTCTCCGGTTGAGTAATGCATCGTGTATCAGGGAATTGGCGTTAATGCATGTAATAAAATCTACAAGCATTAGCCTGTTGCTATTTCTTAGATCTAGATTTTGTTTTCACTAATTTTCGTGGTACGTTTTCCTTTACTAATTAAGAACTAGGAGATCCATTCCAACCTCCACGCCAGACCAGACGTCTCGGGAATGTGCTAGATTTTATGATTGAAAGAGGTTATAGCAATTTTAGCGAAATCAGAACCAGTCTGGTTTCCTGTCGAATTTTAACCTGTGTCCTGCTTAGGAGTATATTGATGTCTTCATCTAATATAATCAAGCTCTAATTAGGCTCTAAAAATGCCTCTTTTCTAATTTATACGCCCTAACCTCCGCATCAATTTCAAAACTCCATTATATTATCCTCGAGAATGATTCGTACGTACAGGTACAGAGGAAAGAGTAAAGGGTATTTCTCATCTGTGGAAAGGGTAATCTGGGTCTTGGAGTTTCATGGGTTTTGTCATTCTAATGGGACATAACAAACAAAATTCAAAAGCTCTGCACGAAGAACTTTTAATGGATCCATGGATTTTAGCTGCTTCTGTTATTCTTCAGAGGCTTGAATGATTTGGGTACCGATGGTCAATCTAATCTCTTTCCAATTTTGTTAGAAAATGGACGTCCATAGACATATATACTATCAGCATTCTTATTCATTGACGATAGAGGGATTAGGGGTTCGTACACACATTGCACACCACTCCATCCCTGAACAAAACAAAAACACAAAAACAGCCATCAGTACTTGGTCACAGAATGATACCAATAAAGGCCAATCCATTTTATAATCATGATACTATGTGTTTTATTTCCTAACCCTTAATGCCATTGCAGGCGCGCGACTCCTTGGAGTGGAGCCAAGGCTTGACCATGACCACAGAATCAAACACCCTGGTTTCTCCAGTCCCTCTGGTCGCTTCAATCTTCGGATAAAGATTTCAACCCCGAAACCACCTGCTTCTGCGCCTCCACAACCTCGGAGAAAATCAGTTCTCCCAGTATTCCACCAGGGTTAACGCCGTCGTGGCCCCGGTCGTTGTGGTGTTGCTGCTGTTGCATGTTAAACTCCTTCGCAGAGAACCTGCACCTCTTCGTTGGTCTTTACATCTCTCGCCTCCGTCCTCCTTCCCCCCATTCCCCTATAGCCACTTACCATGAGTGACAAGTAGAGAGGGTTGCAGGTCTTTGGGGGGAGCATTTCAGCCTTCTTATTGTCTCGGGTTTTACTGCTCTTGCAGGTTACTTGCATGACGTTTTCTAGCAGTACCACGGCGCTCCTGCTGCAGGACAAATGCCACACAATAAGGAGTGCATGGTTGCGTGGTGGCAAGCCCTTGGGCTCATGTGTCAACTTGTACGAAACAATGGCATACATAATGACATGGAATAGCGAGCCGACTTATAACTAGCCCATTGTCCCGAGAGAGGCGCCCAAGCGGTTAAAGAGGTTGCATTCATTGAATTTGGAGGCATCATGAGGTTTGAACGAGGAGAACTGAACTTTGTTATATAACACTCGCCGCTTGAAGGAGATTATAAAGACTAAAAAACAGAGAAAAAAAACATTTAGCTTCCTCGTACCGATATCACAATTCAGACAGACTAAATAATGAGCTAATGAATCGCCCTCTTTGTTTGGTAATCACGGATGAAGTTCTTGAGGATGTTTTGGTGAATGAAATCCCTTGCATCTAAATTTAATATTAATAAATTCAAATTTTTATTATTGTAGATGAATTTATATTTTATTAATAAACTGTAAATTTAAATTAATACTAAAAGCTAAAAGAATGCACTAAATTATCATTGAGAGCTCACCGCCTTAAATGATAAAACTTATTATCAACTTTTTTGGGTTTGAACAAGGTAAACCTGAATATTATTATGTCTTAGAAAAACCTTAATATTTTTATTTTGTGACACTAGGATAGCTTGGAAACCCCGGGTTGCTATTGGACCGGGGCATCGAACTCGGATCTCTCAAAACAGTAGTTTTTTCAAGTTCGATTTTATGAGCTCTCCCTGGTCAAGTCTTTGTTAGAAACCGGAAAATCATTTCGTACCTTCCTGCTTTCCTCTCGTCTCTGTCTTTCGCATTTCCCTTGCCCATAATCCGCCTCCGCCACCGCCACCGGAGAGCGAGCCATGAGCGGCCACGATTCAAAGTACTTCTCCACGACCAAGAAGGGCGAAATCCCCGAATTGAAAGAAGAGCTCAATTCTCAGTACAAGGTCTCCCTTCCTCTCTCCTTTTCTTTATTTACTGATATACGTAGGCTTAAAGCGTATTGATTTCCGATCTACAGTAATTAGGAACTAAATTTCAATCTTGTTTTCGGTCGTGTTTTCGTCACTCGACTGCCGATGTTTGGCGGCGGATCCGATCGTTTGTAATGTTTTTCGGACAATGATTTCTCGTAGTTTTTTGGATATTTTGTTTGCTTGGATTCTGTTGGTTTAAATGAAAGGATTGAGCAGTAGTCAATCCCGTTTTGTTGCTGTAAAACGTTAAAAAATTGAAGGAGACAAAATCAGTTTGGCCTTCGTCGAACTACAATTGACATTCGTAAATCATGTGACTGAACGGTTCTGGATCAAATGTTTTTGGATTTGGAAAATTTTTTCTCTGATAACTTCTAGTCCGGTATAAGCTTTCAACTCACTTTAATGTTTTGTGCTACCAACAATCTTTAGATAATGTCCCCCCCCCCCCCCCCCAAAAAAAAAAAGCGCTTTGCGTCACGGAGAGCAAGTGCCTGTTTTTTTTTTCAATAAGGTTGTTTTTAGCTTAGGAGCTGAATTATTTGAGGATGTTGTGGTGCAATGTGGAGAGGATCTTTAGTTCTCAAGCTCATAATTCATATTCATATGATGCTGAGGGACAGCCATAATTTACTGATATAGTTGTAGAATTGAATCTCTTGAATGCCATATAGGCCGTAACTATGTTTATGTTTACCGTTTTTCTGTGAGATCATAAATGTAATGTTTGCAGTATTGCCAAGAAAATGGAATTTCTTTTTCCTGCTTTTCCAAGTAAACATGTATGATGGTTTCTTCATTGTTGCTATAAATTTTTGTGTGAAATTATTATCTTTGGAATGGAATCTGCCCATAAGGTTAAGCCTATCTTCATAGACCTACGTTATAAGATTTCGTGTGTCTGTCTCTTCTGCTTATTAAATGGCATGCTAATGCAATTTTTTTTTCCATTTTTCTTTTTTAATTAACTGTTGGAAATTATATGAAACTGCTTTTTTTTTTTTTATATATCTTTTTATGTAGGATAAGAGGAAAGATGCTGTTAAAAAAGTGATTGCTGCTATGACAGTTGGAAAGGATGTGTCATTGCTGTTTGCAGATGTTGTGAATTGCATGCAAACTGAAAATTTGGAACTCAAAAAGCTTGTTTATTTGTATCTCATAAACTATGCTAAAAGCCAGCCTGATCTAGCAATACTTGCAGTTAACACATTTGTGAAGGTAAGCACTACAATGGTATCTTGCATCTTTCACATAAAACATTGTTTTATTGTGTATGTTTCTGCCTTCAACACTGTTGATGTTATCTTTTCTCTTGCCCAGACTTTCAAGAAATTGGTTCACTTTTTTCTGAAAATGAAAATCTTAAATGATGTGTAAGTTGTTTTTCCATGTATTAATTGCTTCTTGTGTCTTCATGAGGTAAGAAGATGAGAAAAAGTTAATGTGCATGAAATTTTCTTTAATTTATGGTACTTCTATGTTAGGCTACTGTATAACTTGACTCATGTTTTTTTTTTTCTTGTCCAGCTTTATTATTACAGCAAAATTATATCCTTCCCCAAATCTTTTATATGCTTAATCAATGTTGTTGTCAATATGGATGGAGAAGAGGTTATAATATGAGCTCTTGGGTCAACTAATTGGCCCATGCCTGCCATAGAGAATGTGTGGGATATAATTTTAGTGTGATACCATAATACATTTTGAACTTAACAAAAAAAAGAAAATCCTTGTGTTTTGCTTTTAGTTGTTTCCATTTTGTACATCATGCTTGTTACACTGGTTCTATGCACCTATGAGTGCATGTATTTTGTTTGTATCTCCCCAGGATTGACAAGACACTTTTTTGTTTCTTGTCTAAGGATTCACAAGACCCAAATCCTTTGATTCGAGCTCTGGCTGTGCGGACAATGGGGTGCATTCGTGTTGATAAAATTACTGAGTATCTATGTGATCCCCTTCAGAGATGTCTTAAGGTGGGTTCTAAGGGTTGGTAAGATTTCTATTGTTGCTCATCTGCAAGAATTGAGTTATTGATTTCTTGTAGTCATTGCCCTGTATTCTGAGACACTATAAATTTCCTCCATTTAGCTGTCTAATCCAGTATTCTGTATGATATTTTAACAGGATGATGATCCTTATGTTCGCAAGACAGCAGCCATTTGTGTTGCAAAGCTTTATGACATAAATGCTGAGCTAGCTGAGGATAGGGGTTTTCTGGAATCTCTCAGGGATTTGCTTTCTGACAATAATCCAATGGTTGTCGCCAATGCTGTTGCAGCACTTGCAGAAATTCATGACAATAGTAACGGGCCCATATTTGAGATCACCAGTCAAACACTCTCAAAACTGCTTACAGCTCTAAACGAGTGCACGGAGTAAATAAACCATATCTTTCTATCATAGTATTTGTTTTCTAGCCTTCTTTTGTACTTGAACAGTTCGAAATTTTTAGCCAGATGAATTCACCATGTGTTTGGGTACACAGTTTATATTGTTGGATCTGTAGACATTGACAAATTAGGCTAAGCTCTTGTGTTGTTATTGATGGTTCAATCTTGCTGTAATTGAATTGCATTGATGAAATTCCATTTAGAGAGATCGACAATTTACCAAAATCTTCTTTCTGCTTGTTGATGGTTCTAATTCTGCTTTAATTGAATTGGATTGATATTGCATACTTTAATGTTTTGAAGTTGTTGCATAGCTGAACTGCAAAGCAATGTAGGATAGGGGAAACCCTGGCACATTCACAAAATCTATAGACATATTTGGAACTGGAAATATCTATGATTATGCATGGGCCTCCCTATTATTACATTCCCCTGCATCCAACTTCAGCTCCTATTCTGTATTATTGCAATTTGTTCCTTAAAACTACCTGTCTACTTCTTATGCTATTATCTGAATATAAATTTTGTTTTAACATATTACTGAAAAATTGACAGTTGAATGACTTCATGCTTTTTTCCCCCTCTATCAACAGGGTTTCTTTTACCTTTTTTTTTTCTTTTTTGGTAAATCCTGGCTTCATTAACCTCTCACAAGTTGTTTGATTGCACAAACAATTTATATGGTGATAAACTGTTTTCAGGTGGGGCCAAGTCTTTATATTGGATGCTCTTTCTAGATACAAGGCAGCTGATGCTCGCGAAGCTGAAAATATAGTGGAGCGAGTTACTCCACGGTTACAACATGCTAACTGTGCAGTTGTACTTTCAGCTGTTAAGGTTAGGGATTTGATTTATTGGTGTTTGTTTTATTGGTGCTTCTGTCATTGCTATGTTTTAACAATTATCAACCCATCATTATTTTTAGTTTTCTAAAAACTCTACTTTTGTTTTTCTCCTTCTAGATGATCCTCCAACAAATGGAACTTATTACAAGCACTGATGTGGTTCGGAATCTTTGCAAGAAGATGGCTCCTCCCCTTGTGACATTACTATCTGCGGAACCTGAGATTCAATATGTTGCATTGCGAAACATTAACTTAATTGTACAAAGACGACCTACAATCCTTGCCCATGAAATTAAGGTAAACATATATGTTCCCACCTACTTGTTAGCATATAAACTTGTATTGGAAGAAGATCTGTTAAAAATGACAGCGAACCAAACACTGTCCCACAAAAGTGGGGTCTTTCAAAGAATTGGGAAATATAATGTAGAACTTCAGCACTTCTGTGTGAAACTCAATTTTCTTAGTAAAACCTGCTCTCTAATTGTTGCAAGGTCAGGAATATTTTTGTTGCATCAAGTAACTCAATGATTCCTATTGTTATGCAAATGTGTAGATGAACATCAACTATATTTGTCAAGAAAGGGCATGCTTATCTTTTCTTTTGTTGTCAGGTGTTTTTCTGCAAGTATAATGATCCAATCTATGTGAAAATGGAGAAGCTAGAAATCATGATAAAGCTTGCTTCAGACCGAAACATAGACCAGGTACACATACCCTTTTTGGGACAATAAAGAACAGTGTAGATGCAATTTTGGAATTTTTGTCATCAGTCTGAATTATGCCTTAGCCTGGGCCAAACATCATTTTCTGGGGTGGGCTTTTGCAGGTTCTGCTGGAGTTCAAAGAATATGCCACAGAAGTAGATGTAGATTTTGTCAGAAAGGCTGTCCGTGCCATTGGTCGATGTGCCATTAAGTTAGAGAGAGCTGCTGAGCGTTGCATTAGTGTTCTACTTGAGCTGATTAAAATTAAAGTAAACTATGTGGTTCAAGAGGCTATTATAGTTATCAAAGATATCTTTAGAAGATACCCTAACACGTAAGCTACAGTTTTCTGGTCTTCATGACATGAAGCTAAAAATTCTGATTTTCTTGCATCTACATAAGGCTTTGAATCTTTCCTTCCTGCAGCTATGAATCAATTATTGCAACCCTATGTGAGAGTTTAGACACTTTAGATGAGCCAGAAGCCAAGGTACTTACTTTGTTTGGTTATTGAAGCTTTTTCATATTCTACTATGATTTGAAATTCATAAATCGCCCCATCTTGCCCTTTTTATTCCTCATTAAGGCTTCAATGATCTGGATCATTGGTGAATATGCGGAAAGAATTGACAATGCTGATGAGCTCCTGGAAAGCTTCTTGGAAAGTTTCCCTGAGGAGCCCCCACAAGTTCAATTGCAATTGCTGACTGCAACAGTCAAACTCTTTCTAAAGAAGCCAACTGAAGGTCCTCAGCAGATGATTCAGGTTTTGCTTTTGTACCTACACCCATTTGCTTTGAGAAATTGTGCCTCCATTGACACATCTGACACACTAGAGTGATGGCAAAGCGGTTTTTGGGAGTACAGCTGATGTATTGCAAATCCAGGCTATTGTGTGAGAGGAGGTCATCTAGCTTTGGAAAATTACTTTTTCCAGACAATAAATCGCATAATCCAACTTTATTACAAAATGAGGGGGGAAATGAGAAGGGAAAATTCACTTTCCTCATGGCCAAAGAAAAGGTTTCATTGATCTAATTTATGGGTTTTGTGAAATGAATTTAAAATGCTGTGAAGTTTACCCTCACTGCAAAGTATTGACATGGTTCAGACATGGTTGCTAGGTGTCATGTTAAGCAATGTTTGCTGGGACACCAGCATTCTTTTAGTTGTGTTACCCTTTTTCCCCCTCTAATGATAAAATCTGTGATTAAGAAGGGAAAGTGAGGACCCAATTAGTTTATGGTCTTTAAATGTCATCTCAGCTACACCCTATGTCTCATGGTTGATTCTCACCATGCAACTTCTCTGATACAGGTTGTTTTGAACAATGCAACCGTGGAAACTGACAATCCAGATTTACGGGATCGTGCATACATATATTGGCGGCTGCTGTCAACTGATCCCGAGGTGTGGCTTTCTTATAAATGACAACAGTGCTAATTTCTATTAGTTGAAGCATCTAGTGCATGTGTTAAGCTGCCATACTTGGCAAAAGTGCATGTTTGTCTGCAGAAGACATCCTAGTTAATCTGCCAGGTGCAAGAAAATGTTGAATCCTGAAGATCTTCATGGGCATCAACATAGCTGCATATTTCTAGAATAATTAAGATGGCTATGTTCTTGGATTTCTATGTCTGATGTGCCCATATACTTTTTCAGGCAGCTAAGGATGTTGTGTTAGCTGAGAAGCCTGTGATTAGTGACGATTCAAACCAACTTGATTCGTCACTCCTTGATGAGCTTCTTGCAAACATTGCCACACTGTCCTCTGTGTATCACAAGCCCCCTGAAGCATTTGTAACCCGGGTGAAGACTACAGCTCAGAGGGCTGAAGATGATGAATATCCTGATGGTGGTGAAACAGGTTATCCTGACTCATCTGCTCACCCTGCTGATGGTGGCACATCACCACCCACTAGTTCAAGCAATGTTCCATATGCTGCAGCAAGGCAACAAGCCCCTGCACCTGCTGCTCCGGTTCCAGACTTGCTTGGTGATCTGATGGGCATGGATAATAGTGCTATTGTCCCTGTTGATCAACCATCTAATCCCGCTGGGTGAGTGCTATAACCTGTGATCTGTCTTATTGGTGTTTGTGGGAATTTTTGGGATTGATAATTTGCATAGCCTTTTATTTTTCTTTGTAGTAGGTCCATCTCTTAATGACCTTGCATAACTTGAATCTCTCAGCTGCTTGCCCATAAATGACAAGGTTCTTTGTCCTTATTGCAGCCCTCCATTGCCTGTTTTATTGCCAGCATCAACTGGTCAAGGTTTACAGATCAGTGCCCAGCTAGTACGAAGAGATGGTCAAATTTTTTATAGCTTATTATTTGATAACAGCTTACAGATTCCCCTTGATGGCTTCATGATTCAGTTTAACAAGAATACATTTGGTCTTGCTGCTGCTGGGCCTCTTCAGGTACTTGTGTTCCTTTTTTGGGCCCTCTTTTGGATGCCATTTATTTTTCATTTCTACTGTTAGTTATAGATGTATCTTCTTGTCTATAAGGTACCAGAATTGCAACCTGGGACATCTGCATCAACGATGCTGCCCATGGTGTTGTTCCAAAACATGTCTGGCGGTCCTCCAAGCTCGCTTTTACAAGTTGCTGTGAAGAATAATCAACAGCCTGTGTGGTACTTCAATGACAAAATTTTATTGCATGTATTCTTCACTGAGGATGGAAGGATGGAACGTGGAAACTTTCTTGAGGTAAAAAGGGGAAAAGCTTCATCTTCTTCATTTAGAGCTTTGTGTTTGAACAAATTGATGAAAGATATCATTTATGTATTCTTGCTTGATGTTTTGCCAAGATATTAACAAAAATTGCATTGTGATGCATGCCTGTCTCTTCTAAATATGCAAAATAACTTGTTTTCTTTTGAACTTGCTGATATAGATGATGGTAGTGAAGTAAAAGGCCATGATTTTGACTTGTCACAGGGACTTGGTAATTTGTGCGTGTATTGTGTTTTTTTCTTCTTACAGTGGTCTGGAAGAGACCACAGGAATTATCTACCAGTAGAATGCATTCCTAGATGTTAAAAACTTGGTTGAACCATCCAAATTCTGTATTTAAAAGCAACCTGTGGTAAATGGGCTGGTAGGAGCAAATTAGAAACTGAATCCATGGCCTCCACACACGGGAACAAGATTCAGAGTTTGCTACTAGTTTAATAAGATAATATTTAAATAGTTGTCCTTGACCAACTTGTTGCTGTCAAAAACTTATTTCTTGCAATGATTTGTTCCAATTGCAGACATGGAGGTCCCTTCCTGATTCAAATGAGGTCTCCAAGGACTTCCCGGGCATTGTTGTGAATGGTGTAGAAGCTACTCTGGACCTGCTGGCTGCCTCAAACATTTTCTTTATTGCAAAGCGAAAGCATGCAAACCAGGATGTGTTCTACTTCTCTGCTAAAATGCCTCGAGGTATTCCCTTCTTAATCGAACTTACTGCAGTGGTCAGAACCCCCGGTGTCAAGTGTGCAATCAAAACTCCGAACCCAGAGATGGCACCACTGTTCTTTGAAGCCATTGAGACTCTTCTGAAGGGTTGACCCATTTTCTGTGGTTTCTCATCATCCGCACTTACTCCGGCACAAGTGCAATTCTTCATTCTTATGTGTGAAATCTAGTTGTTTAGTGAGGCTTTGATCGAAAATTCCAGCGTGTGTAATTTACCTTATTATTATTATTATTTTTTTATCTGTATTGTTTCAAACTCGAGATTTTGTTCAAGATTTCTCTCACGGTAGATATTTTTGTCCAAGCGGTGTTGAGTTAGGAAGCCTACGCCATTACTTGGGTCGTAGATTAAGTTAGTACTTAAGAGTAAGCATATGGTTATTTCGTTTAAACCTTTAAAATGTGAACTGAACTCAGGCAATTATTTTCTTGGAAAATCGATATGGTAACTGGAGAGCTAACAATTACAATATTATGGAATAATAAGTTTGGCTCAGTTTTAGTTTCAGAGAATTAAATGAACACAGAAAGCCAAGTTCTTTTCATCTTCTATTTATTTTATTCGGGTTCAAATATTTTAGGTTGAACGGGGCCACAGCAATAGTTTCCTTTATTTATTTATTTGGGTTCAGCGGATTTGTGACATTGGCCGTAAAATATCTGAAAATCATTATGTCACTCATGACCGGGTTCTCCAGTTTCCGTCTTACCCAAAACCAACACAATCACACAAAAAAAAAAATTAAAAAAGAACTTCACAGCACAGCGTGTCAATTGTGAAGAATTAAAACTTTTTTTTTTTTTATTCGCCAAATTCAATTTCTCTCTCCCTCTCCTGACGGCTACATCCCCCTCTCTGTGTTCGTCTCTTTCGCTTCCTTTGCCCAAACAAACCACACACACACTCTCTCTCTCTCTCTCTCTCTCTCTCTCTCTCTCTCTCTCTCTATATATATATATATATATATAGAATTTCAGTTTTCCACTTCCCGCTCGATAGTCATTACAAACAAATTCAGCACTTCATGCAATCGAGAAGCGCGGACGCCGCGGCTGCCTTGCGAGAGGTGCAGCAGGCTAGCAATGACCAGCCAAACCGTCCCAAGCGTAAGCCGTTGCCTTTCAGAAGGCACATATCTTCCAAGGAAAACGCTCCACCGGTGGATCTCAACTCCAACCGCAAGCCTTCGCCGTTACCGTCCGCCAAGATCAAGAGTCCGCTGCCGCCCCGCCCTCCCTCTTCCAACCCTCTCAAACGGAAGCTCAGCACCGATGCCGCCGTTCCAGACACTTCTTCCGTTCTTGATACCGACGTTAGGGTAATTGTCCTTCTACTCTATATTTAAATTCATTTTTCGTTAGTGAAATGTCCTTTTCTCGGAAATTTCGTTTCAAGCGCCTATTCTAAATATTGCTGTTTTTGTTTTGTGTAAACCAAGATTCTAGTTCCGATTGTACAAGAAGGGTTTCGAAAACATTCATTGTTTGTGTTTGTACTTCGTAGCTAAGAAATTTGCATGTATATTGGATTGAATACTTGACCTTTTGGTTTGAATACTAAAAGAATAGTGGTTATGATTTTTTTTTTTTCTTTTTAGAAATTTCTCCCAAATTTATGCTATAGTATATACGCCAGGTTGTAAGGGAAGGATTTTTGGTTTTTGTGTTATGCTGTGAGGAAATTGAGAGTTGACTTCTTTATGTTCTTGTTTGAGAGTGAGAAAAAGGATTTGCTCGTGGCTTCCTTTCCTAATACCAAGTTTGGGGTTTGAATTTACTTCCAAAGATCATTTGGTTCCTAAAATATGGCATTTTGGACCTGATGTTGTTTGATCTTAGTTTGGCACAAGATAGAGAAATTTTCCCTGTAAAGCAATTTGGTTAAATTCTTGCATACTTACTTCTTTGTTCCATGGTCTAAAGCTCCTAGAATTGTTGTCCTACATTTACCTTGCTATTATATCCAACAAATTCCCAGAACTTTCAATCTCTGAAAAGGGTTGAAAATAAGGAATCACATCTCCCCCTGGTTTTGTGGTTGAAAGCAACCAACATTGGGTGTACAACATATGTGTCTTCTGGTCACTGCTTTGGAGTTTTCTATCTTCTGTGATCATCTTAGAAATCATGATGAAATAGTTTTGAGAGTCTAATATCAGAATCATCGTTGATTGCTTTCCATTTGTTGTGTGATATTCTGTTTCTTCTTCTTTTGGCACAGTATTAGGTAATTGTGTGAATGCGGCGTTAAAAAGGGATGAGGATTAAGGAGAAACGATAGTTCAGAAAATTTCCAATGACACGTTGATAATTAATGGAAACACGTTCACATTTGACTCAGTTGCTGATACAAGGGGCAACACAGGTGCACTTTTCCCTTTTGCTTTGTGACTAATGATTATTGTTGTCATTTTCTCCTTTTTTTTTCACTACCTTTTTTACAGGTAGATATCTTTGAGCTCGTGGGAGCCCCTCTTGTTGAGAACCACCTGGCTGGATTTAACAGTTCAGTTTTTGCCTATGGACAGGTAGTTTCCAATTTACTAATTTTACTTCCTAATCTTGTTCTGCATTACATAGGATGAGGTCCCACCAATCATGAAAAATTTAATTTTGAAGTGCCAGGTAAATATATTAACCTGCAATCTAGGATCCTGTGAACCATTTTTATTTTGGAATTTAAGACCTACACAATGTGGAGACCAGTCAATGCCTTGCTTGAAGAGAACCTATCAATTGATCAGCAGGGTTTGACCCCACATGTCTTTCAGCAATTATTTTCCCAAATACATGAGGTCAAGATCAAGTTATTGCATTGGCCAAACTAGTTGAAGTCCAATCATTGCTGAATTATTGACAGTATTAATGATCTTATGTTCCACTGCAGGAGCAAATTAGGCATGCCGACAAGCAACTCAAGTATCAATGTTGCTGCTCTTTTCTCGAGGTTAAGTGTTGAAGCTGAAATTTGTGCTGTCATCTTCTTTACCCAATTATGTTGCACCACTTGATTCTTTTCTGTACTTTTCCAGATATATAATGAACAAATAACTGATTTGCTGGATCCAAGCCAAAGAAACCTTCAGGTGAAAAGGGAAATTAGATTTTGCAGGGCCATCAGTCTTTACAAGTGAACCTAGTTTTCTAAATCCTGTGTGCCAATTACCAGATAAGAGAAGATATGAAATCTGGTTTCTACTTAGAAAATCTTAGAGAGGAGTACGTGATTGCAATGAAAGATGTCACACAGCTCCTGATAAAGGTTTGATTCATATTTTGCTTTATTGTGAATAGACTTAATTGCATTCTAGCTTTGGATGCCTTATCTGTTCTTGTCCTGATACCAAATATGGGGGTTTACATATGGCAAACATTTGAGTGGTCTGCTGAGGAAAGTTATCTTTCCTGGAGAAAATTTGCTGAAGCAGTAAGCATGCCGCACATGATTTAACACAAAAGGGAAGTTTTCTGTGACTTTGGCTTTTCTTTTTTTAGGGAGGATTTAACACTGTCTATGGAATACACATTGAGGTTTGCTTTTGGCCACAACAAATTGAAGATAGGTAATGTAGGCTGTCATAAACTGTGAGTTTTAGTGGAGGTATAGTACTTTCAGGTGTTGGGTTTCTTAGTAATGTTCCATGCAAGAAACAATTCCTGTGTTTTTTCTTAAATTGCTGCAATGGAAATAAAAAGTAAAAAATGGCTGCAGCAAAGACAACCTTGGTGTTCTGATACTTTCAGTATACAAAAGAACCAAAGCAAATGCTTCACTAAGTGGATGTTGGTGGTTGGCATACCCTATGCTTATATTTAAACTTTTGCAAGGAAGCTGAATATCCTGTTTACTTGCTATCTGCGCCCCTTGGCTAAATATGGAAAGGGAAAAGTGAGATGAGCCATTTCACATATGCTAAGCTGAAAAGTGTTTTAAAATTTTTGAAATATAGTTGCAATTTTTTTCATGTATAATGCAATGAAGCATATTTTCTGCAAAAGGTTGTAATAAACATTTGAATTTATTAATATGTCCCTATGCTGCAAACACTGCCTGTTGATATGTATTTTTTGTTGTATTCTGCAATCTGTCAAACTATGATAAGCCATGCACTTACCAACCGTTTACTTTCCATGCGCCTACTACATTGTGTTACACATCACCAGGGGTGAGATTTTGTCATTTTTTTGCCACATCAGTATTGCTTTTGTATTGATTGCTGTTTGCTAATTTATTGTTTTATCAAAAAATTTCTCCAATCATTATCCTTATGACTGCTAACTCTGTGGTTCAGGGTTTGTCCAACAGGAGGACTGGTGCAACCAGCATAAATATAGAGAGCTCCTGCTCACATAGTGTTATCACTTGTGTTGTAGAATCTCTATGCAAGGTATTGCTTTCTACAATTTGCAAACACATTGTTATTTTACCTTTTGTTTTCACTTTATTGTTCTCTGATAAAGAGGATATTTTTGCCTTCAAATCCTACATTTTTATATACCTTTCCAAATGCTGACAGAATATTGTAATTCTAGTATATGGAATTTTTCTCCTCTTTATGTTTCATTTCTTTCTCTTGGGAAGAGGATATACATCCTAGCCTATGATGCCAAAACTTGAACTTAGCTGCTAATAAAAATATGGATTTCTGTGATGTTTGTTCCTTTTGTGATTCTTGTGATAAGGACTTATCTAATGCTTCTTCTTTTTGTTGGCTTTGTCTCATATTTTTATGCTGGAAGACTCTTAAAGTGAATTTTTATCTTACAGAGCATGGTGGATGGCTTAAGCAGCTTAAGAACAAGCAGGATAAATCTTGTCGATCTAGCTGGGTCAGAACGACAAAAAATAACTGGAGCTGCAGGCAAATGCTTTAAGGAAGCAGGGAATATTAATAGATCACTTTCAAAGCTTGGGTATGACCATGCATTATTTCATTAATTGCTTTTTTGGCTGGCAAATCATGTTTTATGCTTGATTGTATCAAGCACTTAATGTAAGCATGAAGCCTGAGGAATATAGAAGGCCTTCCTGTCCAGAAAATGAATTTAATTAGACATTAAAAATTTATTTTCTCAGTTGAAAACCAGTCATGGAGGCCCAAATCAATGTGATTTAAAAACATACAGGAACATTTGTGAAATGCATACAATATTGGTAAATAGATAATTCATTTAGTTTCATTTTCTAGTCTAGCAACAATAAAATATCTACTTTCATTCATTCAATTTATTCTATGTTTTTCTCCTGTCAGTCATTGGAAAAATGAGTTTGAACTGCAATCAATGCGATTTTCATGATTCTTGATGCCTCTTTTCTGCTAATTGTGCTGATCATTGGAGTTTCAGGAACCTGATAAATTTTCTTGCTGAAGTTTCTCAAACAGGAAAGCAGAGGCATATTCCTTACAGAGACTCTAGGTTGACTTTTTTGTTACAGGAATCTCTAGGTGGCAATGCAAAATTAGCTATCCTGCACAAAGGTGCAAAATTTCTATCTTAAAGCTATCCTTTCTTCCTCTCCTGTTCTCTTTCTTGCTCTCTATCTTGCACTATGTCTAATGGAATTTCACATGCACAATTTTGCAGTTGTAAAAGTGAAACTTTCAGTACATTGCAATTTGCACAGCATGCAAAGGTGATTAAGAATAAGGCAGTTGTAAATGAAGAGATGGGGGATGATGTGAATCACCTGCAAGAAGTTATATGCCAGCTAAGGGTAGACTTTCATTCTCGACTCTTATCTCTTATTGTTAGTTGGAAAATAGGATACTCAAGTAATTGCATATCTCAAGGCATGTATGCTTACTCAAAGGCATGACTAAACCAGGATGAACTACACAGCATAAAGGCAAATAGCAACAATCCAACAGGTTGGGATCCTCGTAAAATTTTGAATCTATTAAAGAGCCTTATGCATCCGCATCTGCAATTATCTAGGGTAGATGAAGATGGTGATGAGGAGATGGAAATTGATGAGGAAGCAGTAGAAAACCTTTGGATTCAGGTAGATCTGCAACAAGCAGGTTCTGAATATCAGAAGCCTGTTGATGGAAGTTGGCAAATTGTAGAAGGCACTGAGGATACAGAAGTTGATATGGAAGAAGGCATATCTGAACAAGTTGAGAACCTTCAAACTACACCAGATTATGCTGAAGCTATTACAAACACCACGGGCTCTTTTGATGTCAAAGTGCATGTTCATCATGATATGAGTGAGGTAGATGACAAAGAAGGTCCAGTAATTAATACACCAGGGAAATGCAAGGGGAAAAGAATACTTAATTCCTCATGCGCTGACTTTGATTCCCAAAGTAACCCTGCAGAAATTTCAGTAGCAACTGGACACAATGTTGAAAATGACTTGGTAAATTCTGCATCTCGTTCTGGCCTCAATATCATTCCATGTGAAGTGTCTCCAATTCTTAAATGTCTAATTCCAAGAGTTTTACCCAGAATGGACAGCAGCAGGAAAAGTCTGTGGACATCATTTAAGTTAACTGCTTCCCAGAAAAATTCAAAGGATGAGTACAAACAAGATGCAGAGGATGGACAAATATCATTAACTAAATCCATTGAGACCAACTCTTTTAATGCTCTGGCTTCTCTTACAAGTAAAGGATCCTTGCACCAACTGAACATTTAGTTGCTAGCCTCCATTGTGGCTTGGAAATTATTGATAGTCACCACAAGAGTTCAGTATTTAGGCGACCATCCTTTAGGTTTTCTTATAAACCTGCAGAAACTAAGCCCTTTATAGTTGTTGACAAAATTGATGTGGGTGTGCAAGCTTTTCTTCAAGACAATGGGATGCCAGAAGAAAGTCCAGCGGTATTCTTTTGTGAGAACTGCAAGAGCAAAACACAACTACAGGTGAAAGAGGGCAAAGAAAGCACAAACCTGCAACTAGTACCTATTGGTGACTCAGAGTCTGCTGATAAATCCAAAATACATGTAATACATGTTCCAAAGGTGAATTTTATTTCTTGAATTTCATACTTATTTTTTTTTTTTTTCTCTTTTCAAATTTTTATGATTAGGATTTTCCTATGTTTGTTTAACTCATGTGACATTTTATTTTATCACACAGGCTGTAGAGAAGGTTTTGGGCAGAGCCATCCAGAGGGAAATGTCTCTGGAAGAGTTTTCTGACAAACAAGCTTCTGACATAAAGCAGCTTAATCGTTTGGTATGTTACTACAATCACCAGCATCCAAAGTAGCTGTTATTTTCCTTCCTTGTTGAAATAAATTCTTGGCCATTATTGGTAGGTTCAACAATACAAGCACACGAGAGAATGAAATGCTATAATAGCGCAGACAAGGGAGGATAAAATTCTTAGGCTTGAGAGTCTCATGGATGGTGTTTTACCCACCAAGGAGTTCATGGAGGAAGAGTTTACATCACTGATGCACAAGCATAAGGTATTTTTAGAGGGTGTGATCTAATTACTTTTGGCATGTATCTACCTTTCTGTGGAAAATTTTGTTATTCCTTTCAAGGTTGCTATCTAATTACTTGTTTTGGTTGTTTATTTTTGTAGCTTTTGAAGGATAGATATGAGAATCATCCTGAGGTGCTAAGGACAAATATTGAGTTAAAACGAGTACAGGATGAGCTAGAACATTACAGAAATTTCTATGACTTGGGTGAAAGAGAAGTGTTGTTACAAGAGATACAGGATTTGAGAAGCCAGTTGCAGTATTATGTAGACTCTTCATCACCATCTTCTCAGCAGAGAAATTCTTTACTGAAATTAACATATTCTTGTGAGCCTAGTTCTGTTCCTTCTCTTTGTACAATCCCTGAATTGGCTGAGGAGAGTGCTGAAGAGAAACTTGAACAGGAGAGAACGAGGTGGACTGAGGCTGAGAGCGAGTGGATTTCTCTTTCTGAAGAATTGAGAACTGAGCTTGATTCTAGCAGAGCATTAGCTCAAAAATTGAAGCTGGAAATAGAAACAGAGAAGAAAAGTGCAGAAGAGTTGAAGGAAGCAATGCACGCATGCTTGAACAGTATGCAGATCTAGAGGAAAAGCACGTTCAGTTGCTTGCAAGGCACAGGAAGATTCAGGAAGGGACAGATGATGTAAAGAAAGTGGCTTCTAAAGCTGGAGTTAGAGGTGCTGATTCCAAGTTCATAACCGCCCTCGCTGCAGAAATTTCAGCCTTGAAAGCAGAAAGAGAAAGAGTGGCAGTACTTTAGGAGGAAAATAAAGGACTTCAGGCTCAATTGAAAGATACCGTGCAAGCTGCTGGCAAATTGCTTGTGAGGCTGAAATAAGCAGAAGAAGCCATCACTGTTGCTGAGGTGAGTTCAAAAGTGATACGGTGTTTTAATGTCTGGATACTTTAGCTGGTTTGCTTTTCTTGATATCATTGTTCTACCATTCTTGCCACCTCTTAACTGCACATTGTTTTGAAGTGTCACTAATTTTGATATGGCCATTCAGCCAAGTCATATACAATAGAAGGTGCAGAAGAAGCTTGAAATATTTTAATGAGCTTTCCTGCATTATTTATCCCTAGAGAGCATCACTTGTGTATACACATGTCAGTGTTGTTAATCATACTAAATGGTAGATTAATAGAAATTTCAGTGAAGAAAATACAACTGAAAAGAAGATTTGCAACTCGTACGCATCATCACAAAAGAATGCTTTCATGATGTTGCCATACCCTGAACACAAGGATGCTATGAAATGGCAAACTTGTCCGTTATCTTGCACTCTGTATGATGTGTGGATTCCATGTAGTGACGCCTGTTTCAAATTTATCCAAGGTATTGAGTAGTCAGCGTCATTAATTGTACTAAGGGGTAGATTAATAGAAATTTCAGTGAAGAAAATACAACTGAAAAGAAGATTTGCAACTCATATGCATCATTACAAAAGAATACTTTCATGATGTTGCCATACCCTGAACACAAGGATGCTATGAAATAGCAAACTTGTCAATTATCTTGCACTCTGTATGATGTGTTGATTCCATGTATTGATGCCTGTTTCAAATTTATCCAAGGTATTGAGTGGCAACCTTTCCCATTGCCTTTGTTACATTGACTACAACACTATTGTCCTATTCAAAAATGTGTCCAAATTAGTTTTGGTCCTTCAACACTTTACACATTTATGTGGCAGTGTCAGACATGGACACTTTGAGGTCAAGCAGTTTAGTTGAGCTAATACAGCCAATCATAATGCTGAACTCTTCATTCTGTGTTTTTCCTCTTTAGTCAATACCATGTAATTGCACCTAGTCTTACTTCCTAATCATATGTCAATATATTTGCTGTACTGCTTCCCTTCACAGACATATTTCCCAACAAATCCAGAAACTACAACTATTACTCTCTCTCTCTCTTTCTTTTACACTATTTCTCAAATCTTCCCATGGTTACATGACAAATATTAATCATTTAACCCCAAAAAAGCTGAGTCTTCTGTAATTGCCTGCATTGATCCCTTCTTTCAACTGGACTAATTTTCATCTGCCTATTGCCCTTTTTTTTTTTTTTTTCAATTTTGGTGTGCATTTGAATATATTTGCTAAAAACAGTGTTGACTGTCGTGGGACCATGTAATATTGGATGGCAAGATGGAGTCCTGTTTTCTTGAGAGATTAGTAGAAATTGGTTGTGTTGAGAATTGGAATTTGCCAGTAACAAAAATTTGTATAGAGCTTATTTAAAAGATATGAGGCTATTTAGAAATCAAGGTCATCTCCTTTGTTGATAATAGAAAATTTGAAGAAATGATGGTAGTGGTTTATGCTGGATAGATATGCTGGGTGCTAAATGGAAGAGAACATTGTTAATCATTTGGTCATTCATTGGGGTGCAGCTTTTTATCTATTGACTTCTCTCTTCTTATCTTGGTCTTTCTTATTTGCTTTGATATACAGATACAGTAGGTACAGTGGTGAAGTCTCTTTGATCCCCTTTTTGTGAGAGTTCTGTTCTAAAAAGCTTGTGGGATTGGGAAAAGGAAAACTGTTGTACAACTTTTTTCCCTCTTTGTGATCTGGCAAAGAAGAGATGATGAAAGAGGTCTTTGGTTTGCTTTGACTTGATTATTGCATTCCCTGGTGTTCACATTACAAAGCATCTTTTTGACAGGACAGAAACATTCAATCTTAGTCTGTCACCTGTTCATCATAGTGTTTACATGGCAGCAACCTTTTTGCTCAAGTTCACTTCTTTATTGTTTGTCATTTTGTTTTCAATCATGAATTTCAAAATGATATTAATAAGTTAAATGGATAAGAAAGGAAATTTTTCCATGGAGATTTGTTTCAAATTGTTTAATAGAAGCTTTCTATTAAACATCTTGCTTGACTTACAGGTTTAAGAATCAGAGTGCAGTGTTATAGAAGCCATAGTACTTACCCTTTGAACAGCGCTACTTATTCTAGGCAAGCTAGCAGTTCTCAGGAATGCATTATTTTTTTCAATGAAATTTTTGGGAAGTCTTTTACTGCCTTAAAATGTAGTGGTGCCATGTAATCGTCTGTATTGTTTTCTTGTGTGCCAGTCAAATTTTGTATTTCAACTAGAACCTACAGGTTCATAATATTGAATTTGATCATAGTCATTGCTGATTTGTTTCCTTTGCACTTCGATGTTTTTTTTTTTTTTTTCCTCTTTTGGCAGAAGAGGGCTATGGAGGCAGAGCAAGAAGCTGCCAAAGCATACAAACAGATTGATAAGCTCAAGAGAAATCATGCAAATGAGATTAGTGCTCTTAATGAGCTTCTTTCGGAGTCACATCTACCCAAAGAAGCTATACGGCCTGCTTACAACAATCATGAAGTGGCTAATTACAATGTAGAAGAGCCTATTAATGAAGGTGACCAGCGATGGAGAGGTGTTTGAGCCATTCTATAATGGTGAAAATGGTGATTTGTCTAAACTTGCAGAGCCATCTTCATGGTTCTCTGGGTATGATCGTTGTAACATACAGAGAGGGCAACAACACTCTGCATGAAGACAATGTAAGTATCACTATCAGTTAAATGTGATGTAGCTTTAAATTAGATCCAGAAAAAAGCGATAACCTATAAACTTGTAATATTCCTTTTATGTTTCTTTTGGTGATACACAAGTTCTCATTCGTGAGCCCCTACATGTTGGTTCTCATATTGTCCCTTGTGTGCATATCGATATTGTTGCAGCTCATTATAGTAAGATGGAATATGGGAGCATCTTCACACATTCTTAAAAGCAGATATGCGCATGCATGTGTGACGGGCAAAAGGCCCAAAAAAAGGAATTTACATGCTCAGAACTGTGGTGTGGAATGGAAGAGAGGGAACCATCTCGGCTTGGTGAAGATGGTCACCCCTACTTAGTAGGGGGACACAGTCAACTCTCTGCCCATTCCCGAAAAAACCCACAAAATGTGAAATTTGAAGCTGACCGAGTACTTTTGTTTTCGGACTTCTCTTAAGTTAATTTCTAATTATTATTGCGTTAAAAAAATGAAATAAAAAAAAAAAAAGGCATGAACTTGAAAAAAAATTGCATCGAGTAATTTTTTTTTATTATTAAATTTATTACTTATTATTTATTTTATTATTTAATTTAAATTTTTTATAATTAAATTATTTAATTTTAATTTTATTTTAATTTAAATGTTATGTTATTTTATTAAGTAAAAGTTTATAAAATTTTTTTTAAAAAAATATATTTTTATGTGCTTAAACTCAGCATTTAATATGTTAATGAAAAATAAATTAAAATTTTTTAAATTAAAATGTTACAGTTGATAATAAAAGTAAAAAATTAAAAATTATTAGTAAGTGTTTCGAAAAAAATAATTTATTTATTCTTAAAATTCAACGACTAAAAAGGTACCATACATTACAAGATGTGTGTGTGTGTGTGTGTGTGGTGGTGGTCATACTGAACATATTGTATGATAGGATGTTAAGTAGAAAAATTAAATTTTATTAAGATGTTTGTTGGCATTTTTTACAATTTTTAATTTTGTCATCAATTATAATACTACAAATAGAGTAATTTAACTTGATTTTTATTAATATATTGATTAATATATTTAATAGTATAAAAAAATATTTTTTAAAGATAAATTTTAAAATTTTTTTTATTAATAGAGTAATATAATGATTAAATTGAAATAAAATTTAAGTGAAGTAATTTAATTTTAATAAATTAAAATTAAGTAATAAAAATAAAAATAAGTGATATAAATTACTAATAAGGCGTTTAATCTTTGGATAGATGGACACTGCTGACCTTGCAGAGATAATGGAACTCAGATCATTTACACTTTAACCCCTTGGCTTGCCCAAGGAGCCACTGTCCCGAGGCCATAAAGGAGGCAGAGGTCCTCCAAAATACTTATAATTGTGAGATTTGGGGGCTTGCCCTCCTTGGAATGCTGTGTACTCTTTGTAGTGTATTTGAATTTGCTCTCTTCCTTCTCACTAACCGTTAACAGATTGACTAAAACTGTGATCAGAAAAAACAAAAAAATCATTTATACGCTCGGTATGTGTGTCAAGGGGACAGGGAGCAATCTTCCAGTGGATCAAAGTTATGAAGGAGGCAAAACCGGACAGTCCGCAAGTCCTTTGGCAGCCACCTGGCATGGGAAGAAAACTCTTAATTCTCCTGGCTTGTGGCCTTGTCTTCTCTCTGACATGAGTCTATACAAAACTGTCGACCAATTTTTGAAAACCAAAGGCTATTGGGTGAGTTGGAGGCTGGGAATGGATGGAAACAATGATACGCTCCCTAAACCCAGCCATGCTTATAAAAATGGGAATTAAATATATTTCCTTCTCCCTTCTACAAATATATATATACATATATATTGGAAATCACCAAGTCGTTACAGAGAAAATGGACCTGAAAGTGACAACTAGATAACACCAACCATTGAGTATGGAAGGCTAAAGAAAATAATCTCAACTTTTTGGCCAATTTTGTAATGCAAATCCTTGAGAATTCTCCATGGCTTTGCTAAAGTGAACAGTATTTTGGCATTTTTGTACTGCATAAAAAAAAAAAGAATAGAGAGTGGTAATGTTTATGTTAGGTACTTGATGTTTCTTTTCTCTACCACCTTGATCCAAAACAGGTCCTGCCATTACCTACTTAAGTGAAGCCAATTGTCACCGGGGATAAAGCACCTAAGGTGAAGGAAAGTTGTTATTAAGTTGACACATGCAACATGAGATTGGAGAGGGAAAACTTGACAGGCTGGTAAAATGGACCACCTTTGTACCGATCATAATTGCAAGTTATATCATAAACCCCACAAAGCAGACATCTTCCATCAACCTCTCCTAATCATATTTCCTGCCACGGGTCCCATTTTGCTCGTCATTACCGGAGTTACTCGTGGAATCTCTTTCCATTTAGCTTTTCTAGATGCAGCAGTAAAAGAGTAAAGGTCCCTTGACTTTCTGCGCTAAGGCAGGTTTTGTTATCTTATTAAATCAAATTTGGTGATAACAACCAGAACCTGAACAGAATACTAAACAAATTGGGTTGACAACCCCCCACTTTTTTTTTTTCTACTTTGTGTTGAATTAGTGATCTAGTTAGTTTGACTGGGTGACATGAAGCCATCAAATGATGCAATTTAATTCACCACACCAAACTCTTCTAAGAATTGATTGGAATAAAATGTTGTTCTCCTGCCAGCTTGTCTTGATTGTTACATGCTGACTGGGGTTGAGAGGAAAAGCTTTTGCGTCCAAGTCTCCATAATAATTTGAATTGTTTTTTCCTTCGTGTAGTATGAGATTTTATTGGAAGATTTGCTTAGACAGAAATGTCTGATGCGAAACCTGAAAATCAGGCAGATCCCAACTACTTTTTGGTAGAAATTAATTTAGGATTTCAACCATTTAACACCACTAGTAGGTTTATTTTCCTATGAATTTTTCCCATGTATCTGTGCCAAATTATGATCGATTAAGTTGCTTCCACTGCATTTCATAAAAAAGAAAATAAATAAATAATCCACTGAAGCAGCAGCATGCTCGTTGCAGAATTATTAGTGACAGGATGCATTGGCAATTCACATTTGGTAAATTCAATTCTCTGTCTTGCTTGAGGTAGCGCTAATTGCCGAAAATGCAAATGCAAATTCAGTTAAGTAACCCCATGGATGTGGTCTCGAAGAAAAATGTGATTGCTAATAATATCTCCACTAGAGGTTGTGAACCCTCTTAATCAGCCTACCAAACATTTATCCGTGCCATGCAAGACTTAATAATGACATGTAACGATTCTTATCTCTATTTAGATTATTGCAAGTCCCTCCTTTTTTTTTTTTTTCTTCAAATTTTACTTCCTTTTTTTTTTTTTTGGATATTGATCTCTACTGATATTATAAAGAATGATTTGTGCACCCTGTCCTGTCCTCAATTTTGTTTTTCCGGGTTAGTTGAAGGAAGATCACTTTTCCTAAATTGAAAATTGGTAAGTTTTTTCATTTTTCTTTTCACTGGATTACAAATAAAGTATACACACAGTAGAAAAAAAAGAAAATTAAATTCATACTGTTGCATATTAATTTTTTAAATCATTTGCTTTTACCTGTTCTGCAATGCACAGTAATGCTTTCGCTCCAATTTTTTTTCCAGGCCGTTGATCAGGGATTTTATGAAGTAAGCAGCAGATTTCTCTTGCTGGTCCCTGGAAAATTGGATTTTTCTGACAGCCTTACCTGAAAGCAGTTGTCCATCTTCAAAAGAGTATCTATCTACATTTGGGTTCCATTACTCCCATCAAAAAGAGTGTATGTCTACATCTCAGTTCTTTACTTTATTCTTCCACGAATCCATGTTCAGATATCCTTTCCTTTCCATTATACCTTCCAAAGCAGATGAGACGGTAGAAAGCCTCTCATTCCTTAGCCTCAGCCAAGTCAGAACTTCACTGCTACCAGGTGCTCTCTCTCAACTAAAGAAGAGAAATAATAGAATGCATAGAAAAAGTGAAAGCGTATACAACTATACAGATACACTTAATGTCATGTATTTCCTTTAGGAGAATTTGGAAATAAATATTACAAATCTGCAAAAATCAAGAAAATTATTAAAAGATAAATCTTGTTGCAATGGTAAGATTATTATATTGTGATTAAATTTCAAAAATAACCTTTTTATGAAAAACAAAAAAATAAGTTATAATATTTTTTTTTTTTTTCAAAACTCGACAGTGTGATAGTCTTCTTATACTTCCAACACCTACAAGAAGTTGAAATTGTTGTCTAAATTCAGTGGAGGAAATGTCCCCATCACTTTGGATTCCAGCGCAAAAAAAAAAAACACACACACACACTCGCAAACCATTCTCAATCAAAAGTTGGACTTAAATTCATTTGTCCCCACTTAACAGCTGGTCACAATTAAGATGTATATTCCCACAAGTTACGCCATTTTCACTTGCTTTTGCACTGTGTCATCCAATTGGAGGCCCCAGCATCAAAGTTTTCCAGCTAACTGCTTTTGTTCTTGTATGATTGCTGTGACATCTTAAATGCTGCCTGCAGCTGGACAATCCTTCTAATCAGAAGATGCTCAAATGATCAGCTTGAGTTGTCTAGACCATTTTGTTTATATGCCAGTGATTAGTGACTTGAATCACGGGCCATGTTAGAGAAGAATATGAAATTGTTTGTGTTCATGAGACTAGGATTGAAACTCTTGATATTAAACTCATTTATTTGTCCAGCGAACTAATCCGATAAGATTTATTTGTGTGGGCAATCTTACATGAACTTATCAATAAAATAGTCGACAACAGTCTCTTGGTGAAAAACAAAACAAAAAAAGTTTGTGTTGTGTACGTCTGAACTTTCTTCAGATCCCTAGTCTACAATGTTGGAGACTCGTGCACCTTTTCTTAAACATGTCTCTAGAGTTAATCATGGAGAAATTATCGTTCTGAATTTATAGAGCAGAAATGTGAAGACAATCAAAAGTAATTAAAAGAAGGAAAGGGAAGACAATATTCATGGGTTGTTGCAAACTGATGATATTATTATTTATCAATGGTAAGGTAGCATACAAGGTTGGAACAAAACAGTTACAATAATTAAAAGAAACTCTCTCTCTCTCTCTCTCTCTCTCTCAGTCTCTCCCCTTTCTCTCATTCAATTGTCAACCACTTTCCCTTTGAATGGTACAAAGTGAGTTGTGGCCTTTAATAGAATTGTTTCACCACTGCTTGCAATTAGTTATAGACGTTACAGTGTGGAATTGTTTATAGAATTCTCCTAAGAATCAGTTGCTTGAATCACTGATGAAAAAGACAAAATCAAAATGGCAAATAATGTTATTTTTTCTCCAATCTAAAGAGTGATCCAAGCTGGAAACTTGAGTGTATATACAGAAGCCTCTCAGTCTCCTGGTGAAACTCAATAGATGGAAAGTTGCTCCTTAGTTAATCATAGCTCAATTTTCATTTGAGCTGCAGGGATTGAGCCTGTAATATGAAAAAGTGGATTTTAGTTTTTTCTTTCTTTTTTTTTTTTTTAACACAAAAAATTACAAATTCTATGATTAAAATCAGATTTTCCACAATTTCACTATATTCTGTTTTACCATGAAAGCTCTGCTGCTGATTTTGGCCAAATCCCATCTGCACTACCCTTTGAAGGTCATCCTCCCAAGATGTTGAAGCCTGTGAATGACAAATTGAACAGCAATGATGTTTAACGATGAAGGTCCATCAAAAAAAAAAAAAAAACCAAAGAGATTAGCAACAATTTCTTCTGTTTAGTTACCGGGCGAGCAGCATCATTGGATCCAAGTGGCAACAATTGCATACTTGGGTTTTGCCCCGGTGCAGAATTTAAAGCTGCCATAGGAAGGTGGGTTCCCGCACTACTGGATATGCCATTATGCAATGGTAGCCCTCCCCGTGATTGGTAGCCATTAGGGAAACTCACCGAGGAATCCAGTGGATAAAGATTATTTGACCTGGATCCACAAGATTGAAAATTCTGCAATACATAACGATATAAATGATCATTCAAGGGATATTCAGATTGGCTGTAAAGCCTAATACATGACAATTGGAGTGCAAATTGAAGATCAACTTACACCCTTCGATAGAAGAGCTTCCACATTGAAGTCAATCGTTGGATTTACAGTTGCCAACTTCATAGAGAGAAACTGCAAGTGATATGGACAAGTACAACATTTTTGACAAATCAAGTCCAGCAATAAAACTAAGAATGAGGGTCTTTGGCAGAGTTTTGAATGTACCTCAACTTGGCGCTGTAATGATTGCACGTAGTTTATAATCTCATCAAGCATCACTGCTTTCCCGGTCACCTGCAATTAGGAAATTTAAGCCAATTTAGAAAAGTTCACTTGATGTGTCTACTAATATGTTTCAGGTGCAAACAAGTGCCTCTACAGTAAAAGAAAACTTGGCAGGGCATAAACACCTTATTGCAACCAGGAACGAGATCCTGAAGAAACTTCATTCTTTCACTAATTTTCTCTCTCCGAACCTGACAAGGCAAAAAAGACACAAAAAAAAAACACGAGAGTTGTTAATGCAGATGTAATTATAGCAAGACATCACACAAACGACTATGAGACGAATCTCATCAATTCTTAGTTTCCTACTCTTTCAGCAAGACTGTGGCTATCTGTGGCCTGACCCCTTCTAGCTCTGACATGGATGTAGTCCTTTGGTGGCTCTGGTGGATTTGAGTTATCCTTGTTCTGTTTCTGATTCCCATTTTGCTGTTCCTCTTTGGCTTTTCCTGCATCCTTATCTTTCCCATTAGATTCATCTGATTTGCTTCTCTTCGCACTCGATTCATTATTGTTCTCTGCTAATCCCTGAAATGAACTCCTTCATTGGTATCTCCATAAAGTTCTCAACAAAATCCGGGACAAAAACTAAAAATGAATTGAATTTCAATGAATTACCTTGCAATCAGAAACAGAGGGAGCTTCTTTGGCTTTTCCTTTGGGAATTGATTTCCTTTTGCGGGCATTGTAGTCATTTTGGCCTTTGATGATGATTTCCCCGACTGGGATCTGCTCAGACACCGAGGAGACCTCCTTGGAATCTCCAAATTCTGCACTTTCTTTCTTGTCTGAACTCAAATTGCCTTCCTTCAGTGAGCCCTTATTGCTTTCTTGAACTTCTGGTTGAGATCCAGCAACCTTCATTGAATTATTGCTCGAAACTCTCAAAAGATTACCAAGTTCTACTGTTGGCATGAACCTATTAGGCAATTCAGCTTCATTCAACCGAAGTAGCCCACCTGTGACACCAAAATTCCTGCTGCCAAAGCAGGAATATCTTGCTGCCCTCTCTACAAATCCAGGATCAGCTGGAAATGGAGCTAAACCTGTATGGTTAACCATACCGTTTCCAAGAATTGGCAGATTCCCTCTGATCTGTGAGTCCACCATTGACAGGTTCAATTTTGGTGGGGAATTCAAAGGGCTGCTGTAACATGAATTGTTAGTGCTGGCATTGTTATTGGTGCTGTTAATGAAGGGTTGTGGTGAAATCTTGTCAGAATTGCAAATAGTTCCTAATTTTCCAAGGAGTTCTCTGATCATAAGAGTTTCACCACCACCTCCATCAGAAGAAATGACATTAACATTTGGACTGGATGCTACAGGAGAGGAAACAATAGAGCTTAAAGCAGACTCAAAGGGATCGCCCTGATCCATTGAGTTATCCCAATTGGGATTGAAAAAACAAGAATTAGGGTCATTGGGTTGCATTTCCATTCCTAAAATGCAAGAATTCCAAATGGGTTCTGCTGTGTTGGCTGCCTTGTTCACAAAAAACTTTTCCTTGTCCATGGAGGGGAAGAAGAATCAATCTTTTTGCTAATAAGATAGGAAATTCCAAGTGAATCAAAGGAAAGATGATGACCCAGATGAAGATTTGAAGTCAAAGCTAAAAACCAGAACTGGAAATTTTGCCAAGTAAAACTCTCTAAGAAGGATTGAAACTTTTAAGTATATTGGAGCTAAAAGGACGTGATCACGATGATAGAGTTCTTGAATGCCACTCAATTAAGGAATGGAATGAGAAAGAAAAGAAAATGAGGAAAAGAAGGATAGAGAGAGAGAGAGAGAGAGAGAGAGTGTGAGCAAGGAAAGCAACGGTGGAAGATAGAGGGAAAGAAAGTAGAGGAGGCAAAGAAAGATAAAGAAATCAATCCACGTTGACTTCTCTCTTCTTTTTTTTATCCATAGTTTAGAGTTGTACTGCTATTACAATCAATAATCTCTGCCTAGAACTGCGCAAAGGATGTTGATGGCGTGATAATGCCGGGCCTTAAACGTCAAACTAGCCGGTGTGTACTGGTGTACGTGGGTGCAGCGTGCCTGACTGACTTCTTCAAAATTTTTGAAAATTACCATTTACACATATTCTAATTTTGAGAGAAAAAAAAAAACACAAAAAAGCTTTTTCTTCTTTGTGATGGGGAAAAAACTAAAAAAAGGAGGATGATAGAGAGGGACACGGAAAGGCAGAGAGGAAGGGTGGCTTTTGTTGTTGCTTCTGTTGTCACGTACCACTTCTGTTACCGCTCCTTTTGTCATATGGTCCTTAAACTAATCACCAATGATTAATGCACAGAGGCAACGGAAATGGGTGAAACAGTTTTATTTTATAATCTGCTTTTGCTAATTTACTAATGATTACCAACGAAGAGAGGTTTTTTATAGTTTTCTGCCAGAGTGGTTGTTCTTGTTATGTAAGGACTTGGGAGTTGTTTGGGTTCAATGCGAGGGGATGGTTATGCAGATCCAGAATATTTCTTTAATATACATCTGTTGTCTCTATCCCTGTCTCTTTTTTTTTTTATTATTTTTTATTTGTTGTCCTAAAAATATCGTAATTTATTCATGTCCATTAACTCTTTGTTTTACTTATTATTATTCTAAAGCTTTTTCCTCAGAAAGACAAGAAAAATACAGCTCAAAGAAAAAAATAAAACTCGAGACATTTTTTCAGGATTGAACGCTCTATTTAGTGCCAAAAGAGAACTCATAAATCATAATGTTTTCATATTTCTAAGAACAATATTTACTTATGGTTTGATTACAATTTAGATAACATGTTGAGAAGCACTAAGTTATCGAACCCATTGGACTTCAAGTATCACCATTAATATTTTTTTTTGCCTTTTGCCTTTTTTAAGAAGAAAGAAAAAATGAGGAAAAAAAAAAAAAAAAGGCTGTGCAAATAGTGGGCTCAGAAAGAAACAAGCCCAAATGACTAGTTTACGACCCAGAGATCCTTTTCTGGTTATGGGCCTACCTTATGAACTTGATCATTTTCACAGCCACTTATAAAGTAATCCATTTTAGGAGGAATATGTAAATAGTTAAGAATTTAAATATTTATTTTTAAAATTTTGAGTTTTGATTTGTGGGAAGACTAAAAAATTTATGAAAATTAAAAGAATTATTACATCTGATGAATCTCGTCATAGACCAAAGGAAAAGAAGAGAAAGGTGAAAAACAAATAGTATTTTTACTGTAACAATTCAAGCCTCTTTTTTTTTATTTGGTCTTTATTTTTTTTTTATTCCCCAACCCACCCGACTGTCACTGTTTGATCATGCCATTTTCTTCTCTTGCCCAATCTCTTTTCTTTTGTCCAACAAAACTACCAATTCTGTGGGTGGCAATGTGGCATACACTTCTAACGCCATGATCTGTATCTATTGTATAAACGTCGCCAATCGAATTAGATTTAGATGCATGTGCCTTGAAGTTGGCTTGACATAAACAAGGCCTCAAAAAACATGCATTCTTTTTATTATGATAATAATAATTAAAATATATTCTCTTCGTTAAAAATAATAATAATAATAATAATAAAGGAAAGAAAGCAGCGGTACATGTATGTATAAATACAAGATACATTTTTTCCTCCATTATTCACCTTCTAATCTGTTTTTGACAAATAAAAAGATGCTTCCCAATGTCGGCAAAGAAGGGTCCGGAAAATTTAAACAATGGAAATCCAACGCCCCCCCCCCCCCAGCCCACCCCCGGGGGGAACTAACGTGATCTTCAATCATTATTGGACAGTCTAATGCATCCTCCGTCCGTTTCGACCAAAATTTTATGCTCTTGGGGGACACGTTCTTCCCTTCAATTCGTCGAGACATCACGAGGTAAGCTTCTTGTTTTGTTTTGTTTGTTTTTTTTAATATATTCCTAATTGAAAATTATTATCACTGACCGTTGCAGATGCTTTCTCCACATAGTTTATGCTGTTAATTGAAGTTCACAAATTTTGTTTTATATACCCTTTTATAAATTTAAGTGGATTGTCATAAAACAACGAAGTCTCTTCAAATTAGGGATTAAAAAACCTGAAAGGAAACATATATGGCAGGTGGGTTAATTATTGAGGCAAAGTTAATTTTTATTTCCTTTATAATTTCCTAAAAATATAGTCTTTAACAAATGAGTAGCAGTTATGCTTTAATTATTTCTAATTTTAATTAATGTACGTTAATATATAACATAGTTCATTTAAGTCTTAAAACTTCCCAGATGAAATGAGACATGACTTTGGTGATTAATGGGCTCCCAAGATACCGTCTAGGCCCAAACATTGTAACTGGCCCAATGAGATCCACCGATCCAATGAGACAAGCCCAGGACGTACTTAACCTAAAAGTTCCACACTCTGAGATTCCTGTGCTGTTGAGTTTGAGAATCGATCATACGCAAAGTGAACATCAAAATAAAGAAGACTAAAAGAAATGGCATGGAGTTCAAAAAGAAGAAACATTGGTGAAGCATTCTTTTGTTGTTTTTTTTTTTGAAATGATGTTTAATAGATATAACATCGATGATGAAGATGCCAACCTACCAATGAAGCCGGTGGCTGGCAGCCTGCATAAGCGGATGCGCAGGGTGTGCTCAAGTGTTAATGCAGTAATTGACAAACATGCCAACTGTAAAAACTGTATTATACTCGGCAACTCTTGACGACCATCAAGAATAGCTGCAAATTGTATTATACTCGTTTCGCCTCTGAACAGCTTCAAAAGATTCTGCATATCGTACTGCTAATCTTCTGTCTCCGTTCCAAATGCCAAATAAATGGTGGCCGATCATACCAATAGATGTGGCAACAGCTACAGATTTCCAATCCAAACTGTATGAGCCAAACACCACCAGTCCAACCGTCTAAGAGGAGAGATTTGCTTTTAGCTCTCTTTGAACAGAAAAGAGAAACAAACAGAAGGAGAGATAGCAAAGAAGAATGGAACGGGCGAGGGAAATGTTGTAGAACTAACATTGCTCTGAAGTATCATCGTTATCTTTATAAATTATAATACTTTTGATTGGATACAATTTTTGAGTTTTTAAATACAATTATGTATAAAACAAAAATAATTATGTGAGATTGAGTTGTATATTATATATATATAATTAATTAATTTTTATAATTTTTGAATATATTATAAAAATATAAAAATAAGAAAAAAATATTAAATTTTTTTATTTTTTAGATAAATATTTTTATTCTCTTAATTTTAATTTAAATTTAATTTTAATATTAATTTAGAGTTATTTTAATTTTAATTAAAAATTAACTTTTTTTTCAATTATTTTTCATATATATTCAATTTTTTTATAATTTTAAAATTTATATTTTATTATTAAATTTTTTCTAAATAATTAAAATTTTTAAATAATAACTAATAATATTTTTAAAATAATAATTTTCTTCTTGTATCAACTATTTATATATTTTATTATTTCAAAATTTTATAAAATTATTATAATAATTTTATCTAAATTAAAATTTTTTTAAATATAATTATATTTGAATAATTATAATTATTTTTTAAATAATAAATACAAAAATTTAATTTTCATAATTCAAAATTTTCTTTCATGAGTTTATAATTAGTTGAATTTAAATATTTGAAATATTCTATTTTAAGGTGATATAAATTTTTTATTATTTATAGAGTTTATATTAATTAAAAAAATAATAATAATTTATATTCACATAAATTTTTTATTTTTTTTTCATAATTTATAAATAATAATAATAATAAATAAATATAAAAAAATTATAAATATGAGTTTAAAATAAAAAAAATAAAAAAAAATAAATAACAATAAAAGTAAATTATTCAATAATTTTTTTATTTTGACATTTTATTAAAAAAAAATAAAAAAATCATTCACCTAACACATGTAAGTTTACAAGCAAAATAATTACACTAAAAAACACACACACACACACACACACACACACACACACACAAGGAAAGAAAGAAAAAAAGGAATAATAAAAAGAAACTCACACAAAGTATAATTTTTTTCTTACATTTTATTGAAAAATAAAACGTAAAAAATTCATCTACCTAACACAGATAACTACGCTAAAATAAAATTAAAAAAAAAAAAAAAAAAGAAACACATCCGCGATCACGAGCTTAACTAAGTTATTGATGAACATCAAAATCCTACAATGTACCCACTAGAGAGGGCATGCCTGTCAACCGCACGAGTTCGAGAGAAGTGTCTTTTTTCTTTCTCAATATGTTACGACTTTTTATTGGTTTACTTGGGAGAAATTACATGCAAAGACTAATGCTATTTTGAAAGTTTTGAATATGATATTGGAGATGTTTATAATGTACGTCCCCCGTTTATCGTTGTCACTTCCACTGAAGACTTACAAACTCTCGCCCGCTTTCTTCTTCTTCTATATAATAACGAAGTGTTCGCCCAGATGCCATTTCTTGCATTTGTCTATATATTAGAAGAGAGGACCAGAGGACTAGGAAAATTGCCGAGTGTCCCTTGCTCTTTACCATATTTCATAGGTAAATAATGAACGAGGAAGACCTTGAAAATTGACGGTTGACACAATCACATGGTTTATTTCTTTCAAATAAATTAGCGTCGCTGCACAATAGTGAACCCATGAAACTAACAATGGCTCAATTTAATAAGAGTGAAGCCATTCGTGGAGGAATGGTTGATAGTCCCTTCGCCAGCACCGTAATGCGAGGAATGGTCACCTGGTGCCTCCCTAAACCATAGGAAACTCAGTCTCTCGTCCCCCGATGTCACTTTATCACCTTCTATGACATAGAAGTGACAGTGACGAATACAATTCAATAAAATTAATAAAATAACATTAATATACAATAAGTTAATAAAGAGAAAGAAAAATAAATAAAATGTATTATTTTATTAGTTATACTTGTACAAAATATTACTTTACGTATCCCTCTAGTTGCTTTATGATCAAAAAGACATTTATTAATTCTCTTGGATTTAATATACATATATATATATATGTGGAAAATCTTTTTTATCTTGAGGTACTTCGTGCGCTGGCATCGGTTTGGAACCTCTTTCTATGGCTATGGTCACTATGCTCAGATTTAATAATTTAACAATATTGACCAAAAAATAATTTAATAATAAAAATAGTTCAATACTAGATTTTCAATAGTCGAGTAACATTAAACTATTCTTTCTTTTTTGTTATCATAGCATGTATATGGCTATGGTTTTGAATTATAAAACTAAAGTTAGATTTAGTAGCTTTCCTTTGTTTTTCTTTTCATTAATCAAGTGGTAGGCCCAAACCCAATCATAGACGTAAGAATCGAAGGACCATTACGGCTCATTTCACTCAAAGAGTGGTGCGAAAACTAGGCCGATCCATTTGTGGTTGGGCAAAAATCATGGTGCACCAGGTCCAGCCCGAGGCTAGCCAGTCCGCGGCGATATTCCCCATTTTCCTCTGCAAGTATGGACCGTATGCACTGATCTAGCTCTGTGCAGGAACTCCGTCCCGAGAAAGATGACGAACAATACAGGAAACACAATGAATAGATACTCGAAGGTCCATCTCCACAACAACCTGGGAATTATTTCCGCGCCCCTGCTCTCTGATTAGGGCCCAAGGTTCGGCTACTGGCAGTGAAATTGTCAACATTGCTCGAATACTTTGTGTAATGCCCTCAAGCGCAATACCATGAGAGTCTCTCAAGTTTGGGTTATTGGAAAGGCCGACACATCAAATAATGCCAATGTCCATTGGATCTGCAAGGATTTTGAAGTTTGTTTCTTTATTTCACAATTACTTTCTAGTTTGAAGTTTATTTAATTTTGTTTAGATGTTATAAAATAAATATAGATATAAAGAGAGATTTCACAATAAATATCAATAAATTTTATATAAAATATTTTTAAAATAAAATAACTCATTCATAACATTCATAATTATTATGAATGATTTATTTTATTTATTTATTTACTTTTTATTCTTTTTTTAATTTGGTGTTAATAATACTTCAATGACTATTTTTTTTATGTCTATTGTTTTTTATTTTTTTGAGTTAGTTCCTTGTTGTTTTTGTTTTTTATGCTTTTTTTTTTCTTATTTTTGTCTAAATAATTAAATAATTTTTTATTTTAATGTTAAATTTTTTATATTATAACTTATATTAAAAAAATTTATATATTACTTAAATTTAAATATTATTGTTATTTTATTTTTAAAATTTGTGTAATAAATTTAAATTAATTATAAATAATAAATAATTATTTTAAAAATAATAATATTTTAATAATATCTTTTGTTATATAAATTTTTTACTAATCATAATTTATATTATTATATTTAAAAAATAAATAAAAAAAAGTACTTTAAGACTTGTATCTATAATGACTTTCTCTAACACGATAATAGTCTCAACTTCTACAGCTATGTCCTACTCGATTCGGTAAAATAAAATTAAAATAGTCCAGACTTTTCACCTTTTTTTTTTATCATACATAATTACCAATTAAAATTATTTTTTTAAGAAGTTAATGCTGATAAAATTATAAATTTTAAAATTTATTTTGAATAATTAAAATTTTTTAAATTATTTTTTTTAAAAAAAATTAAAAAAATTTGTGTTAAAATAGTCTATTCAAAAAATAAAATAAAAGACCTTAGACACGCAATAGTCTTAAAGCACTATTTCTGAATCCCCTGACCAAATGGGTCCACGTTTGGATTATTATTCAGTTAAATGTCCTTTGGAAAAAAATAAAATGATAATTAAATTTAATTTAAATAATTAAAATTTTAATTTAAATCGATTTAATTAAAATTTCGGTCAAAAAAAATTTCAGTCTGTTTGCCCTAAGCTCAGGCATCCCCATTTTGGCCCCCCTCCTCTCTCTCTTGCGCCGTCCTGACACCAAAACAAATCGGCGTAAAGAATCTCGATCGGACGAAGTCATGGTTGCTGATATGGGATGGGGTGGATGACGAGGAAGCTTTGGTTACGGGTACTTGAGCTCCAGTTTATTTGCAGTGTTAATTCTCTTCTTTCTCCAACGAGTGGATCTGCTGGATTTATATTGGTAACCGCGCTTTTTACATCTTCTCCATTTCTGGGTTCTGCTTGATTTTCCTTAATTCAAAGAAAGGAAACACAGAGAGTTGAAAGCTGAAAGGAAACTGTATTTTTGCACCCATCACTACCACCTCGTCCTGGAAAAGCAAAGATACAATCAAAAAGTTCCAATCTTTTCTTTTTTTGTTTTTTCCTTTCATTTAGGTAACTAAAACACTCCACTTTAACTTGGCCAATTAAATATTTATACATTGCTCCAATTCTGTTTTCCTTCTCTATCTTCATTGCAATCAAGATTTTTCTAAGTTCTCTGGTTTCCTTAACAAATACCTCATAAAAACGCCAGGTTTTTTTCCCTTAAAATGAATTTATTGATCTCCTCCAAATCTTTTCCTTTTCTTACTGTTTCTTTCCTTTTTTTCTTTTTCCCAAAAAAAAATCCTAAATCCTCCTTTTGGATATACTTTTCTTTCGCAATTTCCTCTCAGTGATTCTTTCTAGTTTTCACTTCAAGACAATATCTTTTTCATCTGTTTTACTTTCTTTCGAAGATTTGACCTGAGTTGTGTTCTTGTAATGATTCATTTCTCTACAGAGGCAACCGACAACATCCCACCAATGTCAATGACCATAAGGCCGCACCTCCACCATTACAGTCCAAGAACAGGCAAGTCCACCTCCACAAGCAGAGACTGGACGCAGATCTACTCCATCTACGGCATGGACCAGTGGCACACTCTGCTTTTCCTACTATTCCACGCCGTCTTCTTTTCAATCCTATCCTTCATTTTCCTGTTGTACTTCGACTCCATTTGCTTCTTCTTGGAGAGTTTCTTCGGCCCCGGTGGCGCCGCGCGGTTCGCCGCCGGGTTCACCGGCTGCGTGATGGCCTTATCGGCCGTTTGCCTGCTTTTCTCTGCCGGGAACTTCTTCTACAGTTCGCTGGCTTTGCATCACGACATGGCACGGAGAATGGTGAGCTACGTGGGTGACTGGTCGACCGTGAAGTTGGCTCTTGATATTGTGTGCGGCCATGGGATTCTGTTGAATACGGTGGCGACCCAGTTGAAGAAAACTGGCAGCTGCGGCCGGGTCGTCGGATTGGACCGCTCCAAACGGACTACCCTGTCTACTCTCAGGACCGCCAACATGGAAGGTGGGTATGCTTAGTTTTTTTTTAAAAAAAATTGTAAATTCAATTTGGTGTTCATAAAATCGTTCTTAAAAGGATTTTTTTTTTATTAAATTCTTTTCCTTCTTTTTGGGTTTTACTGATACTGAAGACCCAAAATTTTGCCTATATAAAGCTATTGTTATGGTGGGGAAAATTGGCAAGTAATTTAGAGCAAAACAAAATTACCCAATTGATAATTTAATTTAAAACTTCATTTATATTTAAATCTCCGACTTCAATTCAATTAAATAAAAGAAAAAAAGTTATATGAATGTGACCCTAAAGTCAGAATTCAAAGATAATGATAGTCAAATTAGTCAAATTTATGATTGTACCTGTTAAATTCAAAGTTGGTACATTTACAGGCACTAATATTACTTCTCTATTTGACTGCAAATATGTGGCCTTTGTAAACCATTCCTCCTCTTACCCTTTTCGGGAGCCTTACTCCTTTTAGATTGCCTTCTGCTTTTTCATTAAGACAAATTGCTATTGAAAGCGCAGTGCTCCTTGTGAAAAACCAAATGCGGGAGAAAAGAGAAAAAAAAAAAAAAAGGACTGTCAAAGACTTAAAGCTTCCTCCTGCTTTCATCATACAGATTGCCCAATCCATTCAGGTATTCCTCAAATCTCCAATTTTTTTTTTTGTAAGTTTTATTTTTATTTTTTTTTAATGTCTTCCTTTTGGGAAGGACTGTTTTTAAGAAGCTGTCTAGGGAAGGCTTAGATTTTTTACACAGCATCAATCTTCTTTTTATAAAGAGATTGTTTTGTGTTATGCCTCTATTTTCGGTTGATTAGTTATTTTGTGTATTGATAAAGTATTTATCTAATGCCATTTCCTTAATTCTTCATGGGATGTTTTTCTGATTATTGTACAATCATGATTGATGGTGAGGTTTTACCAATGTCAATAGGCGCTGCTTATCTTTTGTTTTATGGTTTGCATTTGGTAAGAATTAATTCTTATTTGTTATTCTCCCTTTCTTAGACACAGTTGACAGATTTTCGGTCTTATGAAGGCCAAGATATGTACACTGGAGAGAAGAGAATTGCCAAGTATACAGAGATATAGTTGCTCCAGACGACAAGGTTAAGTTTCTGGAATATATCAGACACTGCAATCCTTTTTCGATTGGCTGCAAAGGCTACTTGTTGCCTTCCCGTTTCTATGTAGTCTGCCATGCCTCTGCTGTCAATATCGCCAAGGCACTGCTGCAAGGGGAGTTTGGTTTAAAAGTCAATTTGAATGCCCCTTTCGAGGGCGTATATCCTCTTCACAGGGCTGCCGCTAATTTCTCATACAATCTCTTGGAGTTGCTTCTTGCTATGGAGTGTGCACCGATGTCCAAACCAAAGGCCCTGACGCTGTGGTTGGTCTTCTTCCACTCAATGTTGCAGTCAAAGACACCTGTTGCCTACATTTACCTTCCCCTTCAGTCTATGCTATTTTAGATCTCTACTCTGCCAACCAAAAGTCTCTGTCTTTACGTCTTTACTTTCCTTTGATCGTTGTTCATTTATGCAATACACTTCTCAATGGTTTAGTTTAATTCCTGTTTCTTGTTGATGCACTGCAGCCTTCAATTTGAGTGTTGGACCGAGAGAGACTCTGTTTTAAGGCTCATCGTTTTGCTCTCTCTCCCGGAGATGGTCTGTCTTTAATTTCATGTTTCGCATTCACAAGTTTTGTTTCATTGCTGTGACCATGTTGTACCACATACTCTTTTGGGTTTTTTTTGTTTTTTTTTTCTTTTCTTTTCTGGGCTTTTTACAATTATGGTGTTGTGTTCAATCCCTTTTGACAGAAAATGTTCTTGGATTGCATTAGCCTGCTTGCACGGCACACAGATCAAACATTTGGTGAGCTTTCGAATTATCTTGAGCAAGGAAAGCTCCTCCAGATGGCAGTTCTATTTGTTGCAGCTCACAAACAAATCAGGGCTATCACTCGTCAGGACACGGATGGTAAGAGCATAACTGCAATGGAGGTCATTTTGAGGCGGATTGATGATGTCATTTTATTTATGAATCGAGAGACTGGGGAGATTCGTGTGAAGCCAAAGAATGGCTTTTCACTTTAGAAATGCAAGCAGAAGATGGAAGCTATGGCTTTGGCATGCAGAATATTTCAATTGATTGAGAAGATTTGGGACAGCCTAGATGAATTTCGTCAAAATGTTCATTCTGAGGTGAATTGTGCTGTTCTGTTACACATTTCATTCACCAATTGTCATCTTCTCCTTTTTGCCCTGCAAAGTTTTTCAAATTATTTTCAGTGGCAGTTCCTAGATTGAAAATGTTGAAAATATCAAAAAGACAGACAAGAAGATGCTTTTAATGTTAGTAGCCAAAGTTAATCTTTGGTTCATGATTAGCAAAATTCAATTTTGTTCTGCTGCTTGGGGGATGAGGATGGGTCTCAATTTGACAGTATGGTTGATTTCTTGTGACTAGAAGTAAGTCATGGGAACATTCTCATCTTGTGATAAATGATCCTTCATTTACGCTCGCAGATTAGGGAGAGGCCATTTCTGTTTATCAAGTGAATGATCCCATTGGTTGGCTTGCACAATCCCTGCTTCCTTAGTGAAGATCTCTAGTTGAGTGTGGGACCAATTTGGGGTGGAAAAATCCTTTCAACATTGAACTAGTGTTAGTGCTTTTATATGGTTTAAACTCTGATTCCGTGTGCATATTCCTTTTTTCTTATTTTCCTCTGCTTCAATTTGAATGTATCTTATACTAATCTCTCTTCTCCCCTCTCTCTGACCTTATCTAAAAGAGAGGTATTTCAATATTGAAATGTCTTTCTATTTTGAATGAACACTTTCCTTTCAGCTTCTAACCTTCGTTTACTTCATTAGAAAGTCTTCTTTTCTTCCGAGATAGTCACAAATAATATCTCTAGAATAATAATCTTCTTTTTATACTGGCTATCTATACAATTTATTGTCTCGAAAAGTCGTAAAACTATTCAATTAATCCTTTCTCTTACAATATTTATATTCAAACTTCTCCTTAAATATAATTACATTATTTAATGCAGTTTAATTGGGTTTAAACATGATTTTGACAAATCCTGAATGACCATCATTGCTTATAACTTGAATCTAACTCATCTGCATTTTACTCATCTCTAAGTGTCTTCTTATTTTTTTTTTCTCGTAAAATTCGTCCTTTAATTGAATATGAATATTTGTAAAAATTTTCATCTGTAGTGACACAAATTCCTTATCGTCTATTGAGTCCATTTCAAGTGACAAAAAAATATTAATTTATACTCAAATTGGACAGATTTCAAGTTGGACTTTTTTAAAGGAGTGTCCTCATATTTTCTTTTTAAAACGTCATGAGACACGCTCCAATACACGGTGCAATGCCTTTTTGATACTATCTGGATCGAGCGTTGTTGTCAGCCGTATCTCCTGTACCTAAATTAAGACAACATGAACGAAACCAACGAGGCTAAGAAACAACGAGGATAAAGGTGGGAGAGATGAAACTGAAATGGATTTGCCTGCCTCCCAGCACGAGCAAGGAGGGTGAATTTCCCATTAGTGGGCGGAGCCTGTGTAGTTGTTGAATGGCAGAATGAAAAATTAAGGAATTCCAGAATGTAATGAATTAGAAAATGATAAAATGAAACCAGAAGTAAACTCACATCTGAAAGCCAAAGTTGCAGATCTTGTGAAACAAAACGCTTTTCAAACCCTTGTCTGTTAATTCTCACATGGTTTATACTGTACAAATATGAACTAGGAGTATTAGTTGCTATATGGAACACTCATGGAAATAAAATATAACATCTTTAGAGACTCAGAATTAAAGCATCCATATATAGAAAAAAAAAAGAGTACTGGACATAAACAAGAAAAAACCAGAACAATTTGCAAAAACACGGGGACCTCTCTTTCTTCATGGATATATTTCCGGGGCACTTCTAAGTTTGCACAATCCATTTGGAATCTTTGTTGCTAATAGGGTTAAAGAAGGTTTTTCTGGAGAGAGGATTTGTAGCGGTTATGTGGTTTGCAATAGATTTGCTGGAACAGGAGAATAAGGGTTTGGGAATTGTCTTATCCTTGGTCTTATTGATTTTGGATACTGTACCACTAGTTGGCTGTCATAAAACATTATTGTCCTTTTCATTTTTGGGTGTACCTGATCGAGTGACTGCTGAGGTGATCATTGCAATGTCAACGGCGCTTAACTTCATTGACCCTGATGAACTTCAATGCAGTGCATATTGATAGCTTTGAACGGATTCCTTCAGGTATAATCTCTGACCTTTCCCACTTTGCCCACAGATATCATGTGAAAACTGCATGTACTCTAAATAAGATAGGGAAGGGAATTGTTTGTGACTTGTCCCACCCGCCCCTGATGAACTTCAACGCAGTGCATATTGTGATAGCTTTGAACCGATTCCTTCAGGCATAATCTCTGACCTTTCCCAGTTTTGCCCACTGATATCACCTGAAAGCTGCATGTACTCTAAATAAGAGATACGAAAGGGAATTGTTTGGGACTTGTCCCACCCGATCAAAATATTCTGTGTCCGCACACACGCACACGCGCACACATGCGCGTGTTTATACTCGTCTACATATTTGGCCTTTATTGCTTTACAAATACAGAGTAGCTTTTGATAGTCTTCAATGAATTGTTTGTGAGCCATACTCGAGCACAGATATTGCACATTTCACTGATCCTAGTTCACTCTTGATGTATGCATACTCTCTTAGAATAGCTTACAACCACTTATTATGCATACTCCTTGGGAATCTTCTGTCTCCATGTAAGACTTCCCCAAGTTATTTTTGAATTGGGCCATCTCTGTCTCCTTCATTGTAGCCTTTTTAGTGTGTATTTCTTTTAATTTGATCAATAAGTAAGTTTCTGCATTAATTTGAGAGATTATTTTGGAGAGTGCTAGTTCTTGATTATAATATGCTTTATACTCAAATTTATCAGATTGTATAAAAAATAAAAAAAATAAAAAAAGGGTTTAATTAGAAATCTAAAAAGATTTTTAATTTTAGTAAAAATGTATATATAATATCATCAATGACCTCTAAATTTTATATTTTATATTTTAATTTAATCGATATTAATTAAGATTTAAATTCAAAAATTTTTAATTTTAAAAATAATTTCTGTATTATTGAAGTAAAAGTTTCGTTGGTTCAAAATTTACCTTCTACGCGAGTCCATGAGCAACTTTGACCAAGCTATTTCTTTAGAAAGCCTGATAGATGCACGTATCCGTGGGAATCAATCTAATGATCCACTAACAACATCATATTGTACACGGGACAGGGCCGTTAGATACATTTGTGTATTGGGCTTTTGCCTTTTTCGTCAGTCCAGCCCCGAGGGTCACAAAAAATATATCCCGATTATTTACTTTAGCGTCAGAAGAGGCACAAGTCCGTCGGGACAAGTACTTTCTCTTCTTTCTTTTTCGTTTTTCACTCTTTTTCCTGTCCTGAAGAAAAAAGGAGAAGGGACGGCAATTATTTGTGGGCAAAAGACTTACACGTCAGATATGGAATGTAGAAAGATATCAGCCGAAGCCCCCGTCTTACGTTGCAGTTCACCCGGAAAACTCGGTTTATAAGCCGACAAATGAACCAACCAAGATGCTAATCGTTAATGCTCCCGCTCAGCAGCCATCCAGAGCCATGCTGATGTATATTTCAACTGCTGTTGCAACTGCAGCGCAAGGCTCAGTTGTAGTCACCGCGGCAGAGACAATAGGCTGCCCTTCCCTCGGCTGCCAATGGAGACAGTTTTCCACAAATGTGCCTTCTTGTTATGTTCCGTCTTCTTCTTCTTCTTCTTTTTCTTTAAGGACGCCTCTAACCGCCGTGAGCCACTCCAAACCTTCGAGAATGGGACACAGTGGCTCCAGAATCTCAAACTTGATTGCCAGAGCTGAAAATTCCAATGAAGCTGTCACAGCCCAAGTTCTGGATGAGGCCTTCCCATCCCCTGACGATGATGCTTTTCGACAAGCTCGGGTCTGTTCCTTTGCCATGCTTTCTTTTCTTTTGTTTTCTTTGTCTCCTCTCTGTCATATTTTATTTCAATCCAGTGAAATTTCTTATAAATTTCTGTTTAGCATTTGAATTGCTCTATTTCTATCAATTGCCAATATATGCACGTGGGTGTGTGTGTTTCCTAGTAATAAAGCTTGAAGCTTAATTCAGCTCTCTTGTTTATGTTTTTAGCTTTCTGTGGAGTGATGAGTTCTGATGTTGTTAGGATGAATGGCTAGCAGTGTCTAACACAATTTTTCTGCAAACGAAGTAGAGATCTGCTGATTGGAAAGCAGCGAGAGCTTACAAGGAGAGTGGATCAATGTTTGAGGTTAGGGTTGAAGGATTCAATGGTGGAGGCTTGCTGGTTCGGTTTTATTCTCTTTTGGGTTTCCTTCCCTTCCCCCTGATGAGCCCATCACATTCTTGTAAAGGTAAGTTCCTCTTTGAACTCTTGTGAAAGGCACTCTTCATTCTTAATAATTTTGTCAGATGCTAATATTTCCAAACCCCTAAAGTTGTCATTTTTTGTTGCTTATTTTTGCCATGAATGTGGTACTTTTGGTAGACTATTGCTGCTTGGCAAGCAGGCAATGTAATTGTTAACCAGTAGTACTGATTCTTTTTTTTTTTTTGTCTTTTTCTTGTTACCTTCATTTTCCTTGTTGATTTGGTTTTTCTTTTGATTCGGATATTCAATTTGGACAGAGCCACACAAACCCATTCATGAGATTGCAAAAGGTTTGACTGGTTCACTTGTTCTTGTGAAGGTAGGGAACTTTTGCCTGGTTGTTATCTCTACGGTCTTCAACTTCAGAATTATGTATCTGTTTGTTTATATGATCAGCTTATTATCAGCACTACATGCTGTTCTCTGAATATGTATCCTGTGCTTTCATGAGGTTATTATAAAAAAAACCTTAATGAGCACTTGGGCATGCATCTTGGAGTAATTTGTTTTCGTATTTGGTTGAGTGAATATCCGTGTGAGGTCCAAATAGGGTTGAAGAGAAAATATGCCTGCTTTCTTTACTATGGCAGTGAATTTAGAATCATGAGGTGAGTAGTTACCCAGGGCTGCTGTCTGCTGAGTGTGGAATTCTGATATGGAGAAACTGCTGACATGTCTATTTATTTGTTTCGTCCCATTTTCATCTCCTCCATGAGTTGTTTAATTTTTCTTTGCTTTTATGATATAACTTCATCTCACATTATTCTACTCTAACAATACTTATATGCTTTCTTAATATTTTAGGTGATCCAAGCAGACGAGGAGAATAGGAAATTAATATTCTCTGAAAGGGAAGCCGTATGGGAAAAGTTCGATAAAAGAATCAATGTAGGGGATGTATTTGTAGGAAGAGTGGGTTCTGTTGAGGATTATGGTGCTTTTGTTCACTTATGCTTCCCTGATGGTACCTAACATGCCTGGCTTATATCCTTCAAAAGAGATTTTTGTATCAGGAATTGCACTGGCATCTTATACGTATGATACAGGTCTTTATCATCTCACGGGACTCGTGCATGTTTCGGAGGTTTCGTGGGATCTGATCCAAGACGTCAGAGACATCCTTAATGAGGGGGATCAAGTGAGGGTCAAAATTACAAATATAGATAGGTGAGTTTATTCTTCTTCTCTCCTTCATTCTGCAAATATAATCTGAATATCATGCATTTTTCTCTGCTTGATTGATTTCATTTTTGCTTACTGCCTTTCATTTACTCTGAAGTATGCTGGTTTTATTCTTTAGTAGAGACAATGTCATTTTCCAATTTTGAAGAATGCAGGCTGAAGTCAAGGATCACACTATCAATCAAACAATTGGAGGAAGATCCCCTGCTAGAAACTTTGGACAAAGTAATTCCTCAGGTTTGCACACTGATGCTATTTTTACATCCTATTTCATTGGAATTAGTGAAGTGCTGATTACTGATGAACATTTAACCATTTGCAGGATGGATCAGTTGGATCTGGTCATCTGAGCGAAAGCAACAACATTGTAATTGAACCGCTTCCAGGGCTTAAAGAAATACTCCAAGAGCTATTGCGTGAAGATGGGTATGGAAACACCCTTAAAACTATTCTCCTCTTCCAGCAAATCTATTGCAAACCACATAACCACTGCAAATCCTCTCTCTCCAGAAAAACCTTCTTTAACCCTATTAGCAACAAAGATTCCAAATGGATTGTGCAAACTTAGAAGTGCCCTGGAAATATATTCATGAAAAAAGAGAGGTCCCCCATGTTTTTGCAGTTCTGGTTTTTTCTTGTTTATGTGCAGTACTTTTTTCTTTTCTTCTATATATGGATGCTTTAATTCTGAGTCTCTACAGATGTTATATTTTATTTCCATAAGCCTTCAATATAGCAACTAATGCTCCTACTTCATATCTGTACAGTATAAACCATGTAAGAATCAACAGACAAGGGTTTGAAAAACGAGTTGTTTCACAAGACCTGCAACTTTGGCTTTCAAATGTGAGTTTACTTTTGGTCTCATATCTATCATGTTCTAATTCATTACATTCTGGAATTCTTTAATTTTTCATTCTGCCATCCAACAACCACGCAGGCTCCACCCACTAATAGGAAATTCACCCTCATTGCTCGTGCTGGGAGGCAGGCAAGTCTATTTCAGTTTCATCTCTCCCACTTTTATCCTCGTTGTTTCTCAACCTCATTGGTTTCGTGCATGTTGTCTTGAATTAGGTACAAGAGATACAGCTGACAACAACACTCGATCAAGATGGTATCAAAAAGGCATTGCACCGTGTATTGGAGCGTGTCCCATGATGTTAAAAAAAAAAAAAAAAATTGTTGTGTTTTGCCATTTTTACTGACAATCATCCTGATATCCTTCTTGTATCTCTTCTTTTTCTTTGTCAAGGTTTTCTGTTTTTGTACAGAAGCTACTCCAAGCTCGGATCTGAATACGATAAATTTGCAGTGTAAGAAAAGATGTATCCCGGGAGACAAAATCATTCAGGACTCTGCTTCAACGCAGAGTGCAATTAATCTCCCTATTAGGATGTGTGATTTTCTTAGAAATATTTGTGCTGCACTTTTATGTTTTTTTGGATCCGAGATTTAAAATCTAGGTCAATCGAATTAAAAAGTTTAGTTACTTTACCATTAGAACAGTCGCCAGTGGCACTTAGTGTCCCGCTCTCCTCTGTAAAAATACGAATCTTTTGTTCTCACGAATATTCTCTATGGTATGATGGTCGAAATTAGCTTTGTTCTATCCCGGCGCATTCTACCGTCAAAGTACATCCGTTCAATCTATTGGGCCCCCGACTTCGGCATATTTCGGATCGATCTCTCAGCCACGTGGGCTCAAAATGAAAGGCGCGCTCTCTATTGCACTCGCTGCTCTTGGAAGTAGGACCGCGGTGAATTCTAAGGAGACAATGATCGGACCCAGAAGTTTCCACGATGAAGTATAATTTAAAAACAAAGCGACGAAGATAAAAGAGATCATAAATTCAAAGAAATTTGCTTCTATCAAATTGAATTTTCAAGTTTTATAGAGTATAACAATAATAATCTTATCGTAAATTTAAGTTGAGTTCTACAAAAAAAAAAAAAAAAAAAAATTTGATATTGGCTTCCAAACAAGGCTCTTCTTCGTCACTTAGCAATTAGAAATATGGTGCTGTTTGAACACGCAAGACGAGAGAGTTTACAGAAGGTTCGCATCGTATGGCGTTTTGGAATTATCGTACCGTAACAAAAGAAATCGCACCTTAATCACCGTCGGAAACATAGTGACATGTAAGTGTTATCTCAAGAAAATTTCAAAAAATTCAAGTTGGATTTAAAAATAAAGCTCGAAGATTTCTTTTGAATAATTAATTTTTATTTCATATTGGTGGATGTCTCCCTTATCTATAGTGCACTAAAATCCAAATAGTTCGTGTTTTTTCACTCCAAGTAGCAATTGCCGTAGGAATTTTGTTACCATGTTCACCGATAAAAGCCATTTTGATAGAGCTTTGCCCCCCTTTTTCTGGATTTTGTTGTTGTTATTATTATTATTATTATTTTTTACCTTAGTACAAGGAATAGGAGTAGCGTAAAAGAAACGAAAATTTTGACTCAGAAACGCGCGCGTGCGTTCGATTCAACAGAGTACAGACGACGGCAGAAAAAGCCGGTCTGGTCCAATACGCGGGCGAGTAGGTAAGCTGTCGCTGTTTAAGTTTTAGCAGTTGAATTCGTGTACACCTAAAACAAAACCTCTATCACATTTCACAAATAATCAAGGCGGTCAAACACAAGGAAAAAAAAAAAACAGAGAGAGGTGGACCCCACTCTTGTTTTTAATGAACATCGCTAATCGAGTGCTTTTTACTCTAAGAAGATGGACCCTGGTGTTGTTCGCGTTATTTATAAAATATTTTTAGTATAATATGAAAAATTAATTATGTGAATTGGAGTGCACATAAACTTGTTTCAATTTTATAGACAAACGATTATAATTGGCCGTTGGGATAATTGTTTGTAGATGTTAATCTATGGAAGGCGGTCGAAACCTGAAGGGGTCAAACCGGGTCAAAACTTTGCATTCTTCTTCTTCTAAAATTTCAAACTGAAAAGTAAGCTACCAACTACTTTGGCAAATGGAAGTTTGAAAGCAAAGAAAATGAAAATAAGATAAAAAGAAAGAGGAGAGCATTTTCATTTCTAGGGAAATTGTGGGGGTGGGGAAGGGGGAATGGAGGCGACGAAGGCCATGGATATGGATGTGCGGGCGGTGGAGGCTTTAGGGAAAGGCTTTGATCTGACTGGCGACTTCAGGCTGAGATTTGCAAAGGGAATCAAAAGCGACGGAGAAACCGACGGCCGAAGTGGAAGATTGGTGGTTTTAGACGAGAGGAACAAGAGGGACATTTTGATTCCCGGCGCCGCCGGCATTACGATTCCAAATATTTCCGAGGATATCCGATGCGATAAGGGTGACCAAATCCGGTTTAAATCCGACGTTCTTGAATTCAATCAGGTCATACACCACATTCTTTTACTTCTAGTATTTACTGCTGTTCAGTTGAATAATTAGTGCCTTTTGAGCTCGTTTCGATTAATCCCATGTTGAAGTTGCTGTAATGAAGTGGGAAACAAAGAAAAAGGAAAAAAATTGGATTTATGTTTTTTTTTTGGGGGGGGGGGGGTGGGGTGGGACGGCCGTGGGGTTAAATTGGATTGTTCGTTTTCTTGCAGATGTCAGAGCTACTTAATCAAAAGTCTTCAGTGCAAGGGAAAGTTCCTTCTGGCTATCTCAATGCTATTTTTGATTTGAGTGGAGATTGGCTTCGTGATGCTCTGGACACCAAGTATCTTGCTTTTGATGGTTACTTCATCTCCTTGTACTACTTGCACCTAACGGCATCTCCACTAGTACTGCAAGACAAAGTAAAAAAGTCTGTCCCGCCTTGTTGGGATCCAGCATCACTGGCTAGGTACCTTTTCCATATTCCTTCTGTCGTATATCTCATCCTCTTTGGTCATTAAGTAAGCTCTTCTATTTTGGGGGATGCCCTAGTCAATTGATACATCTTCTGGCTTTAGCTGTGCTGCTAACCTATGGTAAAGATATCCATGTGCAGAAAAGCTGCTAGCAAATTATGCAATCCTATATTCCCAGAATTGTTTTGTTACTCCCAGCTTCTAGGGTTATGAAATTCATAATCGTACTGTTTATGGAAGCACAATGGGAATTAAATTAGTGAAATAAAGACAAAATAATTGACAGAGTAGCTGGAAGAAAATTGGCTTCGGCTGAATTCCACAGTAAAAACCCTTGTCAAGGCAATGATTTAAGCTTGAAAGATATGAAATCTAAAACTCTAGCAGGACCAATAGCTACTAATTATCTATATACAAAGTGGTCTTTCAACTTGCTTTTTCTTTAACCACATTATTGTTGCATTAGCATAACTTGAGATGGAGAAACTTAAATCAAACTCAGAAGCAGATATCCAATGAGTGCTTTGCCCCATAGAAAATAGCTTTTCTCCTTGTGAAGTATTCATTGTTTTCATGTTTTATTTTTGTCTGTGTGGATATATCGATCTCTTGGGCAGTGGAACTTGATGATATTCTAACTATTATCATCACATTTTCCTTATCATAGACCAAAATAGCCAGTTGATTTGTGTTTTTTTCATCCATGCGTATGTAAATAAATGCTTTTCCTTGTCTGCTAGCCACAACTTATGCTTCCAGAAATTTAGCTTATCTGGTGCAACATATGGTTTGGGTTATTCTGGCACATGAATGCTGACTAGTTTTGTTAGGCAGGTTCATCTGTACATATGGCACACACATAATAGTAGGTTTGGCCGTTGGAGGGCAGGATCTAATTTGTGTTAGACAAAACCCTTCCTCACCAGTTCCCCCTCCTGAGCTCAGAAAGCATTTGGAGGGTCTTGGCGATCTATTATTTTCAGACAGACGAAGCCCAACCTTGCTTCAGAGCAAGACAACAGCCAGCAAACAGAAGGTATTTGGTTTTACATTTAATCTTTGATATCATTTTTTCAAGTGATCCACAAGGTTGGCTGATGCAACCAATGCCTTATAGGTTCCAGAGGTCTTTAGTCGTATTTTGCAGTCAAATAGCCTGCCACTGGCGAGCATTGCTGAAACATCAAGCAAGGATGTAAGTCAGTTACTGAAGATGTACTGTAGACATTTTCCCTTCTATTTACTTCTAAAATTTCTTCCAAAATATGGACAGGGCCTCACTATTATTTGTTCAAAAAGAGGAGGGGATGTCTTTTCACGCAATCACTCTAGTTGGCTGCAGACAGTGCCTTCTAAACCTGAACCAATTCTCTTCAAATTTGTACCAATCACTTCTCTTCTAACTGGGATTCCTGGCAGTGGTTACCTTAGTCATGCCATTAATTTGTATCTGCGATGTAAGTGTTTCCTGGCTGGTCACTGAAAAATGTTATAATTTTTAGAATTGGTGGCTTATATGTATAAGCTTTGTGCTCACATAGCTATCATTTCATTGGAAACTGATTTTTGTTTATGGTCAATGTCAGGCTAGGGAGACTGAAGTTGGATCTCTTAATATGAACTTCTGATCCAATGACACTAAGTGTCTTTGGCATAGGAATATTCACTTTTATTTGGTTTCAGTTTTCTTGCTGTGATCACACCTAATGTTCAAGAAATGCATTGGGGGTAGGGGTTGTGAGCATTGATGCTCCCATTTACTCGGGCTGACTTGGATTGAAAAGTGTACCTCAGTCCAAGTTAACCCCAAATTCATGAAACATGATGAAGATTATTTAGTTATTACATTTCTTGTAGTTGGATCATCAGGATGGTGGTTTGAGACACCACCCGTTATTGTAGTCTCTGTTGTCATTATTTGGCTTGGAAAAGCTGGGAAGGCCAATCCCCTAAATGAATTTTGTGACTTATTCTTTTTCATTTTTATGCATATTGTGTTCCAAATTCTTGTTCCTGTGTTGAATAATTATTGCATCATGGTTTGTACATGCATTGTTTAAATGGAGATGGCACCTTGTAATTTCTTATCTTTATTTAGACAAGCCTGCTCCAGAGGACTTACAATGCTTCTTGGAATTTCAAGTCCCAAAGCAATGGGCACCTATGTTCTGTGAGCTACCTCTACGACATGAAAGAAAGAAGTCTTCTTGCCCTTCATTGCAATTCAGCTTTATGGGTCCTAGGATTCATGTCAGTTCTACCCAGGTAATACTACAGAAAAACTAATTGCTTGTCCATCTGCAATCTACATCCACCACCATTTCCACTTGAATAATTTTGTACTTTTATATGGTTTCATATTAGAGTAGCTTGCTGTTTCCCCAGGTGCTAGGCTGCTTATTTTCAAGTTTTGTATGTTTGAATTCATATCATGTTCATATGATAGGTGTCAAATGATGCCTTAGAGCCTCTATCTACCTAAAAGCTTGAGCCAGCAAGTAGTGAAGCCCATAGGTATTATAAGTTAGTTTAAGTCTTGTACTTTATTAGTGTAAGACTTTATACTCTTACTAACAGTGATATGGGTTGGATATGCAATTCCACTTGTTGGCAAAGTGGGACTTACTGCTAAAATGTTACTGTACAGGTATTCAGTATGCCTGTCTGTTTCCTGATCTCTTGTGTCTATCTTAATCACATTCATAATAGAAATGAGATATCTTTATTGTCAATCTAACTAATATACTTTTATGAAATGTTAGTTTCATAAGTAATTCATTCCTAACTAGTATACTTTTATGAGTGTTGGAGTTTCATAATGATCCATTCTTTGACTTCACCCAATACCAAGACTTTTGAGTTGAATGGTTTGGCCAGTGCTTTGTCCACGCTTTCAGTCCAATGTGGATTTGCACCCGAGAAGGCATGCTAGAATTTAATATATGATCCATTCTTGGTTTTGTCAAACAATTTAAGCTCTTGGTTTGGATGATTTCTTGACAAGAAGGATAGCTCATTTGTGTTCTAACATTATGTGCTTTGTATATTTGCCCTTTTCTGTGAAAGTTGAAGGAAGAAGCTACACTTGCTTTGAAGCTTGTAACATATTGGTTGTGTTTCATATATATTCTGCATCTGTGTACATGTTTCATTTCTCTTGTTTTTTTTATTAACACATGGACTTGGTCTTCCGAGTGTAAATAATGAAACTATTGTACAATTAGATCTTTCTATCTTGTGCCGTTGTAGGTTTCAAGTGATCAAAAACCTGTGGTTGGCCTGCGATTGTACCTAGAAGGGAAGAAATGCAATCGACTTGCACTGCATCTGCAGCATCTTTCAAGCCGTCCAAATATAATGACCTGCACATCAGCTAATGCCAGCATATGCAGACCATGTCAATGGCGAGGCTCTGATGAGTATAAATCTAGTGACCAGTTCCTGGAAGCAGTTAGATGGAAGAGATACTCAAAAGTGTGCACATCTGTTGTCAAGCATGATCCAAACTGGTTGCAGGGGGATACAGGTGGTGTCTTCGTTGTGACTGGTGCACAGCTCCTCAGTAAAGGGAAATGGCCCAAGACGGTGCTACATCTTCGTCTGCTATTTATGCATCTACCAAACTGTGCCATCCGAAAGACTGAATGGGCAGCAGCCCCAGAAGCTTCTCACAAGTCAAATTTTCTCACAAATCTGAGCACAACATTCACATTCACCCGGAAAACTGGTGGTGGACTAGAAAAGCAGACTCCGGCTACCCTAAATTCGGGCATTTACCCAGATGGTCCACCCGTTCCTATTCACTCTAGTAAGCTGCTTAAATATGTGGAGACAGCTGAGGTGGTTCGGGGTCCACACAATGCTCCAGGACATTGGCTAGTAACAGCTGCTAAGCTAGTGGTTGAGGGTGGTAAAATTGGTTTGCATGTAAAGTTCGGGTTGTTGGACTATGAATAGTAACGGCTTCTGTTTGACTATGAATGTCATAGTTTGGTTCTATTAATTGATGATATTGGTTCTTCATTTGTAAATTTTGTTTTTTCCTCCTTTTGGTATTAAATAAGAGCTATTTAACAGTTTTTACTTTGTGCGCTGTGGAGAAAGTTTGAATTTGGTTGGGTTGAACATCTTTATGTCGCTGTAGCTCTTAGTTTTCTATACTTAAAAAATGTTAAATGCCTCAATGTTTCTATAAATATGCAATCTAGCTCTTTTTTTTTTTTTTTTAATGTAATTAACGCATGCATCATTAACATTTAAACTTGGGGTTGAAACCTAAATTTGATGGAGCTGGCCAAGTACTTTTCCACGATTATAGAATACAATAACCTTTTACTTTTAGGCTGCGTCAGTCTAATATTTTCTCCCCTATCCTTCCCCAATCAGTCTAATATTTTCAACTCAAGGAAAAAAAAAAAAAAAAAAAAAGGAGAAAGCTCAAAATATTAATTCTGCTAATTATTGGACTTGATCGTTCAAAAGTAGAGACTTTCGGTGCTTAATTAATAGTTTTAAACATGGGGTACTTAATTGCACTGGTTATCATACCTGATAAGCTTCTTTTTCCAATAGCGTAAAACAACCTTTTTTTTTATTTTTTTAAATTGAGATTTTATCCATGTAGGTCTCCATGGAGCGCCGGGCAGACCTTTCGAGAGTTGCTTCTTCCATGTGTTCCATTCATTTTCCAATTGCCTGTTGCAACAATTGATTCAGTCTCGTCTTCTGCAAAAAAATAGTTCATAGAATTTCATTCAAGACCGCTAAATAAATAGACGAGAGAAACTTACAAAAGTAACAGAAATCAGATCAAAGCCCAAAAATAAAGACCTTAAATATAATTATTCTGACAGGTGGTTGTACTTTTCCACTGTAATTTTAAGGAAATTTAACTAAAAATGTGATTGCCCTTCCATCGATGAACGTTTAAACCAAACGTCCCTGTGGAAGACAATACACTGAAGTGATATGGGTCTTCACACTAAAGCCCAACGCCGAGCAAAGGCCCACCAAAGACCCAAGCCGGCTTGAGCTACCGGCACAAGCACACCTACTCACTGTAGCGGGGCCGGCCGGTGCCTCTATGTCCATCGGCCGCAACAACCGCTTCCACCAATTTTTCACGCAAGAAAATCTCAATGGCGTCTTCATTGAGAGTCATTACGTCGGACGGACGGGTTGGAAGAATATAAAGAGACATTCTTATCAGCTAGAGACAGGATGCAAGTAAACATTATTCACCCTTCTCTTTCTTAAGTTTATTCTACAATTTTCTCTTGCGCACAGTAACATGGCCATTAGAACACTAAGACAGCAACCATCCCATCTCCCAATGATTCTCGTCTTTTCAGGTGCACATTGTCTGTAGCTCCTGAGCTTGAACAACATCAATTAGTACGCTTCGACACACCAGTTATGTGCGTAGAACAACATACAGCATATGCTGTTTCATAGTTCCCAGCAACATGTGGTACAGTTGCTATGCAGGCGACCTGACTCTATAGAGGATACAACAGCTAATCTTCCCAGGAAACAAAGTGAGTGGTTTGACAATAGCAGGCTAGTCTGTGGAAACAGTAAATGGAAACCTCTAACGAGGTTGTGGGCGTGTCTGGACGACAAAGACATCTTTACCAACCACACATCCTTCCACATCTTGAGGGCAGCCAAACTTCCTCTCCAGGAAAAGGCCAATTACACAGAGACGTTGACCAAGTTGGCTACGGAATACTGGGTCAACTGTTAAAGGTTTCTTACTGTAGTCTGTGGTCAATTGGATTACTTCTCCATTAGCTGGACCTGCTCTAGATACCAGCATCTCTTCACTAAAATTTGCAAATGCCAATGTCCGCAGAAGCCCATCAAACTTCCCACATGAAAGACGCCAAGGAGTGCCCCGGGTACCTGACGCTAAGGTCTCACCCAACCCAGGTGCAATCTCTGCCTCAACAGAATTATAGTCATGGTCAGTTGGGCTTAGTGTGTGAAGCACAAATGACAGGTCTGGAGAAAGCATTTCTTGCACCAGGACTGCCATGACAGCATCCTTCTGAGACACACCAGCTGTTCGACGGCTTAAAACTGCTCTCCTTGTGTACAATGATGCCCACACTCGGCTTACAGCATTTGCAAATATAGTTGGATTGGATGGGCTAACATTAGGGATTGATTCATAAAGTCCAGCAGCTGATAACCCAGCCAGGTCCTCAACATTGGCACTTGAACGTACAATTAAGCGGGCATTACTTGGAAATATTCTGCCTATAGAATCAATTATATCTTCTGGAGGCTGCAAAGAAGAGATCAATTCCTGGAGCTGACAGCAAAGGTTTTCAAGTTCTCCACCTTCCACCCTAGCTGTTTCTATATGCTCTAGACATGACATGAATGTTTCTATCAATTTGCTACGCTCTAGGGCCAGCTGTGTAGAGCCAAAAGGTATGACTACCCCTTTAGGGACTTGAAATGAAGCAGGCACCCCTTGATCATTGTAAACTGCCATTAGAAAATGAAAAAGCCAAAGGTCATCAAATCAACATACTATATATGTGAAATGTGCAAGTCAAGAGGTTTGAGTGCTATTCCTCAATCTTTTAAATGCGTACCTCTAGTGAACTACATTTAATTACTATGCTGCTCAGTTAATTCTAAAAATCGCTATGTTGTCTCCAAAATTCCTGGAAAACCTCAGTCCAGTGTAAAGGCAAAATCTATGGTCAGGATGATGGAGAATCATCCAGCTTTCCCAAACACTCCCAATTTTCATGGCTAATGCTCTTTTCAAAAGTATCAACTTGGTCACATTCCCAAACAGTTGAGTAATTGCATCTACTTAGAAATTTTTGTTCCTTTTTAAACTATTCATCAAATTTCATCAATTATTTCATGATCATGCCTCTCCTCTCCTGTCCTTGCTTTTTTATTTACCTCTGTAGAACTGAATAGCCCCTGTAGATGAACTTCAAAATGTCTTATTCTAGTTGGGTTGAAGGCTGACTGTGGATCCTTAAAGATTGCAGATTCAATCCATCATAAATCTCACATTTCCAGTTTTTATAGTACTCTTTCCATATGTGCATTCATAGCCCTATACTAATGAGAAAACTATGCTCATTCTCTAGCATTGTTTCTCAATTTATGAAAATATCAAAAATAGTAATCCTAATCCAATCAACCAAGAATTTCTGTTCAGGTTTTTTCTTTTCTTCTCCTTTTAATGATTTTCAATATCCTCAAAATATATATATCTATGGAAAGGAAAATGATCAATGAAAATTATGGACACAGCCTTCTAGAATTGAAGTACAAGGATATAAGCTTCAAAGGATAATAAAAATCATAGTATAGAGGTTCTGGGAACCAAACAGTATTCACCTTTATTTGAAACTACAGCCAAAGAAGCTAATCGACTGCAAGCAGCAGCCTTTGCACCTGAAGTTGGTGCATCTGCATCAGCAAGCATTATAACACCTCCTGCTGAAACACCCTGGATAATTTAGCCCCTCGTCAATTTTGGCAAACTATATCAATTTGATCAATGGCAGACATATCAGGTCTTACATACAGGAAAATAAATAGAAATATACCTTAATAGAATAAGGGACACTAATAGCAGAATGGGATGAATCACAAGGCCCAGTAGCATCAACAGCAGATGAATCAGTGCCCAAAGAACCTTTTACAAGAAAATCATTGCCCTTTTCATCAGATGAAGAAAGTGCTAAATTGACACCAGTCGTTGAAGCTTCCAACCTGCAAATCTTGAACACTATGAAACAGCAAAAGCACAGAAACATGGAACTAGGACACAGATTAAACTATAAAGGTTTAAAGAGAAAGAAAAAGAAGAAGAATTTCCAATCAAGAGATATTCATGAAAATAACCTCACATATTTCCCAGCTAGCCTTTGTATATCAGCCACTTTCTCATCATCCTCACAAGTCACAAAGATGACCTTCTCCTACAAGAATACATCCAAAAGTTCAAATTTATTTATGTGCACTATAGCAATAGGCAACAATTGTATATATTCTCAGGGAAGGAACTTGCCTGCCGAGCCCTGACACCAAGATGCGATAAGTGAGGTAGCTCTTGCAGCAGCACAACTCCTACTATGTTACCACCAGCAGTTGATACCTGCATTAAATTTTTATTGTGGGAGTTTATCTTTGCAGTTTGCAAGATACCACAAAGGCCCATGTGGTGTACATGGCAACAGCATGAAGGACGAGATATACAAACCTCTTCATCTCCATCAGCTTTGTTGACCAAAAGAATGACAGGTCCATTTGCAGTTGATGGCAATGAACCTGGTACGATGCTCTCAACCTGAAGAATGATGACACATCAGACCAAAAGCCAGAAGATTTGGAAAAACTTTGAATGCATGTGTGTGCATATGAAAAATCAAGGATGCATGTGTGTGAAGCACCTTTTTTCTTTCAAGGGGTTGTTTTATGTGAGTCATCTAACAACATTGTTACCCAATAATCATTCTGAAGAACAATAAAAGGAAACAACAAAAAAGAAAAGTACAAGAAAGCAGAAGAAGGTGTGGGATATGCTTACTCATAACCATTGTAACAGAACCTTCAAAAATCTTAAATGCCAACCATTGGTTTTGCTTTTGTGAGATTCTTTGCCTTTACATCCGCATGGACCCACAGGCCAACCTAGTCTGGCTTCTTAAGAGAGCTCATGAGAAAAGTCTAACTGATTGTGTCTAATTCAGAGGGCAAGAAACCAGATCTCTCCATGGAACGCAATGAAAAGCAAAGAGTTCAATAATGCAGTATCATTCATGGGATCCTAACCATCCACATGAGTACCAATAGCGGACCAAAAGGAATTTCATCCCTACAGGAAAAACCTAACCTATTCTTCACTTCTCATTACTCTTCTCCTTTCCTCCTCCAAGTAAGCAAAAATTTACCAATGCAAAACCCCAGTATCCAGTCTTACGTGGATCAGTGCAAGAAAAAAAAAAAAATCTAAATTAGCTGTATATGACTGCATGATTTAAAGATTGAAATCAAGAAGGATGATGATAACTTATAATGTCACTACATCAATGGTGATGCCCTTGGATTGAAAATGAATGAGCTCAAGAGCAACATAGACCAGAGATTACTGGAATAAAAGTGCCAATAGCAGCTCCAGGGACAAGAACATCCCAACCCTGAGAACCAAGTGTACTTCGAGCTGCTTTCAAAAGCAGTGTAGAGAGTTTTGAAACCTGGAAAACAACCCTATAGATAAAAATGATTACAATTTTCCGTTAAGGAGAGTATTTTTTATGACAATTATGATCTTAAAAATTCATTTCAAGAAGTATAAGCATATCAGAGCCATAACAATCGAGGGAATTGCAAACATACCCAGCACGAATCTCTGCTTCAGCATATGTCTTCACACTGTTTCTGGCAATTCCAAGAGCTTTTCCCAGCATCTGTAAAAGCCAGGTGCAATTTTTATCATGACTTTGGGATTACTTCGTTCATTGTTTTAACACAATCACAATACATCATTGGTAGACATGAACTAAGGTTAATGAAGCTGATGTTGCCAATATAGAAAAAGTTCAGCACCTCACCACACAAAGCATCGATCAGGATGCAAAACTTGTTAACCATATTGGAAGACGACAATAAGAGCATAAAATATTTGTTATTCAAGAAAATCAGAGGCCAATACATAAGGTAAACTACACAGCACATATTACTCCTCACAAGACAAAAACAGCGATATATACCTGCACTTTCTGTGGAAATATTTGAAGGAGTGCTTCAGAATACTCCTCGGTTAGCCTTTTTGCTCGATCAAGTGTAGCTTTGAGCCTTAGTGCCCAAATTATCTTGCCATCTTCACTTCCTTCATATTAACAAGAACGAATATGTGTGTAATGCCTTCACCAAACTTATCAAATATTTCCAGACCTAGAGGAGATGAAAGGACTTAAGAGGCACCTTCTCTTTCAAGAAAACCTCTTTCCTGCCAGGCGAGAAGCTCATTTCCAATAGCAGCACATTCTTCTGGCTTCCAACTGGATAAACCTAGCTGATTAACACCAATAACGAGGGCACCAAGTGGGTCATTCCAAGAGCTTACATTCTTTGATTCCACATTGTCTGCCAGCCACTTAGCCCCTCCCAATGCTTCAAGTGCATTGAGAAATCTATACAAATGCATTTCACGTCATCAATCTATCCCAAAAAAAAAGCAACAAATAAATAGGAAATTTTCAAAAAGAACTTCTTATGTTAAGTGCATTTGCTTATGTTTTCACAGAAATGCATCCAAACAAGTAGAAGGCTATTTTCTTACAAATCATCCCAATACGCTCCCATTCACAGCCTTAATGTAGTCTCATTTCCCTCATTAGTCATATATGGAAGGCTATGGTGCCTTTCTGACAGCAGTTTTGTCAGTGATTCTCCATAAGCAGAATGCTAATGACTTACTATACATGCAATGATATCATAATGCTTTTCTTTCAATAAATCAGAAGTAACTTGGTCACTTTAGAAGCAGCTTTTGGCATTACTGGGAGCATTGGGTTGTCCACTATGTCTGAAAGCTTTGCTACTGGTAACCTGTTGAGGGCTTGGTAGCAGAGAGGACCCACCAAGGTCAAATAGCTTGTGCAATGTTTCCACTAAAATTTGAGATGGCTTTATTTTCTGATTCAATTAGAGGACACCTAAACCTCGTCCTTCTGTAGAAAAGGACTTCTCAATGCACAATGCTACCACATTATGGGCTATGGGAAAGGATTATACGTATGCAGCCTTGTCCCTGTCTGTTTCCGTGACTCAAACCTGTGACCTCTCTCCAATTGCTTAAGAAAAATTATATTTTCCCAAAAAAAAAAGAAAAGTAAAGGACAAATATTTCGATAACAAAAATCAACCTTGAAAGGAATGAAATGAATCCAGAATACTTGTTTGTTTTAGAAAATTTTTTCTGCTTTTCAAATAAGAAAAAGAAGGAAATATATTTCAACAACAAAATTAAACCTTAAAAGGAATGAAACAAATTCAGATTTGTTTAGAAGCTAAAAAAGATCATCTACACTACTAGAAGTTCTTTTCCCAATGTTCCCAAAAACTAGAATTTGATTATTGCCATATAAGCAGCACATTCTTTATAGCTAATAATATGATGTGCATGTCTACAGTCACATTGCAGGTACAAATTTGTTTTAGAAGTGGACTAAAAATATGGTGCACTTTCAGTGTATTCGCTCATGCTTGGTCATATGCACAAGTTGGGCAAGGACAAGAAAGTTTTGGCAAACCATTTCAAATGCTTCACCACAGTTTAGTTAAACTGATGTCTTTATTATCTTCTAAAACATATCGATAGGAAACTAAATTTCACTAAAAATGCAAGTGTAATGGTTTCTGGGAAAGTAATAAATCAAACAGTACAGTATGTATTTCATGAAGTGCTTTCTATTCTAGTGATCATATTCTAGTGATCAGGCACCAAGATAGCCTCCAGTAGCCTAAGGAAAAGATGTGCACACCTGCTTAGAAGTACAAAAGAATAGTCCTCAAGGCCAATCTCACAAAGACGCCACTATAAACAAAACCACAGTCCCCAGTGGGGGGTTATCAGGAGCAGACCCATCACATTCCAACTATTTTCTAATTTAAGCTCAAAACAGATAACTTCCATGCAAGAAACTTACCTTTTGCCGCATAGCTATAGCACTATCAGAAGCATCATTCCTAAGACCACTTTCCAGACCCTTTATGATTATAAATCTCAAAGCATTAAGGGATCGCATGGTTTTCATCAACTCAAAAATGCCACTTGATTCTCCAGAAGTATCCAAGTTCTGAAAATCAAGACATGCTTCTATAATTTGAAGCAAAAATTATAGAAATAACACCAAGCAATCAAATACAATCAAATGCTACTGGAAAGCAAAATAAAAGGATGAAAATTAATTTTCACGCCCAACCATGAGTAAAAGTATACATCATGTTCCACTAAAAACTACAGGACGTGGCAAATAAGCATTTCAACCTCAAAGCCATTTGTCTCTTGGTCATTGATAACCTTTTTCTCTCTATTTTACTTTGAGAAGGCTTATAATTTCATGACATGTGAAAACACAACAGCAGGGACAATTTCCTGAACTTGCATTAATGGAGCAAGGGCTAGAACAGGAACTGAAGCACATTTGAGAATAAGGATGTGTCCAAATCTGAAATTTACTCAGAGTGGGATCACCTTCAGAGCTTCATTAACAAAATAACAGAATAATAAAATTGTAAAATCAGAAATTATATTTGGATGTTTGAAATTTAACCCAACAGAAACATTAGAGTAGCTGGGTATTCAAGGGAGGTTCTGATCATATATGCAGAGACCAAAACCAAAGGAAGGGCTAGAAAAGAGATTTTTCATTGAAGGAAATCTATGCCAAACTCATGACTTGGCCTCCTCTTGGTCCATGTGTATGTGGGTGGGGAGAGGGGGAAGAAGCTGTAGCAGAGGGAGAATCATAATTGTTGAATCCCTAGGTGTTTCAGCAAATTTTGAAATCATAGAGATAATCTTGAATACTAAAAACAGGTCAATTCTGAAACTTGCGCCTAGTTTTAGCCAGAAAAAGCACAAAAGTTGTGGAGGTTGGAATAAGCAGAAGAGAACAAAAATTAGTAAGAGATCATTTACCATTTTGCAGTCCAAAAACAGCGTAAGTGCCGAATGGCCCTTCTCATCCAAGGATTCTGTAATCAACTCAAGCTGTTCCACAAGACTGCATAGCGAGATGGTAAACTAGCATAAATTTCAACATGTATGAAATTTGATTGACGAGTTGTTCTGCTCAAAACAAAAACACTCTTGGAGCTAAACAAACTTTAAGCATCAAATTTCTGAGATCAAGGAATATAGATTAGCAATTATTAAGTGTATCAGACAGATAAAACTAAGTTGAATTTTTATGTTAAAAGGCAAATTAGTCACACCAACACCCAGGTCATGTGAAGTCATGTACATGAGTTCATTGCATCATTTGGCCATTCCAACCTACACTGAATTTGCAGGCCTCAGGGTTATTCTGAATACAACAATCAAGCAATGAATTAAGCAAAGGAGGCAGAAAATTAAAAGAAGAGGAGAAAAAAAAAATACAACAGCAACAAAGCAGCTCAAACCCCAAACATCCAAAAAGCCATATACTGTGAGATGAATCAACTATGGAATGGACTAGGCCCTGCACAGACCAACTTTCCCCTTTCCTCTTTACCAAAGAAAAAACATGACAAGTGGAAGATAAACTGTTCCACTGCAATTAATTCAAGCAAACCAACCATCCCTGATAAAACAGAAAACTAATTCAAAGATAACAGAATCTTTTGGAAAAGAGTGTCAGATAATGAATTATCAAGGGCGTCACTTAAAACATGGAAATTATCAAGGTCCCCTCCTTTTTCCTTGTTTTCCACAATACTTTATTCAAGAAATAATTTTATAGGTGGTAGTATAATTCAAATGAGTAAACCAAAAAAAAGAGAAGCCCAAAGACAATGGTTCCATCTCTAAGCAGAAAAGAACAACAAAGAGTTGGCTATAATGTATCAAGAATCTACAACCAAGATTCATATTAACAAGTTACATAATCCATTTACATGCTAACTTATACTACTATCTGGTATGACACCCCATTTAGAACTGAAAAGCTTCGATTATCTCTTTCATTTTTTTGAAGCCCATCATTTTAAATTTGATATAAGCTGCACCACCAATTACTGTTAAAGCTTCTTGAGTGAACATGAAGTTTTATAACAGCGCATCACAGACTTGCACTCCCCTCATCCACAGCAACCCATCGAATTCTTTAGTTTTACAAAATTTGGCCACATGTTCATGGAGATCTTATGCATTGTTTTAGCCATTATGGCACTAATGAAAAGCAGGTTTCTGTATGGTAGAAACTTAATTGCATTTGTGACACAACAATAAAGTTTGGCATATAACAAGATAATGAGAAGATCAACATTTTCCCCACAACTGCAGTTGCCTATATGCTAGCTTTTAGAGTAGAGAAACTGTCATCCTTGCACAGATTGCCACAGACAAATGACAAATATAAAGAAGATCAAGAGAAATGTTCAAGGTATACCCTACAATTTTTAGAGAAAACAATTTGAGCAATCCTCAAAAGAGAAGGGAATTAATCAACTTGTACAAAGACACTCTTCACACCATATCTCATAATAGGTTCCCACCAATATGATTCACTTGAATAAGATAAAAACTAAGCAGCGAAATTATAAATAGCTCAACAAAAACAGCTTCGCAAACATCCATCCTCCTTTTCAGTGTCTTTCAAGTTTCTACTTTCCATTAAATCAATTTATAGACTAGAAAAATACTAACACAAGGCCTGCTAAGAATGTTAACAAGCACAAAGGTTAAAGATGTTACAAATCAAACCTTCCTGCATTGAAGAAGTCTTTGAGTTCACAATGGAATATCTTGAATTGTTCAATAAATGCTTTGCCATATTGTCCAGGTTCCTTGGTAATTTTAGCAAGCATTGCTTCAGTAGCAACCAAATCTTCTGGACCAGCATTTCGGTGAAGCTTGTTCTGTATTGTGTGTTTGATTTCTTGCTAGAAAGTGCAACATAAAAATATTAAAAAATTAATGCTGAACATCTTATTAAGGAGAAGACAACTTACCAGGCACTAAGTGCTAACCTTGAGATCATGAGGAATATCACCCCGATGAGCAATGTCTCTTATTCGTGTTAGAGGAACAGATGCGGTGAATTCTGCCTTAAAAGATGGCAAACATGGATGAATCTTACGGATGACAAGTAATTCCTGAACAACACATGGAAAGGGAGGGATTAAAGACAATCAAAAACTTGATGACAGCCCAATATCATGTATTAAACGAGAACACAAACTAACATGATATATCAAATCCTAAGGTTTCAAACTCAATAATTAACATATTGGATGCATAAAAATTTATGGGAATTACACCAGCATAAAGTGAAAGAGACCAATAACAAGCCCTAATATAGACCACTTTGCTTCTGCAAACTAGCTTAGCAGAAATTCTCAAAATCTAGCCAGGCTCATACTATATTTTTATCTGGGCTTTTGGCAGAAAATAGAAAGGTGTCTTAAAAATCACTTCTGCCATTGTAAGGCAATAGTGCAAAATGTATTCATATTAACTTATTCAGAACAAACCACTATATTAAGTGGGGAAATTTGTTTACCACTAAAGCTAATCTATAATAAGAAAGGATTGAACCAATTAGGATTTTGACCAAATGCACTCCAGTAAAGTAACTTTTCAAGCTAAAAGCAAAGACAATTACTGAGTTTTATGCTAAAAAAAGATACAGATTAGACCAAGTGCATTGTCTGTGAGGTGAGCAAAGAAAAAGGGAGGATGCTATCAAACTTTGAATCATCATACCATGGCAAACAAACTGATATATCACCTGGGGTGAAGCATTTTTCCTACTAAAAAGTCGTTCCAATTCCTGAAATATTTGCCTGGATATTTCAGCATGCCTGCTTGGCCGATGATGACCCCCATCTTCAAAGCAAGGAATCTGCCCTGTGTAAATCCACTAGCAGAGAGAAAAGTGTAAGAGAAACACAGAAGGAAATTTTGTTGAAAAGGAGAAAATTTGATTATACTGAAAAACCTTTAGATATATGGCACAATATATTAAAGCCTCCAACCGATCAGCACTCTGAAGACTTCCAACCAAAAGTTCACGCACAACTTCAAGCTTTTAACAGAACAATAGCAATGATTAATTGCAAGAAATATCTGATTTAGTAACATGGACAGGAATTTTATAAGTGAAATTGTGATCGATAGAAATGACAGAAAGAGTAGTTCACCAAAATATCTGTGTTTGTATTCCTGTTTCTCTGGTGCAGCACAATGTGCATACACGATGAGTTTGAAAGAGATGGAACATAAGTTTCCAGAGTGAGATGATAGATAATATATATATATAACAGCCCTACCTTTCTCCACCAATTCCTTGCACTTTGATCACCTTCAACTAACTTCAATGCCAAACCTTCAAGGCCAGAAGTATCCCATTTTCTTTTGGTTTCCATATTCCTATGCTCATTTGATTGCATGAATGAGACAGTTTTCCCTTGCCACTGCTCAAAAAGTGTGCTTGACTCTGTTTCCCCATGAGTTGCAGCACTAGCAGACCCATTCTCATCCATATCTTCCACCTTATCCCTAGTATTCTCTTCGGAATCCAAAGGCAACAGATTCACATCCTCGCCAGTTTTATTCCATTGATAGACAACCCCGAAATGCCCTCCTTCGGGTAGTTTCAATATCCGATTATCCCCATGCTCCCATAACAAGCTCTTATCCCTTCTCACAACAACAAACTTATACTCAATAATCTCACCCGCTTCCAACTCCAAATCACATACCCATCCAGCCTCAGTCCAATTCATTGGAGTATTCTTCTTCCATGAACCCAATTCTTTTGTGGACCCCAAAATCACCACGTGCTCGCCAAATTCTACTTGATGATCTACCCTAACACTAAGCTGCACCTTCCCACGTCTCACCTTCAATTTAGTCTTTCCCTTTTTCTTCTCTTCCTCTCTGCCACCCACGATACACGCACACACAAAAAGAAATATTGTCATTACTCGTCAGTTTCCTTTTAGTTGCACTCTCAGTTTTTCTTTCATCATTCTTCTAAAATCTTGATGAGAAAAAAATGGTTAAAAAAAAAGTTGTCAAACCTTTTTAATACTCCTAGCAAGTAAAAGAAAAATTGAAATAGAGATAGAAAGTAACGAAGAGAGACCTTGTTTCAGTAGAAGAAACACCACAAATAATTCTAGGAAATGTTGGCTTCGATCGTTTGGGAGAAAGCGAAGGAAACATAATTCTTGGATCGAAGGAAGCAGTTTCTCTCCTTCGCATGTGATGAAGATGCTGCTGATGTTGTTGGAAAACACGTATTTTCATGGAGTGCAATACGCGGAGGGCGTCCATTACTGTCTATCAGGGAGAGACCTAGCACAGAATCATGAAAACGCATAACAGCATGGAGTGCAGGCGTTTCTGAATGCTTGCCGTCTTGAGGATTGGGGATTGAACCGTTGATGATACGGGTTTTCTTTTTGCTTTTATTTTTATTTTTATTTTTTTTCCATTCAAATTTGAAGAATCAAGATATAGATGGGTTCTTGATTTTCTTGGTCAGAAAAAGGCAAAGGGATTAGGCGGCGTGGCGCGTGGGGCTGTCTAGGAAGGTAGCGATTTGATTGCAACGAACGCTGCTCCGCTCCAAGTGTGCACGTCAGCCAAACTCGTTCTTCAAAAAGTCCAAAGAATCACGTGACTCCCTTGTGCCTTCGCTCTCGTTAATCCTGTCATTCAAGCATAAAGATTAGCTCGCAAAGTCTCCGTGCTATTGGGATCAAACCAATTTTTTTAAAATTAGTGGAAATATTAGTTTTTTTTTCATCTAAATATCCTTTTATTATTATTATTATTTTCCCCAAAGGGAAGGAGAAGCTTCTTTAAGAGAAAAAACGAGATGGTGGCCGGGACCGAAAAATGGTAACCGTTACACACTCGTGAGACTTTATTGAAGAAGCAATCAAAGTCTAAATGGGGGATAAGACAGTTCATGCAACTCTAGGATTAACCATAATCTCAAGGGGGCCAACCAATCAGAGACTTAATTTTCCTCCTATACACACAAGTGAGTCGAATGGCACTTCCTTGATTGAATGAATGTAAATACATAACTTCGTTTCTATGATCTTGACAACTTGTATGTAGTGAGATGTACAGGGTCCCGAAGGCCTCTCTTTTGGCTACGTTTCTGTTCCAGTTTGGTTATTGGGTTGTAGTTCTTCCGGCACGTGATTACTTAAATGAGGTCCTTCACCTTGGTTTTTGGGATCATTCGGTTACATTTATTTGGTTGAATGTTGAAACCGCGTTGCAATTTTAAAAGCCTTGAGAAGAAAATTAAGAAGGAAATAAATGAGTTTGATGTAATACAAAATATAAGATAAAGGTGTTTAAATAAAAATAAAATAAATTAATTAAATGAGATTAAAAATTTACAATAAAAGAATTTATTAACATTAATAGAGTTTGGACGAAGGAAGAATAATATTTTAGTTTTTGAGAAATTATATTTTCAAATGATGGGTCCAAATAAAAGGGAGACACATCTATTATTTATATAATGTAAAAAAATATTTTTATTGTGTGAGAAAAATAAATATATGTAATAAAATTCAATTAAATGCATATTTTTTAATGAAAAATAAATAAGTATTTTACTAATAATATGGTCCTTCTTAGTTATATAAATGACTATAGAAAGAACATCGAATAAGTCTTAAAGTAAGAACTATTTTCTTATATTAGAACATTGTTTAATTCAAAAAATTTTTTAATTATTTTTAATATTAATATTTTTAATTAAAAATGTTTCTATTAACTAGGTGGCTTTCAATAAAAATGCATGAAGATTTAAAATATTGATCAAATGGTTAATGTAAATTTTTAAAATTTTTTGAAAAGTCATATTTTTAATTTTTAAAATTATTTTTTTAATATATATACATATATATAAGAAGATTTAATATTTTAATTACTTTTTCTAATTTTTTTGAAAAATCGAATTTAATTTTTTTGGCTTTTAGTCAAAGGTTTTTATGGCTTCTTTTGCAATCTACAATTCGTATCACTATACACGAAACTCGCTAATGAATTTAATTTCGGATGTTCACTAAGAAGAAAATAATAAATTGATAATAAAATCCGTCCTATTAAATGGGCAAGAATACAAATTGGGTGTAAAATAAACATGCCCTTTGGGCTTGGAGGCCCGCTAATTAGGCCCGTTCATGAAATAGGCGGATTTAGTCAAAGGATTTTATGTGATTTTTTTTTTTTTATTTCACATTTTCTAAAAAATAAAATAATAAATTGCTTTGATAACAAGAATCACATTTGCAGGCTACCGAAAGACCCACGGCCATGAGCGTAGCACAGATTGCTGGCTTTGGTGTCATCAAGAGCAGAGGTATGGAGAGAGTCGGAGGATGGCAGGCGCCAAATTGTTGGTCGTAGCAACGGCGATGCTATTGATAGTATTTTGTCTCACAACATGGAGTTGTAAACTCTGTTCGCAGCCGTTTGTGGCCAAACCCAGATTGCAATGAATACTGTTTCATTCAATGCCGTTGTTGAAAAGAACGTTTAGATTTATTGATTAAGTTCTCGTTTAAATAAAAGTGCATCCCCTTGATTAATGTAAATGGTGGTTTGCACTTTTTAGCTGCCCTCGAAGAACCTGTTCATTCCCCAGCTAGGCATGTAAGTATGGCCGTTGCCTTTTGTATGCCATTCCCAAACATCTTCCTTGGTACTTCCATGGCCTCTGCTTGGACTTCTTCGTCTGTTAATTGCTCAACTCTTCTTTATTCTTTGTAAGTTACCGTCACAAGCAGAGTATTTGATCCTGGATACTCATTTTCTTAATGTCGGGAAATAAAATCAAGGCATCAGGCAACCAGGACAGTGTGCGGAACTAACAACCTGAAACAGTACACACACATCCACATTACTCAGGTGCAATGCATTATTAGCTGCAAAAATGGATGGTATCAGCGCCTTGTGTGGTTCAGAGAAAGAACTCGCTTGCAGAACCGGTAGGCCAGAACTTGTAAGGGAATTTCATCAATATCTTCAGGTCATGCTGAAATCGGACACACAGCAATCACCGCACTACAAGCGAGTCAAGTAGAGATTTGCCGTGTCAAAAATTGAAGTGACAATGTGTTTTAATTAATAAACTAAATCAAATTGACTCGAGTTTTACTCAATTTACATTCTTGGACACCTCATCAATAACCCATTTAATTTTATAATGGAGACAAAAATGATTAAAATTGTAAAAATTTAGTATTATAAATAGAATTAAAATGACGAGATATTGTCTAAATAATAAAATTATTAAATTAAAAAATAAAAATATTTAATTTTAATGTATGATTACAAATATATAATATTTATTTGAAAATAACCCTGCAATTGTATTATTATTATTATTTTTAATAATTACAAGAACGAGTTTAAACGAGTATTAAGGGTAACTCAAGGTGCTCCGGTCACAGGTTATTTGACGACTTTAACTCGACCTCAGGCAGTAATCTTGAGTGTTCGTTCTTCTGGTGCCGCCGCGCAATCCACTGAGGTGTAAAGGTAGATATCTAAACGATTTTCTCTTTCGTCTGGGGCGTGTGGCTTTGCCTCTATTGCCATCCGTCTCTCTTCGATTTTTTTTTTTTTTCTTTCGAGTAACTTTCAATCAGAACGAATTAACTAGAACGTTGAGATGCGTAAAAATGCAAAATTTTGTTTGTTTCTCGAGAGAAGTTGGGAGTTGTTTTCCTCCTCTTGCCGTCCCTTTCTCTTTCATTGCATTTTGATTTCCTGAATTTTGAGAACCAGTACGCACAAGGAAGGAAGCTTAAGCAAGGCAAGTATATTATTATTATTCGATTTTTCATTTTTCTTCGGAATTGATTGAGTCATTTAACGGTACAATTTAATTTTTCTAGTGATTAACTCAATTTCTTCAAACCCATCTGTAATTGGTCCGTAGGCGACCGTTGGATCCCTCATACTCTTTGTGGTTTTTACTTCTTGGTGTTTATTTCTCCATCAAAGCTATTTGTGTTTGTAAATTGTGATAGAAATTTTAGGGGTTTTAGTCACTGAATTATGGATAATGCTGAAATTATGGATAAGCGTGATAGCATAGAAGATTTGTTTTAAGCTTAATCGGTACATTTAGTAATGCTGTTTCTTTGGTAATCAGTAGATTGCTTCCTACCAATGCTGTGATCTTTATGTAAATGGAGTTCAAGCTGATCTATTCATTTAAATTTTCTTATTTGCCTATTAAGCTACTTGTGGTGGGTGTTCAAATCAACAATCAAGGGAGTCAAATCTTGTTGATGTAAATGCAGTGGGATTGAGTTCATAGAAGCTGTGTGAGCAAAGCTACTGGATCTTCTCTTTGGTTTGTCATTGTATCATAGAGAAATATCTGAGATTGGACTACAGAGAAAAGGTTGGAGGAGAGGGTGTCAAACATCTAAATATGCAAATGGCTGCTCATCTTCATCCTCTCATTCATGTCCCCAGCCAATACAGGTTTCTTCTCTTTCATCCTTCATTGAAAGTTCATTGCAGCTTTTTCCTTGTTAAGAACAAGAAAGAAACAAATAATGAATTTCTGAAGCATTGGCTGTATCGCAGAAGAAGCCATGTGATGCCTATTCGATGGATGACAATGAAAATCTCAATGCCCAGTCAACTTTGTTTCCCAAAAGGAGCTCAGAGATCTTATCTATCACAAATTCGACAAACCAAACTGTTTGTGACTCCTAACACAAATGATGGCCACCCTTCTGCCTTTAGGTTAGAAAAAAATGCAAACGCTAACCATACACCTGGTTCTGAAGCAGAGACATTCTTGAGCAAATGGTCACCTCCTGGGTACCTCTGGAGGGGGTTATCAGTTCTCATCTTGGCAGGGCAGGTTATACTTAGGATTTTAAAAGGAAAAATCCATGGGAAAAATACTCTGCAACAGCTGGAGAGAGTTGGACCAAGGTCAGTTGGTGTTTGTCTCTTGACCTCAGCTTTTGTTGGCATGGCTTTCACCATTCAATTTGTGAGAGAGTTTACCAGATTGGGATTAAATAGATCTGTTGGTGGTGTGCTAGCTCTAGCCTTTTCGAGGGAACTGAGTCCGGTGGTCACATCCATAGTAGTTGCTGGGCGAATTGGGAGTGCCTTTGCAGCAGAGTTGGGAACAATGCAGGTTTCTGAACAAACAGACACTTTGAGAGTTCTTGGTGCAAACCCGGTTGATTATTTGGTCATACCAAGAGTAATTGCTTCCTGTGTTGCTCTACCCATTTTGACTTTGATATGTTTCACGGTGGGAATGGCATCCAGTGCATTGCTAGCTGATGCTGTCTATGCGGTTAGCATAAACATTATTTTGGATTCAGCTCTCCGAGCACTTAAACCGTGGGATTTGATTAGTGCCATGATCAAATCACAGGTTTTTGGCTCGATCATATCCATTGTTAGCTGTGCATGGGGAGTTACCACCATGGGAGGGGCCAAGGGTGTTGGAGAGTCAACAACTTCTGCTGTGGTTATCTCACTTGTTGGCATCTTTATTGCTGATTTTGTGCTCTCCTATTGCTTTTTCCAAGGTGCTGGAGACGCACTGAAGAATGCTGCGTAATTGTGAGGTTAATTTTACAATGTTTGTTAGTTTGATTTATAGTGGCTGAAGATATAGATAATCCAGGATTGTGTCGTATTTCCTTTGTTACACAATAAGCAGGTGTCCGCAACCCGAATCATTCTCCAACAGTCGAGCCCTAACAGACACACGCACACAAAGAAAGAAAGAAGCAACAAACTTTATATGCTACTTTTGTAACGCAAAAAGTTGCCAACGAATTCAATTCAACGCAATGAAAATGTCAATTTTATCTTTGGAGATCTAGGAAAATTTTGTATCCTTCCGAGTCGTCTTTTTGCTTTTAACTCGATACCTAACGCGTCACGGGGCTCTGGGCCGTACGCCTACAGGCGCACACTTTCGAAGTCTTCATCAAGCTTTCATCCGAATGCGTGTTTTGTAATCGTCCAATGTCTAGCTAAAATCATAAAAATTGCCGGATACTATAATAATTGCCGGACACTATTGTAGATTTTGATGGGGCATGCAAACTCGAAGGGAAAGTTCTCGACCCTTCTTAAGTGGTTCCCTTGGGAAAACTGTTAAAAAAAATCCTTTGGAATAAGATATTCAAGTATGATTTGAGATGTAGCAGTCATTTCATACAAATTGAAACGATTTCGGTAGCATATAAATCATTTACTAATTCCTTTGCTAAAAAGATTTTTTATTTTTTATGAAATGTATTTTTTTTCATATATATTTTTTTAATTTACTTTGATAGTTACGGTTGATGTCCGAGGTGTTCAAAAGTTCCATCTTTCAGCTATCAATATATATATATATATATTCTCAATTACCGCAATGTTTATTATTATTATTATTATTATTTCAAATTCTTTGTTCTGTTTGGAATGTTAGTTTCTCCATAAAATTCTTAACCGACCACAAGTTGGTTTGCTTCTGATGATTTCAAAATTCAAAAACATTCGGCCAGGACCATTATTAGTTGCTACTGGCTACTATTCACCTGTGTGTGAATAGTATACTCTCGAAAGCCAAAAAAATCATTGATATTCCTATGCAGAAAGTGAAACACGAGGCAGGAAGCAGCCGATGGAAGCGATAACATTTAGTCACAGCAAATAAAGGAAAGATGAATTGTATGTAAGCCTGCAGACAAAACTTGGGGCCATGTTCTGCGGTGGAATATGTCAGGAGGCATATTGGTCCAAATTGTCCAGCATTTCTAGTGCTACTAACCCCTTCACGCACACCCCCTTACATTCCATCTACCTTTTGCACGTTCCCTTCTTTGCTTTGAAATTTGAAGGGACCACCGAAGACACACTACGTGTCTTATCTATTGACTATTAACTGTCTGTCTCTGCTCTCTCCCGTGAATACAGTTGCGCTACATTTTTCTCTTTCCAAGCCAATATGAAAAGTCCACTCCCCCAAGCTGGATTTCTTCTTGTGAACGCTATCTCACCGCCTATCTTCTTGATATCTATTGAGCACCATAAACAGAGTCATTAGAAATAGAAGAAAGAGAAAGACGGGCAAGAAATAAGAGTTAATAAATGGGTTCAGTTCAATTTTTGTTATGTTTGCTGGTTTCAGTAGCTTGTCTTAAATATTGCATTGGCGGGGATGATGTGTCTCTACGACTCAACGACGATGTTTTAGGTCTTATTGTTTTCAAGTCAGGTATTGCTGACCCATCTTCCTATCTCAGCTCGTGGAACGAAGATGATGACTCCCCTTGTTCATGGAAGTTCATACAGTGCAATCCAGTGACTGGCCGAGTTTCTCAAGTGACACTTGATGGCCTGGGCTTATCCGGGAAAATTGGCAAAGGGCTCCAAAAGTTGCGAGATTTGAAAGTCTTATCACTTGCACATAACAATTTTAGTGGTTCTATCAGTCCCGAGTTGGATTTTATTACTAGTCTGGAAAGGCTTAACTTCAGTCACAACAGCCTTTCAGGCCCCATTCCGTCTTCGCTTAGTTCCACTAGATTTCTTGATCTCTCCAAAAACTCCTTTTTAGGGCAAGTGCCTGATGATCTTTTCCGAAACTGCACGCTTCATTATCTTTCTTTAGCCGACAATTTGCTTCAAGGTTCATTACTCAATATATCTGGCTGCTCTTCTTTGAACACCCTCAATCTTTCCCACAACCAATTTTCTGGTGTCCCGGATTTTTCTACTGGAATTTGGCTATTAGAACGGCTTCGAACTTTAGATCTTTCACACAATGCATTTTCTGGGTTCGTGCCAAAAGGAGTATCATCCATTCACAACTTGAAAGATCTCCGGTTACAGGGCAACAATTTTTCAGGACCAATACCAGCAGATATTGGACTCTGCCCACACTTCAGAGTTATGAATCTAGCTGACAATCTTTTCAGCGGAAACCTGCCAGATTCTTTGCAGAGGCTAACTTCTCTGAAATATTTCAGCGTATCCAATAACATGTTGACAGGTAATCTTCCCGCCTGGATTGCCAACCTTAGCAGCCTGGAATACTTAGACTTGTCGAGCAATGGACTCACTGGAAGCCTGCCATCATCAATTGGTGATCTGACTTCATTAAAGTACATGAGCTTGTCCAACAACAAGCTCACAGGCAAGATTCCAACAACAGTAGGTCACTGTGCCGCATTATCGGTGATTCGAGTTAGAGGGAACAACTTCAACGGCAGCATACCGGAGAGCGTGTTTGATCTTGAGATGGAGGAAGTAGATTTTTCACAAAACAGACTGATGGGTTCTATTCCAACTGGTTCAGGTAAATTTTTTGGATCGGTACGCACATTGGACCTTTCAAACAACTGTCTTACAGGACACATTCCAGCGGAAATGGGTCTATCCTCAAACCTGAGATATTTGAATTTGTCATGGAACAATCTCAACTCAAAAATGCCCCCGGAGCTTGGCTATTTCCAGAACCTAGAGGTTTTGGATCTTCGAAGCAGTGCACTGGTTGGCCCAATACCTGCGGATATATGCGAGTCTCGCAGCTTGAGCATTCTTCAGTTGGATGGTAATTCGTTGACCGGGCCAATTCCAGAGGAGATTGGAAATTGCTCGTCTCTCTACTTGCTGTAAGTCGTTTGCTTTTTTTTCTTTTTTTGTCACCTACGTCATTTTTTTGGGGTTAAAATCACATTTACACCAGATCTTTTTAGGAAGGATTGAAAAGTGAATTCTGCTGATTACATTTCAGTGCATTCTATCAAGCATATCCTTAGGCTTAGGCTCTGAAGAAAATTAGTAACTATAATAATATTCAAATATATTTTTTTCCTTTCAAATTTATATTCTTCCAAATTCACCTTAATGAAGTACTACAGAAATAATTTGGAGTTTCAAATCAGACGGATTTTAGATCAACTAGATAATGGGTTGTTTTGGACTTGAGTGATTAGGTCTTTTCAAATTTGGATCATTTGGTTACATTATCCTGGTGGGGTTTAACTTTTGCCTCCTCGAAATTATTGAGGGAGGGGGCCAGCCTGGTGATGATAATAGGAGGATGAAGGGTATGAGCGCATTGCAGTTTTTTTTAATTGACGTGGATTGATACTTAAATTCGAGACTTTTAATTGACGTTTTGTAGTTGTTGGCATACTTGTTGGCTTGTAAAATTTGCATGAAATCAAAAGACAAAGAGGGTAGAGGCAAAGTAAGACAATGAAAAAGCATTGGAGAAAATTACCATGAAAGGGACAACTAAAAAACTTTTGTCGCCAGGAACGATGTCAGTGCTCATTAGTCATTACTGAGTTTCTGTTGTCGTGCCAAAATGTAGCGTAAGACCGTGTTTAGCCTAAACTTTTGATTATATAAAAAAGTGCTTGATTGAAATTGCAGGAATACCTTTTGAAAAACGACAGCCTGTATGAGGGGTCTACACCTGCAGTTCTTTCTTGTACAGAAATTGTTAATAGGTGGCCTTACGCAACTCTCAAGTGTCCAACATGGTGCCTTGTAATACGGATATTTCATATAAGAATCCGTTAAGAATACAGTCAAATAATGCGACAACTTACTCACACTCGTTTGTTCATACTCCTCCGGTTTCCATTTTATATTATGCCGTGTTTACATTGCAAATGACATTGCCTTTCAACTTCTCAAGTATTTATTATTATTATTTATTTTTCTGCAGGAGCTTGTCCCACAACAATTTAAGTGGTTACATTCCCGAATCCATGTCAAATCTAAAACAGCTTAAAATTCTAAAATTGGAAGTGAACAGGCTTACTGGGGAGATACCACAGGAACTAGGAAAACTGGAGAATCTTCTTGCAGTAAATATATCGTATAACAAGCTCACTGGCAGGCTTCCTGTTGGGAGCATCTTTACAAGCTTGGATTATAGTGCTTTGCAGGGAAATTTGGGTATTTGCTCGCCTTTGTTGAAAGGACCATGTAAAATGAATGTTCCAAAGCCTCTAGTACTCGACCCATTTGCCTACGGAAGAAGAATGCCAGATCATAGACCAGGAAATGAACCCTCCAGCTCAACAATTTTCCATCATGGGAAGTTCCTCAGTATTTCTGCAATAGTTGCAATTTCTGCAGCTATATTTATTGTGGTGGGTGTGGTAGTCATCAGCCTTCTAAATATATCGGCCAGGAGGAGGCCCGGTTTTGTGGATCATGCCCTGGAAAGCATGTGCTCCAGCTCTTCAAGGTTTGGAATTCCAACCACTGGTAAAGTCGTTCTGTTCGATCCAAGATCATCCCCTGACTGCATCAAGAATCCAGAATCACTCCTCAAAAAGGCTGCTGAAGTCGGAGAGGGTGTTTTTGGAGCTGTTTACAAGGTCTCATTGGGTTCACAAGGAAGAATGGTGGCAATTAAAAAGCTTGTTACGGCAAATATAATACAATATCCTGAAGATTTTGATCGAGAAGTGCGAGTTTTAGGGAAAGCAAGGCACCCAAATCTAGTATCATTGGAAGGGTACTACTGGTCTCCTGAAATGCAGCTACTAATAGCAGATTATGTACCCAATGGCAGCTTGCAAGCCAAGCTCCATGAGAGGCCACCTTCTTCGCAGCCTCTTACTTGGGCTAGTAGATTCAAAATTGTGATAGGTACAGCGCAGGGGCTAGCTTACTTGCATCATTCTTTTCGTCCGCCAATTATCCACTACAACATCAAGCCGAGCAACATCCTACTGGACGAGAATTTCACCCCAAAGGTTGCAGATTTCGGACTTGCCAGGCTTTTGTCCAAGCTTGACAGGCATGTAATGAGTAACAGATTCCAGAGTGCATTGGGCTATGTGGCACCAGAACTAGCATGCCAGAGCTTGAGGGTCAACGAGAAATGTGATGTTTATGGCTTTGGAATTTTGATTCTAGAGCTTGTCACTGGCAGAAGGCCAGTAGAATATGGTGAACACAATGTAGTAATTCTGAATGACCATGTGAGGGTCTTGCTTGAAGAAGGGAACGTTTGGGATTGTGTTGATCCAAGCATGGGGGAGTGCCCCGAGGATGAGGTTTTGCCTGTGCTTAAGCTGGCCTTGGTGTGTACCTCGCAAATCCCTTCAAGCAGGCCTTCCATGGCAGAAGTTGTGCAAATATTGCAGATCATTAAGACCCCAGCTTCACAAAGAATGGAAATGCTCTAATCAACTGTTGTAATTTAACTCGAAATGTTTTGCTTGAACACAGACATGTGATCTTCTCTCTCCTCGTTCCTGAACATTACTTCTAGTTTGCTTTCCCTTTGCATGAAGATTGTATTGCCAGCGATATTGTTGTATTCTCCAACATCCTTTTCTAGGCACTTCCTTACTCGATATCTCCAATTGCATTATCATCTTAGCAATAACTTTGAATTTTTTTATGGATTGTCCAACTCTTAAACAATTACTCTGACTGTCCGAAGGAAAAATTTCAATGTCCAATTATTGATTTAAAGATGTGCAGTTGATATTCCATTTATAAGAAATTCAAAGATTTTAAATTTGTGTCAACACCCTTCCTTTATACTCCCGGAAGAGATGTCTGCCTATGCACATGCACATTTTTTTCTATTCAAATTAAAATTTTAAAATTTCCAAGCAAAAAGCCACGATCTTTTGTTTTGCTTTTTTGTTTTTCTGTTTTTAATAACCGAATTGAATTCTCCCCACACACACGTTTTTAACGTCCATTCAACCTAAAATTTCATCTAATTTTAATATTAATAATTTTGAAATTCATTTAAAGATAAAGAAAATTCAAATTCAAATTGATATAAAAAAATATTAAATTATTATTTTGGATAATAAATTCCTTTTATATCAATGGACAGAATGACCATGTTCATAATTTTTATCAAGTTAATAAATATCATGGACTGTATGGTATGACTTATCAAAAAAGGCTCCTCCGGGCAGTCAAACAGCACCATCCAAGGTGGGCCAGTGAGCGTGGTCTGGACGGCATGGGTCCACCTCTCGCTTTTGAGTAAGTAATGGGCAAACGGTCTCTGGGTCTCCCTCGCTGCGGTCTCTTCTCGCCAAATGCCAATTCAATTAAATTAATGAAAGCGTCCTCCCGCTTTATTATATCTGAAATTATTTATCAGAAACTCCAACTCATTTGTATTTCAAAATAAAAAACCTCTAAAAATGAAATTTTTTGAATTTATTAAAAATTATAAAAAAATAATTTTTTTTTTCTTAGTATAAAATATTAACAACGTAATATAATTTTAATTTTAAAAATTTTAAATTACTCTATTTATATAAAAATATATTTATTATAATATTAATTATTTTTTAACAATAAATAATATTTTATAAAAAAATAATTTGACTATTTATTATATGATAGTAATTAAGTGTTGATGATACGTAATTAAAAGCTCATTATTTATCATTATTGAAAATGAATTAAAACTGATGACCGCGTTTGGCCACGTCGAAACATGGGGTCACGGAAAATGGACGAGGTCGTGGAGGCCAATATCAGAAGCTTCTTCGCTTTGGCCTTCTCGATAGTGGTAACCTCGTTAATGGTTGCCGGCGTCTCCGCGAACAGCGGCGTCTTTAGCGTCAAGTACAAATTCGCTGGTCAACCACGCTCTCTGACTGACCTTAAGGCTCACGACGATCGCCGCCAGCTCAAACTTCTCTCCGGCGTTGATCTTCCCCTCGGCGGAACCGGTCGTCCCGATGACCTTGGGTTTGTATTCGTAATTCGATGCCTTCTTTCTGTTGTTTCTTGGACATTTCTTCTGCTTTCTCTATGATTGTTCCCTCCGATACTCTTGTTTTGTATTTTTTTTTTGGCTTTTTTTTGTGTTGTACTTTTTTTTTTTTGGATAGTTTTTGTATAGATTAAGTTTCATCCTTGCTAATTACATAATTCCTGAGTTCACTGGGCTGATTCGGTTGATTTTTGGTAATTTTGTTGGGATTGTGCAGTCACCAAAAATAGAAATGCAATGGTCAACTTTCAGTTTGGTTAACCTGGTCATGCACCTCCTGGTGCCTCTTGTTTTTTTTTTTTCTCTCCCAACTCCAAAATTTTTGTAGGCTTTATTATGCTAGGATTGGAATTGGAACACCTTCCAAAGACTACTATGTACAGGTAGATACAGGAAGTGACATTATGTGGGTCAATTGCATTCAGTGTAAAGAATGCCCTACAAAAAGCTCCCTTGGTGTAAGCCTCTCTTTGGCTGCGGTTTTTTGGTTTGATTTTGCTACCAGTGACATTGGGATCAAAGTTTTTGTCTGATATAGTGTATTTTCTTAACAGATGGATCTTACATTGTATGATATAAAGGAGTCAGACACTGGGATTTTGGTTCCTTGTAATGATAAGTTTTGCTATGATGTAAATGGGGCTTCTTTATCAGGCTGCACAGCTAATATTTCATGTCCATACCTAGAGATATATGGAGATGGGAGCTCTACTGCAGGTTATTTTGTGAAGGATGTTGTGCAATATGATGGGGTGTCTGGAGATCTCCAAACGACTTCAACTAATAGAAGTATCATATTTGGGTGAGTTGGTTAATATTCTTTAACACATTGCATGTAAATTACTGTAAATATTTTTAGAAATCTGAAAAAACATAATATTGTATGAAGAGCAAGTGACAAGTGTTCTGTACCAAACTTCTTGACTTTGGTTAATGTCATTGTAGCCTCCTGCAAGCTGCCTTTGGCTTATTTTGCTTGTCATATGCTCAGGAGAAATGATCTTGGTAGACAAGTTTCTGGTCCAATAGTAATGAGATCTTCTGGCACAATGTCAGTGTTTTATGGTTTGAGTTGTGCTGATCTTGTGAGCTTCCTTTATTACATTTGATGATGCAGTCTGCCACCATTGTAGACATGTTCCAACAAGTCTTGCTAACTAGGATATGTAAATTTTTCTCTTGTTATCTGTTCATGCATCTATAGATAATTATGTCTGTAATCATATTCATTAAATGTTGTTTGGTTTTGTCACAGCTGTGGTGCTAGACAATCTGGGAATCTAGGTGCTTCCAATGAGGAAGCTCTTGATGGGATACTTGGCTTTGGAAAATCAAACTCGTCAATGATTTCACAGTTGGCTGCAACTGGGAGTGTGAAAAAGATATTTGCCCATTGTTTAGATGGCGCAAATGGAGGTGGTATCTTTGCTATTGGGCATGTTGTGCAACCACAAGTTAACATGACGCCTTTGATACCAAATGAGTATGTTATCTAATCTTGGTACATTATTCTTGCCTATGTTTTCTTTGCAGTGACATTTTTTTTTTTATATTGCACCTGGTTATGTGTGCATGACTTATTTTTCCTTTTCATCATCATCATCATCATCATTATTATTATTATTATTATTATTATTATTATTATTATTATTTTAAGTTTGCTAGATATTCAAGAAAGGGGTGAGACAGCTTGTCTAAAACATGACATGGAAGATTTCTTGCTTACATAGGGCTAGATTGATTTTCAAGAAATTACTTTTCCACTTCTGATTGGCATTAAATTTCTTTCCCTTTTTTAGTTGTTCAAATGAATTAAGGCTACTTATAATGTTTGCTTTCATAGGCTTTGTTTTTGTATTAGTCTTTTTTTTTTTTTTTTTTTCCTTTTTAAAGTTTTCTGCCCATTTGTGTTAAAATTTATGTGTGGATTTTAATGCATGAAGTTCTATATTGGTACAAAATTCTTAGGCCCCATTACAATGTCAATATGACGGCAGTTCAAGTCGGTCGTGATTTCCTAAATCTTCCAACAGATATATCTGAGACAGGGGATAGAAAGGGGGCTATAATTGACAGTGGTACGACCTTGGCTTATCTCCCTGAAATGGTATATGAACCATTAGTAAGTAAGGTATGACGTAAAAGTCTTTTTGTTTCTTTGAGAATCTTATCATGAACTTCCACCTTATGTATTTCACTTTTCCGTTAGATAATCTCTCAACAAACACATCTGAACGTTCGTACTGTTCGTGATGGATATACATGTTTTCAGTATTCTAGAAGGTAAAATCTTCAGCATATATTAGCTTCTACTAGCAGTAGACTTAGATTAGCCTGGGAATTTATCTTTTGAAACACAGGTCTTGTTAACATTTGGCTATCCACTTCTGAATCCATAACATGGGATTCCTTCCACGAGCAGCTTTGCTATTTGAATCTGTTGTAGAATATCTTCTGCCAAACATCTGTTTTCTGCTGTTTCTATTGGAAGTCTATAGCAGCCTTTAGGCTTTTAAATTTCTTTCCTCATATATAATGGTTTTTTGTTTATTTTTTTTCCTAGTTTGACATTTATGGCTAGTTTACAATCTTTTGAAACTTGGAAATTAGTGTAACTGATGATGTAAAAAAATACATATTCCTATTGCCAACCCAGTGTTATTGTAGCTGTAGATTTGAGAAATGCCATGCATTTTTTTTTAGAATGCATAAATTAAATCAGTTTGCATTTATCACTTTTCATTTTAAGTGGGCAACTATTTCTGTTAAATTGTTTACTTAAGAGCTTCCTACTCAGTGCTTCTTTTATTCTGCTGGTTGAGTTTCAATTTGCCTGAAATGCATTTTTCCATTTTAAACTATATACTTTCTTCGGCAGTTGTGTGATATATGTTTGTCTCACTTTTGTCTTCTTGATGTATCATGAAAATTTTTTTAACAATAGTATAGCACCAAAGCAGGATATGCATTTACTTGCACAAATGTCTTGTTTCATTTGCAGTTTGGATGAGGGATTTCCAAATGTCACTTTTCATTTTGAAAATTCAGTTGTCTTGAAGGTTTATCCCCATGACTATCTATTCCCTTTTGTAAGTATATTCTGCAAAATTTTAGAGTCATTTCTTTTGCAGTATTCTTGACTTTTCTTTTCTCTTGAAGTTGCTTACATTTCCATAATTGTGTGCCTTATATCTTACAATGCCATATGTTGCATATATATATATTCAATAAATTGAATTCAGCATTTGCTTGTTTTTCATGGGAAGAAGAAATTGGATTAAATTTTCCTTATTACTTTGCCCATGGTAGCCTCATCTGATATGATGATCTGATTAGGGGCCCATGACTGTTGCAAAGATATGGATCTTCATTGGTCCCAATCCATTTGAGCCTTAGGATCTGATGAAACAATCAAAATCCATGTGAGCTTTAGCTTGTACCTATGTGCACAGTCTAGCCCACTCTGGTTCATCAGTTTATTTTGATCAATTCAAAACTAACTTGCTCTGTAAAATGCATGGTTAATGAGAATATTAGTAACCTGTGTCCCAAATGTTCTTCTGTCATCTTAGATGATAGTTTTGTCTTTGAAAGTGAGAAGAAAATGAAAGGATGATCTCCTAATAGGATTATCCTGGATGATCCTAAAGTCAATTCAGTTCTGGGTTAATACTTGAAATGCATATCTGATAACCAACTATGCAATAGAATCAAATACTGGTCCAGACTTGAATGAGGTATATGTGTGAACATCAAATTCAAGTTTCACATGTCATGATTTACAGCATAAGCTTGTATCGGTTGACAAGAGCAGCTGATGCCTGGATGTTTTGTGGAAGGAGAACACTGCAGCATAGGGATGTTCTTCACTACTTAAGCTCTACAGATACTGTTTATTGGTTCTTATGTTTTGGTTGTTTGACATATGAACTAAACAAGTAAGGTAAGGAGTCATGAAGGAATAAAGAGTAAAACATTGGTAGAAAGTTTAATGGAACAAAATTAATGTTGCATGCAGTGAGGCTGGTGATGCATAGAAATATAGGTAGGAAAGATACAAAAGATGTCACTACATATGCTGGGACTCTGCTCTGCCTGTGCACAGAGCATGCATGTGACACCAAAGGTCCTTGTACAATCCCTCATACCGAGGCTGTGATATCATGAACCACCTACCAGTTTTAAGTCTCCCAAAACAAAGTTGCAAACCAACCCAAAAAGGAAAAAAAAAAAAAAAAAAAACATAACTCACTCACATCTAAAATTACATACTAAGGTTAAATTGTTGTCCATGGCATATCCATGATTACTTATGGATATGGGTTGTGTGTGGGTAATTGATGATTCCAACTGCAATGTGCATGTGAAATTCATTGTTCTGGTTTTGAGGCTTTATTTATTACTGAGGCCTTATCTTTCTTCCTGAATGGGCTCATATTCCTGTACCTTGGCACTTAGGTCAATTCCATAGCTGCCATGTCGTAAGCTGTGTTTGCTACCTGAATAGAATTGTTACTATTTGGACTTTGCAGGAAGGTTTGTGGTGTATTGGTTGGCAAAACAGCGGAATGCAATCGAGGGATAGAAAGAATATGACGCTTCTGGGAGGTAAATAAATGATTCTGTGTTTCGATATATTCTCATGTCAGATGTGTGCATCATAAAAAATTACTCCCCAGAAGATTTTTTTAGGTCATCAGACTTACTTTCATTTTATATTTTTCATTCTACCAGTCCTCCCTTCCCCCAGACCAAAGGATGCTGGTGCAGCACTTTGCTAGAAAATTCACTAACTTCTGATTGGCTACCCCTCAAAATTCCTAGGATTGTTGCATTCCTGAGGGTTGAATTACTTTGCATTGCCAAGAGGATTTCAGTCAGGGCCAGACAATGAGACATATGTCAGCCCACTTCCACATTTCATGTTCCAACTGCCATCAATGCCTATTTTCATATTTGTCTGTACCCTTTTCTTTGATCAGTTCTTTTAAATACCCAATGTTCATGCTCAACTCCATTGACAATAGCAGTGTATAGATTCCTCAATCCTGTCCTATATCTGTAAGTAGACAACTAGATTTGTTTTAACAGTCTTCTAATGCTCAATTTTATTTCTATTTTCCTGTGCAGATTTAGTGCTTTCAAATAAGCTAGTTCTGTATGATCTGGAACGCCAGGCCATGGGATGGACTGAATACAGCTGTGAGGCTGAAGTGACTCTTTGCTTATCTGTTTTTATTTTCTCAAATTATTGTTTGGCAATTATTTTTACTGAAAGCTGTATGTGGCATCTGTTTAAAGCATTTTAAGCATCCCTTGACATTGCTATCAGGATAATTAGATGGCAACCATTTTGATTTTCTAGACATGTTCCTGCTTAAATCTGAGGTTTAAATTATATTTCAAGGAAAGCTTAGATTGGAAATGGAAAGATATGACTCCCATGCCTAGGATAACCTAGATTGCAGAGTCCTTCCTTGCCATTTAGGTAAAATTAGTGGATACTTACTCACAGTATACTTGGCTAAGTGGCATGTCACAATATAAGAGAAATTAATAAACAGAATTTGCATGGTCCTTATTTGATCATCTGAAATGAATCCAGAAATCCATTATGGTGGAAGTTACTACAGACTCTTCCTAATCAATTGATCTGTGCTTTGGAAACTTTTGGCTCTTTGCCTATGAACCTCTTGTTTTAGTTTTAGAATCCTAGTTTTGTTTTGGCTTTGGTCATGGTTTCCTTAATTCTTGTGCATTTATGTTGACTTTCTATTATGAATTTTCAGGTTCTTCAAGCATTGAAGTGCAAGATGAACGAACCGGAACAGTGCATATAGTAGGTTCTCACTTCATTTCATCTGCTTCCACATTGAATGCACAACTGACTTTTATCATCTTGCTGCTAAGTGTATTGTCATGTAGTTTATCGTCATTGAAATGCTAAAACCAGTACATCAAAGTAGTCAGCGATAAGAAATCAGATACTTAAAAAGGGAAATCGTTAATTTTATTGACAGATGGTGGCGTGTAAATCTTTTGCTTAATCTTCAAGTTAGGTTAATTTCTCTCTCTGCCACAGTGAATTGTAAATATCTTCCCTTCACACTCAGCATCAACCATAGTTGTACAGATGCCTTGACTGATTACACCTGAATCCTCTGATAAATTCAATGAAGTGATTATGCTCATCTGAATTTTAATAATTCAGTTCTAACAGTAAAGTCTTTCATTTTCTCTTTTGGCTTCTTCTCGTTTTAAAAAGACAAAAAGAGAGGTCTTTTTGTTTGGGAAAGGGTCTGTGGGGGAAAGGATGAGAGGGGTGGGGTGTTGGTTGTTAGCTTCGTGTGTGAAGTTAGCCACTGTCATGCAGACAGCAGATAGGAATCTTTCCGGACGATTGATGGCTGTAACTATAATTTTTGGTCGGGCGTCAGGGTAGATGGTATTCTCTTTTCCCTTTTTTTGTTCTCCCTCCCTCTTGTTTTCTCTTTTTTTCATTATAATTTTTGGGATCTTGTAACGAGTATATAGTCTACAAACGCCGTCAAACATTCGGTCTACTTGGGTTTTGATTACTTTCAGAGGGAAAGAATTCGTTTGGTATTGTATAAGATTTGTCTCAGCCTTACGTTTTCAACATGGAACATTTATTGCCTTTCTTAATTGTGTGTGTTATTTTTTCCTTTTTATATAAAAATGGAAAAAGGAAATTGTCTTAATCGTGGTTCTTTTTGTAGTTTTCAATTAAGGGAAATTAAATTAGGGAAATTTTTTTGGATACAAATTCTACCAATTCGTGTATACTCACTAAGATTCTATGCATATTTATGTATAATAAAATAATTTTATAACAAATGAGTTTATGAAATATTACGTTTGGGTTATATAAAATATTTTATATGTACGTATAAAATTTTATTGGAAATGAATTTATGAAATTTTGTGTTCGTTCTGTCAAATATGTGGAGGGAAACCTTTCCTGGGATCTGACCTGTATCATAAACGTCGCGTGGAGGCTAAAGGCCGTAAGTTTTTAGCTGTCTCGTTCAAGGCTCAGGCCGCCCCGGTTCAAGATTTGGGTTTTATCCTTTTCATTTATTTGAACAAGGATTGGGCCAGGTTAAACCTTTTTGTTTAAAATTTTAACGCGTAGTCCTTAAAACTATCAAATAAAAATATCAATTTCAAGGACCGAAAAAATAGAAACATCAATTTCGAGCCCGGCTCAATTACCAAACTATCTTACTTCTTAGGCGGTCTACAAAGCAAGGCATGCTTGTACCGAGGCACAAAAAAATGCGAATTGTCTACCCTTTTAGAGAAGGAAAGATATGAAAAAAAAAAACAAAAATCAAATCCCGTTGGGCTGTAAAGAGCCAATAGATATTCCGACCAATACAGGTGCAGCCCAACGGCCCCTCGGTATAACAATTTTAAGCAAAACCAAAGATATTATAAGGTGATCTCATGTCGTTAACAACTCAGGAAACAAGCCATTAAAGTACAAACTAGCCAGAGTGCCTCTTTAAAACAGGAAAATGGAGTACGCTTGTTATTTCCCAGCTCTTGGAACACGAGTGGCATTCAAATTTTCACTCTGAAAACTGTTAAAAAATTTAAGATTAATAAAAAAAAAAAAAAAATCAAAGAAAGAACGTAAAAAACAAAAAAGACGCCAGAAGATACATGCTCTGTGTTACAAGCTTATGGAAAGATGCGACAGAAAAACATGATGGCATATGCAAACTGTTTCAAATACATCTGGAAATGACATGAAGGACGAAAAAGTTAGTTACAGACATAATGCGTAATCACACATAAGAATATGAATTTCAAGTTCCATAGGTGAAGTACAAACAATCTACAAGAATAACTGGACTTTTACACACTGGCTGAAAGTTACCTTCCATCTTATTGCTCACTCATTCTCATACTAGAGCATCAGCATAAGAATTTTAAGGGTATTGCAAATTGAACACGCTGGGCTTAAGAAGATGCAGTGGGATTAGAAGAGGATGGGTTGAATGCAATTTGCTCAGCACAAGTCAGGATGTCATGGGGCCCTGCTTCTTCACGGCCAACGCCCATCAAATCAAGGTAATATTGATAATGAGACACGATATTGTTCATGGAATCGATATCACCCTGGCCGCAAACTTGATCTCCATAAAGAATATTCATTGTGGTGCCAAAACCAGGAAGCCGCTTAGACAGTGTATCATTCTTCGTGGGCTTCCAACTCCCAACAAAGGCATCATGGGCCGAGGGTTGATTTTTCTTGATTGGTGTTATCCACCTCCAAATTGCAGCCTGGAAGGCAAGAGTAGCATTTTGCTCTATGTATTCAGGATGACTCAATAGATCCACTTTCAATGCTTCTCCAGTGGCTCCATAGTTATAGTTCCTATTATGATACAAACAGCAAAAGCATTCTCAGCATATGTCTCCACTATTGAACTCCTAACTTGCACCAACACCATCAATCTAAGCCCATTCAATATAATCTCAAATGGAAAGAGAGGGAAATGGAACAAAACATAGTCAATCTGAAGAATATTCCTGGTTTTATAAAGTTGTTTAATTGAGCATTATCAATGACAACCCTAAGGAACTGTCACGTGACAATATTACTACAAAATTACAAAGACAAAGAAATGAAGTACCATCTTGTACCTTGACCAACACACAGGCATAACACGCATAAACATGAAAACAATCATTCGGACACACTTATACAAATGAGGGTATATTAGTGTAGTTTAGCCCACAAAATAACTAATAAGTCCAATGGAGATAAGTTCAAATCAAAACTAGTTCCATCATAGAGAGACTAAGGTAGCACCTACCAGTAGATTGGCAATGCACCACGACCATAGTACTCAACTCCAGGACTGCAAGGATAGGTGTACTTGAAGAAGTCATTGCAGTATGATTGGCTTGGGCTCATTTCCCTGTTGAAGCAAAGACCCCATGCTAGTGGTCCTCCAGTGGCTACTCCATACCCACCTATAACATTTTCATCAGCACTAATGTTTAAATGATAGGGAAGTAAAATATCTAGAAAACTAAGGTTAGCAAAGTCATGGCTCCAGTCGTGTCGACAACATCGGCAAATATAATCCTTAAAATTCATGTGACTCACAAATGCCCAAAGTTATTAGAGCAAATGTAGCACCAAGTAGACACTCAACAAGGGAGTGACATTTGCATTGTTTGGACATGTTGAAACCCAAAATATGCTCCAATTAGGAAGGACGCTGAATCTAAGTAGATGGCAACAGCAGGAGGAGGAGGGGCGACTTAAGTTGACTTGGGAATCTTTGATCAGGAAGAATTTAAAACATTTAAATATAACGAGATTTTTTGTTGATTGCAGCCTAGAAATCCAATTCCAGCCTAGAAATCCAATTAACTGACTAGGGATTCACATGACTTCCAAGAAAGAACACGGCTACCTTGACTAGACTTAATATAGCCCCAAATGAATATCAACACAAGAAAAAGAAAATGGACAGGTATATAAAGGAATGCAAATTCCAATACTTGAAACGTTATTAGAATTTAAGAAATAAAATTGAAAAAAAAAAAAAAAAAGGAGGAGAAAAGGACACAAAACCAAACTAAGATTTCTAGCTATCATGTTCGGCTTCATAGCAAAGGCTTTCAAATTTGCAAATTCTCATTCCTCTGGCTTTTTAATCCGACTGCATAACATATTTTGTCTACACCATAAGAAATTTATGAAAATCCAAATATAATCTTAGATCCTCCATCCTACAAATACGAACTAAAAAATAAAATAAAATTAAGAAAATTCTAACAAGATGAGAGAGAGAGAGAGAGAGAGAAAGAGAGAGAGAGAGAGAGAGAGCTAACAAGAGGTCTTGCCGCCGACGTGGCCAAGAAAGGCGGCGACCTCCTTCATCTGCATGAGCTTGCCGCCGGTGGTGCCGAAGCCAAGAGGCTGGTAAAGAGAGGAAGCTATAATGAAAGACCGGTAGTCCCAGAAACCGACGGCGTGGGCCACCGGAGAATTCCTCTTGGAGAAGAGGTTCTCGAACTGATAAGACTGGAAGAAGTCCGATATCGTCTGATTGCAGCAGTAAACAGACCATTCCTTGCACTCCCACCCTCTCATGCACACCTTCTTTCCCTTCACCTTTTTCACTATCGTCTTCTCCGAATCATCCCCATTCACCACCACCGCAACCGCCGCCGCCACTGCCATTGCCAGCATAATTACCAAAATGCCTCTCCCCATCGTTGCCGTTCAGTGATTCAGAATCAGATTGTGGATCTGTTTGGCTCTGCTGGGAGTATGAGAGAAGAAAAAACGGAATCAAGGCAGGGTAGCTAGATTGTTCTTTTCAGCGTCCCACCAGAAGATGCCAGTGGTTCGTTGGACGCGTGCTTAAATCGCCTGTAGGTTTGTGTGATGGACGGTGGATATTTGTTCGATCACAAATAGTTGCTCGATGTTTACTCACTTAACAGGCTGTACTTGAAGGCGCAACAAAGTCTTCCACCGACAAAATGTCTACAGTCTTTTTGGTCTTTTGTTTATTGCTCATTTTATGTTTTTTTTTTTTTTTTACAATTATTAATATGTTTAGTACATTGATTTATTTGTTGGAATTAAAAAAATTCTTTTTGTTTAATTTTTCAACTTTAAAGAAAGACAGAGAAATTTAACCAATGGATTTATACTCTTTTTTTTTTATATATATAATTTTTTCTCTTCTTTTTCAATAACTCGCCTTTGTTTCATCGTACAGTCAATGTGGTCAAAACATGCTAAACATCGATTTTCAAGAAATTGGAATATCTAATTTTACAGTACTTTTTTCTTTTTTAAAATTTGAACACTCATGTAAGTTACATCATTTTCATTTTTATTTAATATTAAAATTCAAAATTTTAAGAATAAAATTTCAAATTATTAACTATTAAACTGTCCTTACAAAAAATAAGATGAGATTAATACTTAATAGCATATTTATAATTCATATGAATTCATCTTGCTGAGAAACCTTACTTATGATATATGGGCGTGAAAGATATTAATGATTACAATATTATAGGGTTATCAAGCAGTCCACCGACATCTCATTTTTTTGAAACAATTAAGTGCACATTTCGACTTAGAACAAAGCTCGCTCGCGCTCACTAGTTTTGCAAGTACACATTGCCTACATCGACAACTTCTCTTAAGATTTGAAGCAAATGTATTATAACTATTTTGGTTAGGTTATTATGTCCTGTCGATGAATTGTGGCAGATATACATTGCTTGCAAGTATTGCATTTAATTGACATCTCTCTCTCTCTCTCTCTCTCTCTCTCTCTCTCTGTGTATATATATATATATATATACACAGAACGACTAGGTGCTTCCTACCAAAAGCCTCTAAGTACCAAATTGAAAATCTTGGATTCCTATTACAAAGTTTCGCAGGGATAAAGAGGGACTGCTACAAAATGCGTATAATCTAACGCCTTGTAGCCAATCATTTTATAAGAATTCAACAAAATAGCTATAACCTATATGATTAACTTACAAGAGAACATCAACCTTTGAATCCGAAATCGATGATCTAAATTCACTCAACACTACACACCTTGTCATCTTAGCCCAATGCCACATTTCCTACTATGTTGCAAATTGGGCAATGAGATAAACTAGCCAATTCCCAAGCCTTTAAGAATTGAAAAAAAAAAAAAATCAAAATGAAAGCTATCAAAATATAAAAAACAGTGGCACAATATCTAAAAGCAACACAGCATCCCGAGTCCACGAAATTTTGCAAAATTTCATTGCACGAATAGAAGTAGTGCGAGATTAAATCATCACAAGGGATTTACATGAATTGTTAACTATAGAAAGGTTTTTGAAAAATAATAATAATAATAAGAAATAAAAGAAAATGTGAAACACATTATGCTCTAGGTTTGATGTACCTACCACTCACCCAGTCGGCCCCTAACAAATTTCCAGTTCCTATTTTCTTCCTAAACTACCACATATATCAGATCAAGGAAACAGGCTGGATCAAAAGAAGCTGAATCACTTGATTCTGACTTCCGTGATTAGATCTCAAGTATTACAAGAAAATAAGATGAAAAAGAATAAAAGCTCCAGAACCCTACAGATTGGGGAGAGAAAATAATATCTTCGAAGGATTTCTTTTTTATTGATCATCTTCCAAGGAACTCAAATCAGCATATTCGAAAATGAGCAATCTCTGCAGAACCAAAAATGTGTGCACACAGGGAAACAATTGTCACTTTAAGGAGTAGACTTAAAGCCCTACAGCAGACAAAAGGCAAGCAACTCTATGTAAATAGGGTTAGCAATAGCAACACCCAGAAAAGGAGGGGTCGACTTTCCATGATTTCTCAATTCTGACAACTTCAAATTGTTATAAGTACATGCAGTAAATTGTAATTTTGTTCCAACATTAGTATTGCATCGCAATAAGAAAGAAAAAACCAATCCAAAAGTAAATCAGCCAATCAAAATCATTTTCCAGCTTCAACTCCCCCATCAACAATCCTTCAATTCTCCGAAAAAAGAAAAAAGGAATGCACAATATGATACTTCTTCCACTAGCTGATGCCAAAGAATTTGGGATTATGAGCTAAGTTTGGTTTGAAATATGAAGTTAAACAGGCCAGTCATTCCTGTTGGAACTGAAGATATTTATAAACTGCTAAATTCAGGTAGTTTAAAGAGTCCATGTAGTTAATCTTTTGACCAAAAATGGACAACAAAACCAGGATAACAAATCTATCTGAAGTCCAACATTACTGAATGACGGAAATTCCAAAATTTCTAGTGTCATATTGACAATATTTTCCTCCTCTCTATCTCTCAATGTCTAGACTTTGTCGAGAATTTAAGCCCCATTAGAGGAAAACTAAAGACATTTTCTGAATGGAATATTTTTACACTCAAACCAAACATCATTTAAATTCATCAGTTTCCCAGCCCTGGTTTCTTTCTCAGAGTACTCTTCCACATAGTTTGCACCATGATTAAAGGATAATCTGGCTGCTAGCCAGCAAATTGAAGTCCTCTATTGATCCTGATAATTTGTACATCCATATTTAATGCAATTATACTGGGAAAAAGAAATATTTATTATCTTGGGCTCCAAAATGGCAACTCTATTCAATACAAACAAAAGTATAGGGAAACACATAGACAAGGAATACCCAGACAAATAAAGATAGAAATTCTGTTTAGAAGAAAACCACACTTACCATTTTTATTCTTCTCTCCAGTCTATCAATTCACTGCGAGGAGCATATAATTTTGCCACTCGCTCCTCTGCTTCTATGTCGTTAACCACACCACGGCATAGTGGGAAGCCACAATAGCATGATAGCTGTTCATCAATTGAAAAAAACCTGCAGCAGAAATGTGAGGATTTATGTATCTCAAAAATAAATATGAAATATAGTTCCTAAGAAATTGAGGAAAACCTGTAATCATATGTGAGTTCTTCCCATCTTTTAATATCCCTCTTTGCAAATATAATGATATGCTCATCACCATTAACACTTATAACTCTTGAATAGCAATTAGGCTGCCCAAAACAAGGAAAAAATCTAGATTCAGTAATTTTCTTATACAATAAGCACATGCCAAAAAAGAATAACAATACCAAAAGTGCAATTCCAGATGAGCTTTTGTGTTCAAGCAACTCTCATAGTTTCAAGGAAAACCTATTCTCACATGAATGGTTCTATTTAACACATTGACACGACTAAACACCTATTGAAGCATGGCCATACAACATTCTATAAGACAAAATATTCTCACTGCTGTTAAAAGAATAAGAAAGCCTAAACAGAAGGTGCGCACCTCACATGAATGATTTATCAAATGAGCAATGCTTCCTGCTCTTGTGGCATCGATGACACGTTCATCATCAATCCGGAACATGTAAGTCCCGGCACCCTGAATTTAATAGTTAATAATTAAATCAGTAGTCTCATGGATGAAAGTTGGTACTTGACCAGAAGAAAGAACAAACACTGAGGAACATAAAATGCTAACATCTTTCGAAGGAACATACCACCAATGAATTGTATATAAAGTGTTCTCTCCTGTCAGCAATAGGAGGTCTAACAAGCTCACCAGTGTATTCAATTACCTGAAAATTTGTATAATTTAAAAAAGTTCAATCCAGAATGTTAAAGAAGTTTATGACACTTAAGAAGAAAATTGGTTTACCATGTCTCCTGCCCTATGTGGCTGCTTTGCAAAGATGCCAAATCCATGAATTCCTGATTTTCCTAGAACCAAAATGAAATTGCAAAGTGAAGGTCCAAACATCTTAAAAAGAAACTTCTTCACCTAGAAGACCTTTAGATCATATGCCAAAACGGTAGGAGATATTTGGACATTTGAGCCATCAAACCCAAACCCCTCCCCCCCCCACCCCCACAAAAAAAAAAAAAAAAATCCCCCAAAGGAACAAACTCAAAAATGCAAAGTTTTGAAATGAAAATCTGCATAGATTTTCAGAAAGTTAAAATTAGCAAAGTGACAAATAACAAGAAGCTTAAAAGAGTTTAGCATACTCTTCCCTTAACAGAGTTTTCTTCACAACAAGATTAGTTAGAAGCAAGTACATATGCTCATTTCACTAAGTTACACGTTAACACATCAACATATATCTCCACACAAGGCTTATTGTGCCATTTAACCCCTTTTTGTGCTTTTCATCAGCCTAAAATCCTAGAACCAGAAACCAAATCTTATCTTCCATAGATCACCCAAAAGACCTTTGTCAATTTCATATGGCACATAGAAGTGCAAGTTCTTGGTTAATTCATGGATTGATAGTCTTCTAAATAGGGTGGACAGTTTCAAGTTGAAGAGCAGCAAATTCAACTAGGTCAGAGTTGTTACAGCACTTATATCTTAAGCAGAAGCAGGAATGGACTGGGATATCCCATGGCCTCCTGTTGCCCAACCTAGCAAGACATTTAATACGGAGACCCCAGGATAAACCTTGAGGATAAGATTGAATTACTTGGAAGAAATACATTTAAGAAATTAATAGTTATCACAAAAAGCATGACTTTGTTGTCATTAATACTCCAGAGAAAGAAAAAAACATGCATTGGGAATCAGTAATCATCGTATAAGCAGATGATATTATTGCCATCAGCAACTGTGTGAACCACTGAAGAAGAAAAAAGCCACTTACCAAATGTCAATCTCTTTCGGAAGGTTTGCCGCATATATATATATTTCTCAGACATAGAGAGAATATTGTCTGGAGAATCAAGCTTAGAGGCTTTAAGCCTTTGTAAGCTAAAAGAAAATCTAGAGCCAACAATTCCATTGGATGGCAGTGTACTACCACAGGAATTCTGTTTACAATAACCACCAACCAAATAGGGTTGATTTGCTACAAATAAGCGCTTCAATGATGCAGCGGCAGGTTCTTTCCGTCCCCTCCTTCCAATAAGATTGTAAGGCTCTGACAAGACAAACGAAACAATCATCAAGCCTTTTTTGTTTTTATTGCCCAAACTAGACTATCTAGTTAGACATATTAATATACATCAGAATTTCCAAAGCTGTTGCAGCTGCAAGGAATTAACAGTTATTGATGTTTCAGGGAAAATGTCTCATGCTGAGAGTGAGGGAGTAACCAATAGCAACAGTATTATAGCTACAATAGCACAAGACAAGACACCACATACCACTACGAGCACAACCAGATGAGTTACATGGTGGGGTATAGTCAGAGCATCGACGACCAACTCGACTAATCCGCTCATCAGCCACTGGTCTCTCATTAGATGGCTGCCTGTGCTTCTTGCAGAAGGAAAGTAAACGAATGCATTGATCTTCATCATCAACAGAAAGGAGATGCAGTCTGTCCTCGTCCTCAAGCTATGAAAAAATAAAGGAAGAATTTAGAAAAATATATTTGCTAGAAACATCAACTATGATATGAATAACAAGTTCAAGTCTACAAATAGAATAGAGATCTCTTAATGCCTAAAACCCAGGAAAAAAATACCTCCACACAAAGGCCAGCTGCACGTGCACAGAGTGCATGGTATGCTACCCGACAACTGTTATTTGAGCACTACAAAGCAATATATAACCAAAAGTCATCACAAGAAGAAATAAAAAGGAAAAGGAAACTGAGAAAACAAGAAAATGAAAGTCAATAAATGTGCAGCTGATTGGGGGTCCACACTGCTCTCATGAGCTGCTGCAAGGCCTATTTAGTATTTTGATCTATTTAATATTTGGTTATACATTAGATGAGTGTAGCTTCCATATGTAGGCTTCACCAGCCTACCTACTATTTAGGCAAGTTAGAAACTGTGGAACTGCTAGTACAAATACTATACAAATAACAGCACCAGATCCATGAGAACAAGTAAATGACCAAGGAACTGCTGGTGTGGATACTATATAAATCATTACAGCGATCTAGAATCACTAGATGATTTGTGAGCTCACTTGGATGCAAGCGCCATAAGCTACGCCACAGATGCTGCATAAGAGTTTCCAGCGATCCTGTTTTAAAACAAAAAAAATTCAGAGATTAATGCACCTTGTTTACATTAGCATGCAACTGCCAAGCTCTAACAAAATATTGGTTGCAAAAACCACCACACAAAAAAATGCACACACAATACAAACAAAACAAGAGAATCAAATAACCAAACAAATACCTGAAGAAAAATCAATAACATTAGAACCTTAAAGTTGAAGGTAAACAGCATTTATACCTTATTGATTCTGTTTAGCCCGTCAATGGGCTCCATTCTCTTAACATCAGATAGGCAGGTTTCTGTAGCACATAGTGTGAGTCACATATCCCAATATAACAGGAGAACAAACTAATGTACACTGTAGTCACAAACCAGGTATCCAAATGGCACAAGCCAGATGAGCCCAGCGCCCATCAGTGGTTTGCTTCATAGCACCCCCTACAAGAAAAGTATCTCACACTTTTATTCATGTAAAACCTATTGCTTTACAAGAATGATGATTTTAGGCTCAACATACCTGTAACAGGACAAAGGCAGCAGGGTGGTGGTGATTCAGGGGCCCCTGGACGGCATAAGTTGCATAGCCATAGCACACCATCAACAGGTTCTAATTCCCCATAGCATCTGGCATGGACCTGAATAAGCATTACTTAAATGAAAATGATGGATTAACTAGAAGATGAAGTTGAAAGATATAAAGACTTCTTGCCATGAAACTTGAAACCACACAACTGTCCCCCAAAATAAAGAAAAGAAGGGAATTCCCAAAACACACAAGTATACAAGCAAGTAATTTGACAAATGCTAAACAATGATGAATTCTGGTGTCTAAATTTCAAAAAGTTGCTCCCAGCTGTAAAATCCATAATGAACATTCCAAGAGATTGACACAAGTAGACAAGCATAGGAACTCTTACCATCATTCTGCACTTATCACACTGCAGAAATAAGTTGTTTTCATATTCCTAAAATCAAACAACTACAATTAGAACCTTCCAATGTTACGAAAAACAAAATCACTATTTGTTGAAGGGGAAGACATCAAGTCCATAAGAAATAAATTGAAGACAAAGATGGAGAAAAAGCAGATCAAACAACAATAACATGTAACTGTAACATGGGCCACAAGGCCATTCATTTTCTTCCCTCTTTTTGGGAATTTTAGAAACAACTAGGAGTGATGAGAAAACAGCAAAACTCGCATATCATGGACACAATATTTGCCTTCACCTCATCCATATGGCAGACACTGCATTTATCAAGATCTTTCCAATCAACACGAACGGGTCTATAACCAATAGGAAAGTCTTGATATCTTTCAGAGGTAAACTTGCATGTGGATAATTTGGAAGAAAGTCTGGAATCTGATAATCCCTGGCAGTAAAATTGTGAATCATTACACACAATTAAAGCCATTTAAGATGCATACAGACAAAACTATATTAATTAACATCCTTGGACCAGGAAAAAAAACAACAGGATACTAAAGACCAATCCAAATGTGAAGTACCATAAGTTGCCATGAAAATTGTATGACTCTGGCACTAGAAAGCCATAGTTGTGGATTCAATTTGAAACTTCATTTTTATGCCACTTCCTTTTTCCCTTCCATATACCAAGCATTGCGTAATGCACCCAAATTTGCCTCAAATGCTTCCACAACCTCAACAATTCTTTATCTTATCATGCACATTACTTCAGATGGATATAATATATTTGGAAACCCATAACTAGCAGATTAAACATGAAGGTGATCCACTGGTTGAACTATGAGATACATTGATGTCACATACCAGGTCTGGAAATTATAGAAACTATTCTTGACCCAGAATTATGAAAACAAAAACAAGCCAATAAAACAAGTTCTGAAAAGAAACTCAACTCTGTGCACTCATAATCCCACAGTGCTATAAAGCCATGCCACCCAAATTGAGTGAACATTTGACATTTTTTCCAATAATTAAACACATTTAAATTGCAAAATACCATGGAAAAAAAAAAATGTGTTGCAATTTAACACAAAGATGTGCAGTTAAAAACAACAAAGAAAAGCCAGTCTGCTAAAATTCATGCCAACTGATCATGTACCAAATATCTGCACACCAATGAGTTTACCAGAAAAGATTCCCTGAAAGAGTGGTTGAAGATTTTAAGCAGATATAAAAACAGTTTTGGGAAGTTCAAGGTTAAAGACAAGCCTTGTACCTTTATAAGTTTTTTTACTTCAGAATTGGAGAAACCAAACATGTCAGAACCAGACCCATAAATCCTGTCCACTCCACCTTCTGCACTAAAGCTGTTGGAAGCTCCATCTTGCAATTTCCTCATTCTTTTGTATATTTTATTCCAGCAAGCAGATGGAGTGGATCCTTTAATCTGCAGAGAAAGAGAAAATATGAAGGCTGAATAAATATTGCACTCAGCCAGTTTTACTCTGTATGGTGAAGGCCACAGCAGTGTGATGCCCATCACAGTTAAGCATTGAAAGATATGAAGAAAATACAGAAGAGCCATCAGAAGACCATCAATGCCTCATGTGAAAATTCATTTTCATTTTTGAAAATACACCAAAGTAAAGGAAACCCAGAGCCCCAAGGGCTAATAGTTTAGCTTACATATGTTCAGATATAGGAGTCCCCTAATCAACCTCAGGAATTACTGCTTGTGGTTCCACACAGAAGGACAAAAGGTCTGTAACCTGCATTCACACCTCAGAATTATCCATCTTCCTGATTTATTCCAACTGCACCACTTTTATAATATTCCCAATAAATCTGCCGCTCACTTATTTTCCAATGCTAAGGAAACATTTACCCCTAATACCATGGACCCAAAACCTCACATCTCACCTTCCAACGCATACCCCACCCCACCATATTGATTATCTTTGCCATTTCCACCTAAATTACTATATGAATTTTTGCTTTTGGGGCATCAAGTTTTGTCAGTGCTTCCCAGACAAACCAGGGTATCCCAGCAAACTAAAAACTTCTTAGAGATGCAAAAATTAGTTAAGCACCTTGCAGAAAAGATGCAAAACTTCCAGAGTGTGTGAAGTCCAAACATAGACACTAGAAGACAATCACAGCCATATGGAGTTGATGAGAAAGAAAATGAAATATTACTTGATTATGAAGAAAGAACATGAAAATTAAATTTTCATGGGCAGAGATTGGGCACCAACCACAACAAAGAGAAATAGAGGAAAGATATTTTGAAATTACTCAGTATAAAATTGTGATATAATTATTTTGCACTGCATATGAGTATCATTAGAAATAGGTGTATGTTGTTTTGTCTTTCTGCCACAACTTACCTGATCTCCATTATCCAATGTCACTCTGAATAGAGGCCGAATCTTTGACTCTGCATCTCTCAACACTTCCATCTTATATACAGTACAAATATTTGGATCTGAAATACTCAAAATCAAGATCAAAGGAAATATATTTTCATGCAACCCTTTTAAGATCAAACATATAGAAAAAATGGAAATACCACAGCTCAAAATGTAAATTCTCATGCAAAGAGTGCAAAAACTCTATAAAGATCCTTCAAAACATATTCACCTTCTATTGAAGTAAACTTCCTTAATGCAGTATATCCTTCAGGCCAGATGAATCTATCATCCTGGAAATATTCAGAGTCCTTCACAATTTTTCCTGTAACATGGTTTCCAAGCTTGCGGTATAAATGGCTAGCCACTGGCTCATTAACTAAATGGCTGAAAATAGGAACCCTTCGACACTTACAATCAGCAAAGCACATGCCTTTGGTACAACGTACCACATAATAAACAAAAAGGTGCGTAAAAATGGAACAAAAGAAACCATAAAAAAGTTTCCTTTTTGAATTTGTCAAACTATCAGCATAACATGTAAAGAAAGCATGCAGTTTGAATAACTGGTTTCTTTTCCTCAAGCAGTAGCACGTTGAATACCAAGTTTTCAAAAGATACTCACCAAACACAGAACACAAAGATTTTGCAACATGCAAAAGCACATTTAGACCGTGTTTGAGCTCAAAATAGAACAAAATGCATATGCAAATTCCAAAGCTGAAATTTACCAAGACTTATTATTTGCAAATCCCCTATTACGTATGGAGAGGTTCCAAGACTCCTTAGTATCCTTTGAATCCCTTCATCTTTCACGCAATCTCCATCAGAATCTGTAATCCCTTCATCCTCACTACCTGCATCCTTACAACTATTGGCATCCATGCCATTTTGCAGCTGTAACATTCTTCTTGGAAGCTTTTGTTCACTGAGATAACTGGTCAAAAACAAGTGTTTGCTAAATTAGTAACCCAGTCCTAGAAAAGCAATAGGCGTCCTCAACAAAGGCAACTCCAATAAGAAAAACAGCAGCAGTTTGAAACTATCCACTCATGTTCACTGAAAATTTCAGGTTAAACTCACATAAATAGAAGGTTAAGTGTTGCTGACAATAAACATCAATCATGCAGAATTCAAAATTCAATGAGTAGCCAGTGAACAACCATGCCCAAATACAATCAAGATGTAATATAGAATCTCATGAAGCCTAGCCATACGACATAACTTAAATTTTTAGGTGGAAAAAAAGGGAACTTACAAGTGCATTTAATCCTAATCCAGCACAAAATTAATGAATGCAAAAACAACAAACCAATGTGTCCAAATTAATAAAAGACCAAATCAAACATCTATTCCTGTGTATGAAACAGAAATTCAGCATAAAACCCTATATACATAGTCAATTTTTGAACATATAGAATTACATAAGACCACTTGAAATAGTATGTTCCCATTTCAATTATAAAATCAAATCTCATAAATAAACTTACATTTTTGCTTCTTCCAAGCCTCGAGTAAAATGAGGTTTCTTGCACTTAAGGTGGAAAGAAGAAAGGAGACCTTTGAGAAATGAGATTACCTGCTTTGGTTTTATTCTGAAAAGATCACAATTGGATAAATATGATGTCAGCCTCTAAGGAAGACAAGTGTCATAACCATTTGCAACATTACACAGTGAATATGACCCACAACAAATAACCTCCAAATCCAAATCACAAACCTCGCAAAATCATGGGTACCAAAAAATTGTACTAGTACTGATATTCCTCCAGAATTTCTATTTAGGCCCTTGTGAGCAGTAATAAGTGCTTCATCCACAACAATTGCTGGCCACATAGCATGACCTATGCCAAAACAATGAGAAAATACAGTTTTTCAAACAAAAGAGGTAGATAATGCAGTCCAAATCTTATTTTTCCAAAGACAACTAGTACAACAATATACATAAGATCATAGAAAATGTTGCCATCAAAGTTATAAAACCATGTACCATGGAACCTGTGCATTTATGCTCTATAAGTAGAATAGCTTGCTAATTAAACTTGGTTTTTGACTTGTTAAGTTATTGTTCAATCTATCCATGAGCTTCATAACATAGCTCCATCATAGCACCAAATAGAATGTTGGGTAAAACTCAGTTGATGGTAGCTTAATCATGGCATGAAATGGAGTCATAAAAAGTGAAGATAGACCTCACCAATGAAAAGCTCCTTTTCAATGACCCAGCTTCCTCGTGCATGGACAGACTCAAGAATGCACAAAGAATTACAGAATTGTCTTGTATAAATGTTTACCAAGAACATAGTTTTTTGCTTTCTTGTCTAATAGATTTCTTGTTCCTTCTCTAATAGTCTTTTTCTTTCTTCTCTTAACAAAAGGGAAAATAAGAAAAAGAAGGCTGAATTTTACAGGTTCAGCATGTTTCACCTTGCCGTATTCAGAGCCTATTTTATCTTCTCAAAGTACCATTTTTGGGGACAGCTTTCATAATATGAAGATGCAAACAAGTTCCATATCAAGGAAGAGAAAAGATTTTAGATTTTCAAATAATAAAAGCAGATAAAATTTGGCACAGACCAGTAAGCTTTGCCCATATAATATCCCCAGGCTCCAGATCTTGGCAGTCATCTAGGCTAGCAGCTAATGCAACCATCTCATCATAATCATAGCTACCAGTATCAGTACTTCTCACATTAAAACTCAGGTTCAAATGCTCCATTTCCTCACTCGAAATGAAAAATTTCACCTTCTCATCTGAAAGTATCAAATCCTCCTCATCTCCATCTTCATATTCAACCTGCATTGTGTTTCATTTATGATTAACACAAATACTCCAGCATTTTAATGGCTAATAAAACAAGATTTTCAAGTAATAAAAAAGTTCAACAGAAAAATCATACATGATGTTGGTTACTCTTTGACTTGTACCCAACCACATGTCCAGCATACCAATCAGCATCCAATGGCCAATAAACCTGCATCTAAGCAGCATTGATTCATAAATATGAAAATCTATGGCCAAACAATGTAAACATAAGCACCCAAATTAAAAAAGAAATGAAAGGATTTAAAAACATGCTTGCCTTGCATGGTAATCCAAGAAAGGCTTCTGGATCAACATCATCCAAACTCAACCTATTCAAGTAAAATTACACCCATGAAAAACTATAACGTGGACAATATTAACTCGCAACCATGTTGAAACCCCTCTACTTTTTCCCACCAAGAAAATGAAGGCTAAAGAACTGATTCGACATCTACCTTTTGCACTAGTCAACAAAGTGAAAAGCAGATATGGTAAACTCAAAACGCAAGCAAACACTAATCATCCTTCTCCACAATTCAAAAACTTGGGCAATCCACATTTATGCTACATTCTATCATAGCAGAGATAATTTTTTGTTTTCTGATTCATCTTGCCATCAAATCCCCAAATAAAGATGTGGCTTCAGTTTTTCCTCTCTACCCCCACGCCCAAATAAGTGAAAAAAAAAAAAAAAAAAGAGAAAGAACAAAAGGAAAGCCACCTGATCCATCTTTTGGTAGCAGGTGAAACCCTACGGAGTTTATGCACAGAAGAACCGTCCTTCTTTCTGCGCAAACTCCCGCCGTTGCTCTTCCTATTGTCATCAATGACATTGCCATTCACATTATGAGTATGGCAATCCCTCAATCGTGGCATATCAAAAACCCCCAAAACACTAGCGTCAGCGGCCAATTTCTCCAATTCACCGCTTGCAATTCTACTCCTCTTCTTCGTTTTCTTCAATTTGTGGTTATTCGAGTCCTCAAACTCACAACTCTCAGCCTTCACAGACACTCTCGGCTCCGATTCGGCAGAGCGTGCAACTACGGAGTCAAAAAAGGAGGTTGGCTGGACAAAATGCCGAGCCCTTTTGCGGCGGCGGCGAGAGTAGACGTGAACAAGAGGAGGTCTATCGAGGGAAGCATCGTGATCTTCGAGGCCAATAAGCCTCTTCGGCTTAGTTTTCTTGGAGGTGGAACTGTTGGCGCTGACGCGGAAGGAAGCTGCCGAGTACACTCGGTCCAGCGAAACGTAGCGTATGGGAGTGCCTGCGTGGCAATCGTCGACGTTAATGTCGCCGCCGTCGGCATTTTCTTCCTTTACAAGCGGCGGCGGTTGGACTCTGTCTTCCTGACTCTGTGTCGTACTCTCGAGGAATGCCATGGGCGGAGCGGGTGAGGGAGAGAGAGCAAAAGAGAGTTGAGTTCAGTTGTTGTCGTTCTTTAACTCTCTCTCCCTCGCGCTCTCGCTATATGATAATTTAATTATGAGTTTGCGTTAGGGTTAAGGTTTTCGGTTTTCGGTTTTCGAATTTGAGAGAGATGATCGGAGGAAAAACCCAACAAAAGATAAAAAGAGGTTAGGGTTTAAAAGAGGAAGACAGGGGAATTTTGGATTGGATCTTTTGGAGGGAGGGGTTTTCCCAAACCTTCTGTTTCCCGCCGTGTTTCTGAACAAATACACCCTCATCATATATGCAAGTATCCGCATGTAAGAATAAATAAATTTTTTTTAGATAAAAATGAAAGAAAAGGTGAAATAATACAAGGTTCATAAATGTCATCACGTTCTTGCCATCCCTCCGTATTAGCCAAAATTCGACTTTATTTTGATAAATTATTTGTGTCCAAATTAGAAACATATTTGTATTTATAGCCATCAATCTATAGAGCTTGCAAGCAGCAAGTAGCGAACGTGAAAAATTATTCATGTTAAATTTGTATTAATATAAATTTAATATTTTATTTTAAAATATAAATTTAACTTTTTAAATATAAAGAAAGATATTATATTGAAATTTGATCCATCCAACCAAAGACAAAAACATGGGCCTCAGGTCTCAGGATTTGTACCCTTAAGAAGCCTAGTGGGCCTTAGGAACGTAACTTTATCTTGGAACGTGGACTCGAAAATTGATTCTGTGATGACACTCGGTCACGTGATGACGCTCGGTCACGCGACATTTTCCCCTCAAATCGCTCTCTGTTTCTCCAGGGGTGCGCGTGGTATTCTTATTTTTCTCTTTTCTTCCATCCATCATGCCAGCCACTGATGACCCAATTTGGAGAAACCAAGAGGGAGGTAATTTCATTGGTACAAAAGAAATGAATCAAACTACAGATACAATTACCAGATCTTTTAAGGCACCCACAAGAAACGAACAAGGATGTGCCAGTGCAAACTCTCCAAGTCGTCCTCTAGAGATCATTCGACCAGCACAAACTTCTTGATAGGCAAAGATGACACACACCCGTCAAGAGGATGGGGTTGCTAACTTTCAGATTTTGCTTGCCAATTTGGTGTTAATGACCCTAGAAAAGACTATGCAAACTTGCAAAAGGATCAAGGGTGAGATGACGAAAAATGAGGGATGGTGAAATGGAATAAAAGGAAACCATGAAGGGAAGATCCGCATCGTCAGCGAATGAGCCTGAGATGTATCGACAATATACAGCTGAATATTCGCAGCTACAGTTTACATAGAAGCCCAAAAAATAGTTGAATTTCTTCTTGAAATGTTCGGAATATTACAAAAACACTGTAGTAGTAATGTGTTATCCCATGTAAATACACAGAACAGGTTTGAATCAATGCCAATGTGAGCCCTTCCACTTTCGTCACAATGTACTCTATGCACCAAAGTTACCAGAGACTGATGTTCACATGAATAATGTGCAATCAACCAATCAACAGCACAAATCTTGGCACATATGTGCGATGATTCATCTAGATCTTGAAAAATACTAGGTCCACGGCTTCAAGCATCCGCGGGAGGATCCCTTGATAAAGAACCCTCTGAGCCGTAATTCCAGAGTTCTTTCAATTCCCCTCTAAACAAACCCAACATTACGCAAACACCTGAAAACAGACTCAGATTAAGAAAATATTCCAGCCGATACTAAAAAGAGTGGTACCTTGCAACCAGCATGACAGACAACATTAAGCATGTCATTAGATAGATAATCACATGATTGAATACCTAAAGTACACGGAACAAGGTACAGGAGTGCGGGTTGACCATGCCCATTCATTAGATATAAACCCAAGTACGTGAGGAAAAGGCCTGAAATAAAACACAATTTCATCAGTGACAATAAAAAGCCATGCAACACAAATGATTATGTAATAATAAAGGAATGTACTTCTGTAAAAAATGCCAAAGCTACGAAAAAGAATCAGATGAGGTCGGCACTATAAAATATAATATTCTTCCACATAAAAACTGTGCCCTTTATAGATTTGTGTGTTCAGATGGTCAATCATCTAAAGCCAATGCTTCATAGAACTTCTAGAATGCATTATAGAAGGATATGCACCTAGACAACAGGTTTGAGCTTTCACCAAACAAGCAATACGTGAAATGAAGCCTAGTGACTGCTCCCAAAGTATGTTCAAATAATTTGCTAAAGCACGAGTAACATTACAACAATATATAACTATAAGATCATAATTACCAAATATTAGCTTTGCTTAACTTGATAGATAGTCACTTTCCCTCAACAGAAGAAAATTATATCGAATCCCACTCACATTTGTGGTTAGGTATTTAAAAGAGTGAGAAGTCAATGCAACTCAGCCACTAAACTGGCAAGAAATGCCAACCACGGAAAATGAGATGAAAGCAACACATACAATTAATTGTCAGTCCTATAAGGTCGATTCCTGCTATATCTGTCGTGCTTGCCAGTAACATGTAACCATGAATTATGGTCTATTATAGCAGGCACTTGGGTTGAGTACATGTTCCTGAAATCTGGCTGATTATTAACGATTTCCTTGGTTCATTTTGCTGTCTGTTCTAAATTCTTTGTTAGGTAAACACCCTCATACTTTTATTAGGCACTTGGAAGCATGTATAACAGCACCTAAGATTGTCCATTGCACATTTTGGAGCTCCAAGAGATTAATCTAAGGGGCAAATGAGTAAAGAGGTAGCTGCTAAAGCCCAAGCTAAAGGTGGCCACAATCAGGCTTAGTCTCCCAGAGTCTCACTCAATTGGATGCACATTAATTGCATAGCGAAAACAAAACCCATGAGTAAGATTAATCCCTGCATCAACTAGACCAGAATTCCACATTCCCTTGATGGTTAAACTCACTGTCTTTCGGTTTGTTTTCTGCATCAGGGCAACTTGAAATACAAAGGTTTAGAGAAAACAGAACTGGACTAGCAGCAAGTCGAACTGGAACCAAATCAACTACCAAGGACACTATCCACTTCATCATAATGCTCTTTATTTTGGCCTATGGTTAAGCTTCCCTTTTATCACACTAAATTTCGCAAACAAGAAGACAATGTCGGATGGAAATGTTTCACATAAGACAGAAACATGACCCATCTCTGCTTACCAAATGCATAGCCCACAATCAACCAAAGAAAATATCCGTTTGATAAGCCCTTCTTAGTTTCTTTGTCATATCTGAGACATACAAAAATAAACATAACACAGACATATGTGAAGATCATATGGACATATATTGGCAAAGACATTATAGTAAAACCATATCAACCAATTAATAAAAAGACTGTTATGATACCCTGCAAAATGCCATATCAAAAAGAAAACAAATGATCAACAATGAAAAGCCATTTACAATATGTGATCTTGGTCCAACAAGTTTTTAACTTCATAATAAGATTCAGCTTTTGTAAAAGGAATAATTCCAGCCAAGATAAGAAGAGATTCATAATAGCATTCTCCCCCATTCATTAAGATCTCTCACAAATATTCTCCATTAAAGAGTAAATTCTTAGCAACTTATCACTGTAACCTCCACTATACCAAAAATAATAACTATCTTTGACTTAAGTTACCCCCCCAAGCCCCCAAAACATCAAAATTGGGAAATAAATGACATAAAAGTTACACTGAGATTTTGAATGCTCAGATATTTTTAGTGATAAGAATTATCAGTTGCTAGTTAGTGTAAGCAAAACAGTACCTGAAAGCAAATGATACAAGCAAGCCAGGGAAAAGAATGTCCCCAAATCCAATCATGTCATAACCACCCCAGGGGTCAGAAAATCGAGGAATTCTTAATAGCATAGGGATGGATTCTCCACCACTGTTGTCACCTCGAGCAACCTAGGAAAATGAGTATATAATTCATAGCACATCAGAATGACAAGTATGATTATCAGATTTTTTTTTTTTTTTTTCATTCATCCATAGTTTCTCTGCCCAAAGACAAAATGTGCTCAACAACACAACCAAAAGAAATCTTAAAGATTAATACTTACTGCAATCATAACACTCTGATGGAAAATTATTGGTGACAAAAAGACCCAGAAGATGTCATAAACAAATGCACAACAGAGAAGCACAGAAGCAACCTGAATCGTAAGAATAAGATCAGCACTGAAAAGCAAAAGACAAGTCAAGAATGCATGAAACATGAATACCTTTTTTCTTTTTTTTTCAATGGAAGACATAGACTACTCGGTTACCTTAATATTAGGTAATCGAGCCACTTGTAAGACAGTTATCATCAGGCAGATGCCCTGACAAGAAAAAGTAAAACTGAGTGTAAGAAACAGGCAATAAATATATTAGAATAAATAAAAGTCCCATACATTTGCTGGTCTAATGGCCAAGCTCAGAACTCTAAAAAAAGCCACAAAAGGAAAAAAACTTCATGCCTTTATGCTAGACTCAGACATAGAAGGTTCTAAACAATTATATTGGTTTTCACAAAAGAAAGATATAAACAAAGTTTAGCATAAACTATGCACATTAACCAGACATGTTGCAAAACTATGACATTTCAAAGTTGCATATGGGTGGCGCCATTTGTGATCAAATGGTAAGGAAGAAGAACAACAATAGTTCAATATTCATGTTATTTTTCCACAAAGAAATCTGGATTCCAAGTTATCCGGTAAACATGGAGGACAAACAACATCCCTTTTTTTGAAAAACAGACCTTGCACTTCCAACCATAGGGATGGAAGACCAAGATCATGAGAAAACACATGTCAAGATTTGTACAGAAATTCCCCCTATGGGAACGACAATTATAAATGACCAATGAATCCTGTGGGCCCATTTTAAAGACTGCCCTTTTATGGAGGTTTTCCCTTTTCTATCATTGTTTTGAAAATACAGGTTTTTGTGCAAGTATGAACATGCGAATAGCAGTGTGTGGGTTGAGTGTGTGCATGTGTGTGTGTGAGAGAGAGAGAGAGAGAGAGAGAGAGAGAGACCATTCAAAGAGAAAAATAATTCATTGAAATGTGATTATTAGAATTTCGATTTTGCATTACAAACATAATCCATTCATAAGAAATTTCTATAAGCAACAAAATATAGGCATTCCCAATGCATGCAATTCTAATTCTAAGAGTTGGATTTCAATAAAAGTGACTCCAAGAGAAATGAAAACATTCGACAAGCCAACACCCCCTTAACTAGCAACAGAAAGTTGAAGCTCAAACAAACAAAACCATATTTGTGTGACATAAAAAGGGATCCAACATGTTCTGGCAATGGGACTTACAAGAATATCTTGTCCAAACCATGAATATGATGCCCGCCTATGTACAGCCCAGAAAATGGCGAATGCCAGACAACATAATAACACAACAAGTGAGAGTATGGTAGTTTCCCCAAAAAGAGGCAAACTGACCTTCTTCCGCCCACAGTTTCTACATTTTCTGCTCAATATGTAGGAAAGAAATCGTAACAAGGATGAAGGATATAAGCTGATGAGACACAAAAATCAAGCTGCTAGCATACCTTAAAATCAGAGTCACTATACAATTATGCATCCCCTGAGGTAAACCAAAAAAAATTCCATGGTTATTATGCACAAGTTATATATTAGCAACAGTACAATAGAAGTGACTTGTCAAAAGAAGTTTGTACCTCAATACCACCAATGCAGAAGAGTACAATCAGAATCCACACAAACCAACTTGACATAAAAAAATAGAGTAGCACCAAAAATGTGGATGCTGATATGACAAAAATTACTGCACTCATTGCATTAATATCAAGAACTTCTTTCTCAGAATCATCCTTGGAAGCAGAGGCATTGGATGTTTCCTGGCAACAAAAGAAGGGGCAAAATTCACATCCTTCTCACAAATGGACAGTTTGGACAATGATTACACAAAATGTACAAAAGAAAAAGAACATAAAACACATATGCATGCATGCTTACACATTAAAAGACATTCTTTTCTGGAAACCAAGAGGCTGGAGAACACAAAAAATACTACATTTCATCATTAAGAATTGCCATGACAGTGCATAAGAATTCTTTGGTAATAAATTAGTAAGCTATTTGTAGGCTTCTCTCTCTCTCTCTCTCACTTTCTCTCTCTCTCTCTCTCTCTCTCTCTCACACACACACACACACACACACATGTGCACCGAGATACTTCAACCAGCAGTATATTAAGATCTTTGTATCCCAATATTCCATCTTCTCATCTTGCAATGTCAATCTTTTAGCTTATACAACCCTCACAAAAAGCAATTGATTAATGCTAGCTACTTGAACAATGCATCTAACTTCCTTAGCATCCAACATTTTTGGTCTGGGGAAAATTGGAATATCACTTCACTGGCATGGAATTAAACAGATGCACATGCACATGCACATGAGTGCTCAGACATTATGCAATGCTTATGAGCTCAACAGTAAGTGAAAAGGATAAAAAAATCAGAAGATAAACTGATAACCAGAAGGAATATGGAAACCTTTGGTGACAACTCATTATAGCGTTCATCAGTCTCCTTGGGAGCTGTAAGCTCAGACCAAAGTGAAGCACAGGAAACTGTTCCAACAGCCATAATCCATAATAATATCACAGAGAAGTCCACTGTAGGACGCTCAGGAGCATACAACAGAAGTTCCACTGCATTCATGAAATACACATGTGATCAGGTATGCTGCACATATTGATTCTTCCACATGGGCTTCCATGTGTAACAACAAGATTTGATCAGATATGTGGAAATTGTGAAAGAGATATGTGACAATTTTAACTGCATGCCCCCAAAGACTTACCTTTCTGTCCATCCACCACTGATTTGTTCAGAGTATCACCTCCTGATTTTGAAATCATCACAGTGGGAATTGAAATATCCAGAGCAGTCCTATTCTTCTCACAACCCATCTCGGCAAGATCTAAAAGCATACATACAAAAGGAAAACAGAACCACACAAAGATAAAATAAACAAAACAAATAAAGATTAATCAACTGCACGTGCATTCATAGGTGATCTGCTATCCAGTAGTTCAATCAACTTAATATTTCAGAAATAAAAATACTCATAGCAAAAGTGAGAGCCTTTAGATGGAAACCTTCTTTGTCATTTATCACCAACAGGGCCGCTGCACCTCCAGCCTCTGCAACTTCTGCCTTTCTTGAAAAAGCACAATCACCACGTATGCACATGGCAATAGAACCAGATAGCTGCAGAACAAAACAAGAATCTCATACATAAATTAATGATTCATATCACTGCAGAAGGCATCACTTTATTGAATTCCAAAATCAATTGGACTATAGTAAAATACCTTTCCATAAAATCACCCTAGTATTTTTTCAATAACTCTAAGCTGACATTAAGAGATTACAATGATTTCCAGCATACTTTTAGAGTTTTACCAAAAAAGAAAAAAGAGTGCCCTAGTGCATGAGGATTCCAAACCATGGGGTTGGGAAGGTTACATGCACACAAACTGACCCATTTTTTTACAAAGAGGCCGTTTCCATGACTTAAAATTTTGATTTCCAAGTCGCAATGGAGTAACTTTTAGAGTTTAACAAAACAAATAAAAAATCTGATAAGTTTAAAAGAAGTAATCTTTTCAAATCAAGGTGCTTTTCAATGAAGATCATCTGAAAGGGACAGCTTCAAAATTGCATCCTTTAGGATAATAGACGACTAAGATCAAGACATCAGGCAATTTTCCTAAGCACATCTATTTAGATCAAACAACATATGAAAAAGAGAACATTGTAATACCTTTGAAGAGGAACTAGAACAGCCATTTAACGGATTTGTCATAACAACAGACAATCTAAGACCTTTTTTAGCCTCAGAAGGTAAAAGAGCTCCGAATTTTGCAGTTATCCCAGTGATAGTTTCACCTTTGGCGCCATTTACCCAGTTCTCGACCTTAACCTGCAGATATTTAAGTCAGAAAATCACCAAAGAGATCAGCACTTTGTTGCATTCCATCTCAGGTCACATATAAGTTCGACATATTTAAATCTGATTTGACACCAAATGTATGTTCAATTTTCTGTTCTCCTTCCCCCCCCCCCTTTTTCACATGGGGATTGGGGCAGATAGAGCTACACTTGAATAGTAATGGAGGGGGAAACATAACCTTTTTATGAATGTCCGGTCATAGCTAGTAATCAGCAATAAATGCTCACCTTAATGTTACAAAAATGCCTCATTTCCTTACCTTTTTATTCTTCTAATTAATTCAGTCCAAGATGGTTTCAGATTGCCGTGCAACATACTATTCCAGCATGGCCCATGGCTGTAATGAATTCTCAATCTAAATCATAGTCTCCATTTCTCAATACATGCTTTGCATGTCTCTTTTACCCCTCGAGTACTTTTTTTAACTCTCTAAACTCTTAAGAATTGATTTTCTACCCAAAGTTAACTTAGTATTTTAATACATCTCTGTCAAACTACTGCAAAGCTTCAAAGCCGATTTGTTACTTTTTTTCATCATCACTAAAAGGATTAATAGCAGTGATCAGCCATCCTACTTTCTTCTAACTCCTTTGGACAAATGAAACTACTCATTATTCCAAAAAGACAGATTAAAATGCTCCACTGCATAATATTTTACAGTTAATCATTTTTATTGTCCCCTTAATTTGCTGAATTGGAGATTATCATTGTCATCACTATCCTCTCTTGCCTTAACAAGCTTGCCACCAGTGAGACTCCAAGCAAAGCTTCTCAGCCCTTCTTGTTGGAAGTTAGTTCCCAACTAAGCAATCAGATATTCAGAAAGGTGCTTTTCTTTACATGAAAGACAAAGTTAACGGCGGGGTTATTGCCAGGAGATGTCAACAAGAAAACCGTTCCCTTGGACCAAGCCCACGGTTTTGAGACTTGATTTCTGATTCTGGTAGTATTAACAAAAAATGCAGGTGGCAATAACATTTCTCCAAACTTTCAGCCTCTATTTTTACTTTCATTTTTATCCACCCAAAATCCCACTTCGTTTCTTTCTTCTATTCATAATGCACAAATAACATTTTGCAACAAAAATGAAGGAAAAAAAAAAGGCAAATAAAATTCTCCCACCTTTAATAATATTATATGATGATAACAATTGGGATAGATGCCTCTCGAAAATGAGTTAAGCAAAGACAATAATTATACGGCATCCTTTCGATTCTCGCATCACAAAAAAAAAAAAAAAAAAAACTACAATTGACCAAAAAACCATGGCCGGAGAATTAATCTAATATTTAGAGGGGGAACAGGGAACAGGCAAAATCAAAGAGAAAAGAGCTAGAAATCGGAATCGGAGGTGAAGCTAGTTACCAATTTGTAAGGATGGTCGCATCCAGGGTACTTGGGTGAATCATCATCGTACGACGTGTCGTCGGCGGCAAATGAGAGACCAATTAGAAACAGTAAGCAGAACAAAGGTCCCAAATGGAGTTTACTCCGCGAACGCAACGCCATCGCTATGGGCTCAACGAATGGAAAACGAAAATATTTGGAATATTGTCGAAGAGTGTAATAATAACCAAAAGAAAATTGGAATCAAAATCCCTCGAGATTCAGAAGAAGATCATTAAAATGAATTCGACATCACATCATCGAGAGCCAGAGAGAGAGAGAGAGAGAGAGATGGATGACGATTGCTTGGGATGGAGATAAAAAGGAAGGTTGGGAATACTTAGAAAACCCATTGTCTCAATTCCTACTGCTGTTGACCTGTCCTTGATTAACGACACGTTCGTATTTCTGGCATCGCCATAAGTGAACGACAGGCTTTACGACAGTCAAAATTTCCGATTTTCTACCCAGAAAAAAAAAGTGTAACTAGGAGAACTCGTGATTTGGTGACGTAGGTGCAATAAAATTTTTGAAAAGAAAAGGACAACAAAGTTTCTCCTTTTCGAAATTTTAAGTTTTTTTTTTTGATATATTATTCATTTTAGCACCACTAAATCATAAGTTCAGTTCTCAATATTTTCAAAGGAAAAAAAAAAATAGAAGGAAAAAAATCTAGAACCGTCTTGGATGGGACGTGCGCCCGGTTCTAGGACAATAGAATCCGGCCCGTCCATCCGACTGCAGTATCAAATCGCATGGTCACAACAAAGTAAGACGCAAGCGCGAAGCATTTATTTTATCTCACGACCCACTTGTTCTATTTTTTTTTTTTTAATTTAATAAAATTTTTATTAAATTAGTCTACATCAATATATTAAATAATATGAAAATAAAATGAAATATAATTTAACTAGGCCTTTATTACCCCTACGTTGTTTCCTAAATGTTATTACTCGAGTTTTCTCTTAAGAATTTTTTATATTTTTTGCAGACATTTATGTACGTGTTATTATATTTATTTTCATTACTTATTATTTTTTTAGTCAATATTTATTTTCTTTATTAAATCGATCTAAAGTTTTAATTTTGAGGTGTCATACACAAATAAATGTTCTTTAGTCACATCTTAATCTAATCACGATAACAATTGGACTAAGGCAGCCCATGACTGATATATATATATATATATAGATTGATATATAATCCTAGCCAAGGAAAAAGCTGCTTTGCCCATTAATGGGAGGAAATTTTCCAAAGGCGAAACATTTGTCCAACGTGGAGTTGTGAAAAAACGCTGTCCACGATGCAGCACCACGCATGCTGATTGCACTCCCGCAGCATTACTGAGTTTTGTATCCCAATCCCAGTAAAAAACGACACAAGTCCAATGTGCATCAGCTAAAAAGAACACCTGAAAATAAATAAACAATGAGGAGATCAAAGGGCCAGATTTCTTGAAATGAGTTTGTCCCTAGGCAACGCGATCTTGCAACAATCAACGTGGAGTGTAAAAGCGGAGAATTTTTTGGCACAACTGCAAGATACCCAATATGCCAAAACCAAAAAGATATTGGCTTAAGAGGACGAATGCCTAAATCTCAATCACGGAAGCTATAACATGGATTCCAGTAAAATGTTCAGAAATTCTCAAAACTTTCACCTCAGAACAGAAGAAAGAGCTAAATAGATTACCACGAAATACATCATCTTGTGTAATTATCCCAAAGATGTTACCTTAGACCTGGCAATTGACACGAGTAGACAAATTAGGCAGCAAATTTAAACCGTGAATGAAATATAAGTTCAGTAGAAAGCACCGTCCTCGTGATTATTCTAGGCAGGAACATGAGGGAGGAAGGGGAAAGTAGGATTTCACTTGGAATTTTTAAATTACAAACATTGATGTGCTTACTGCATATTCTTTGTGTGCCACCATTAATCCGAGCAGCCCAGTCAACGTGTCAACTTTTTACAGAGCCATTGGCCCAAAGATATCAAAGACAAGCAGTCTTTAAGGGAGGAAGGAAACAAAAGAAAGGCAGATTCTAGTGCAGGAAAGAAAGGTACATCTCATGCATTGGCTCAAAAGCATCGAAGCTGCAGTAAGGTTTACCAACAAAAGCAAACAGAAAAAAAGTGAAAGTAAAGTGGGAAGTAATCAGAATTGACCCCACTTGCATATGTGGCAGAGAATTATCAGACTCACTTTTGGAGATCTGGAGGCAAATTGAACGATCCACACCTTTTGTGTTGTTTCATGGACATGCGTTTTTTGGAGCACTTTGAGAGGGCTTGCAGAGTTCTAACTTTTGCACAGAATCAACATCCCGAAGAAGCTCACGTAGGAGTTTGATTTTCCGCAACTCAGCTCTGGCAACAGCAAACCTTCTCTCTAATACCTCCGACACCATTTTGAAATTCCGGCCACGCTCCCGTCCAATTCTCAAAGAAATCAACGACGGGATTCTGTCTAACTACGGGCACCATCTCCTCCAATTCTCCAAGCGAGCAATTGCAACTTACAAAAGCAAGCGAAAAAAATTACATGTGTTGCTTGGCGGTGGTTTTGGGGCCTCGAAGGTGATGCTTGTTGCCAGGCTTCGAGTGCAGGGCTTTGGGCTTTGTGAGAAGCAGGAGGCACTCGGCAGGTTCGGCTTCTATAGTCGAAGATTCTACCAAAGTGGTCGACGGGCCATGGCCCGCGGTCTTAACTGGTATCGAAATTTAGAAAATTGGGCTCCGCACGTGATGTTGGGCCCTGGAGTCGTGCCCGCCGAGGGACCTGCAGAGTATATGTATTACACTTCATCCATTTGGTTAAAATAGTGAATTATCTCTTGTTCTTTTTTTTTTTTAAAAACTAAAATAGTGAATTATAGGATAACCGATTCATCTAATAGAAAATAGTAATGTGCATGATAGAAAATGAACGGTGATTCCAATGAACAATGATTCTTGCACAATCTTCCTCAATTGAGCTAGCGATTTAGTTACGATATGTGTTTTTTCTTGGGTATAAGTTGATTAGAACATAATGGAACGTTTGCAAGGGGATGCAATCCCAAGAATATCTACCATAATCCCTTTGTGCCGCTGTTATAATTTGAACAACAAAGCTCGAACTTTTGTTCAAAGTTGATTTCGTCAAATAAGGCGCTGTCGAAATACTAGGAGTTTTGGGGTCTTCCCATCTTTTGTAATCCGATAAAAGCATACGCAATGCTTAAGTATGACATATGTCATTTAGATCCGATCCCCACAAAAATTTAAGGCCGCTTTAGATATTTTGGCTATGACGATGCCTCCGAGGGGACCATTTAAAAACTGGATTTTGACAGGAGAGGCCAATCGACGACAGAGGCTTGGACACAAGACGTACGTAAAGACACAATTTCGGGAAAAAAATGAAATTGCCAGCACGAAAAAATACAGGCGTGACTCATCATTTATGCTTACTCAATCGTTGGCGTTGACCTATTCCATGACTCCGTACTTGGGAGTTGTCCATTTATACTGTTCTTTTTGCCATTTTTTCCGTACTGCGATAACAGGGTGTAGTGAATGTGACGCGTGTTAGATATACTTTTTCGGTAATTTGAATCTAATTATGCTCCAATACGAAGCATTTAATCATTCGAATAATTTTATTACCATTCAGTCAAAAAGGTTGCAAAATATTTTTAATAAACATGTGATATCCTATATACATAAGTAATTATTCAAAAAAATAATAATAATAAAATTTATTGATGTTACAAGATTTTTAAACAAATCATATTTTTCATTATTATAAATAAATAAAATTATGAATAAAAAAATATTTTGTCATTTTCTTATACTTATACATATTTTATTAAATATTATTACATAATAATAATAATAATTTTAACCAAATACATTGAAATGTAACTGTCAAATATTTTTAATTGTCTACTAAATATATAGTTTAAATATATTAATTATTATATTTATAAATTAAAATTAAAAATTATTTATTCATATTCTTATTTAATATTATATATAAATAAAATTTATTAAAACTTGAGCCACAGTGCAAGACTCTAGAATTTAAATAAAGTAGAAGTGCACCGTCCCTATCTATTGTTTTTGCATACTTATTTGGCGAGATTGGCGTCTGAAATGCATGAAGACAAGGCCCGCATCACGATGATAAGAGCATTACATCATCAACGGAAGTGGGTCCCAACGCCGATTCCAGTCTATCCCTTGGAGGACGCAGCCCTGTAGCCAACCAACCCAACGCCATTGCACCGAATCTTCTATTTATGTGAGACACGTTGGCCTTCAATTCCCAACGCTAACGCACACCGCAACAACAAATAGTCTTTACATGAACAAAGGTTAGGATCTGTACATGAGAGCTATCTGTCAGAAATTATTCTTGAATTTGAATTTGTTGTGCCCATTGTCTACAAAGGCCAATAGAAAGATTGAAGCTTTTCAGTCAGTAAGAAGTATCATGTCTGAATCAGATCAATCCCACGAGTTTGAGAGTCCCAGATTGGTGACCAAGAAGGTCCAGGCCAAGCTCCGGCATGAAGGTGATGGTGCTCTTGTCAGGAGAGGCATTGGAACGTAATTCTTCTTTCCATGTTTCTATTTGTTTTCCAATCTTAAAACAAGAAGCTTGCTTTTTCTGATTATTTATTCAATCCAATTATGTTTCTTGGATTCTTTAAATTTTTTTCTTGAAATCCGTTTGATTCATTTCCTGGGGTTCACTTTGTTGGCCAATCGATTTTCAGGAGTGAACTGAAGTCATTGGATCCTTTCCTTATGTTGGATGATTTTTCGGGTAAATCACGATGGTCCTGGAGTTTTCTTTATTCATGTTCATGTTCATGTTCATTTCCTGTATCAGTCAGTCTGTCTTTCATATTGTTGGTTTTGTCATTAAAATTGCAAGTTATTTGACCCCTGCAGTAGCTCCTCCGGCTGGATTTCCGGACCATCCGCACAGAGGTTCTCTAATCCTTTCCACCTCTTGTAACGTTCAGTACATTCATGTTCACTTTCTAATGTGGATTCTGATCTTTTACAGGTTTTGAGACTGTTACATACATGTTGCAGGTATACTTGCTTTAGCTCCAAAATCCATTTGCACAGTTGATTGTTAGATTAAATCTCAGAGAAAGTAATGTCATATTGTCACGGGATAACAGGGAGCCATCACTCATCAAGATTTTGCAGGACATAGGGGTACAATCCATACCGGAGACGTGCAGGTGAAGTTTTTAATCAATGTTCATGCTCTATTTCTTTGTTTAACCCAATAATGACTGTAGGGGGTTTCCGTCTAATTTGATTTTGCTTTAGATTTCACTTCAACTTTTTCCTGTATGTGTGCACGCGCACGCATGTGCAGTGGATGACAGCAGGAAGAGGAATAGTCCACTCAGAAATGCCTGCAGGAGAAGGAAGCCAAAAGGGTCTGCAGCTTTGGATAAATCTTTCTTCCGAAGACAAAATGTAAGAGTTTCGTCTGGATTGATGAAATACATAGCAAGCTTACTCCTCTTAACTGTAACGACCACAACTCTAAGGGTTCAGATGAAAATATTGAGGTGTACAAGTGCTGCATAATGAATTTGTGTTTGCTTTGTTCATTAGCCATTCTTCTATTTATAAATCAAGAAATATTTTACTAAAACTCGGGGTTGACCGAGTTGTCCTAATTTCCAACTAAAAATTGTCCTCTTAATTTTCAGGGAAAAAAAAAAAAAAAACTGCATTAGTGCATTACCCAATTCTAAATTTCATCTCATCCTGTTCCTGGTTAATAATCGGTCACCTGATGGAAGTCCTCTCAGATGGCGTTGTCTAGAAATTGTTATTCTGACGATGATTTCTATGACAAGGCATATTCTTTTGCCTTGATCCGCCTTGATCCTTGTGATATGCTGCGAGGCACATGGCAGTCTTCGCCATTTTTCATTTATAGTTAATATTTGTCTTGTTACCTGAAATAAGCAGGCTGCTGTCGAGGATGAGTTTATTTCACCGTATGAAAAACTAATGGAATTCCCAAAATCGATGTGGTAGGATTGAACCAAGGTATCAAGAGCTTTTAAGTGGCGAAATAAAATGGGCAGAGGAAGACCGGGCTGAAGTTCGAGTTATAGCTGGGGAATCAATGGGAGTCAGGTCTCCAGTTTATACCAGAACGCCAACAATGTACCTGGATTTCACTCTCAAACCCAGAGCTCAAGTGCATCAAAGTATCCCAGTGTCATGGAATGCATTTGTGTATATCATTGATGGGGAAGGGGTGTTTGGCTCCCTAAATTCTTCCCCTGTAAGTGCTCACCATGTGCTGGTTTTGGGTCCTGGAGATGGTTTAAGTGCATGGAATCGGTCTGCAAAGCCGCTCAGATTTGCACTTATTGGAGGACAGCCTCTCAATGAGCCAGTGGTTCAGTATGGACCTTTTGTGATGAACACACAAGCTGAAATAAATCAAGCCATTGATGACTACCACCACGGCAAAAACGGGTTCGAAATGGCCAAGTATTGGAGATCCCAGTGAGCGGGGTGAATAAATAGCTTGTCAATACCATGTTAGCACGTTCAACAGTTTATTTTTACGGGAAAAAAAGAAATAAAACGTTGAAGCAATAAAAGGCAGCCATTTGTATCTTTCTGTCAACTTCCCCATTTGTACGAGCAATCATATGGAATCTGAAAAGTAAGTTCAGTTTACTAATTGGAGCAAAATCCTTCTAGAAGATAGAATGTGCAACAGCAGAAGGAAAGATGGCCATCACTAAAGCCACAATGGGCCAACTTATCTGTGTTGATTTTCCCTTTTCAAAAGGAAGGCCATCATAAAATTGATGATGTATTACCTTATCTTAGTTGATTAATGAGTTCTTTTTTCTCCCTTATAAGAATATTTTCTAGGTGTTGATGATGACATTTTCTCCCCTTCTTCTGTTCCAACCACCCTTAATTTCGGCTATTTGGAGAAGGCTTAAAAGATTTGTTTTCATTTTAGTTTAGTTGTTTGGTGGGTGATGGAGACATTGGTTGGTCTGTGCTTTTTTCAAGTGAGCTGGGAACCCATAACTGCAGCTTTTGGTGGCCCACCAACTTTGCAACGCGATCTGTGTAAGCACTTTAAGGGCAGGCACGCGATACAGTGCTGGTAGTCTGTGGTACACACGCTGGCACCACACTGATTTTGGGTTGGGCAGCAGCATGCGCTGGTTCATGGAGATTGGTGGGCTATCTTCGGATGAACTGTGCAAGTCTATCCCATATAAAAGGTATCCATTTTAGATTGGGTTCTGCTTAAGAATTTTATATTTAGCATGTAGTCTATTCATGCAGGCAACAGGTGCAGTATCGTTTCCCCGTGAAAGATGCGATTCTTTTTGTCTTGCTTAGGTATGTCTCGTCCGCACTAAATTTCCTGGAAAATTGAGGCCCACTTGAGATTTGTAGGGTTTTTTTTTTTTTTTCAAATAATATTGATCATAATAATTAAGAAAATAAATGATACATAAATATTTAAAGAAAATAGAGTAGGCAATACGTCGACCACAACTCAAGCCTGATGGATAAAATTGACATTTGAGACCAGAAATCTTGGAATGGCCTACCTTCACTAAATTAGGGGATAAAAAAGGTAACCTGAAAAGGGGAGTAATTTGAATCTTGAATTTGACAGCCTGAACCGGCCATCGAACATGTCTAAGCCTGAATAAAAGTGATCCATACGGCCCACAACTATGGCCGGCAATGCTGGGCCCGTGCACCATTCGGGATCACGATGAGGCTGGCTCCATTCAGTTTGGAATCTCCAGAAGGGGGAGATTAGAAAGGAAAAACTATGTAAAATGCAGGTACTTTTTGCATTTTAGTTTTTGCTTCGAAGGTCAGCACAAAAAACATCAATATGCATACTGCGTGGATAAAACTAGTTATGATTATGATTATCGTGTAAAACAGACAATTTATTTCTCAGAAATAATTTTGCAAATGGTTTGACTCCATTAAGAATGGTGAATCAAACCCACAAGATATTGGTTACACTACAAAAAATGGGTCATTCCTAATCCTTTCCCATTGCCCAAAATAACTTGCAATTGGCTGGTTGGTTCGAAACAGCGAGAACTCGACCATCACATAGAAATTTATCAATGACCATAATACAATCTTACCAAGGATAATAGCTTGTCTCATTTATTTTGAACAACTATTGTTCCAGTGACTAGTGTGTCAATCAACGCACTCCCCAAAAAAACAAAAAAAAAAAAAAAAAAAAGGCGTCAACCAGCGCCGACCCCTTTTCTCTCTCCAGCCAAACAATTTCATCTCTATAAATACCAAGTTATTTTACAATAAAAGAAATACAATGTTATCCATTGAGAAAAACAAACAAATAAGCAAGCCATGAAAAACCTTCAACTTATACAACTCATTGGGGATATATGAATATTTGTTACCTGGAGCAACAGGATAGATAGCTTTGAGATTGCTTCGAGTCATCCGCCAGGGTTACCCTGTTCAGTGATAACTCAGCTTTGTAGGTGTCTGAATCAAGGACCTTTCTGCTCAAATTGTCATAAATCTCTCGGATTACAATCTCAAAAGCCTTTTTAACATTTGTCGAATCAAGGGCAGATGTCTCCATGAAGAATAATCCTTCTGATTCTGCAAGGCTTTTGCCTTCTTCAATGCTCACATCCCTGATATTCTCCAAATCACATTTGTTCCCAACCAGCATCCTTGCTACAGTTGTATCTGAATGAGCTGCACAATTGGTTGCAGCAAAAGCTCAAACCATGTGACTCCAAACTAGAAGGAACTGCACAAATCTAGGGCTATGAATAGGCACAAAGATGAACAAATTCTAAAATGGAAGAAGTAGGTATATATAAATTAAGTTAGAAGCATATACTTTCCCACCTATTTTCATTGATGTACAAGTTTTCTGCCACTCTGGGCATTTCTTCCTGGCCTTGTTATCTAAAAGATTATTCTCCTCAAAAGATTAATGCCAGGATTCTCACTCACAGCAAAAGTTGATTCTTTTCACAGTTTCCACAATTGACAATGTTTGCACAATCAAGTTCAGGCTAGGATTTGAGGATCTGGGAAAAAATGTTGCCTTTAAACATGCACTTATGTTTGACTAAATAACTTCCAAAAATCTAGACAAAAGCATGCTATAGCTGCTCATCATTCCCGTGGTGCAGACAAAACAAGACCAGGCAGCACAGAATATTCTCCATCCAGCTTGATAAGAAACTATGGCATATCCACTTATTGAAAGTGAAGCAAAAGGGAAAAATAAATCACAACCATAAATTGCTGGCAACACAGAAAAAGCCACCAGCGTAAGTTGATCAATCATTTGAGCAAATCAAATACAACTTTGTGTAGGATGCCCTACAAAATTATGGATGCTAGTTAAAAGTGCACCAGGTAGGAAGTAAGGTAAATAAAACAGAAAAGGAATGATCATTTGCAAGAAAGAGAAAACACTGTGGTGCTCAACTTTGTCTCAAACGCACATATTGCCAATTAAAACGCACACTTCCAGCATATGAGGCTAATCTCAGATTGGTTATAATCAAGGAAGTTGTAATGGTTTTGAGAGCTTAATCTGTAGGCTCAAAGCCGGCCTTGTTAAGACTATTGTTTCTTAGCCTTGCTCAGACCACAACCCTCTCGGAAATGTAACTTGCACTCAGGCTTTTGAGCTTTCATCATAGGCTGACAAGTTTTATTCTTTTCTAAACACTCTGTTTTTTCATCTGGTATTTTTTCAACTTTTACCACTGTGAATTTGAGAGCTTGGTGCCAGCAAAATCTGATTTTTCTTGATGGACACCAAAAAGTCAGTGGGAGAGAAACATGGGCATGTGCATTTACCACATGAAAGATGAAACCACATTTCTATATGATGTCAAATATAAATTGGTTATTTTACCCAGGGAAAAATTAGCATTGAATTAAATATGTTTCTCAATTGTTTTTAACGACTTCCCCTCCACTCCCCATCCTTTCTCCCCAATTAGCATTGGATTGAAGAAGAAGAACAGCATTTTTAGCAGCCAAACCTTTCAAAGAGATCATCATCACATAGTTGAATCAGAATTGAAAGCAAAAGATCGGTCAATTTTCCTAAACCCGCCTCACCAACATACAAGCCCCAATTTTTGGTGCAGAATACCATAATTACGCTTCAACAGAATTACAAAAGCCTACACAAAAGAAGAATGAAAGAAAGGAAAATCATTGTTGTCTTCCAGTTTAAGTTGTGTAAAAAGGTTATTACAACATCAGATCTACAACAAATAACTAACAAAACCATTTCAAATCAACCCCACAATGCCGAACCAAACAGCACGCAACCTTGTATTTAACCAATCTACAAAACCGCGCATGAGCATGTTAGGTATCAAGTCATTTGTCACCGAACTCAACCCAAACAGAGACACACACACACACACACACACACACAAATGAAAAGGAAAAGAAGAAAGACTTTCCAGCTTCAGCTTACTCTTAAGTTCGTCGAGCCAGCGAGAGACGTTGGCGAAAGTAGTTCGGCGGCTAATGTCGTAAACAACGAGAGCGCCGACAGCACCTCTGTAATAAGCGGAAGTGACGGCGCGGAACCTCTCCTGTCCGGCGGTATCCCAAATCTGGGCCTTGACTTCCTTTCCGTCGATTTCCATGCTCTGAGTCTGGAACTCGACCCCGATGGTGGCCTTGGAATGCAAATTGAACTCGTTTCTGGCGTACCGAGAGAGTAGATTCGATTTTCCGACGGACGAGTCTCCGATTATCACGATCTTGAAGAGGTACTCCTCTCCTCCCTCATCGTCGGACGACATCCTCCTCCTCCTCCTCCTCCTCCTCCTCCTCTTCCTCCTCTCCCTATGCCCTTTTTCTTGTCTAAGTATAAGTATATTCTAATGAATCGACTTTATTTAGATTAGACTGCAAAGAGAGTTAACGTGGAAGAAAGAGAGGCAAAGCATAGAGAGAGATGGAGGCGCGCATCACTGTCGTCAAGCTGCCACAGACACGCTGCGAGGTTAGTGGTCTCGCCAAAGAGCTCAGGAAGATTTTTATATATTTTCTTCTTTTTCCTCCATACTGATATTCTTATTAAAAAATTTAGAAGAATACTAGATAGACTCAAATAAACACAATATATATATATATATATATAATATTTATTAAAATTTATTAAATTTTTGTTCATACTTTATTAAAAATAATGATATAAAATAATAATAAATTATTTTTATATTAAATTTTATTTATAAATTAAATTAAATTAATTAATATTTATTTTTATTTTAAAATATTCTTACTTAATTTTTTAAATATATATTTATTTAATTTTTATAAAAATTTTATCTTAATAAATTATTTTTTTAATAATATTTGAAGGAAACTTAACAGATGGAGAGTTGCACCTTTTTTTTTTTTTTTTAACGTAGTCACTCATACTTTCATTTGGTTGCAATTAACATGACTTATTGTACAATGTTTGCATTATTATTAATTATAAAATGAAAAGCTGAGATTGTTAAATTTATAATTCAAACATTTTTTTTATAAATAGTTCTCAACCTTTATTTTCAAATAATTAATGTCTCACTCCTTTAAGGGAGGGTTTCGTACTTGACTCGTGAGGTATCCCAAAAAGATAAAAATGAAAAATCTCTCTTAGAATAAAGATAGGCGTGATTACGTTATTCTAAATAGCACATGATATGATTTGATTTAAAATCATATTGATAATTTTGTATATTATTTTATTAATTTATATTTGAAATTTTTTTATTATCATTTATTCTTAAATACAAAATAAAAATTTATATTAATTATACTGTATTAAATTAAATATATCAATACCAAAATTAAATGAAAAAAAACTATTGAAATTTAATATTTAAATTGTGAGTTTTTTTATAAAAAGATTAAATAAAAAAGAATTAATTTAATTTAAATTTATAAATATAATAATAGATATATTATAAACCAAATCAGTGGCCATCAAAGGTAAAATGGATCCCAGAAACCCCACAAGGTAAAACAGAACGAAAAGTAAAATGGCTTTATCATATAATTAATTGATGCCAACTAAAACTTTAGACTTAGACCCCAATAGATCCTTTTTTTCTCCCTCTTTCACTCTTGCCGTTTTTTTTCTTTTCTTTTTCTTTTAAATTTTGCTTTCCAAGGGTAAAAGTAGGGGAAGGCCCCCCGACAATTACCGATTTACTACATGACAATTTGGGTCTAAAAAATTGTTGTTACAACATATCATAACAAAATTGGGTTACCAGTGAACATTACCTTAATGATACTAAAATTATATTTAGAACTAATAATTTCTAGTTTAAGTCCTAATCAAATCTGCCTATTTCATCAATTTAAGTTGCCTACTTTAATTTTAGTCAACTTTAGTCATCTGAGTTTGCAACTGTTGACATTCGTTCTATGCATTAGACCAAGCCAATAAAAGATAAGAAGGCTCAAAAATTAGTCTACATTCAAGTTTTTGGTGGTGGGGCATCTGATATATGGGTCATTGGTGGACCAATGCAGACATGGTCCTAAATGTAAAATAATAGGCCACCCTGCTAGGTATCCATTAAATTTAGAAAGCAAGTCAAGTCCCCTCAAGCAATACGAGGGATGTGGCACACAATTTATCAGATTATTTTTCCCTCAGCGAAAGTGGTTAATTAAATTAAAACCAAAAATACACAAGCTACAAATTAGCGGCATGGATGCCCGTTGTTAAAGTTACATTTGGCACAACAACAAAACTAGGATGCCTGGATGGCCCCTTCATTACAGCCTCTGAATCAAAGCCTTGTCTCATAATGCCATGCTGATCGACATTATGCTGTCGGTTTGCTTCCGCAGGTACAGTTTTCCAACTCCTTCTGGAGTTTCTGTAAGTCAGGCAGCCGTCGCATCATGATCAAGGAAGGAAAGCAACAACAAATGCAACCAAAACAAGTACCAAAAGCAACCGACTACCCTCGAAAGAAATGCAATTGAATAGGCTACAAGGAATGGTTAGGCACCTGAACTTCATTTTGAAGGCCTTTGATGTGCTGCACTGCTAAGTCCAACATGTCTGCGTAGCTTGTTTGCTATGAGAAGAATATATTTCAGGATATACTCTAAATTAACTCAGAATTCACTACTAGCTATCATGGTAACAAGTATGTATGTATATGCATTTCACACGTATGCTAAGGCCAAAATATACAGTTTGAAATATAATTATATTACCTAATGCAATCATTATTTTACAGGCACTGTGTACTCATATTACTGATATACTCATTGCAAAATTAATTAATTAATTAATTAATCTACAGTTCTCAGTTTTAGTCCCACCGACACTCCATCTGCTGTAAATAGAATAAATCTAGCTTTCTTCCAAATTAGGATAAATTCTTTCATCCTCTTTTATGGAATTCATATGGATAGTCACACGGATTAAGAATTAATTATCCTATCAGTGAAGAATTTCCCTGCTGATCATTGTGTAGGGTGATATCTTAAAATCAAACCAGGATTGCATGACTGTTAGGTAAAGGAGATATCATTTAATTACCTTATCCATGTGAGGAACAAGCTCTTGAAGTTTCTTCAATTTTCCACTAATCCTGGTTCTTCTTTCCTGTAAGAAAATGAAATGTACAAGAATAAATGGGCATATATGAATACACGCTTGTGACCTTATATGTACATATGAATTCATGCATTTTAAAATTTGGTGTATCTAGAAACATTTTCAGCCTAACAGATAGCAGAATAATCATTTGTTTGATAAGTTTCCTCGCCAAGGAAGAACAGTAGCCAAATGAGAAAAGGCCAAACCCTTCAGTGTACATCTTGGTGCAGAGCTACCACCAACATTCAAATTAAATGATATTTGGAAGCATACTTTACAATATGGCATTATGGACCTAAAGAGAAAGAAGTAGACACTCTCCTTCACACCATTTGGATGTCAGGGTCTGTGGTTATCAGATGACACTAAGCATCAAATTCTTATGGCAGTAATCTTTCATGGCTAAAGCATTCATGAGTCAAACTAATTGCTACTCCCCAGTGTCATATGCTAACAGTACTGTCTTTTTCAAGGGAATGTAAAATGCCCTATTAACAGATTCAGCCTAATCAGTTTATCCACTTAGCAGTGAGTTGTCTGCTTCAGTTTAGCTGAAAAGTGCAAAGACCAGCTCCTTCCAGGATAGCTACTCCACTGCTTTGTATCTCTTTGTTCTCTCAATTGTTGTCTCCTCAACAGTTTTCTCCAGCACTCTCTCTCTCTCTCTCTCCAGGGATACGATGCCATGACCACTGGTGTAAAATAGTAGAAGCCCCCAACCTTTTGTACATTGTAAATATGGAACATAAAAAGCGGGTTCCTGCACTTTAAATTTCTAACTGTCTACCTATCAACTGAATTGAGGGATCACTATTTTTATCAAACGCTAACATGTTTATTCACAAGTGAGAAATAAAGGTATAAATAAATTTTGCAAAAGTCAAGCTATCTATCAATTAGAAGAGCCAAGAAAAATATCACAGCAGAGAATGTTAGGAATGGATCTGCAATCAGTTCCAGGTTCAAAAATTTGAAAAAGGGATTATGCTTATATTTCCAACTAATTTCCTCAAAAAAGGGGATTGAATTCCAACAAATTATACAACAAAAAGGGGATTAATAAGTGTGAAATATTCTTTCTAATTTTACTAACCCTTTCAGCAATGCTTCGAGGGTGAGTTGCACAACCACGCTTAGCACGGTCTTTGCAAGGGATAGAATCTTCAGGAATATGCAGTAGCTTCCCTACTGCTGCCATCTCAAGAGTCGTCTGAGGCACACTAAACTGAATAAAGAATGAGTTAGAGGTTTTCACAAGCAGCACACATTTAAGATGAAATACAAATTTGAGGGAAAGCACCTTTATCCCACCAGTCACCAAGGAACTTGCTATTTGAAAAAGTAAAACCTAAAATACTAAGCGCTCATATTATGCCCTATAAATATTAATAAGTTAGTTGTAAAATGCATTTTCAGAAAACCTCAGAGCAATGTAAGCTCAACTATCCCAAGATGCATCAGTATGTGTAAAGTATGTATAAGCAAGGACTAGAATTGAGAAAATTCATAGCACACACCGTGAGAAGTTGATGCAAACATAATAGAATGAAACAAAGTTATTTTCAACAGGCTTTGAGTAACCATGTTAATGATGCGTTAGTCACAGGTCATTAATTTGTTTATGCAGCTTAAAAATACATGGGCAGTGAATTATGAAGTAAATTTTGGTCATATATACATCTTCTGTAGATCATCTAAAACATGAATATTTATCTACTCATCCCTGAATTTATTAATATATCATGTCCCCAGAAGATGTTTTCACCTGAGTTTCTAGGGTGTCGGGACAGTTAAAAAAGCCATCATCAACCTTCTTTACACGTTTACTCGGAGGCCCAGAGAATACAATGGAATAGGTATTGTCCCAAGAGTCCACTCCAAACCTGGTAGTGGGATAAGAATGAGTGGAATTCTGATGGCTATTGTCACAACCGATGCCTTCCACACAATTCTCACTAACTTCTGATATCTGAGAAAGAGAGTCTCGTTCGGTGAAGCTCAATTGAGAAGACAACCTTGATACCGTGTGACTTGGGCTCCCCCTTGTAATTGAAAATCCCGCTACGTAGATAGGAAAAAAGACACATAATATCCAGATCTCAAAACCATAAAACGTTCAAACTAAACCATAAACATTAAGAAGCTAAGCCTCAGAGCAAAAGCTGAAAGCAAACATTTCGTTTCACCATCAATTTGAGTTCCTCAATTAAGATGTTAAAACTTCGATTAGCTGGGGTCAAAGCAACGATCAAAAGAATCATGGGACCCAACTTTGTCAGCACAAATTATATTAAGACAAAAAAGAAGAAGAAGAAGAAGAAGAAAGATAAATAAAAAACATAGTTTCTTCTTATGGGAATCAATTAATTTGAAAGTTTGCATTAACCTTTTCCAAATGATTGTTGATTAATGCACTCTAATAATGAAATCTCACCTGAATTTCTTGTTAAGTGGGATTTTTTTTTTTTTTAAAATCAGTCATGGTAGCTGCAACCTGTTTTAAAAAAAATCTCTTTTTTCCTTCTTTGGAAAAAAATAAAATATATATATATATATATATATATATAATTGTACCAAAAATCGTAGCAGCCCGTTACTCATATAAAGTGAACAAGGGAAAAATTAAACCAAAAGAGTAAAAATACGAGACAGCGTAGACTGCCTGCCACGTACCGTTTTCAGCTGTGAGATGAGATAGAAAGCCAGCGGGGGAACTCTTCTGACGGACCAAAGATCCAGCACCGTGCGAAATCTCATTCAAGCCGTAGGATCTCTGCAACCCGCGCTTGGGCTGCGCATTTTGATCGCTGGATGAGTTGACTTTGCAAGTCGACTCGGAGGTGACCGAGGACGAGTCCGCAGTGAAGTACTGATGCCCAACGACGGAGTGCGAGGCCGATCCGAGTGCTGGAAGCTCGCAGTCAGCTCTGAGCACGGAATCAACGGCTCCGGTCAGGAACGAGCCCGGGGCCGAGCCGTACCGGATCAGACCACCACCGGCTCCCGGTCTCTGCGGCATGGACGAGGAGGAGGAGGGCGGTGGCGGATACATAGTCGGTTGTTACAAATTTTTTTTGGACAAAGGAGAGAGAGAGAGAACTGATATTGGGGGGCGGACGGGGAGATTTGATTGGAAAAAGGCAGCCAAGTTGCGTCTTTTTTTTTTTTTCCATAGATGGGTTCCTCCTGGTGGAAACTGCTTTAAACTTTAATGTCGATTTATAATTTTAATAATTGGCGGGGGTCTAGCGAAAGATAAAAATGTGGCGGGGTTTGCTGAAAGTTACAAACGCGATACAATTGGTCGAGCCCACCTGCCCTCCCTTTTTTAAATATTGTGTCCCAATTTAAATAAAAAAAAAAAACGTGGATATAAGATAGAGATTTTGCATTGAATGGAGACACGTAAGCCTGTCATAATCTTCATTTGTGCTTTGTTTGTGTGCGCGTCAGTTTAAATCTTCAATTGTTAGGAAATTAGGCACCACATGGTGTCCAAGATGAGATTAGCCCAATTATTTATCTTTTGAAAGATATATAAACATATCAAAAATTTCCCTATTTAGTCTTCAGCGAAGAATCCCACACAGTTTTGTTTTATGATTAGAAGTTAAACCAAACATATATTTATTTATTATTAAATTAAATTAAAATTTTTAAAATTATTATTTTATACTATAATATTATTTTAAAAATTACTTCTTACATTAATACTTTTAATTAAGTGTCATAGTTATATTAATCAACATTTTATATTCAATGTAAAGTTTAACTAAAAGTCATATAATAAATTTAATAAAAAAAATTATAAAATTTTTTATTAATACTATTAATATAAAGGTAATTTAAAAAAATTAAATTAAAATTCTGTAATGAATAATTTTTAAAAAATAATTATAATGTAAAACTAAATTTTAATTTAATTTTTTATTATTTAATAGAGTAAAATAATTCCATTCTTAAATTGGTGATGGTCGGCATCTACAAAACCTTGTCACATTTTTTTTTTTAACCCATTTGCTGCATTTTGCGTCTGGAGGACGTGGATTGCACGACATTTTAATGGCAATTTAGTGGTAGTACTCTGCCATGAATAAGACTTGTATACTGTTTCAAAAAAGGAAAAAAAAAAAAGGCGCGGAAGTACGGCATGAGGAAGAAAAGGGGCTTGTTATTTATGTATTAATTTATTTTTGAGCAAAGGGCCTTTTTATTCTTTTGGTCGAAGCTTGGAAATTATATTGAAACTTTCCCCCGCCCCTCTTTTGTTTCTGGGTGCCGAGAGTAATAAAATAAATTAAAGACATAAGCCATAACAAGAAAAACAAACTATCCACTGTGAGGGATGGTCACACCCACTGAATCAACTAATAGCAAGTTGTGGACGCTTGACAGAGGAGATTCCCAGATTATGTGCAAGTGGCATCACTAACTACTCTGAGATTTGCAAGAAAATCCACACAATTATTCTTTTCGCACAATTTGGAACATAATTCTTTGCCAATAGTTAGCACTTGATTTCTGTTATTTCAAGTATTGGTCGTGACTTTTATCATTAATTATGGTTGAACTCATCATATTTGTAGCTGTAATATTGTGGGTAACTGGCCACCAATGCTAATAGCGATGACATTGGTGGTCATAGCTGGCGGTAATCAACGGTGTTAGTGACACTAATCACCGATCATATTTAAAATAATAATAATACAATCTCAATCAAAAGTTAAATTATCGGTAATGGCATAGTTTTATATTCTTAAATATTGTGGCATTATAAAACCTCGCGTCTATATTCATTACGATGAGTCCCCCGAATGATACTGACCTCCAACAAGGTCTGAATGAGTTTTGCATCGTAACATAAAATGAGTTGAAGTTTTGATGTCACTCTCATACCTACACGGTGACAGTGCCACACGGCAAGGTTATTCGTCCAGGAGGAGAGTGGTCTCGTTGGCTACTGATGGTGAGATGTCCAATATCGATTGTTTCTGTCCAGATATATGGAAATTTGTAATTATTTGTGAACGGATATTCCTCAAATTTCGGCCTATTTCATCTTGGAACTCAAAAATTTTACCCCTAGCTTCCATCTCCTGTCTAAAGTCTAAACAACGGAGAAAAAGACCCATGTCGCTTGACTTCTTCGAGAGGGAGGCACCATGGAATCCCGTAGATGTAATTTGTTGTTGGGCTTTCAGGCACGTCCACGAGAAATTATTGTTGGATATGCCTTGTTTGCGGCAACAAATTAAATGTCCCCCATCGAACCTAAAAGTAAAAGCCCACATATTTAAGGATCCTCAAACATAAGCTATCTTGGGCCACATCTCAATGTCCATACCATACCGAGATTGTCCTTTTTGTTGTTGCTGTTTTTTTTTTTTCATTTTTTTCTAATGGGTGTCCCACCCATGTTCATAAACTTTTGATGGCCGTGCAACCAAAAAGTGTTCTCTTGGGGTACAGCCACCATAACAATAGAAACTTCTAAAAGCATTTCAATAATATGTCCAGTACTGCTCCCCCCAAAAAAAAAAATAAAAATATATATATATATATATGTCTAGTATGAATTTCATGTTACATATTTTAATAGACTATATTGGAATTCAACCTTTTTTTTATTTTTTTTTACATCGGAAACTGGGACTTCACTATTTTACTGTCAAAAATTTTCTAGCTAGATATTATTCTTAGGCCTTTTGCTCTGGACAACGCAGCGACCCCCCCTGATGCGATGCTGTAATGAATATTTTTCTTTGTCGTGTAGACGGCTTGGATACAACTCTTTTTGCATTAAAACTCCAATACAAACATCTTTTTAATAAAATCCGACCAAATCGTGTGCCTAGGCACTCAAGACACGCCTAAAAACCATTTTTCATTCATTGGTTAACTATTCTTCTAACTTTACGGCTTATGAATCGTGGAATCGTATTCATGACACAACATATCAATCACTTGAATCCATAACATCTAATATGGAATCCTCGTAATTCTAAGCTGTAATGGTCTTTGACTTCTACTATTTAAAAAGAAAAAAAAAAAAGAAAGAAATTCAAGACAAGTATAGGTTACCTCATAAATGGTTTTTTTTTTTTTTTTTAATGGCTCAAACATATTCACTTATTTAAAATAAAAATGTGGTAAAATTTATATCATATTCTAGGATTCTTACATCAGTCAAATGTAAAATGTTGCTATTGAGATAGTTGGTGACCTCTTAATCACATCAAATAAAAAATGTTCCAAGAATTTTTACTCTTTCTTGCGGATTTGACCGGACAAAAATTACGTATCCTTTTGTAATTTACATTATTACCTCCGCGTAGTCATTTCAATTACGAACATTGACTAGGAAAGAAAAGTTCCATTTTGTAACTTCCATAGTCGGCCTCATTTGTTAAAAGGTAAAAACAGAATGAAAAAGACCGGTTTGAACTTCACACGTTTCATCAATGATATTATATTATATGGCTGGCGATGACTTTTATTTAATGTCCACGTATCTTGCGAGAATATTTACAAACTAGCAAAAGTCTTTGTGGATATCATGCATCATATTTACAACTGTCTGTTATATCCGGCCGTGATATATGTATATGCTAAAATTACAAATACCTTGTTCCTTATCAATCCTTAATAAGAAGCACAAGCATCCACAGTAATTGTTCAATTATCCCACCAACTCAACATGCTGATATAGTGAGAGAGTCCCACGTGATAAAAATCTTAACATAATTATTTAAATCATACAAAGGTGCATTAGAGATATTGAGAAGATTAGGGACTTGATTATAAACCTATGAACTTGGTTGTAGATGCTTGAGTTGCCGCAATGCTTGGGATCTTCGGTCTATGTCTTTCTCGACGGCGTATCCCCCGCTTGTTATATTGCATTCATCAACACATGGGTGAATATATATTGAATACTGATTTTCTGTTTAAAAAAAAAAAAAACGAGGGTAATTATGCTGTTGTAGTTCTTTAGAATTTTGTACCAGGTTTGGAACCCTCTTCTTAGAAGAGAATGTGCATGCATGTGTCATCAACTAATTGGTCGGAGGTTAGAGGATCCATAGAAATAAAAGATTTTACTTTTTCATTTTATATTTAGATTATTGGGTTTTCTCAGGGTTGCTTAAGGGGAACGTTCACTAAGCAGAATTGATGCAAGAGACTATGGTACTTTGATAATTGATACACCTATGATGTGTGACAGTAAACCTAACTAGTTTAATATCATATATGCCAATGTCAAGATCTAAGAGCTATATCTAGCCGTACCCCATAGAATTGGGTGTATCATTTGCTTCAAAGCTCCATCCGCCGTCCAATTGAATTCTTGACAGAGGAAATTACCTAAAAGGACATTGCAATAGGCTGGCCGGTAAATTGAAGGCTGGGTATGAAAAGAGCCGGCCAACCTTCTCGATACTGTCAATTCTGTAGAAAAATGAATGCAGAAACAAATGGTCAAATCCTGCACCAAACGGGATCATTAAAAGATCCACGTTGATCAGGGTAAACTTTTTTTTTTTTTAAAAAAAAGAAAAAATTTCTAAAATATCTGAAAACATTAGTGTGAACTTAATTCAGTCAGATTCGTTTACAATTTTCCAAATTATTAATGAAAATATGAAACCACAGTTAGAGGATACAATACATGAGTTGAATCTCGAAGACTTGTCATTCGGAAGTTCAAATTGTAGGTAATGGTTCACTGTCAACAGAGATAGCATCAATAGGTCAAAATAAGACATGTAAAAATAGAAAAAGAAAAAAGAAAAAAAGGTGGCTGGTTAAGGCGAGAAAAAAAGCCAGCATTTAGGCCAATCGTTTCTTAGACTAAAAGATTAATAAGTAGCACCGACCGTTCACAAAACATGACGGTGAAAATGCAAAACATACAAATAAGGAAACATAGAGACACGCAAAGGCTTGCTGCTGCTCTTTTGTTTCACATTTAATTTAGTGACTATAGTAACACACATGCGCTTCCCGAAAAAAATGAAATACATGCAAAACCGAAACTCAGTCAACACTGTGAATCCATTATCTGACCCTCCACAACGTTTTGATTTTTGGTTTAACACGCCTTTGATTTTCGGTCCAAGTAACAGTTGTCATGCATTTGTGCAGTCATAGGCATGCATGCACATCTTTTCAGCAAAACACTTCCGAATGGAATACCAACGTCCTCCTTCTCTTTTCTTTTTGCTTAATTTGCAAGTTTAATTTTTAGAAGAAATTAAATTCATCCCAACATCCACAATCATAACGAGTTAATCTTCGAGAACGAGCCTTAAGATTATTTGTGTTTGTAGAGCGACGATGAGAAATTATTTAGACAAAACTTTCTTTTTTCTCGATGGATTTATATCTAATTATAACTTTGGCCTTCATAAAACTAGATTAATTTTGTTATGGAGCATCGAACAGGTCTAAATCACTACTGTCGTGGTTTGTGTAATTCTGAAAATTTGAGATTGAGAACTTAATAACAGCTGCTCAGTGCAAGAACTCCTTGCAAGTTCCCGAATCATAGGGCTTATGTAACGTTGATACACGTGGTAGAAAAATGAAAGCATGTTACGGCTCGAAAGTCGTTTACTTGTGCTCCGGCCGCTGTTCTTATTTTGACATTTGAAAGTGACAGTGAAGTGATGTTCCTTTTCACTAGGCATGATCGTATAACAATGATTGGACTGACAAAGATTGTGTTTCGACAACATTGTCCTCTTTCTCTGAAATCAAACTGACATGTTACACGCATTATGGAGGACTAAATATTTCCGTGAACAGGAAAGCGGCTAATTGATGATTACTAGTCTAATATTGCTGTTGTTGATTTCTGTTGTTAATTGTTTAAAAGATTAATGAAATATTTAGTTAATTCTGTATTTATGTTATTGTTAGACGATGAAATGAGTAATTTAAATATTTAATTTATTTTCATATATTATAGTACTAAATTTATTTTATATTTATAATTTTATTTTTATAATAAATATTATATAAATAATATTAATTTAAATATAACCAATATTTGTTAAAATTATACAGATTATATGTATGTACTTTGTCAAGAATTTAAACCATAGCTTACATAATAGGAATAAATCATCTAACTACTAAATCAAAACCAGGATGGTACCTACAAGGACTTAAATTATTGTTCATGATATTCTTTTCAGTCTGAATGCTGTAATTGGCTAAATATATACCAACTAAACTAGCCACAATTGTTTAGCCGAAAAAATGCCTTTTTTCAGCAAGGTATAAATTTTTTTAATGGAAAAATATTAGGGGAGGAACTAACCACAAGGCTGTTACAGGAAAAAATCCATAAAAAAAGGAAACTATATGGTATTACAATAATTACTCCGATCATTATAAGACTTAATTTTTAGTTTAAGTTCTTAACTATTTGATATCATGCATTAGTGGCCATTTGAAAAGCTTAAATCATGAGGTTTTTTTTTTGCAACATAAATATGTTTTCACAGATTCAACAACAAGACTCCCTTCAGAGGATACAAATCTCATCTCTGCTCAATGTAAAACATACATATACTGCTCGTTTTCTATTATGCTGTCCTCTAACTAAAGAAAAATATACAAGGACAAGGAACATATCAACGTCAAAATGTTTTCGCCCATCAAATGTTGAATTCTTTGACACTGAAGCAAGCTGATCATTTCGATTGCAGCATTTCTCAGCGACAAAGGAAAGTTTTGTTCAAAACAAGCCAATTCCTTGGCTCTATTTACAAAATCCACTGCTTCAGGTTTCTGAATTGGACATTTCAGTAAGCTGATATAGGTTTCCAAGTCATGAACACATGAAAGATTTTGCATGTCGAAGAAGTCGAGTGCTAGTTCAACGCCCACATGGGCATAACATGAGCAGCTCCATTTCCCTCCCCCGATCCTAAGTTTCTCGTTGAGAAAAACTCCAGGTAACTTCGTGATGGGGTCATTAACATTCACAATTCTCAACACTTTAATTCCCAATTCCTCGCATCGCTCCTTAAACCTCCAGTTTCCAACTCTCGGTCCCCCAAATGAAAACACAGTTATTGGTACATCTCGATCCCGGTTGATTCTATTCAATCCAAGCTCGGCAATGTCATAGGCAAGAAGAAGAGCCAACGCGCTTCCCATGCTGTGTCCTGCTAGAGATATGCTAATTTGCTCACCTTTGTACTTATTTATTAACCTCGATACTTCGGATAAAAGTTGTTCTCGACAACTTCCAAGCCCGAACTTGGTATCACTTTCATCTGAAGTGTACAAGCTTAAGAAACCAGATTCTACCTTTACATCCGGCGCGGATTGTAGGGGTCTAGCCTTGCTGGCGTCAGTGAGCTCATGAAATTCGCAATCCATTCCTGAGTTGTTACTGTTCCTCGAAAGGTGATCACTATATCTCTTCTCCCAATTCTGCCGACTGCATCTTTGTCCGATGATACAGCTACATATCCGATCCACCGGCCACAATTAGTAGCCCCATGTTGGATTGGAATATTAATATTGATGTCAGGAGTAGCATAGATGTATTTGGTGACTTCATAGCCAGAATTTTGCATTCCAACTTCCCTGAACATGTGCTTTTTGCCATACTTGCAGGTCAAATATCTCTTGGAGTTGGGGTTAAGATCAAAAGCATGATAACAAGCAGTGATGAAGTCCCCATATCGGATTAGCTCTTGCCGGAGAAGAGGGTGCAAAGGCTCAACAAGGTTTTCCCAGTTGTTGCACCCTTGAATCTCTCTCCACAGCTGAGCCAATCCAGAACTAGCAGTTCTTTTGAAGTTGTTGCAGATGGCTTGTGTCATATTGGAAGAAGTAACAGCAGAGGTCTGCCTAGAGGAAGAAATTTCCCTCTTCTTTGGCAAACAAACTTGCCCAGGTGAATGGGAACGCGTTAGCGTTTCCCCGGCATATGAGACATGGCTCACATTACTCGGGTTCTGCATTAGGACTTTTGAAGCCATTGCAGAAAGCAGGGAGGGAGAGAATGAGAGATAGAGTGTGTGCGTGTGTTTGTTGAGGAGCTTGTTGGGGCGAGGAAGAGCATTGATTGGATCAGGATTTTATACAAGAAAACAATGGTCTATAGTTCCGTTCTGCTGACGGGTGGAAAATGGGCAAACTTTAAGCATGTTTGGCGAGTCTTACACGGACATATGACCTATGAGGAAGACAGCGAAAGAGGGATTTTTTTATATTTGACTCCAATACGCGGACACATGACATTAGAGAGAAAGGGAAAGAGAGACAGAGGATGGACGGCCCGAGAATATGATGTGTGGAAACTGTGCAGTCCTTTTTTTTTTTAAGAATATATAATGTACAAATAATTGAGATAAAATGTGTACGCAAATATCATATGATGTATATATACCTAGCATTTTTTGATATTTGTTTGCATAATTTTTTTTTAAAATTTTGTGCGCATTGTATATAAACTGTTATACTTAATAAAAAAAAATTTCTCCGTCCATCCTCTCGATCCCCTTCTGTCCTTTAACATTATCCGGTTTGTCCAAATCTTCGTTTTATTTTAAGTGGCCATACGGTTCAAATTTTGACGGAGTGTACTCTCATCCTTCTCACTTCTCATCCTTTTCGCCCATTTATATTAATTTTCATGATAATTTTGATGGTTTAACATATACAGACGCTCAAGGAAGAAAAAAGAAAAGAAAAGAAAAGAAAAAGCAGAAGGAATACAAGACAAGCAAGATCGCGCCGACAATTTTCCGTCAAGTCCAATATCTGAGTTAAATTGCAGAAATGCCCTCTTTTTATTTGCGCCTGTTCTGCAATCCTTCTCGATTGAACGCGCAAGCTTTTTTACACGTCTGGTCGAGATGGAGAATACTGAAGAAGAGTCCCCAAACACGGCAAGCCCCACGTTTCCAGTTTTGTCTAGTCAATCTCTCTTGCATCTCAACTATATATATCATAAGACCCTCTCGTAATTTTTAATTTTTGTAGTTACGAGTTTTATCAAGATTTTATTAATTTTAAAAATTTATTTATAGTCTAAAAAAGTTTGATAAAATTTATATATTATGCAATTGAATATTTTAAATTATTAAATTTTTTTTACATTTTTTATTTTTTATATTCATAATTTTTTAAATTTAATAAAATTTAAAAATATAAGAATCAAAATTTATAAAATTTAAAAGGTTTAAAAAAATCTCGATGAGTAATTAAAATTTATTATATTTAAATTTTATAAATTTTTTTAAATTAAAAAAAATTAAAATTCTGATGAAGGATTTTAATTATCAAATTTGAGAATGACATCAATTTTAAAATTTAAATGAGGAAACCAACACATTTTAACTGTAATTAACCCTTCTTTTTTTTTTTTTTTTTTTTGTTTTTTCTTGTCTTTTTTTGAAAGGTTGGTTTTTGTTTTTACTTTTACATGGGTCGGTAACAATTTTATGCAGCTAATACTTTGATTACCTTCATTTTCACTTTTAACCACGAAGTCAAATAACAAAATAATGAGAAATTACTAGATAGATACAACAAATCAAGTCATGGATAGAATCATTGTTATATAATTACACATTAATATTCAATTGTCAGTTAGTTAAAGAAGGCACATAAACAAAATAATAAGTTAATTTTTCCATCTAAATTAATAACTATTATTAATAAATTAGATATTTATAATTATATAAATTTATTTAATAATTTTTTTAATTTTGAATTATATGATATAGATAACTCTTTTTATTTTTATAAACTCTAATTTTTTTTCTCTATTTAAATTAAAAATTTTAAAATTTAAAATTAAAATTTTCAACAAATTGAGTATTCCAATATAAACTGAGGAACAAAGGTACTTACCCCTATGGACCGGATAATTATACTAAACTTTCCCACTTGAATATGTTGCAGGAAATAGAGGGCCCATCAAATCTTACAGCCTCATCATCATTTTAGAGTCTTTTCCAAGCTGAAAAGTTTATCTTTTTACTTGTGAATGGAAAACATTGACTATTCGTTTCCAGCACGCTAAAGCAAAGGGCTCGGACAGAAGCAGGTATGAATGGAAGAAAATTGTTTTTGGTATTCAAACTAAACTAAATTGCAACCTTGACGTTTGATTAAAATTATTTAATATTAGATAATTATATAAATATCTTTATATTATTAAATTAATAAATATATATTATATAATAATTTTAAAATTACATAATAATATAAATAATATATTTTTATATAATTATAAATATTTACAATAAATTTAACTTAAATTTTTATTAAATTAATTTTTATTATAATTTTAATAAATTTTTAATTTAAATTAATATCAATATTTATTTAATTTATTTAAATGTAATATAATTAAAATTTTATATTATATATAATTTTTTTATAATATATTGAGAATATGCGATATATTATAAATGAGTTTGTAATGATAATAATAAATATTAATGTATTTTATTATATAAAATATTTTATATGTAATATAAAATTTTAAAACAATGCAAATAACCCGCAGGTTTGCACCAATAGTCATATTTATTCCACAAAAACTCGAAGAAACCATAAGTCCATTTTCCCCGGTCATCCCGTGTCAAACCACTCTTCTTGGCTAGTCCTGGGCATGCTTTGCACAGCATCTATACAGAAACATAGAACCACGCGGCTGCCAAACGAATTGTGCGGTTGGACTCACCTAATTGCATGTTTCAAAACCTCCAAGCAGGAGTTTCTCCTTTTGAGATAACCATGGTCCAAAAAAACCCAATTCCTAAACACACAAATACATATTTTGGTATTGAAATTTCAGCGCGAATTTTATTAAACTACAGATTTTATGGCTAATCTCCGAATTTCAACCAATGATAATCTCCAAATTTGGGACTCTTTTTTATGGGATAAGACCTCATTTAGTTCTACACTTTTAGAGTTTTTTTTTTTTTTTTTCTAAATTCATCCTAAATCCGATTGAATTTTTATTTAAATCTTATAAGTTTAGAATCCATCCCAATTGAGTACTCTTTTGGACAAAAAATATTATACATGTTAAATATTTAATGGAATACAACAAATAAATAAATAAATACACAGAAAATACTTTCTAAATACTTAATCCACTATTAAGCGGTTTCTTTTTTTCTCCCAACTAAAAATGCAGTGACAGTGAAAGAAGAAGAAGAAGATGACGATGAGGAAGATGTGGAGGAGGAGGAAACAGAGAAGTATTTCGATGTGTATTTGTATTTTTTTTTTTTTTAACATATTCCATTAAATAAATTAAATGCTTAATGCTTATAATATTTTTTTATTTAGAAAAAAATTAAATTAAAATAAATTTGAAAGATATAAAATTCAAATAATTTTTTTTTTTTTTAAAGAGAGAAAACTCTTCAAAGATATAAGACCAAATTGAATCTTAGCTTCTCTCTTCGACCAAGAATTGATATACTATTACAAGCAAACATGGTTGGTGTCACTATTTCTAAGGGTGGTCTACCTACCAAGGACCTTTGTTCTTGTTTGTTTGTTTTTTATTTTTTTATTTTTTGTCCCCTTTTTGTCATAAAAAAAGGGTACAATCCGGTTACTTTTGTAATGTCGAGGGTAAATTCTTATGTCATCGAAAAATTTTTCTCTACCTCGACAACACAAACACAAACAGAAGAATAATTTTGGTGGGCGGTTGGCTCGGCAGAGGGTCATTATACAATTTCGACCGGCCAACATGCTCGAAATGATGTTCAAACTCACGTGGAGCACATTCGGATTCCCCGTTGGACGGCGCTGTTTATGCTGACTGCATGCTCCTGGGCTCCTTGGGAGCTGTCCCGTGGTACTCGCCGAAGCAATGGGGTGGCAGGATGGATTTGGACGGTTGAAAGCGATGCCAAACTGGAGCAAAGGAATTTTCGTTATATATTTAAGAAATGTCAACATATGATTTTTCGAATAAAAAAAAAAAGAAACGCAAATATATAATTTTTTATATTATTTATTAATTTCATTATATTAGAGTATTTTAAAAAACGTATTAAATTACAGTTAGTATTTTAAAATGTAATATGTCAAATAAAATAATATTTTAAGAAACATATTAATTTAATTATATCATAATATTTTAGGAAACGTATTAATTCTCCGCAAGTCTCCCATTTGTAGGTCATCAAACCGGCAACTAAGTTCACCTTTTGCCCTATTTACCATCCACTCAGGGGACACATCTCAGGTCAACGATCCCGTTGCCGTTTGAATCATAAGACTTGAAAAACAAACTGACTGACCAAATGGTACTCTGGGCTTTTTGTTCGCTTGACAATGAAAGGGAAACATTATCGTGCATGCCTAACTTTCAATTTAGTCACGTATGGACCCACGGGCATCTAACTGACAATGTAACATCTTACCACGTTGAATTCACATATGGACCCCTACGTATTTAATTAACAACGTGTTACAAAAATTTCACGGCTCACACACGTCATCAATACCAATACGTTTTGAGATCTGGCCCAGAAGGATAAATCTTTAGCATTATAGTATCCTGCGGTGGTTCTTCTAACTTGTGTGGATTGACGGGGATCGAGAAATCCAGGAAATGCTTCTTTTTTTTTTTTTTGCACTGGAAAAATTTAAAAAGATTAAAAAAGAAAAATGATAGCAGACTGAGTCCACTGGGACTTAGCAGGATCTTACATTACATTAAAATGGCGAAAATTATGCAGTGAAGCAACCAGAGAAATAAGTCCACTGCAGTGTACTCAGTTTGTAATGGCATCATTTAAAAAGCAACTTACGACTACTTCTTGCGTTCTATGAACTGTGCCTGATCGCCGAGTTATGGGAACGGAAAATTGCTTAAAAAGCATGATGCAACCGAGAGAACACGGACAAAATACTCATTGCATTTTCTTGGTCAATGAACCTAATGCACAAAGACACCCGTGTGGCAGTTTCTCTCCCACCTGTTAAAGAAATCCATTAGCCGATCAACTCTTAACAAGGAGAAACATTGAAATTCAGGCAGTTGATCAGCGAAGCATCCATAGAATGCCTTTCAGCTGGAAGCTCTTCTCAGGCGATCAAGAAGCTGCAGTCAATGTCAGAATAAGGACAATTCAAGAACAAGTCTGTAATCTCACAAGAGATATTCGAGGGAAAAGATTGAAAAAGATGTATTCCTTCCAAATCTCAAAAAGATAAACCATCAAGAAATTGATTTTAAATCGTCAAGAACTGCAATTAAGGAGCCTTTTCATATTAGATCTGAGAAAATAAAGTCCTTTTTCTGAAGATACTTTTCTGCAAAATTACAGACAACAAAAAAGATTAGGGAATACAATGTGCAATAGGTGCTATAATAAGTTATTCAGTGGCATGCTAGGACCTTGTTGGGGACTGAAAATTGAAGGCAGACCATTGATATATACATTATGGATTACATTTTAAATAAACAATTAGTCGGAATTGCGCAAGAAAACCACGAAGAATTATCAAAGCGATGACTAAAGAAACATCGGTTAAATTCTATTCGAGGAAAAAAAATATGGATGGACACAGAATGAACCTATCAACCACGCACTGGATAAATGATAATGAAACAAATGTAACTCACCAGAACAGGATGCTGTACAATCGATCCCACCTGCACTGGATGACGGGCAGCCTGTAACTAGATTTCGAGAATGAGAAGCTTTCCGTTAATGCTTAAAATTTGTGGTTGGTCATGTGTAGGGGCTCTTGTTCACTTCGACCACCGACCCGAGACATCAAAACCAACAAATTGAACTACCAGCGTTGGATGGCCACCCCATGTCTTGAGCTTCCATGCATTTGAAACATAGTTATGATACATTACATTGTTTGTGGGGGTTTATCTTTGCAAGCTAATTAGTGGATCATGATATGGACCTTAGCTATGTTGCTTAGTTATCTGCCTAGATAATTACAGTTGGTTGACCTTATCGTCTGGCCAATAGTTTTTCTTTTTTATTTTTTATTTTTTTTCTATCAGATTGTTTGCGATTGTGTTGGGACTTGAAATCTTCATTTCAGATATAATTATTAGTGCTTTTATCACCATCTTCTCCACTGAGGACAAGTCAAGCAAAATGGATGCGGTTTCATGTGAAGCATTAGTTTGACCAAACCAGGCAATTTGTGGGCTAAATTTCCTCTAATCGGGTACCATACGGCGAATTAAATTTTTCAGAGAAGCTAGAAGTGAAACAATGCTATCATTTTTTTCTAAAATTCAGGACCTGGAGAAAAAACATGATTCTCTAGGTTTTGACATCTTGGTTCTATGTTAGGCACGATGGGCAAAATACAGCCAAATCAATAAATAAAAGACACATAAGAACTGAGATGGGTCTCTCTTAGCCTTACACGAGGGAACATGATCACGAGGCCTGAAAGGCGCAAGCCAACAAATGAACAGTGTTAACATAAAAGAGTTCAAAGGAGAAGAAAAAAGAAATTCCTTCAAGGAAGCAATCTATTTGTATGATGAGAAAGGGCAAATTTTGATGTCTTTGGCGGGGTGGGAGTAGATATCTTTGTAGACATTCTAGTAGTTAACAAGTTAGATGCCTATTTTCAAAATTTAGAGTTATAATCTTTAGAAAATATATAAAATTGTAAATAATAAAAATAATTAATTTATCATGTAGTTAATGTTTAATAAGTTTTTTTATTGAAAAAAAGAGACCAATTTTGCTTTTCTTTTTTTTTAAAAAATTATAGAGTATGTTTTAAGAAATCATATAATATGATACCTATTTCATTTTTCTTTTAATTTGAGAGTTATAAGCTCACTATATATTTTTAATTTAGAAATTGGTTGTAATACTAAAGTAAAATTTATTGGTGATACATATTTCATCAAATCGAGGGATTAAAACTTAGTTACACTTTAAAATCTTTTTTTTTTTTTTTACCAATGCACTCTTCTCTTTAATTCTTTGTTTTTTTTTTTTTTTATTGGTATACTTCTTTCAATATTATATTTCATTTATTTTATTTTATTCAGATAAAATTAAAGTTATATTAGTGTATTTCTCTCTATCTTTTTTTTTTTCTTTTAAGTTCATCAAAAAATTTAAAATGAACCATCAATTAATTATTATTTAGATATTTGTTTTTTCATTTTTCACTTTCATGGTTTTTATATATTAATTTAAAAGCTTTCGTATAATTATTTTACATTAATTACTCTCGTCCTTTGAGTTGTATTCAGACAAATTTACGTGAATTATTAGCATAAAGTTAAAAAAAAATCCGAATTTTCCATTTGCATTGAAAGAGGAACCGCCAGACCTGCAATTAGTTAGTTCGGTAGTTAGTTAGAATGTCAACTGACAATATAGATGTGAACATAGAGCGCCGGAATTTTGGGAATCATTTTGCGCGTTTCTCACCTTCCAGCTCTTTACATTGCCAAGTTATGAACTTGTGTTGTTGCCTTTTTTTTTTTTTTTTTTTTTCAGTTATTTTGAGTGGAGTGGAGTGGACGTAACTGGTCCCAATTGCACTAAAATTTGGCAATAATTTTGGCATGACTGAGCACGCCATTAAAAAAAAAAAAAACTACCACGACTGTTTCACGAGTGTGTGTCGTTTATCGTCTGGGCATTAGCTTTTTCCTCTTGTTTTTGTCCTTTTTACAACCAAATTGTTTATGATTGTGTTGGAAGTTGAAATCCTCATTTGAAATATAAAATGGATGCGGTTTCACGTGATGCATTAGTTTGACCAAACCAGGCAATTTGTGGGGTAAATTTCTTCTAATCGGGGACCAAACGGCGAAATAAAATTTTCAGCAAAGCTAGATGTCTAACAATGATATCAGTTTTTCTAAAATCAAGGACCGGGAGAAAATACACGATTCTCTAGGTTTCGACATCTTGGATCCATATTTGGCACGATGGACAAAATACGGCCAAATAAATAAATAAATAAAAGATACAAATGAACTGAGACAGGTCCTTTGTAGCCTGGCACCAAGGAACATGATCACGAGGCGCAAACCAACAAATGAACAGTATTACATGTGTTCACATAAAAGAGTTCAAAGGAGAAGAAAAAAGAAATGCCTTCCAAGAAGCAATCAATTTGTATGTTCAAGAAGTACAAATTTTGATGTCTTGATGTCTTTCGCGGGGCGGGCAAGGTATGTTAGTAGACATTCCAATAACTAAGAATTTAAATGTTTATCTTAGAAATTTAGAGTTATAATCTTAAAAAAATTGTATTATTATTATTATTATTATTATTGTTATTTATAGTTATTTGAGTGGAATGAAATGGAGATAACTGGTCCCAAGACTCGGGATATACAACAAAATTGGATCGACGCACCGACCAAATCTTGTACCGAGGCACTCAAGGCACGTCTAAAAACCATTTTTCATTCATTTGTTAACTGTCCAACTTTACGGCTTATGAATCGTGGAATCGTATTCATGACACAACATGTCAATCACTTAAATCCTTAGCATCTAATGTGGAATCCTCGTAATTCTATGTTGTAATGCCCTTTGACTTCTACTATTTAAAAAAAAAAAAAGAAAAGAAAGAAATTCAGGAATAGTATTGGCTACCTCATAAACGGTTTTTTTTTTTTTAATGGCTCAAACATATTCACTTATTTAAAATAAAAAATGTGGTAAATTTTATATCATATTTTAGGATTCTTTCATCGGTCAAATGTAAAATGTCACTATTGAGGCAGTTGGTGACCTCTTAATCACATCACATAAAAAATGTTACGAAGTTTCAGAATTTCAAATCTTTTTTGCGGCTTTGAATGGACAAAAATTACGTATCCTTTTGTAATTTACATCGTTACCTCCGCGGAGTCATTTCAATTATGAACGTTGACTAGGAAAGAAAAGTTCCATTTTGTAACTTCCATCTTCGGCCTCAATTGTTAAAAAGTAAAAAGAGAATGAAAAAGACCGGGTTGAACTTCACATGTTTCATCAATGATATTTTATGGTTGGCGTTGACTTTTCTTTAATGTCCACGTGTCTCACGACAATACTTGCAAACTGGCAAACGTCACTGTGGATATCATGCATCATATTTATTATAACTGTCTGTTATATCCGGCCGTGATAGATCCATGTGCTAAAATTACAAATACCTTGTTCCTCATCAATCCTTAATAAGAAGTACAAGCAAACAAAGTAATTGTTCAATTATCCCACAAACTCAACATGGAATAGCGAGAGAGTCCCACGTGATAAAATCTAATTGGTCGGAGGCTTGAGGATCCACAGAAATAAAAGGTTTTTTTTTTATTTATTTATTTTATATTTAGATTATTTGTTATTCTTGGGGTTGCGTAACGGGAACGTTCACCAAGCGGAAATGTCCTAGTGCATAAGATTGATGTTAGGTGATTATAGAAATTAGATAATTGATAGATCTATAATGTGTGACAGCGAACCGAACTAATTTCAGTGTTTAATATCATATATGCCAATGTCAAGTTCTAAAAGCTATATCTAGCCGTACCCATAGAATTGGGTGCAACATTTGCTTCAACTAATAGGTGCAAGCTCCGTCCGCCGTCCAATTCAATTCTAGACGGAGGAAGTTACCTAAAAGGACATTGCAATAGGCTGGCCGGTAAAGCCATGCCATATTGAATTGAAGGCCAGGTATGAAAAGAGCCGCCCAACCTTCTCGATACTGTCAATCGTGTAGAAAACTGAATGCAGAAACAAACGGTCAAATCCTGCACCAAACGGAATCATTAAAAGATCTACGTTGATCAGGGTAAATTTTTTTTTCTTTTTCTAAAATAGCAGAAAATATTAGTCTGAACTTAATTCAGTCAGATTAGTTTATAATTTTCCAACTTATTACTGAAAATATGAAACCACAGTTAGAGGATACGATACCTGAGTTGAATCTCGAAGACTTCTCATTCGGAAGTTCAAATCGTAGGTAATGGTTCACTGTCAACCAAGGTAGCCTCACCAGGTCAAAATAAGACACTTAAGAATAGATTAAAACAAACAAAAGCGACTGGTTAAGGCGAGAAAGAAAGCTAGCATTTAGGTCAATCATTTCTTAAACTAAAAGATTAATAAAAGTGCAGTATAGTACGGACCATTCACAAAACATGATGGTGAAAATACAAAACATAAAAATAAGGAAACGTACAGGTACGCAAGGGCTTGCTGCTGCTCCTTTGTTTCACATTTAATTTAGTGACTATAGTAACACACATGCGCTTCACGAAAAATATGAAGTACATAGTGTATCCCTTATTTGACTCTCTACAACGTTTTGATTTTTGATTTAACACGCCTTTAATTTTCGGTCCAAAAAACAGTGCCCATGCATTTATGCAATCATAGGCATGGATGCAAATATTTTCCGCGAAACACTTCCGAATGGAATACCAAAATCCCCCTTTTCTTTTCTTTTTGCTTAATTTACAAGTTTAACTTTTAGAAGAAATTAAATTCATCCCAACATCCCAAATCATTAGGAATTAATCTTCGAGAACCAGCCTTAAGATTAGTTGTTTTTGTTGTGCGACGATGAGATATTATTTAGACAAAACTTTCTTTTTTTCTCATCTAATTTATATCTAATTATAACTTTGGCCTTCATAAAACTAGATTAATTTTGTTGTGAAGTGCTCATCCGGCCGAGCAGTGAACAGGTCTTAAATCACTACTATCGAGATTTGTGTAATTCTGAAAATTTGAGATCGAGAACGGAGCAAGAGCTTCTCAGTGTAAGAACTTCTTGCAAGTTCCCGAATCATAAGGATTATGTAAAGTCGATACACATGGTAGAGAAATGAGGGCATTTCATGGCTTCTTTGTGACCAAAAGTCCTTTATTTGTGTTCTGGCGATTGTTCTTATTTTCACATATCATAGAAATTAATTTATTTTATATTTTATAACTTAATTTTCAAAATAAATATTTTCTAAATAGTATGAATTTCAGTATTATGAATTTTTGTTGAAGGTATACAGATTTGATGTATATTTAATATCACCAAACACTTTTACAAGAATTTAAACCATAACATATATAATAGGGATAAATCATCTAACTAGTAATTTATAAATTAAAACAGGTGATAGTACCTACAAGCAATTAGACTATTCTTCGAGATATTCTTTTAAGTCTATAAATTGAATGCTCTAATTATCTACAAGCACTTAGACTATTCTTCGTGATATTCTTTTAAGTCTATTAATTGAATACTCTAATTACCTACAAGTGCTTAGACTATTCCTCATGATATTCTTTTAAGTCTATTAATTGAATGCTCTAATTGGCTAAATATACCGAGTATGCCAACTAAACTAGCCACAATTGTTTATCGGAAGAAATGCCTTTTTTTGGTAAGGTATATAGTTTTTTTTAATGGAAAAATATTAGGCGAGGAACTCATCAAAGCGCTGTTAGAGTGGAAGAAAAATATCCACAAAAATGGAAAATATATGGTATTACAATAATTACTCCGATCATTATAAGACTGAATTTTTAGTTTATGCGGTTCTTAACTATTTGATATCATGCATTGGTGGTCATTTCAAAAGCTTATATTTTGAGTTTTCTCTTCACAGATTCAACAACAAGACTCCCTTTAGAGGACACAAATCTCATCTCTGCTCAATGTAAAGCATGCATGTACTGCTCGTTTTCTATTCTGCTGTCCTCTAACTAAAGAAAAATATACAAGGACAAGGAACATATCAACGTCAAAATGTTTTCGCCCATCAGATGTTGAATTCTTTGACACTGAAGCAAGCTGATCATTTCGATTGCAGCATTTCTCAGCGACAAAAGAAAGTTTTGTTCAAAAGAAGCCAATTCCTTGGCTCTATTTACAAAATCCACTGCTTCAGGTTTCTGAATTGGACATTTCAGTAAGCTGATATAGGTTTCCAAGTCATGAACACATGAAAGATTTTGCATGTCGAAGAAGTCGAGTGCTAGTTCAACGCCCACATGGGCATAACATGAGCAGCTCCATTTCCCTCCCCCGATCCTAAGTTTCTCGTTGAGAAAAACCCCAGGTAACTTCGTGATGGGGTCATTAACATTCACAATTCTCAACACTTTAATTCCCAATTCCTCGCACCGCTCCTTAAACCTCCAGTTTCCTATTCTGGGTCCCCCAAATGAAAACACAGTTATTGTTACATCTCGATCCCGGTTGATTCTATTCAATCCAAGCTCGGCAATGTCATAGGCAAGAAGAAGAGCCAACGCGCTTCCCATGCTGTGTCCTGCTAGAGATATGCTAATTTGCTCACCTTTGTACTTGTTTATTAACCTCGATACTTCAGATAAAAGTTGTTCTCGACAACTTGCAAGCCCGAACTTAGTATCACTTTCATCTGAAGTGTACAAGCTTAAGAAACCAGATTCTACCTTTACATCCGGACGCGGATTGTGAGGGTCTAGCCTTGCTGGTGTCAGTGAGCTCATTAAAGTCGTAATCCATTCCTGAGTTGTTACTGTTCCTCAAAAAGTGATCACTATATCTCTCCTCCCAATTCTGCCAGCTGCATCTTTGTCGGGTGATACAGCTACATATCCGATCCACCGCCCACAATTAGTAGCCCCATTTTGGATTGGAATATTAATATTGATGTCAGGAGTAGCATAGATGTATTTGGTGACTTCATAGCCAGAATTTTGCGTTCCAACTTCCCTGAACATGTGCTTTTTGCCATACTTGCAGGTCAAATATCTCTTGGAGTTGGGGTTAAGATCAAAAGCACGATAACAAGCAGTGATTAAGTCCCCATATCGGATTAACTCTTGCCGGAGAAGAGGGTGCAAAGGCTCAACAAGGTTTTCCCAGTTGTTGCACCCTCGAATCTCTCTCCACAGCTGAGCCAATCCAGAACTAGCAGTTGTTTTGAAGTTGTTGCAGATGGCTTGTGTCATATTGGAAGAAGTAACAGCAGAGGTCTGCCTAGCGGAAGAAATTTCCCTCTCCTTTGGCAAACAAAAATGCCCAGGTGAATGGGAACGCGTTAGCCTTTGCCCGGCATATGAGACATGGCTCACAATACTCGGGTTCTGCATTAGGACTTTTGAAGCCATTGCAGAAAGCAGAGAGGGAGAGAATGAGAGATAGAGTGTGTGCGTGTGTTTGTTGAGGAGCTTGTTGGGGCGAGGAAGAGCTTGGATCAGGATTTTATACAAGAAAACAATGGTCTATAGTTCCGTTCTGCTAACGGATGGAAAATGAGTAAACTTTAGGCATGTTTGGCGAGTCTTTTGACTTCAGGATTGTTTTTCTATTTGTTCTCCCCTAAGCGGACATATGACATATGAGGAAGAGAGAGAGAGGGACTTTGATAGCAAATTAGCAATGGATTATTGCGGACCTGTTTCCAGAAAGGAACAGTAAAAGACATCGCAAGTGTCCCATTTGTAGGTCATCAAACCGGCAACTAAGTTCACCTTTTGCCCTATTTACCATCCACTCAGGGGACACATCTCAGGTCAACGTTCCCTTTGTCGTTTGAATCATAAGACTTGAAAAACATACTGACTGACTCTGTGGCACTCTAGTCTATTTGTTTGCTTGACAAGGAAAGGGAAACATCGCCTAACTTTCAATTTAGCCACATATGGACCCACAAGCATCACATCTTACCACGTTGAATTCACATATGTTCCCATACCTATTTAATTAACAACGTGTTACATAAATTTCACGACTCATACACGTCATCAATACGTTTTGAGATCTGGCCCGGAAGGATAAATCTTTACCTTTATAGTATCCTGTGATCGTTCTTCTGGATTGACAGGCGCCCAATTGAGAAATCCAGGTCACGATTTTTTTTTATTTTGGTTTTTTTGCAGTGGAAAAATTTAGAAAGATTCATAAACAAAATTGACAGCAGACCGAGTCTACTAGGACTTAGCAGGATCTGAGTGAAGCAACCAAAAAAATAAGTCCGGTGCGGTGTACTCGGTTTGTAATGGCATCATTCGCAAAGCAATTTACGACTACTTCTTGCGTCCTATGAACGGTGTCGGATCACCGAGTTATGGGAACTGTAAATTGCTTAAAAAGCGTGATCACCTAATGCACAAAGTGGCAAATCGCTTGCGAGTTAACTATGACACCTGTGTGGCAGGTTCTCTCCCACCCGTTAAAGCAATCCATTAGCCGATCAACTCTTAACAAGGCGAAACATTGAAATTCAGGGAGTTCATCAGCGAAGCATCTAAAGAATGCCTTTCAGCTGGAAGCCCTTCTCAGGCGATCAAGAAGCTGCAGTCAATGTCAGAATGAGGACAATCAAGATCTAGTCTGTAGTCTCACAAGAGATGTTTGGAGGAAAAGATTGAAAAAGATGTATCCCTTCCAAATCTCAGAAAGATAGACCATCAATAAATTGATTTTAAATCGTCAAGAACTGCAATTAGGGAGCCTCTGGGGTCAGTATTACATATTAGATCTGAGAAAATAAAGTCCTTTTTCTGAAGATACTTTTCTGCAAAATTACAGACAACAAACAAGAGTGGGGAATATAATGTAAAATGGTTTTCATTCTGCATGCTGATAGCAATTGAGTGTAAGAATCCATAATGATACTGCAATAGTTCATATAATAAGTTATTCAGTGGCATGCTAGGACCTTGTTGGGGACTGAAAATTGAAGGCAGACCATTGATATATACATTATGGATTACATTTTAAATAAACAATTAGTTGGAATCACACAAGAAAACCACAAGGAAATATCAAGGCGATGACCAAAGAAACATCAGTTAAATTCTAGTCGAGAAAAAAACAACAAAATGCATGGACACAGAATGAATCTTTCAAGCACACGCTAGATAAATGACCGTGAAAATAATGTAACTCACCAGAATAGGATACTGTACAATCCATCCCACCTGCACTGGATGACGGATAGCCTGCAACTAGCTTTCGAGAATGAGAAGCTTGCCGTTAATGCTTAAAAATTGTGGTTGGTCATGTGTAGGGATTCTTGTTCACTTCGACCACGGACCCGAGACATTAAAGCCGAAAAATTGAACTCCCAGTTTTCAATGGGCCGCCCCATGTCTTGTGCTTCCATGCATTTGAAACATAGTATGATACATTACACATTGTTTTTGGGGTTTATCTTTGCAAGCTAATTAGTGGATCACCTTTGCTATGTTGCCTAGTTATCTGCCCACATAATTACAGTTGGTTGACTTTGTCGTCTGTCGATTAGTTTTTTACTCTTTTTTTTTTTATTTTATCAAATTTATAAAAAAAGAGAATTAGTTTCGCGTGGAGCATTAGTTTGACCAAACCGGGCAATTTGTGGGGTAAATTTTTTCTAATCGGGTACCAAACGGCGAATTAAATTTTTATGAATAGCTAGAAGCCTAACAATGCTATCATTTTTTTAAAAATTCAGGACCTGGAGAAAATACATGATTCTCTAGGTTTTGACATCTTGAATCTATGTTTGGCACGATGGGCAAAATACAGCCAAATAAATAAATAAATAACACAAATGAACTGAGATGGATCCTTCTTAGCGTGACACCAGAGAACGCGATAACCACGCCTGAAAAACGCAAGCCAACTAATGAACAGCATTACATGTGCTTACATCAAAGAGTTCAAAGGACGAAGCAATCTATTTGTATGGTCAAAAAGTACAAAGTTTGATGTCTTTCGCGGGGTGGGGAAGGTATCTCAATGGACATTCTAATAATTAATAACTTAATTGTTTATTTTAAAATTTTAAAGTTATAATCTTTATATATATATATATATAATTTAAAAAAAAAAATGAGAAGAATTATTATATTATGTAACTTATGTTTAATAGGTCTCCTAATGGAAAAAAAAAAAAAAACAAAACAAAATAAAGAGACAAATTTTAATTTTTTTTATAAAAAAAAGTTAGGGAGAGTATATTTCAACAAAATATAAAATTTGATATTTATTTTATTATTTTTTTTAATTTTAAAATTGAAACTCCGCTTCATTCTTTTAATTGAGAAAATGATTGTAATACTAGTAAGACAAAATTTATCGGTGATACATATTTCATCAATTTAAGGAATTAAAATTTTGCTACAATATAGAATTTTAATTTTTTTTTTAACTAATGATTTTTTTCTTTTGATTCTATCTCTTATTTTTTATTGATATATTTATTTTAATATTTTATTCTATTTTATTTTTTAAAATTTTATTATGATGAAATTAATATTAAATTTTATTTTTCTCTCGTTTTCTCTTTTCTTTTAAGTTCATCAAAAGATTCAATACACATTCCGAAGGTATTTGTTTTTTTATTTTTTACTTTTATGGATTTTATACATTAATTTGAAGGCATTCATGCAATCATTTTATATTAACTGCTCTGCTTCTTTACGACTTGCATACAGAGAAATTAATGGGAATTATCAGCATAAAGTCAATAAAAATTCCCAATTTTCCAGGGAGCCGCCAGATCTGTCAGAAGGTCATAGTTAGTTAGTTGGTTAATTGGAATGTCAACTGACAAGATAGATGTAAACGTGGAGCGCCGGAATTCTGTGAATCATTGTTTGCCTGTTTCTCAACTTCCAGCTCTTTTTATATTGCCAAGTTGTGTACTTGTATTGTTGATTTTTTTTTTTTTATAGTTATTTTGAGTCGAATGGAATGGAGATAACTGGTCCCAAATTGCACTAAAATGTAACAATAATTTTGCAACGAGTAAGCACGCCATAAAAAGAAAAAAAAAAATTACCATGGCTGTTTCACGAGTATGTGTATATATATTAAATATTTGTCTGACTTCTAAGATGAAATCCATTTCCTAGACTCGGGATATACAACAAAATTGGATCGATGCACCGACCAAATCGTGTACCTAGGCACTCAAGACACGCCTAAAAACCATTTTTTATTCATTGGTTAACTGTTCTTCTAACTTTACGGCTTATGAATCGTGGAATCGTATTCATGACACAACATATCAATCACTTGAATCCATAACATCTAATGTGGAATCCTCGTAATTCTATGCTGTAATGGCCTCTGACTTCTGCTATTTAAAAAGAAAAAAAAAATGAAAGAAATTCAAGAAAAGCATAGGCTACATCATAAACGGTTTTTTTTTTTTTTTTTAATGGCTCGAACATATTCACTTATTTAAAATAAAAATGTGGTAAAATTTATATCATATTCTAGGATTCTTACATCAGTCAAATGTAAAATGTCATTATTGAGATTGTTGGTCACCGGTTAATCACGTCACATAAAAAATGTTGCGGGGTTTTAGAATTTCAACTCTTTTTTGCGGCTTTGACTGGATAAAAATTACGTATCATCTTGTAACTTACATTATTACCTCTGGGTAGTCATAATGCTCCATTTTGTAGCTTCCATCTTGGGCCTCATTAGTCAAAAAGTACAAAGAGAATGAAAAAGTCCGGGTTGAACTTAATATGTTTCATCAATGATATTTTATGGTTGGCATTGACTTTTATTTCATATCCACGCGTCTCACGAGAGTATAGAAACTAGCAAAAGTCTTTGTGGATATCATGCATCATATTTACATCTGTCTGTTATATCCGGCCGTGATATCTGTATATGCTAAAATTACAAATACCTTGTTCCTCATCAGTCCCTAATAAGAAGTACAAGCAACCAAAGTAATTGTTCAATTATCCCACCAACTCAACATGGGATAGTGAGAGAGTCCCACATGATAAAATCTAATTGGTCGGAGGTTGGAGGATCCATAGAAATAAATTATTTTATTTATTTATTTATTTATTTTTTATATTTAGATCATTAGTTTTTCTTAGAGTTGCTTTAGGGGAAGGTTCACCAAGCGGAATTGACCTGGTGCATAAGATTGATGCAGGAGATTATGGTACTTTGATAATTGATACACCTATGATGTGTGACAGTAAACCTAACTAGTTTCAGTGTTTAATATCATATATGCCAATGTCAAGATCTAAGAGCTATATCTAGCCGTACCCCATAGAATTGGGTGTATCATTTGCTTCAAAGCTCCATCCGCCGTCCAATTGAATTCTTGACAGAGGAAATTACCTAAAAGGACATTGCAATAGGCTGGCCGGTAAATTGAAGGCTGGGTATGAAAAGAGCCGGCCAACCTTCTCGATACTGTCAATTCTGTAGAAAAATGAATGCAGAAACAAATGGTCAAATCCTGCACCAAACGGGATCATTAAAAGATCCACGTTGATCAGGGTAAACTTTTTTTTTTTTTTAAAAAAAGAAAAAATTTCTAAAATATCTGAAAACATTAGTGTGAACTTAATTCAGTCAGATTCGTTTACAATTTTCCAAATTATTAATGAAAATATGAAACCACAGTTAGAGGATACAATACATGAGTTGAATCTCGAAGACTTGTCATTCGGAAGTTCAAATTGTAGGTAATGGTTCACTGTCAACAGAGATAGCCTCAATAGGTCAAAATAAGACATGTAAAAATAGAAAAAGAAAAAAGAAAAAAAGGTGGCTGGTTAAGGCGAGAAAGAAAGCCAGCATTTAGGTCAATCGTTTCTTAGACTAAAAGATTAATAAGTAGCACCGACCGTTCACAAAACAGGACGGTGAAAATGCAAAACATAAACATAAGGAAACATACAGGCACGCAAAGGCTTGCTGCTGCTCTGTTGTTTCACATTTAATTTAGTGACTATAGTAACACACATGCGCTTCACGAAAAAAATGAAATACATGCAAAACCGAAACTCAGTCAACACTGTGAATCCATTATCTGACCCTCCACAACGTTTTGATTTTTGGTTTAACACGCCTTTGATTTTCGGTCCAAGTAACAGTTGTCATGCATTTGTGCAGTCATAGGCATGCATGCACATCTTTTCAGCAAAACACTTCCGAATGGAATACCAACGTCCTCCTTCTCTTTTCTTTTTGCTTAATTTGCAAGTTTAATTTTTAGAAGAAATTAAATTCATCCCAACATCCACAATCATAACGAGTTAATCTTCGAGAACGAGCCTTAAGATTATTTGTGTTTGTAGAGCGACGATGAGAAATTATTTAGACAAAACTTTCTTTTTTCTCGATGGATTTATATCTAATTATAACTTTGGCCTTCATAAAACTAGATTAATTTTGTTATGGAGCATCGAACAGGTCTAAATCACTACTGTCGTGGTTTGTGTAATTCTGAAAATTTGAGATTGAGAACTTAATAACAGCTGCTCAGTGCAAGAACTCCTTGCAAGTTCCCGAATCATAGGGCTTATGTAACGTTGATACACGTGGTAGAAAAATGAAAGCATGTTACGGCTCGAAAGTCGTTTACTTGTGCTCCGGCCGCTGTTCTTATTTTGACATTTGAAAGTGACAGTGAAGTGATGTTCCTTTTCACTAGGCATGATCGTATAACAATGATTGGACTGACAAAGATTGTGTTTCGACAACATTGTCCTCTTTCTCTAAAATCAAACTGACATGTTACACGCATTATGGAGGACTAAATATTTCCGTGAACAGGAAAGCGGCTAATTGATGATTACTAGTCTAATATTGCTGTTGTTGATTTCTGTTGTTAATTGTTTAAAAGATTAATGAAATATTTAGTTAATTCTGTATTTATGTTATTGTTAGACGATGAGATGAGTGATTTAAATATTTAATTTATATTCATATATTATAGTACTAAATTTATTTTATATTTATAATTTCATTTTTATAATAAATATTATATAAATAATATTAATTTAAATATAACCAATATTTGTTAAAATTATACAGATTATATGTATGTACTTTGTCAAGAATTTAAACCATAGCTTACATAATAGGAATAAATCATCTAACTACTAAATCAAAACCAGGATGGTACCTACAAGGACTTAAATTATTGTTCATGATATTCTTTTCAGTCTGAATGCTGTAATTGGCTAAATATATACCAACTAAACTAGCCACAATTGTTTAGCCGAAAAAATGCCTTTTTTCAGCAAGGTATAAATTTTTTTAATGGAAAAATATTAGGGGAGGAACTAACCACAAGGCTGTTACAGGAAAAAATCCATAAAAAAAGGAAACTATATGGTATTACAATAATTACTCCGATCATTATAAGACTTAATTTTTAGTTTAAGTTCTTAACTATTTGATATCATGCATTAGTGGCCATTTGAAAAGCTTAAATCATGAGGTTTTTTTTTTGCAACATAAATATGTTTTCACAGATTCAACAACAAGACTCCCTTCAGAGGATACAAATCTCATCTCTGCTCAATGTAAAACATACATATACTGCTCGTTTTCTATTATGCTGTCCTCTAACTAAAGAAAAATATACAAGGACAAGGAACATATCAACGTCAAAATGTTTTCGCCCATCAGATGTTGAATTCTTTGACACTGAAGCAAGCTGATCATTTCGATTGCAGCATTTCTCAGCGACAAAGGAAAGTTTTGTTCAAAAGAAGCCAATTCCTTGGCTCTATTTACAAAATCCACTGCTTCAGGTTTCTGAATTGGACATTTCAGTAAGCTGATATAGGTTTCCAAGTCATGAACACATGAAAGATTTTGCATGTCGAAGAAGTCGAGTGCTAGTTCAACGCCCACATGGGCATAACATGAGCAGCTCCATTTCCCTCCCCCGATCCTAAGTTTCTCGTTGAGAAAAACTCCAGGTAACTTCGTGATGGGGTCATTAACATTCACAATTCTCAACACTTTAATTCCCAGTTCCTCGCATCGCTCCTTAAACCTCCAGTTTCCAACTCTCGGTCCCCCAAATGAAAACACAGTTATTGGTACATCTCGATCCCGGTTGATTCTATTCAATCCAAGCTCGGCAATGTCATAGGCAAGAAGAAGAGCCAACGCGCTTCCCATGCTGTGTCCTGCTAGAGATATGCTAATTTGCTCACCTTTGTACTTATTTACTAACCTCGATACTTCGGATAAAAGTTGTTCTCGACAACTTCCAAGCCCGAACTTGGTATCACTTTCATCTGAAGTGTACAAGCTTAAGAAACCAGATTCTACCTTTACATCCGGCCGCGGATTGTAGGGGTCTAGCCTTGCTGGCGTCAGTGAGCTCATGAAATTCGCAATCCATTCCTGAGTTGTTACTGTTCCTCGAAAGGTGATCACTATATCTCTTCTCCCAATTCTGCCGACTGCATCTTTGTCCGATGATACAGCTACATATCCGATCCACCGGCCACAATTAGTAGCCCCATGTTGGATTGGAATATTAATATTGATGTCAGGAGTAGCATAGATGTATTTGGTGACTTCATAGCCAGAATTTTGCATTCCAACTTCCCTGAGCATGTGCTTTTTGCCATACTTGCAGGTCAAATATCTCCTGGAGTTGGGGTTAAGATCAAAAGCATGATAACAAGCAGTGATGAAGTCCCCATATCGGATTAGCTCTTGCCGGAGAAGAGGGTGCAAAGGCTCAACAAGGTTTTCCCAGTTGTTGCACCCTTGAATCTCTCTCCACAGCTGAGCCAATCCAGAACTAGCAGCTCCTTTGAAGTTGTTGCAGATGGCTTGTGTCATATTGGAAGAAGTAACAGCAGAGGTCTGCCTAGAGGAAGAAATTTCCCTCTTCTTTGGCAAACAAACTTGCGCAGGTGAATGGGAACGAGTTAGCGTTTCCCCGGCATATGAGACATGGCTCACATTACTCGGGTTCTGCATTAGGACTTTTGAAGCCATTGCAGAAAGCAGGGAGGGAGAGAATGAGAGATAGAGTGTATGCGTGTGTTTGTTGAGGAGCTTGTTGGGGCGAGGAAGAGCATTGGATCAGGATTTTATACAAGAAAACAATGGTCTATAGTTCCGTTCTGCTGACGGGTGGAAAATGGGCGAACTTTAAGCATGTTTGGCGAGTCTTTGACTTGAGGGTTGTTTTCTTATTTGGGCTCCAGTACACGGGCATATGACATATGACGAAGAGAGAGAGGGGGATTATTTGTATTTGGCTCCAATACACGGACCCATGACATGAGAGGGAGAGAGAGGAGGTAATGGGCGGCTGGACGATACATGTGTGGATACTGTGCAGTCCATCCTATACATAAACTGTTATATTTAATAAAAAAAAATTTCTCCGTCCATCCTCTCGATCCCCTTCTGTCCTTTAACATTATCCGGTTTGTCCAAATCTTCGTTTTATTTTAAGTGGCCATACGGTTCAAATTTTGACGGAGTGTACTCTCATCCTTCTCACTTCTCACCCTTTTCGCCCATTTATATTAATTGTCATGATAATTTTGATGGTTTAACGTATACAGACGCTCAAGGAAGAAAAAAGAACAGAAAAAAAAAACCGAAAGAATACAAGACAAGCAAGATCGCGCCGACAATTTTTCGCCAAGTCGAATATCTGAGTTAAATTGCAGAAATGCCCTCTTTTATTAGCGCCTGTTCTGTCATCCTTCTCGATTCGACGCGCCAGCCTTTCACACGTCTGCCCGTGATGGAGACTGTTGAAGAAGAGTCGCCAAAGACGGCAAGCCCCACGTCTCCGGGTTTGTCTAGTATATCTATCTTCCATCTCAACTCTCAACAAATTTTATTTATATTATAAAATTCTTATAATTTTTAATTTTTATAGTTTAATTTTTAAAAATTTTATTAATTTTAAAAATTTATTTATAATTTAAAAAATTAATAAAATTTAAATATTATAAAATTTCGTATCTTAAATTATTATATTTTATATTTTTTTTTTGTTTTTTTCATATCCATAATTTTTTAAATTTAATCAAAATAAAAAAAAATTTAAAATTCACAAAATTTAAAAAATTTCAAAAAAACAAATCACAATGAATTGAAAAATTAAAACGTATTATATTTAAATTTCATATTTTTTATATTAAAAAATTAAAATTAATGAAATTCTGATAAGAGATTCTAATTGTCAAATTTGAAAATGACATAAATTTTAAAATTTAAATCTAAAACATAAAGAGTTAAAATGTAAATGAGATAACCAATACATTTTAACTGCATTTAACTTTTTTCTTTTTTGTGTTTTTGTGAAATGTTGGTTTTTGTTTTTATTTTTACAGAAGTCGCTAAAAATTTTATGTCACTAATGCTTTGATTACCTTCATTTTCACTTTTAACCATGAGGTCAAATAACAAAATAATGAGAAATTACTAGATAGATACAACCAATCAAGTTATGGGTAGACTCATTATTACATACTTACACATTAATATTCAATTGCCACATTAGTTAAAGAAGGTGAAAAACAAAATAATAAGTTAATTTTCCATCCAAATTAATAAATATTATTAATGAATTAGATATTTAGAATGATATAAATTTATTTAATAATTTTTTTAGTCTTGAATTATATATTAAAAATAATTTTTTATATTTTTATAAACTCTAACTTTCTTTGCAGTATTTCAATCAAAGGTTTTAAAATTCGAAATTAAAATTTTCAACAAATTGGGTATTCCAATCTTAACTGAGAAACAAAGGCGGGCCACCCCTAGTTGAGCTTGGTAAGCATAGGCTATGGGCCGTATAATTATACTAAGCTTTCCCACTTGAATATGTTGCAGAAAATAAAGGGGCCCATCAAATCTTATGGCCTCCATTTCCTTCCAAGCAGAAAAGAAAATATTTTTACTTGTGAAAGGCATGTCGGATTCGCTGACCCAGTGAAAGGGAACGCATTGACTAAACGTCTCCAGCACGCCGAAGCGAAGGGCCCGTACCTTGTACTTTGATTAGAAGTATTTATTATTAGATAATTATATAAATATTATTATATTATTAAATTAATAAATATATTATATAATAATTTTAAAATTATATAATAATATAATAAATATATTTTTATATAATTATAAATATTTAAATTTATTTATATAATAATTTTAACTTAAAATTTTATTACATTAATTTTTATTATAATTATAATAAATTTTTAATTTTAATTAATATCAATATTTATTAAATTTATTTAAATACAACCTAATTAATATCTTATACTATATAAAAAAATTTTATAATATATTGATAATATTTGATATATTATAAATGAATTTTTAATAATAACAATAAATATTAATATATTTTGTCATACAAGATATTTTATACATGATATAAAATTTTAAAACAATGCAAATAACCCGTAGGTTTGCACCAATAGTCATATTTATTCCGCAAAAACTCGCAGAAACCGTAAGTCCATTTTCCACGTTCATCCCGTGCCAAACCACTCTTCTTGGCTAGTCCGGGCCATCCTTTGCAAACCCATCTATTCAGAAACACAGGACCAGGCGGCTACCAAACGACTCAAAACAAGAGTTTCTCCTTTTCAGATAATCATGGCCGAAAAAATCCCAATTCTTGAACACACGAGTACATATTTTGATATTGAAATTCTAGGGCGTATTTCATTAAAATGTAGATTTTATTTTGTATGATATACTTTTGTGAGAAGCAAATTTTAACACAGATTTTATGCCCAATCTCCGAATTTCCACTGATGATAATCCCCAAATTTGGGACCCTCTTTTATGGGTTAAGACCCCATTTAGTCCTACACCTTTAGAGATTTTTCCAAATTCATCCGAAATCTTTTTGAATTTTTATTTAAATCTTATAATTTTAGAATCCATCCCAATTGAGTGCCCTTTTAGACAGAAATTATTTTACATGTTAAATAACTAATGGAATACACCAAATAAATAAATAAATACACAATAAAATACTTTCTAAATACTTTATCCACTATTAAACCCTTTCTTTTTTTTCTCCCATATAAAAATGGAGTGATAGTGAAAGAAGAAGAAGACAACGACGAGGAAGAAGACGTGGAGGAGGAGGAGGAAACAGAGAAGTATTTCAATGTGTATTTGTATTATTTTTTTTAACATATTCCATTTAATAAGTTAAATACTTAATGTTTATAATATTTTTTTTATTTAAAGAAAACTAAATTAAAATAAATTTGAAACATACAAAATTCAAATGAAAATTTAAAAAAAAATATATAGAAAGAAAACTATTCAAAGATATAAGACCAAATTGGATCTTATCTTCTATTTTCTACCAAGAATTGATGTACTGCTACAAGCAAACTTGTTTGGTGTCACTATTTCTAAGTGTGGTCTGCCTACCAAGGATCTTTGTTCTTGTTTGTTTGTTTTATTTTTTATTTTTTGGCCCCCTTTTTGTCATTAAAAAAAAAAACGTACAATTCGGTTACTTTCTGCGATGTTGAGGGTAAATTCTTATGTGATCGAAAAATAGACTTCTAACTTTTTTTTTTTCACCCCGTTACTCTTATTCTCTATCTCGTCAACAGAAACAGAAGAATAATTTTGGTGGGCGGCTGGCTCGGCAGAGTGTTATTGTACAATTTCGACCGGCCAAAATGATCGAAATGATGTTCAAGCTCACGTGGAGCATATTCGGATTCCCCGTTGGACGGCGCTGTTTATACTGACTCCAGGCTCCCGGGCTCCTCGGGAGCTGTCCCGTGGTATTCGCCAAAGTTACAGTTGGATTTGGACGGTTGAAAGCGATGGCAAACCGGAGCAATAGAGTTTTCGTTATATATTTAAGAAATGTCAACATATAATTTCTCCAAAAAAAAAAAAAAAGAAAAAGAAATGTCAACATGTGATTTTTTTTATATTACTTATTAATTTTATTATATCATGATATTTTAAGAAACTTGAATTAAAATTTGTATTTTAAAATGTAATATATCAAATAAAAAAAGAAAAAAAAATCAACATAAATAAAAATCTTCTAAAGCTATGATGATAAACGCCATCTTATCGTAAAATCTGACGTCAAATGCCAGAGTTTCTCTCGTGTAAAAATGTTGGCAAAACGGGGATCCTCTGAAAAGCACGCTCTCTGTAATGCATCCCACTTTCGTTGTTGTAACTATAATTATTATTATTCTTTGTTGCCCGAGGTGGAAACACATCCTACTCTTCGCAACTTAACAAAATTAGGAAAAAAAAAACTTGCCAATTTAACTCACACAGATAAATTCAAGGACAGTATCATAAATAATAATACAGCCGAAACGACCGTGTGTCTGCGACCATTGGTGAATAAGATTTAAGATTCTTAGATTAGATAATCATATCAAAACAATAGCTAACATGGTCCCTTTGTTTCTGGATGGAATTTGAGTACGCAGCCGTCGATTTTGTCGCTGTTATAAGACCTGTTGTTGATTATCATCTCAACCCCAAACTTTGATAGCAAATTAGCAATGGATTATTGTGGACCTCTATCAAAAAAGGAACATTAAGAGACATCGCAAGTGTCCCATTTGTAGGTCATCAAACCGGCAACTAAGTTCACCTTTTGCCCTATTTACCATCCTCTCAGGGGACATATCTCAGGTCAACGATCCCGTTACCGTTTGAATCATAAGGCTTGAAAATGGAAGGGAAACATTGTCGTGCATGCCTAAGTTTCAATTTAGTCACCTGTGGACCCATGAACATCTAACCGAAAATGTAACATCTTACCATGTTGAATTCACATATGGACCCGTACGCACCCAATTAACAACGTGTTACACATATTTGACGGCTAACACACGTCATCAATACGTTTTGAGATCTGGCCCAGAGAGATAAATCTTTAGCATTATAGTATCCTGCGATGGTGTTCTTCTAACTTGCGTGGATTGACGGGTACCGAATTGAGAAATCCAGAACACGCTTCCGTTTTTTTTTTTAAAGAAAGATTCAAAAAGAAAAATGATAACAGACTGAGTCCACTAGGACTTGGCAGGAACTTACATTACATTAAAATGGTGAAAATTATGCAGTGAAGCAACCAAGAAAATAAGTCCAGTGCGGTGTACTCAGTTTGTAATGGCATCATTTGAAAAGCAACTTACGACTACTTCTTGCGTTCTATGAACGGTGTCGTATCACCGAGTTATGGGAACGGGAAATAGCTTAAAAAGCATGATGCAACTGAGAGTACACAGACAAAATACTCATGGCATTTTCTTGGTCAATGAACCTAATGCACAAGTGGCAAATCGCCTGCGAGTTAAACTATGACACCTGTGTGGCGGTTTCTCTCCCACCTGTTAAAGCAATCCATTAGCCTATCAACTCTTAACAAGGAGAAACATTGAAATTCAAGCAGTTGATCGGCGAAGCATCTATAGAATGCCTTTCAGCTGGAAGCCCCTCTCAGGCGATCAAGAAGCTGCAGTCAATGTCAGAACAAGGACAATTCAAGAACAAGTCTGTAATCTCACAAGAGATGTTGGAAGGAAAAGATTGAAAAATATGTATCCCTTCCAAATCTCAAAAAGATAAACCATCAAGAAATTGATTTTAAATCATCAAGAACTGCAATTAAGGAGACTCTGGGGTCAGTATTTCATATTAGATCTGAGAAAATTAGGTCCTTTTTCTGAAGATACTTTTCTGCAAAATTACAGATAACAAACAAGATTGGGGAATATAATGTAAAATGGTTTTCATTCTGCATGCTGATAGCAATCAACTGTAATAATCAATAATGATACTGCAATAGGTCCTGTAATAAGTTATTCAGCGGTATGCTAGGACCTTGTTGGGGACTGAAAATTGAAGGCAGACCATTGATATATACATTATGGATTACATTTTAAATAAACAATTAGTTGGAATCACACAAGAAAACCACAAGGAAATATCAAGGTGATGACCAAAGAAACATCAGTTAAATTCTAGTCAAGGAAACAATAAAAAAAGAAAGCATGGACACAGGATGAATCGATCAACCATGCACTAGACAAATAACAGTGAAACAAATGTAACTCACCAGAATAGGATACTGTACAATCCATCCCACAATCGGAATCTGGTATAGGAACACCTTGACAGAAGGCCAAAATCCTCTACAAGAAAGCATCAATGAAACATTTCAGCCACAGCATAAGTAAGCAACAAGTGAAAAACAAAAAAGATAGGAAACTAACCCAAAAAGAGCAATACAGCCATAGATTTCCAAGATTATGCCAACTATTGGAAAACGAACAAATATGAAAAACAGTCCCAAAAGAAAAGACACAGAACCCTGCAAAAAAGTTATCAATCTATGATGAAAATTTTTGAGTTAGAAAACTAAAAAATTTGGCATAAAACAAGACAAGCTAATTATAGTTTGCTAAGTCTAATATTCAGAAAAATGGACTAACATAGTTTGTGTAAACCAAATTAATTTTCACATTCATAAACACATTTCTCCAATCATAATAAGTTTCCTTAGAAAATTTTCTCAAAGATCAATTAAAATATTTCACTGCTGTAAGATATTTCTTGCCAATACCTTATAATTTGCTCTGTTAGTAAAAAGCTTCCAGGTGGAATTCCAACCAAGCAAAATAGCTACACCTGTTAACCAAAATATCTAAATTACAAAGCCACAAAAGGTTAGAATATTTTGAACTATTCCAACATATTATGTCAAAAGTTCTGAAAATTTATAGAAAAAGCCTTACATTCCCCAAGGCAAGCAAACCCCTGTCAAAGAAGAGCAGTACTCCAAGAAATGAAAAAAAGATGCCAAAACCGATAAGACCCAATCCAATTTCTGCAAATTAGCACGAAATTTCTAGTTACTTGGGGCATAGTTTGGAGCATTAAAATGATAAAGAATTTAGAAGACAGATAATTAAATGAATTTAGTACATTAATAAATTTTGCTCAATTTACAGTGTTGGTAAAATTTCCAACCCTGCAGGAAGCAGTATTGAGCATATTGCATATGAAATACTCCAAAGTTTGTTCAAAAGATTAGGAGTTAAACACTGGGCAAGATTTTGCAGACCTCAATAAATAAAGAACCAAAAAGAAGAACACAAGTTAATTATCAAGGCACTAATCAAGATAAAGCAGATTGATTCCCCTGGAAGAGCGACTGACTTTAATCATCCTCTCAGTCTCAGGTGGTCATCTTTAGTTGGACTGCAGCAGATGACAAGAAATGATTGGAATGTTCAGATGGCCAATAGACTGTTTGATGTAAACATATTAGGAGGGGATTAGTATGAAACTTGTTCATGTTGAGGAAAACAGTGCTTCCAGATTGCACGTATTCTAGCATAGATATGTATCCCCATAACTGGTTAGTTAGTGACTCATTAACGCGCCTAATTAATAATGTCATTCCTCAGTTTTGGCTTACAGATTTATCTTCATTTACTGTGACAATCAACAAGAGGTGGCAACACCATTTGAGTACTCAACATTATTCTAAATTCTGGTGAACATGAAGACTGTTTCAGTACTATGGACAGACAGAAATATTCAGTTAATATTGGGACCCCAAAATTTAAGGTTGCTGTAGATAAAATCATTTGATCAGGGTTAGGTTTTTAAATAATTCAGATAAAAAAGATGGCTGCTAGCTCAAGCCTAATTACTTTTTCCTGACATAGTTTGTCATACATGTCTTGAAAATTTGACTATGAAAAAGAATAAACAAGACAACTAGATGACAACTGGTATAACTAGTTTGTCCCATGCACCATAGAAAACAGAGAAATAATCATATGAAAATAAGCTTATGAATGAAGCTTTTGAATTTATGAATCCACAAATGTTATCAGGCATATTCATATTCAAGGCACCAAAATGACTAAGAAACCACTTAAAACATTGATGAATAAGAGAAAACAATTATGATAGTTAAGCACAAGTGTAAGCAAAAGAAGAGGAAAAAAATATTTGGGCTTAAAAGCAACTCACTCTTTTGTTCATTTAGTTCATAGGCCATCTTGAAAACTGCAGTGACACTATTTGAAATAGAAGCAAATGGGATGCACTACAGATATGCTGTGATATGAGGCAAGCTGTCACAAGTTATGAAACAAACCAATCTTAGGGTGCTTAGGAATATGATGTAAGCTACAAATAATTGTTAAAGATGTGAACCACCAACACAAAAATGCAAAGGAAGAAAAAAAAAAGGGAAAAAGATGCAATGTCTCATATGACTAAGCTGTGATAAGGGAATATAAATCTAAGCAAGATGTTGCAGTCAAGCTATGCCCGCATCTTATATTCTCATGTTCAACCCACCATTTGTGCCAAACATGAGCTTAGAAAGCGCCCAATCACTACTTTCTTCATGTTGTCACTAACAGCAACCTATCTGACAAACAAACCCAAGTGCATTTTAACTGCAATTTGGAACCATAGGAATCCATAAGGAATTCCAGACCACCAAATAGGGAAGTCTAGGCTTGTTTCTTCTAAAATCGTCACAACACATGCCTTAGAATAGACTTGCAATCGGTCTTAAAGAAGAGATATTCGAGATGTTAATTTTTTTTCCCGCTCCATCAAGCTGAAAACAAAATGGACAATTCATCTGACATCTCGTCTCTCCTAATGTGCTTCTTGTTCTATATCTACCAAGTCAAGAACTCCAGCGCACTGGGAAGAACGTTTAGATTTAGCGCTAGTTCTTCTAGATCTTATTGGCTACTGTAACAATCACGGAAATTGGGCAACGAATAGAATAGCTCTACGATATGATTGTTGAATTGATGTACTACCAGTACTTGGTTAGAGAGACAAAGAGAGTTACCGGTCAAAGATCGCTGGAATCACCACCGGAGAACTGCTGAAAGGAAAGATTCTCCCTCTTTGGGTCTCACTTCGGTAGGCGGAGGCAGTCGACTCGCCGGAAGAACAACCCACTGAACTTCCAGTATCGTCCGACCCGGACGGACCCAACTCACCTAGACCACGGGATATTATAAAATGACGACATCGTCCCTTCAATTTCAACTTTATTTCTAACTTGCTTGGCTGGTTTCCGCCCCCCAACAAGAGAAAAAAACATTAATTTCGTTTCACGATTAAAGAAAAACTTGTTTCGTCACATGAATGAGCCCGATTGCTTTTTTTTTTTGTGTGTTAAGAAATAAATTATAAATATATTAATTTATAAAAAAAATCTCGATATTAACACAAGCAGGGAGCAACGCTGCCATAGGGACATTCTAGTCAATAATAAGCAAAGCCGATTAACTTCGGACACTTTTCTACATGTTTATGCATGTGTGTGGTTATTAATATAAGCTTTTATATCTTGGTAGTTCAACCTCTCTTGTCTGTTATATGTGTCCTTATTTTAAAATCAATATCATATTCCTAAGTAATTTGATTGCTATACGCCTAAACACTCTCTTTTTTTTTTTTTTTTTTTGAGCCTGGCCTAAGCTCTATTTATACAAACGCATTAATGGTTTTTTTTTTTTTTTTTCTTTTTTGACGAGCCAGCAAGGGTTCAACAAATGGGTTAGAGCGTTTTAGGCCAGACTGCACGATATCCCATAAAAGTTTGGATTGACATTTATTAGTGTATGATAATAATTAAGAAATGGGCTGTATTCCAAGGCCTTGGCCCTTTTGATTTTGGGCCCTCGGATATAACGTTCGGCAACGTCCCAACAAAGAGAGAGGACGTTCTCCGTGTTACGTATTGGCAATGATTTGATTTTGGAAGCAAAGCCACCAAGCCCAAAATTGTTTCCAGATCTCATTGTCGTAGCACATCCTTAAATTTTATCTAATGTTTTGAAAATCAAATTAATTATCAAATCAACAAAAAATTATAAAATTTAATCAATTTTATCAATTTAAATTAATATTTATTAATAAATTTATAATTATAAAAATAATTAAAAAAATTTAAAATTATATATAATATATTTTCATTAAAAATTATTTGTAATAATTAAATTTAAATATTTTTAATATAAAAGTATAAAAATATTTAATTTTATATTATTTTTTAATTTTAATAATTAAATAAAAATTCAGATAAATTTTGTAATTAAATTTAAAACTTTAATTGAATTTAAAACTTAATTATAATTTATATAATGTTTTAAAATTAAATTATAATTATATATATATATCTATGGCTTAAACTAATTTGACTACAGATCAAATTGGTTTTTTTCTTTTTCTAGCTAATTTTGACCCATATTTTACTAGTTTAGATTTTGTCCAATTTTTATAGTGAAACCAAATTAATAATTTAAATAATTTATAATTAAATTAATATGATTGGTCAATTAAATAAAATTTTAACATCATTAATTTTATCATATTATCTAGAAATGAACCTAATATTCTGTAATTAATGGACTTGTCAATACAAAAAAATGTTAAATTGATGTGAGTTATGGGTAGAGGATTAATGCGGGCCTATAGAAAGTATAATTATAATAATTAAAGTATCGATTGTATATTTGTAGTCTCATTTTTGTGTAATTGATTATACTTTTTGTATACTCACATCAAAACTTCACAAACTTGTATTCTTACCAACAAGGGAGATTAACTAATTCGACCATATAATCTTGTTCTTAATGATGAGATAGATAGACTAATTTGTGGCAATGGGCATTGAGGTGACGACAACTTTACACAGATAGTGATTTGCACGAGGGATGATGAAAAGGGAGGTGCGTTTTAATTCTTGTAATGGAACTTTTAGCTAAATGAGAGTCATTCTGAGCAGAATGACACATGGTAGGCAACAATTATTAAGTTGAATATGCGCCCTTTATAGCCGAAAAACCATCACAGACTTTTGAAGTGCTTAAAAATACCTCGTGCTGATTTGCCTACGAGGCTCCGATTAATTGTGTTGATTAATTTGGAAATAGACAATGATAGAGCCGTGGGTCATTTGCTTTGTTCTTCGGCGAATTTTTCTCTTTGCAACGACAAAATGTCACGTGGATGAGTAATTATATTAAGCTTTCTTTCTTACAGTGTTCATACTTCAACCATCACTTTTCTGTTCCGGAGGGAAATTTTAACTGTGAAATGTCCAGAAATTCATAGTGGAAATCGGGTATCAGATTCTTTTGATAAGAAAGTCTAAAGTAACCAACAAAAAAGAAAAAAAAGGTTTCATTTTCTGTGCTTTATTCTGTTTAATTGCAGGTTAGATAAATTTAAATGATGCTGGGAATTCTAACGTTTGCCAATATTTTTTTAAACCTCATCAGTTATTGGGTTTTACGACTCTCACTTGTTGTATTGAGAACCCACCAATGCACGTGCTTGTTTAAAATGAACGTAAAGATTGAAAACCATTAATTCACATCACATATCTCATTAATTTGTACGATATTATTGGTATAATCAGAACATATTGAGATAACAATTAATAAAACTTGTAATCATCCTCGGATTAAAAAACGTCGAGATGTTGTATTTATACGAATAAGTTGAGGTTCATTGAACCTAGGCATCAAGAATTACCTACTGATCCTAAGTATTATTATAATTTTCCTACAGCCGGCAACCTCTGTATCTTTTTGTCATTACGTATAATCAAATGGTCATAATAGTGTTATGTCAGCTATGTCCCTGTAAAGTCAAAATAGTCTCCGTTCATGAATTTGGACAAGCAAGAAGAAAGTTTGAAATTAGGAAAACTTTTCATGATTACTCGTGTTTGGAAAAAGAGTAATGGTAGGAAAGAAAACTAAAAATTTATTGTTTAGGAAAAGGTAGAAAACGAGGAGGAGAAGGAAAATAATAGGAATGAGAATGCTAGATTTTACATTCTATAGTAAAATTACTGAATATATAAATAGAGACAATAGAGTATTTTAATAGAAATGGTTGAAAAATCAATAATTTTCTTTTTAATTTTAAGAAAAATGAATTTCGTGGGTCATGAAGACAAATTGATTTTCTTCTTTCTAATTTTCCTTTTCTAAAAACATTTTCCAAATATAGACATTAATTATTTTTCTCCCCTTCTCCTTTTCTCTTCTTCCAAAACACAATGTAAATCTTAGATTCGTTTTCAATCTTGAGAATTGAGATCATTGAGAAAAATGTGTAGAATCTTTATCTTAGGATTAGATTTTTGACTTCGAGGGGCTCAAATTAAACAGCATTGTGTTCGAAAATTTAAATCACCTGATGATCCCTCTCCGTTGCCTACGCTGAATTGCACGAAACTTGGTCACGTTGATCAATGGTTACGTGTTATTGTATCACCTAAATTTCTTCATCAGATCATTTCAATACATCCAATATGATTGCTTCTTATAAATTATTGTTTTTCCTTCATTTTAAAGGACTGGGAAAAAAGTTTGTCAAATAATTTTACTAGCAACTAGCGGAGATTCCTTTGATTTACATACGAATGGGCTGGCATAGTGTAGGGATATTGAATTGCAGATTTCTTTTAAAACCCTAACTGATCATATGGTGCTTCTAAATTATCCCAGAGAAGTGATCTTCTGTACAATTTTTCATTTTACTCTTTTTGAATGTCTCCCATAGATCGATTATCTATTTTCACTCCCGCAAAGTTCAATCCGTGAGTCTTATATAATCCATTTTTCTGCAGGCTTTACTCCATGTCTATAATAGATGGTGGACCTCGGTCACATGGTAGAGAATAAATGTACGAAGATTTTGATAAATATGCACTACGTCTGTAGAGTAAAATGAGGATAACCATGAATGTGCCTGTCGCTGTCAATGAATTGGGCTATTGTCCTGAATGATTGGGCTGGATTGAACTAAACCAATGCAGCTTTCGTGTTTCCCTTATTATTATAGAAATGGACGCACATGGCGGAGCAACAATCATTCCCGCGTTCACATCATCACTGCCCGCAATTATTGGTTTTATCAAGGACAACAAGGTTGTTTGCTCTAGGAAGAAAGAAAAACATGTCTCTCCCACTTTGTTACACAGTTCCTTGCTATCTTATTCTCTTGTCCCTTGCACGCTGTGGATGGCTGTGATTTAAATGCGACGTGATAATAAGGATTTAAGATTTTGAATGCCAATAATATGATGACAATATCCACTCAAATTTTCGCATCTATCTCACGCAATGGAAGATGCCAGGCTAGATGAACATTTAATATTGTACCCATTGGATCGTTGTGTCACCTTAGCAGACAATCTGGTGGGATCGGTCAGGGCTTGGGCCATTCAATGACTTCTACGTGGTGGATCGAAATCGCATATTCTTAGCACATAAATTTTTTTTAAAGATAGTTGTTAGAGCAGAAAATCTAAGAATCTTTTTCGTACTATGTGAGACTATATGTCTGTTGTCAATCAGTATTTTCTAATTTCGAAATTATCACCAACTTGCTAATTTTAATTTGTATAAAAATATCAATTTAACAACATGACATTTGTTTACAGAATACGGCATAACCCTTTTTTTTTATTTCTTTGTTTGTTTTTTGTCTTTTTTCCCTGTTCTAACTTCTTTTATCATGTATGTAGCAAAGCCCCAGTTGGGCTTGAGGCCTTAAAGGAGTTGGACATTTTTGTCCGCAGTAATTACGCTGTGAATTACATTGATTCCATTCTTCAATATGAATGTGAACCTGACAGTTTGTTCTTCTTAGTGGGTATACAAGATTATGGCCCGTTAAAAAATTATTTTATTTAAAAATTTAAGTTAGTAAATGAAATTTAATATATAAATTATATAGTATACTTTAAAGTTGTTGATCGATGTGAAAATTCAAAACAGACGATAGCCATGTTCTAATCAATTCCTGTCGTTCAAACAGAAGCTCAAATGCGAATCGGTCGGTGTGCCGTTAGAGGGGGTCCATAGACTTAATCGGATTGGGTATTGACAAGATAATCAATTGACAGCCATTATTGACATTTTCCGAAATGATCTTGACATCAGTATGGATTTTCTAATAAGCAAGCCAAAAATGGCGACTCAAAAAAGCGCCTACCGACATTATGGCGAACAGAAAAATAGAAATAGTACCAAGTACTATTTGAAACAACAATGTGAAAAACCACATTTCTATGCTTCTTGTTTGGTTAAAATTTGAGACTTTTCAAAGATTTAATGCTGGGGGAGACAAAAGATGCAAAAGAAGTTCACTTGATTGTATTTCGAAGAATCAGAGCGAAACGGTGGCCAAATTGTCAAAGAAAATGATTAGTCAAGTGGAGCAAGTAAAGGACAAGTGGCTCTCAGACCTTGACAAATGAAGCTACATGAATTTGTTTCGATACAAACAAAGAAAGGGGATCCGATGTAAAAAAAAAAACAAAAAAACAAAAAAACAAAAACAAAACAAAACAAAGAAATAAAGGGATCGTGAAAGTCTAAAAAAAACCACCGAGCTGCGAATTTAGGGGTAATTTCGAGTGTAGTCGTCATTTGATGAGTTATTTCTAAGGAAAATTCAAATCAAGAAGTTAAATGGTAATTCCCGGGGTGAACCCACAAAAGATGATGAATAATTTATCTATCTTTTTTGAGGTTGAAAAAAAAAAAATGTAAATATAACTGCCTATTTGTTTATATCCTTTATCTTTCCTTTTATTTCTAACTTGGAAATTGTTTTGTGTCACGTTAAAGAATACTTCAATGCTGCACTAAACAAGCTGTGTTTTGGTTTCATTTTCATCAAATATCTCTATAGTTTAGTTTATTAGGTGCCGTGTGAGATAACCTGATAAATAGATTATACAGACTAGTTTGCAGTTAAGCGAAGCTCGCTGTCTCCAAACAAACGGATCTAATTACACTGTTATAGTGAAATTGGATTGAATTTTAATTGGTTAGACATGGATTCTCAGACATTTGCATTTCTGACGATGTTCTGTCATGACATTGGATTGCCTAACTAATTAGGTTAATATTTGGTGTGGATTCCTTCCACAGCTTTAATGATGTCTCATAAATTTTTGTGGCTGTTGGAAGAGAGAATCTTTGAAAGTGATCAAATTTGACTACCAGAAATTCACGTTTATATCGTTAATTACATATAATAATAATAATAATAATAATAATAATAATGATGATGATAATTCTGTGTGACCAAATATGATAGCCATACTCTGTACAGTTAGACTCTTGGGCATGCGCGTGGAACCACAATCAGTTCTACAAAATATTTGAGGTTCCATCAAACGTAACTTTTAAGGCATCCACCCACCGTCCAAGAAAAGGGTCAAAACCCAAAAGAAAAATTACAGGGTAAATAAATCAAGCATATAACTTAAATAGAAAACCATTTTTTTTTCTTCCCTTCTAATTTATAGAGATTAATTATGAATCGAATTCTAGATTTCCAATTAATAATTTATATAATTATATTAGTAGACCTTATGATTAATGATTAAGCCAAACAAATTTTAATATTGAGATGAGATTCATTCATTTTTTTTTAACTCACAATTTCACCATAGACTTTTCAGGGTAATTTTTTGGCATGACTTACCCTGGTGCAAGCTTTTTATAAACTTTCATTTCGGATCATTTTCCCATGCCTCTGGTAAAGGTAAAGAAAAAGAAAAACAGGAAGAAGATGATGAGGAGGAGAAGAAGAAACGGCGGCAACCATAACTGTAATGGCATCATGTCGCTAACCTAACTATTTCTGATATATTTTGTCTTCTAATGACGTCGATAATTAATATAGAACATGGCTAAAAACGTGACTCACTCTCGTTCATTAATCATGCGTAGCAATCTAAGATTGATGGGAAAGATTTTAGTGCCAAGTTTGAATTAGAATTTTTGACAATTGTCTCTCTACCCTTTAATATTTCCTAAAGGAAACGGACAAAGCAAAAGCTCGGATTTCTACTCCTCCGTACCAAAATTTAAAATTGAAGCAATTGTCACCTTTTTCTTATCTATTAATAACATTGTTTGTATATTTCCAACTCAATCAAGAAAAATAAGAATAAGATAGCATCCAATGAAGTCATGATGTCGATAATTTGGTGTACTTTTTTATTAACTTAGACTTAATTTTCTTTACTGTCTCTCACCTTATATATAAAGTAGAGAATTATATTAAAATCAGATATAAGAAAAATCAAATTTATTTAAATTAATAACATTCAAGTGATATATTATTTTGATAAAAAATTAAATAAAATCATTGTTGAATAACTTAATTCTAATTTATAAATATAATAATTGATATATTTATAAAAAATTATTTTTATTAAAAATAAACAAATATAAAAATTAAGACTACTTAACTTTAACGAAAGAAAAGGCCATTACACTAAAGGCGTGATTATCCAAAAGAAAAAAGCACACTTTGCAATGTAGACACTGTAAAATAAAACAAAACTGTCCCTATCTTCTTCTTGTCCCGATACTGGACGCGCGGTTTAAGTCCATGTGCTTTAGGGGCGGCTTCCTGTCATTGCCGCCTGAGTCATGGATGCGCTCCCTCTCTCTTGAGTTTTTTCTCCCCGGTGGGGCTCACTTTGAATGCCTTTTTGCGTCAATGCGAAATGAGCCAGCGAAGCTGTCTGCTTTTACTGATTGTTTCTTTCATCCTTCCTTTTTGTTTTTTATATATCACGAGAGGGAACCACCCATTTAGCCTACAGAGCCCAGCTACGTCACGGTACGCTCTTGAATTCCTAGACAACTTGGGCAATTCCTCTTTTAAAATCTGAGAGTGAAATTTAAGTGAGTGGATAAAGCTTTGTACTTTATTTCTAGCTCCTATGTATCGGTTCGTTCCTTTTGCTTTTATTACAGACATAGTTTGTCGAAGGATAAATTTTAACTGACAAGGACAATAAAATTAACTAAAAAAAGACAGAGAGAAATAAGACAACAAATACTTACATGATTGATTTACGAGGTTTAAATGTCAGTGGATACAAAGGTTCAAACAAGTTGAATCTTTCTCATTGAATTGTGTGCATTAAGTGCACGAACACACATCTCTCTGGATTAGAGATTGGCATATGTACATTGGTAATCGCATTGACTGGGTGATAAATTGCACTGTATGCTGCATTCAAGTCTAACCATGCCAGCTATAGTCTTCGCCAACCATGTTCTATGTAAATCACATGTTACGAATTGCGTAAAGACACCATGTTTTATGGTAGGGGGAAAACTGAAAATAGGTAACTTCAATTTAATGACAACAAAAAAGTCTACGAGTCCTTCATATTTTATATATATATATTCACAGAGAATTTTTACTTTTATTTTTAATAAAAAATTAATTTTACAATTTCAACACATGGCATTAAAATTACAATAAAATAATATAATTACTTTTCTTAAACTCGTGATTTATTAATTTGACTTGTGTTAAATGGTAAAATATGTGACAAAAAATTTAAAAATATAGAGTATATTCTATTTGATATGTTAGATATTTTGATTACATATTTATTGATTTTAATAAAAATTATTTTAAAAAATAATTTTTTATTACTGACATCGTTTTGATCAATTTCTTTTTTATTTCTCTAGCCATATTCATATCACAAGACTCAAATGCTTTTCCGTTACTCATCAACCAGGCAGGGTCTGGTGAGGAGTGGATTCAATGATAAGTTAATTATTTTCACGTCTACCGAAACGCTGGCCTGAGTCGGCCGCTGGATTGCCACGGAAGGCAGCCCTGCCCCTTTGTACAACAACAGCAATGACGAAGATAGCCAACGGCGACAGCTAATTGAAAAATATAATAACATTGTCGGTGCTTGTAATGTAATTAGTTGGAACAGAGTTGTTAGAATTTTTTATTCTGTTCGTTCTAGTGACTGCATTCTTTTATTTTCACTTTTTTTAACCATTCGGTCTTTCTCATATTTATATAAATAATAAGAGCACAATCTGGAATTTTGGTAGAGGAGAGCAACATCCTTGTTATTAAATGTATCTAATTTCTCTCAAAAAAATTAACTTCATGTAAGAGTAGAATTCTCCAAACCAAAGATAATGGGATGATCGCACGAGTTTAATTCAAATTTTAATTTGGTCCAACAATTTTTATTGATGCAAATTAGAGTTTTATTCAATTTTTTTTTTTTCCATTGAGAATTTAATTTTGTTGAACCGGTTGCATACAACATGGTATATCTTGGACTCAACATTTTTTTTTTTTTTTAATTTCATGCACGTTTGGGGTGGCCCTTTATCCATTGACTTCGCCATTATTATCATTATTATAAAGATTTTGGTATCACTTGTGATGCATGCGCCGTACAAGTATACTCCGCATCTTCGTTGGCGACGTTGCCGTGAACTCGCTCGTTCGGCCACTCTGACATTGCCCAAGTTGCAAGCCATCGACATTTTTCAATGTGTTGTGTGTTGTGCATGTAGCTATTTCAAGGGAAAGGTATCTTATTGAAATTCCGAGGGAAAGAATTAGATTGCCAACAAGTCTGAAGATACATTACCCACTCCACCACCAGTATTGAGGTACTAGTTGACTCTGAGGGCCATTTGATATTATTGACAGTTGTTTATGAGGTGCAAGAAGATTTTTCGTTTTCACTGACAGCCTCGACAAAGATGCAGAGTTCAGATGGTTTGGTTAATTACAAAGTACAGAAATAAAGAATTAATCAGGCTAGAATGTTGGTCCCAAAAGTAAATGTTCTCTTTTCTTTTCCGGGGATGGGGGGAGATTAGAGCTCAAAATCTACTTCTCTCAAATTCTCTTAAAATATGTGCTGTAGTATTATTATAAAAATACAGAAAAGTATCCAAAAAAATACAAAAGGATTTTAGCATATAAAATAAATTTCCCAGAGCATTACCATTTTCCTTAGCTCATGGTTTATTTTACAGAATCTGGAATACCACTTAGAAATAGCAGAAGCGATTGACATTTAAACCGAAAATTTTTCTAGAAGACAGAATCTTTCAATAGAAAAACAACGCACGTTTTAATTTTTCTGCGAAAATTGAAGAAGCTCAAGCCCATACAAAGGTGAAAAGGATTATTAGGTGAAGATGAGAAAAAAATTTGTATTATTATAGCACCTGCAACGTGACGGCGAAACTTTAATTTTTGAAAATATGTGGTAGCTAGGGTCGGTCCTTTTGACTTTAACATAAATATTGCTACTAAAATTTGTAAAACCCACATTAATTTTTCTGAAATTTCTTTCTCTTTTCTTGCTTCTCAATTACTCAATGATTCTCGCAATTTAAGTTAGCCTCGATAAGGACTCACATGGTCTCCTACTTAATCATATATTCTACTTCCAATTTGCTGTCTTCCACTACCCACCCAGCTCTGCCCCTTCCTGTAGAGCAATGCCATTGAAAAATGGAAAACGAAATGATAAAATAGGTATATATATATATATATATTATAAAATAGGTTTCCATATTTCCTTATCCTCAACAACCATGCTATGTTTAATATTCTACCCAAGACTTTTACGAGTTGCTCCGTTACACGGCATCGAAGGTCAAAATAAAGTTGAGGGGACAACGACGAGAGTTAGGCGAAAAATCGATTTCAATATTATTCTACATGCAACGCTACGCCTCCATTATTATTATTGTATTATATCTCTCCCCAATTCTCTCTCTCTGACTCTCTCTCTCAAGAGAAAGGAGACAAAAGGTGTTGCATTGAAGAAGGGTATATGACATGCACGTTTATTATCGCAATGTTATGTGAGATAGTCTACCTTCTCATTTTATCGAACTAAAAAATAAAAAATTGAAAAAAAAGGACATGATATTTGAAAGAATTTAACATTCATTCTCACTGTTAATTAAACATTATTTTACAGTTAACTCAATGTTTTAGGTAATTCAATTTCGTACACAGAGGCTGGCTAGGTCAATCCAGCACTAACTTATTGAATCTTTTACCATGGTTGGGATTTGAAGTCAAACAATTGCAGCTACAGGCTTGGACATCGTTTGGAACAGAAAACTAAATTGATTTTTATTCTATAAAATTTGCATATAATTGTAAACAATTAAGATCTACGTGTGGTCCAGCTATGCTTTAGGTCAATTTCAAGAAGTGGGGAAAAGGAAACTTGCATCATTATTTCGTGCACGAAATGAAAACGAGTTCTCTGGAATTGCTACATTCATTCTTTTGCTTTCTCTTCTTTTCTTGGCTCGTTTCTTTTTGCTTGGTTTTTCCCTCTTGTTTTTAGCTTAGAATGGTTGCAAAAGCTGCAATGCCACTCGATGGTGAATCACATGCTGCAACGCCGCTTGACAGTGAAATCACATGCAATCTCGTAATTGAAAATTGAGAAATCAAATGTAATTCAGAATACATACATACATACAAGTCAAAGCGCAACTGGGTTCTCAAGTTCCTAGCCTCACAACTTTATCACTTTCATTGCCCATCAGAGTTGAATGTCCCTAGTTTACAACTTTTCTTTGGTTCACTTTCTTTAATTCATTGGTTTATATTATGGACTTTCATTTGGCATTCTTCCATTTAACAAAGTTATATATTATTTCACAAAATTAGAAAAAAAAAAATAGTTGAAATTAGAAGAAATGTGTCATACTTATAGAGGAATGATATAATAACCATCTCTTGTTTTTATGATTATTTGGGCGGCTGCCACATGGAATAATCTACGGCCATTGGATCCAAAAAGACTCGAAAATCTTGTTACGCTGTTGATCAAGATTTATTATGAAATATATATATATATATATATATATATATATATATATATATATATATATATATATATATATATATATAATTGTCATATTAAGGAAGTTCAAAGTCTCTGCGGTATATAATTAATATTGCGAGGGACAAAAAAATAAATAGCTCTCTTAATTGGGGATGGCAATTTAGTATTTATAAAACTGGAGTTGAATTATGCACGATCATGAGAAGCAAGTGCCGACAATGAAGTTAATTGAACATGGTAGAGAAGCGGAATTATTAGAATATGTCTTGCAATAATTGAATAAATTGAGCAAATGACAACAAAGTAATTAATAATATAAAGTCAAAAGGCACTACAAGCATAATAAATAAATGAGTAGGTGAAGATTAGTTCACAATGGAAATGTGGAATCCAAGACACCAATAATGCTTTGAAGTTAAATCAACGCCAGCTAGCTAGAGAACCTCAATTTTGAACATTAATGTTTTGACAAAAAAAGTAATAATAAACAAAAAGAATAATAAAAAAAAAAAAAGTAATCAAGGCCAGCTTAGATGCCCCCATTTGATTAGATTTACAAATGATCCAATTGAAATAGTCCCTCCATGACACCTCCTTCTCAACGACTATCATCCCTATATATACTCCCAATTTCATGCTGGCTTCACTCATCAACACTCCCCCCTTTCCTCTCTCTCTCTTCTTCATATTGTCTAATAATCCCCTTTAGGGGAGAAGGTGACAAAGTCTAAACTCAAATTGGCCGGAGGACCTGAAAGTTCCGGCCAGTAATGACGTCTTCTGGTGGCGGCCCAGCTAGGGGCCGCCTTTGGCCTCAGCTGGCCATGGCCCTGGCCATGCTTTTTGTTTCTAGCAGCGTAGGTTCAGTTTCTGGAGATGCTTATCCCTACTATTCTCCACCCCCACCGCCTTATGAGTACAAATCTCCTCCCCCACCTCCTTATGTCTACAAATCACCTCCACCTCCTTCTCCATCACCACCTCCTCCATACTACTACAAATCTCCACCTCCTCCTTCACCCTCACCTCCGCCACCATACTATTATAAATCTCCACCACCTCCTTCCCCGTCACCACCGCCACCTTACTACTACAAGTCTCCACCGCCACCCTCTCCATCACCACCTCCCCCATACTACTACAAATCTCCTCCACCTCCAATGCATTCTCCTCCTCCCCCTTACTACTACAAGTCTCCACCTCCTCCAATGCATTCTCCTCCTCCACCTTACTACTACAAGTCACCACCACCACCTTCTCCCTCACCGCCACCACCGTACTATTACAAGTCCCCACCACCTCCATCTCCAAAACCTCATCCACCTTATTACTACAAGTCACCACCTCCACCATCTCCATCTCCTCCACCGCCTTACTATTATAAGTCTCCACCTCCACCAATGCATTCTCCTCCTCCACCTTACTACTACAAGTCACCACCACCACCTTCTCCCTCACCACCACCACCGTACTATTACAAGTCCCCACCGCCTCCATCTCCAAAACCTCATCCACCTTATTACTACAAGTCACCACCTCCACCATCTCCATCTCCTCCACCGCCTTACTATTATAAGTCTCCACCTCCACCAATGCATTCTCCTCCTCCACCTTACTACTACAAGTCACCACCACCACCTTCTCCCTCACCGCCACCACCGTACTATTACAAGTCCCCACCACCTCCATCTCCAAAACCTCATCCACCTTATTACTACAAGTCACCACCTCCACCATCTCCATCTCCTCCACCGCCTTACTATTATAAGTCTCCACCTCCACCAATGCATTCTCCTCCTCCACCTTACTACTACAAGTCACCACCACCACCTTCTCCCTCACCACCACCACCGTACTATTACAAGTCCCCACCGCCTCCATCTCCAAAACCTCAGCCACCTTATTACTACAAGTCACCACCTCCACCATCTCCATCTCCTCCACCGCCTTACTATTATAAGTCTCCACCTCCACCAATGCATTCTCCTCCTCCACCTTACTACTACAAGTCACCACCACCACCTTCTCCCTCCCCACCACCACCGTATTATTACAAGTCCCCACCACCTCCATCTCCAAAACCTCATCCCCCTTATTACTACAAGTCACCACCTCCACCATCTCCATCTCCTCCACCGCCTTACTATTATAAGTCTCCACCTCCTCCAATGCATTCTCCTCCTCCACCATATTATTACAAATCTCCACCACCACCCACTAAATCTCCACCACCATATTACTATAAATCTCCGCCACCACCTATGGCTCATCCTTCTCCTCCATACTACTACACTTCTCCACCACCACCAACTCCACATCCCCATCCTTATCCCCATCCCCATCCTTTGGTGGTCAAGGTGGTCGGAAAAGTGTACTGTTACAGATGCTATGACTGGAAATATCCCGTCAAGTCACATGATAAGAAGCACCTCAAAGGTAAACATTTTATCCAACCCAATTTTCATGAAATGTTTATAAATGGTTTAAAAGTTTCTTGAGTGACCTGTAAGACAAACTTTCTGCAAAATTGTTCCCGTTCGGCTTGATATTGAACATTAAAAACCTTGAACTTTCATATAAAATATTTGCTAGCATTGTATTTTGAATATTTTACACATATTCCGATGTGGCCAATAAATGGCAAATGAATTATATTGACTGGGGGGATAGAGGAAACGAAATTCCCTTCTAATTTTATGAGTTCGTTAGCCCCTACATGTAAAGCTATAGGATGCCCCAGTGTCCCTAAATCCTTGCGCTGTAGCGCACGGATCAGAGGAGCGCGTGAGGGCAAAACGGTAATTTCAGTCCTCATGAAGTAGGAATCGGCCCAACATAACTTTAAAAACTAAAACCTTGAACAGTCCACTTGGCTAATGTCTACATCAATGATTAGATATCATTAAATTCAATAGCAGATGTGTCAAAAAGGAAGAAAACAAACACCCCCATGAAGAAAATTGTGTTGATAATAAGCCAATCATACCTGCAGCAGGATAGAGTTAGTTATTGCATTTGATAAAGACTATGGATACAACTGTCGATTTTCATTGACTTGGCTTCAGAGACTAATTAATAGCTAAATATATGGCTGTGATTTGTGATCCCTTTCATTTTTCCTTCGTGGATCAGGTGCCGAAGTGGAGGTAACATGCAAGGCTGGTGATAAGGTGATCAAGGCCTATGGCACCACCAAGATCAACGCCAAATACAGCATCACCGTTGAGGGCTTTGATTATCGCAAATATGGAGCCGAGGCATGCACGGCCAAGCTCTACAAGGCACCCAAGGATTCCCCATGCAATATCCCAACTAAGTTACACTGGGGTGACAAGGGGGCCAAGCTCAGAGTCAAGTCCAAGACAAAGTACGAAGTTGTGCTTTTAGCAAAGCCTTTCGCCTATGCTCCCAAGACCCCTTACAAGGAGTGTGAGAAGCCGAAGCCGAAGCCGGAGCCCACTCCTGCCCCCTATTACTACAAGTCACCACCACCCCCACCTTATCTCTACAAGTCACCTCCTCCTCCCCCACCAAAATACTATTACAAGTCACCTCCTCCTCCTCCGCCAACCTACGTCTACAAGTCCCCACCTCCGCCACCTTATCTCTACAAGTCACCTCCTCCTCCCCCACCAAAATACTATTACAAGTCACCTCCTCCTCCACCATACTACTATAAATCACCACCTCCGCCATCACCTTCCCCACCCCCACCGTACTACTATAAATCGCCTCCACCACCCGTACATTCCCCTCCTCCACCCTACTATTATAAGTCACCACCTCCACCATCCCCATCTCCTCCACCACCATACTACTATAAGTCCCCTCCGCCACCATCTCCATCACCCCCACCTCCATATTACTACAAATCTCCGCCTCCTCCATCACCATCTCCTCCACCTCCATACTATTACAAATCTCCTCCCCCACCATCGCCATCTCCTCCACCACCCTACTACTACAAATCTCCTCCTCCTCCATCACCATCTCCCCACCCTCCCTACTATTACAAATCTCCTCCCCCACCAACCCCATCTCCTCCAGCTCCATACTACTACAAATCGCCGCCTCCTCCGTCACCATCTCCCCCACCTCCATACTATTACAAATCTCCTCCCCCACCATCCCCATCTCCTCCACCACCATACTACTACAAATCCCCACCTCCTCCGTCACCATCTCCCCACCCTCCCTACTATTACAAATCTCCTCCCCCACCATCGCCATCTCCTCCACCCCCCTACTACTACAAATCTCCACCTCCACCATCCCCATCTCCTCCACCCCCATACTACTACAAGTCCCCACCACCACCTTCACCATCTCCACCACCTCCCTATTACTACAAGTCCCCACCTCCACCATCGCCATCTCCTCCACCACCATACTACTACAAGTCTCCTCCACCTCCATCACCATCTCCCCCACCACATTACTACTACAAGTCCCCACCACCACCATCTCTATCTCCCCCACATCCCTACTACTACAAGTCCCCACCGCCACCTTCACCATCTCCCCCACCGCCCTACTATTACAAATCCCCACCACCACCATCTCCATCTCCTCCACCACCATACTACTACAAGTCCCCACCGCCACCATCGCCATCTCCTCCACCACCATACCACTACAATTCTCCTCCCCCACCCACGAAATCTCCACCACTCCCACCTTACATATATTCCTCTCCACCACCGCCAACTGTATACTAGGCCCCAAAAGCCATCAAATAGGTAAGTTTCTTCTATACTATTGTCCCTTTTGATTGGTTCAATCAATCATTTCAATTCAAAATTCATATTCTCAGTTTTTTTGTCATTGTCGAATTTGCAGATTTTACTTTCAACAGTGTAATAAAAGAAGGTTTCAAGAGGGAAATATGTGTTTATCAAGCTTCCTGTCCAAGTTCACTATATAAGGGTCTGCCGTTTGCAAGTGAGAACTGTACATTATGTAACTCAGACCAGCTTGATTCGACATCTAAGGTGGCCATCCTCCATATAGCGCTATTGTTGTTCACTAATTGGGGTAGGATTCAAGGATTCATTTGGCCAAAGCACAGCAGAAAATTGGGATTGGAAATGGAAGCTTCGGATTTGATAGTGGATGTTGCACTTGGGTTTTGATTTTTTTTTTTCTTTTTAATTCATCATCTAGCCCTGTTTGATCGAGCTACTATTTATTGTGGGTAATTGTTTCTTGGACCTTCTTATGTTTTTGTGCACATGGAGATTATTATCAATAAAGGCAATATTTCTGCTACACTTTTGCTTCTCTCTCTTTCCTATACGCATTTCTGCAGTTCCCAATAATGTCTTCATAGTTGCATTAAAACTGCAACAGAAGTAATCTTCATTTTGCACAACAAATTCCCCATATAGTACAGTCCAGCCTAGTTTATTGATATTGGCAAAATTGCCGTTGCTTAATTGGGCACACTATCAACTGTTTCTAAAACTCGACCTTGCCAACACTTATTGTAATGCACAGATAAAAAGACAATGCTATAGCCATCATACAAAAATGTTTAGGTATGACAAGGCTACATGTTATAAGGATTAGTCAAGATTTGAAAAAGTCCAAAAGAAAAGAGACTAGGAGATGTTTCTGTGCAATCTGCTTCTTTTCTTTGTCAAAATCTTGCTTGCAAGAAGTGCAGAGTACAGCAAGGGCTAATTCAACGTCGCTAGCTTGGCAAATGCCATCAATGTGCATGGGGATTAGGAAATTCTTGGCAACAAACCGTGTATGACCAAGGAAACCAAATTTTTTGGCATGGGGAGAAAAGTCTAGCGATGGATGGAATGGAAGATTCTTCCGTGCTTGAAATCACAGCTGTAAAAGTCTACATCATCGTCACCATCAATTATCAACTGCTACTCAATACAAGCCGCCAGGTCAAAAAGTAGGTTTGGGTTAAGCCAATGAATCAAAACAATTTTAGTGGTACATGGGCTCCATATCTTGTTTTATTTTCACCTTTATTTTGTGATTATGACATTATTTGTTATTTTCCAATTTCCCCTTTTCTTGTTCTTCTTCTTTTTCTCTGCGTTTGTCAAATGGTGCAGGCCGGATGCTAAAAGAATACCCTTGGCTCTAACGGACCATTCTGTAACTCCCATAGAGGAGTCCGAGGGCGCCGCTTAAGAAATACAGGAATCACCGCCACAAGGCTAAACTTTCCCAGAAACAAATTGAAGAGAAATAAAAATAGAAGACAAGCTTATGTTTCACGACCATGGAGCTAGGCCGGATGGGCCTAAGTTTTTAGGCCTATAACAACTACACTAAACACAAACCTGACTACAGTAACAATGGTGGTCGAGAAACGAAGAAGCCGAAAAAGAAAAAAGGGTCTGCAAAGTCAAGTTGAATAACCAGCAGAGTTTTCCCTAATAAAGCCCAGAAACAAATCACGCAACAATTATTTTCATGAATACATTCAATAAAAGAAACTTAAAAGCTTGGAAACCTAATTGGTGGAAAATGACAATGACAATGACAAGTTATTTTTAAATCTGAAAAATACAGCAGTCTTCCTCTTCATCCACAACATTATCTCTTGTACTAGAAGACCAATTTTCAAAGGAGAATTCACACCAATCAGCTCTAGAGACATAACTAACTCTAATTATGAAATTCCATTAGTCACCTCAAATTAACAGCTAACCAAACTCCCTAGCCAAGGAAGAACCAAAAACAAGCTGGCTACAATCACATACCATTCAAGTTTTACTACAAAGAACACGTATGCCATGTAGTTTTACCCATACCCCATAAAGGCCACACAAGCATAACTCCATTGCCAATAACAGTTAGGTTTGAGAAAATTTTCAATTCCTTCTAAGCAAACATGTCCACAACACAAACAGGGGCAATTATGAGGTAAGTGCACAGAGAAACAAAGAGTGTGTATAATGCCACAGATTTACTAAATGAAGCAAAAGGATGGGAAATTGTACCAATAATGCTTCCATACGATCAAGGTCCAATCAACCAACCATAAGCGAGCCAAACATACCGAACAAACCTCAAGCCCATTACCTAACACAAACACAATTTGTCAAAATTTAAATCAATGTTAATTACCAGATTTTACAAGTACAAAATAACATAGACAAAAATATAGTTCAAAGAATACTAGAGAAAAGCATTGCAAGAAGCTATACATAACCCACGGCCATGAGACACTTGAGGAATAGCTACAAACCAATAGGCAACATTCGATCCAGAAAATGAGCGTGGCACTTTAGAATGTAGCTTTACTGAAAACTACCTCTTTGAGTCCACTTATGGGGGGCTTCTGGGATTCACTGAGACCCAGTACGTGACATGTGGAAAGCGGTGCACACAGCGTTAATTGGCCAGTCAAATAAACATAGTGACTGTGCATATGGTCGCGATTGGCTGTGGATGCGGAAGCGCGCGGCGATCATTTGGATTGACGTTTCTCCTAGGGGTGGATTTCTGGTTGGGAACTTTTGTCGAGCAGCTGGTGTGTAATTTGATATCAAGGCGACAGACATTACATTAGCAAACGCGCGGTAGGTTTGCGGCGGTGGCTGTAAAACAAGTCACCAGAGCATCGGCTTGAGAGGCAAATGCTGAAGTAGCAGATTGAAAACGTTGGCAACAGAGCGTTTGTTTGCGGTTTAGGCTGTGGCCCTGGCCAGTCTCGGGAACATGAAAACACATGCGCGCAAAGGAGATTAACTGAAATTGGATTCCTAAACATACGAACAAACTACCAAACATGCAAAGTTTAATGCTTATAGAACATGTGGGCATTAACTAACAATATAAAAGAGACAGGAATTGCGCAAAGCAAATGTATAATTAATTTAGGAACAACGGTTAAGCTTCGTTTTAGAAAGTATATCATTAAATTCTCAATACCTTTGTAAATTAACGAGAAAAGTGAAAAAAAAAAAAAAAAAAAAAACAAATACAAGATTTTAATTACAATACATTACAGTTCATTATAATAAGATTCATATACGGAACTGTAAAAAAAAAAAAAAAAACTACATACACACACATATAAACTACTGTTTAGGGTCTACACAAATAAACTGGGTCAGAGCTAAATGGTCTTGCCCGCAAAATGTGTGGGCTCGGACAAAATTTTTCATTTCTCAACCCACTTGGGCCTTAGCCCAATGACATGAATTGTGTCTCGAATTTACTTTTACTTTTGAGCCCCTCCACCTACTTAATAAATACTAGACTCGGCCCACAACACAAAATGTATTTATTATATATGACATGAGTCTGCTATTAGCGTGGCCTTTTTAGCAACATTAAATAATTTTTTTTTATAAAATATAATTAATTTTAATATATTATTATAATAATATTTAATATAATAATTTAATAATAATCTAATATCTCTTTCAATTTTGATAAATAAAAAAAAGGGAAAAGACTGAAGAAAAATCCAAAGGCACGAGCGACCAATAATAATAAAAAGAAAAAAGAAAAAATCTTCTTAAAGAATAAGTTGGGCTGTCTTTTCTGTTTTGTTTTGCTTTTTGTTTTTATTTTATTTTTATCTATGGCTTTTTCTATGTTCTTTCCCCTAATATAAACCCCCCAACAACTCCATCGCTTCTTAATTTTTTTCTTGCCTCAATTCCCTCTTCTTGCTAGCTGTATTCTTTATTTTTATATTTATTTTCCCTTTCTGTAACAAACAATAGGGAGGAAGAAGAAAGAATAGTATTTCTTGCTGATAAGCCCTCTCTCCCTCTTTCTCTCTTTATCGGAGAGAGCAGTGCGACCGATTCGCTTTTGGTCGATCAGATCTGACCTTTTCGGGATTTAATTTTGCGATCGGAGGTTCGTTTTTGTTTTTCCAACTATTTGGACATTCCTTGTTTTCAGTAATTCGTTTTTTGGGTCCTGTTTTCTCTATATTTTGGATCTGATTTAATGTCTGTTTGTATTATATTGTTATGATTTCTTACGTGTTCAGCTGTGTTTTATTTGAATTGTTGTATCGCTTAAGGTTTGTTGGATTCTTGTTTTTCATTTCGCTTTCCTATTCTGATTCCTTGTCAAATTTTCTTGTTATTTCTTTCTTCTGATCGGTCTGATATTGATCTTTTCTTCTTTTTGTAATTTTGGATTTGTTTTATTATTTTTCTTTTTTGGTTTTGGCAATTAGGGTTAAATTAATTCTAGATTTTTTTTCTTTCAGGGAATTGGTCTTTTATTTATGTACAATGTATTTTCGTTTGGAATTTGGATTGATCTGCTGGGGATCGATTGCTTCTGTTTCTGAGATTGTTTTCTTTTATATTTTTTTAGATTCAATACGACTGTTTCTATGTGTCCATATAGTACAAATAACTGGAATGACAAAATGAAATAATTGTTATAGCAAATCGTTTTGTGATTCTTTATTGTGCCTTAATATTTTGTCTATGATATTGACCAGCTTTCTTTTCTTCGAAAGCAGTGTTTTCGCATTGATCTGTGCAGTTGGCACTGCTAAGAAATATCATTGCTGGCACTGAATTATTGTGACGATGAAGAAAGCCTTTGATCAAACAGTTAGAGACATGTGAGGCTGCTTCTGATCTTTTTTTTTTTTTTTTTTTTTAATTATTTTTAATTTCTTATGATTGAAAAATGGGGATAAATATCACTGTGTATCATTGGTAAAACTAGCCTAGAAAGCAAATCAAAGGGTATTTTCTATTAGTGCTCACAATAAATTTGTGGGTGGCATAAAAGTTTTGGGCAATTTAGCCTTTTGGGAATTTGGTCATTGTATATTATGCAGTTGCTGTATTCTATGTTCTTCTAAGCACATTTAGCTAAGTGGTCTATTTTTTCTGTATTTTCTTACAGTAAGAGAGAAGTCAACAAGAAAGTTCTTAAAGTTCCTGGGATAGAACAGAAGGTAAAGTTCCTCTTTTTTATTCCTTCTTGGGTCAGCTACCTCTGTTTTTGGCTATTCAAAAGCTATCCCAGCCAATTCACTTGCACAATATGATTTGACTTTGTGGTTTTGCAAGTAAATGTAGTCCAGGCTTGTGATGATTCTTAATCTTTGAATTGGGCCAACTTTTTTAGGTTATTGACTTTGTGGTTTTGCAAGTTAATGTTGTCCAGGCTAGTGATGATTCTCAATCTTTGATTTGGACAAACTTTTTAGGCTATCCTCAGATATAATACCACCTGACTTTTGTTCTAAGGGCTTTTAGGACAAAATGCTTACTTGATTTCTTTTCAGGTTCTTGATGCGACCAGCAATGAGCCCTGGGGACCTCATGGGGCTCTTCTGGCAGACATTGCACAGGCTACCAGAAATTAGTAAGCTTGATTAATTCTTCTATAGATGCTTTGCATTAGGTGTTATTTTACCAAATGATTCATCTTGAAACATCCTATTGCAGCCATGAATATCAAATGATCATGTCGGTACTTTGGAAACGGATTAATGATACTGGCAAGAACTGGCGCCATGTCTACAAGGTTGTGTTAGTTTTTTTTTTTTTCTCTTCACTTATTACCATATATTGATTATTTATCTCATTAAAAGTATCTATGGTGCAACTTTATGTATTCCCTTTCACATACCCTCTTTACATCAGGTTTTGTGTACACTCCTAATGTCGTGATGTACGATCACATCACTGACTTTTGTGTACTGCATTTAGCTGGGAACACACCACTTTACATAATAAAATTGCCTTATAAATTTTGTGGCATACAACTGACTTGCTGCTGTGTTCAGGCTTTGACTGTTCTGGAATACCTGGTTGCTCATGGATCAGAGCGCGTGATAGATGAGATAAGGGAACATGCATATCAAATATCAGTAATTCCCTGTCCCAAATTCCATTGGATTATACACTCCTGGCATGAATGTTTTGCAACTGTTATGATCCGCCCTGACACTATTTTTCTCCTATGTTGTAGACATTGTCCGATTTCCGGTATATTGATTCCAGTGGGAGGGATCAGGGTAATAACGTCAGGAGGAAATCTCAGAGTCTGGTGGTCCTGGTGAATGATAAAGACAGGATAATTGAAGTTAGACAGAAAGCTGCTGCTAACAGGGACAAGTGAGTGTACTCTTCTGTTGAGTTGGCCAAATACTTCCACAACAGTGTGTATCTATTGTATTTTATATTGCAGGCAATAATACTTCCTTTGTATATGTGTTTGCGATGGGATCACCACAACAGAACACAATTACATGTAATTGAATGAAAAATTGACACCTGTTGATGGATAATAAATTTTAAAATTATTTTTCTTGATAGGTTTCGCAATTTCTCAGCGGGGGGAATGTACAAGCCTGGATATGGCGACAGGTATGAGGATGAACGTTATGAAGGCCGCTATGGAAACAGAGATGAAGATCGAAATGGATATGGAAGAGAGAGAGAATATGGCTATAGGGATGATGATCGATATGGAAGATATGGGGATCCATATAATCGTGATGGGGATCGCTATGGTAGAGATTATGAAGAACGATATAGCCGAGATGGGTACAGGGACGATGACTATCGGGGAAGAAGTCACAGCCTTGATGGTCATGGCCCAAGAAGCAGGAGTGCAGATATTGACAGAGACCGTGGTTTTGATGACGATGGACAATCATCATCTCGGTATTATAGCCATTGCCCATTGAGAATCTCTTTCTTCACCGTAATATTAATAGGTCTTAGACTCTAATGATATATATGTGTGGTGGAATTATAAATATGATACTCTTGCTCATTTGTAGATGATAACACTTTAATGGAGTTTTACAAAGCTCCTCATCCGTGTTTTATCTGCAGGTTCTTTAGAAAAAGAAATTCCAAGTTAACACATAAAAACTTGGTTTTTTAAAGACATATCAAGCTTACTGGGAAGGGCAGGTAGCATGTGTATCTAGATTAGAAAGACTCAGTCAAGCAAGGAAGAAATTAAAGAGGAGAAAAACGAAACAAGGACACTACATAAAGTGCTCAAATGATGCTAATCAAGAAAGTGCATTCTGATGCTTTCATGTTCACTTCAAATATACTGTGACTCATACAGATGGCAATTTATGTATACGTTATGAAGCTTTCACTTTGGTTCTCTTAATTGCATTTAGCAGTTGCTTCGGTTGATACAACATCACTCAAATATGGTGAATTGTAGGGTGATGGTATATAGAGACTCTATTTTATGTTATCTAATGATGTAAATGTGGATATTAATATATAGTGAATCTAAATGGACCATCTCGAACTCAGCATGAGAAAGCAACTTTCAACCAAGTAATCAATGTGGTCATTGGGATGTCTATTTGGCTAGTTTCTTCATCTTTCACTGGCTGTACATCCTTCCTAGATTTGAAGCTTATCAAGCATGGCTTTATATTTTTTGATGTCAGAGCCATGGCTAACTTTTACTTAATCATTCTGCAGTGGTAGTGGTGCCAGAGCTGATGATCAGTCTCTGGATGGAAGGTAAAATCTCATTGGATGTGTTCTTCACTTGCACCTATTATTTTATCAAAGTCACTGAACACTGTATGTCTCAATTGATAATGTTTCAACGTCACTAGGAGGCTTGAACCAAAATTTTCTGAGCAAAATATTGGGGCTCCTCCTTGCTATGAAGAAGCTGTGGGTGATTCCCAAAGCCCTGCTTATGGTGAAAGGTAATGATTTGCACCATGTCAATGTAGCAAGGTTGTGCTTTTCACCCAATTTACTGGTTTGCTAAATTCTCATTGCCTTATTGATAAAAGGAACAGAGATACTTCTGCACCATTTGCTCCTGGAGCTTCTTCTTCTCTGCCTCCTAGAGCATCTTCTCCACCTGCTCCTAAAGCTGCGTCACCACACATAAATGTCAATCCAAGCCAAGCAACTCCTGGTTCTGGGATTTCTTCTTCTCCTGTAGGTCAGGAATCTGAAGTGGCTGATGAATTTGATCCTCGTGGTCCTGTTTCAGGTACAGGAATTTTTCTGCATATGTTTTCCTGTACTAGTGCCTAATTTTCAGCATGTTCAATGTTATTGATTGGTAGTCACTACTTTGTGAAAATCCTAGTTCATCCAGGTTGCATTAACAGAGTACTGTAGTGATTTAGGGAGGGGTTTACAATGATTTGGAATAGTGCTTGTTTATGTTCTGTTAAATGGGTCTTGTTTGCTATTCTAATTGACTACATTATGAGTTCAAGAGTTTCTATTGCTTTTCCTAGTTATCTAGTTTTATATTGAGAGTGCTGTCTCTAAAGGCATCTTTTTGAGGCTGCCTGTGTTGTCACTCTCAATCATTTAGTCAATATTTGTTTTAGCTTTTACATTTTTTCTTAAAAAGTTTGCAATAGTATCTACATTTTTGGTATATTGGCATGTTGGAGGGGGTTTTTGTTGAGTATTTTACTTTCAATTGGAGAAGAAAGACTGGGGATGATTGACAACAATCTATTTTGGTTAGAGAGATTAGATGCCTTGAAGGACAAGACTTAGTGTAACGGTAAGGTTACTTTATTGTAACTTGAGGGTCACAGGTTCGAGTCTTGGAAACAGTCTTTTTGTGAAAATAATGTTAGGCTCCATGCATCTAACCATTCCCCAAACGCCATAGTATGGGAGTAGGTGCCATAATTTGTAAAAAATGTGGAATCTGGTTAAATATGGGTAAAGAAAAAGCAATTTCAAACATAGTTTGGCCATTTTTAAGCATACCAGGTTGGTAATCCATTTTTCACCCATTATTGGTATTCTATTATTGTAAACCTATACTTTTCATGTTTTGTCATGCAAGCTACATACATTGCTACAGCTGCTCCAACTGTCTCATCTGTCCCCACTGCATCCAACAATGTGGAAGTGGACTTACTTGGGTCTATGTCAGACTCGTTTGCTCCAAATCCATTGGCTATCATTCCAGTTGGATCTGCAACTACCTCAGAGGCCGATGTCCAGAAAAATTTTTCAGGATCAACATTTGACACAACACAATCTAATGTTATGAGTCGGGTGAGTATCCTTTTCCAGTGGCAACCCATTTGTGTTGAGTCAATTTAACCATGAATATTTCATGATTTTGGAGCACACTCCCAAATTGCTTAGAGGAAATAATTTTATAAATGAACGAGATAATCTTTCTTTTTATTGTGAATTTTTTTTAATACCCAGTTGGCTGTGTGATATCAATCCTAGAGAACCAGCTATTTTTGTCTCCCTTTGGAATGAGACTTGTTTTTAATGATGCTATTATTTATCAAGAAACATTTTGAACAATTAGTATAGCTGCTATTTTTTGAGAAGTTCACATATATACTTGCCAATAGTGCAACATGAATCTGCATGAGTTTTCAATTTGGTTTTCTGTCCAATTCTCGTTGACTTCTGAACCATCTTTTCTTGATGTGAATGAGGACTGACCAGATGCTGTGACTATTGTCTGCCTCTTTTTGTGTAATTTGCATCCTATATGAACAGGATATAAACTCATTTAAAATTTGGATTGTTTAAAAATTGGTGTTGTTTGTATTATTAAAGATGATGTCTGCTGTATTCATAGATTACACTGTTGGCACTTTATATCTGCTGGTCGAAGAGGCATAATAATTCTCACTCCAACATTCAATTTTCTACTTTAATGTTTATTCCTGTTTCTGATGGTTATAGTCTTAACCACTTATTCTTGATGCAGCCTTTTGAAGACCCATTTGGTGACTCTCCTTTCAAGGCAATCCCATCAATGGACAATGTTCCAGCACAGCAGCAGATTTCTGCTTCTCTACCCTCTCTTCCTCCTACCATGAATCAAAATGTTGAAGTACCACATGCAGCTGCATCTAACCCAGATACAGCAAATGACTTTAGTGGTGCATTCTCTGCCATGGCTTATTCAGCATCTAATGCCCAACCTCCATCTACAAACTCACAGTTCTTCCCTCAAGAACAGTCGACATCACAACAGGAAATAGACATTTTGGCTGACATACTTCCACCATCTGTTCCTCCATCTTTCACAGCTTCACATGCAGGTTATTCTGCTCCCACTGGTCAACCTGCACAGCCAACTGCAGGCATTTACGGAAACTTCAATGCACAAGGAGGATCTTTGGCGCCTGTGGACTCAAACCTTGTTCCTCAGTCTGCACTGTTCAGCAGTGGAAATTTCCTGCCACAGGGAGTATCTACAGCTCCCATCTCCTCCATCATGACTGCACAAACTCAATCTGGTACATCTGCACAGTTTAACAATGGAAACCTGCTTCCACAACAAGGTTCTACAACTCCAGTTATGTCACCCATTGCTCAACATACTGCAACTGGAACAGCTCCACATCTCAACAATGGAAGTGCTTTCCTGCCACAGGGCTCTGCAGTACCAGTGGCACATCAAACTCCATCAGTTCCAACTGCTCATGATAACAATGACATCTTTGGTAACGTATTCTCTCAAGGGACAAATAAGACAGGAGCACTGACAACAGTTCCTCAACCAGCCAAGGACAAATTTGAGACAAAGTCAACAATTTGGACTGACACACTGAGCAGAGGACTGGTCAATTTAAACATTTCTGGACGTGAGTATTTTTAGGAGTCTAATTTAACAAATTTACAGGAGGTGTTTCGGGTTATTAGATTATTATTATCTGGTTGGAAAAGTTCTAACCTTTTTTGTTGGTTTTATCGCAGCTAAAATCAATCCATTGGCAGATATTGGAATTGACTTTGATGCCATAAATAGAAAGGAGAAACGAATGGAAAAACCAACCACCTCTGCTGTTACATCTACTATCACTATGGGTAAGGCCATGGGATCAGGATCTGGGATTGGCCGAGCTGGTGCAGGAGGTCTCAGGCCACAGCCAAACCCTATGATGGGTTCTGGCATGGGAATGGGCATGGGTGGTGGGCCTGGTACAGGCATGGGTATGGGAGGATATGGAGGCATCGGTCAACCCATGGGAATGGGGATGGGGATGGGGATGGGAACAAACATGGGTATGAATGTGGCGATGGGCCCAAACATGGGAATGGGGCAAGGAGGCCAGATGCAGCTTCCTGGTTCAACAATGCCTGGTGGCTATAATCCAATGATGGGCACAGGTGGCTACCTACCTCAACAACCATATGGTGGTGGCTATCGATGAGTTTAAACCACCTAGTTACAAGGAACTATACTGGATACATGGGTTTTTCTCCTTGGGTAAAAGGTTAAAAAAGGTCAGAGCAACTTGTTACCATTGGACGGACCTGTTTATAATGTCATTTGTAGTCCCGTATGTGGTCTAAAGATGTATTTTTGATGGATGGCTGTAATTTTCTGGAATATGGCTTGATACGATTTAGTTGTATTCATTCTCCTATCTCGCTATTCCACACGCTAGTATATTTGTTTTGGGTTAGATGAGGTCAGAAGAGTTGATTAGGTGCATTTTGCTGATTTCAGCTGCTGTGAATTTGTAACGTGGGAGAGGCTCCGGAGGTTGATTCATTTCTCTGTGTCTCTTTTACAATACGGCTTATGTAAAATCCAGGGATTGATACTATGGTTTACTTAATGAGAAATAATCTGGTCATTCATTTGTGCCTTTCATACCTAATCTTTTTGGAGTCAGCAGAGGATCTGAAGTTTCGGTAGGTCCTGGCAGTGTAAGTCTTAATCTTTTGATTGAGTTGTGCATGTTTGGAGGTGTTGGCTATTGATCAAATATGTAGTCCAAGAAAATACGTCAGCGGGGCTGATCTATCAGGTAGGTAAAGGGTATATTGTTCTTCTGATGATCAATAGAATTCTTACCCATTGGTTACTTTCTGACTGGTAATGGTTGCTTTGTACTTTGATGGTTATCAAGTCCACTGCGTCTCAATCTAGCAAGTATTTTTAAGCAGCCTTAAGTACGCTCTGGAAATTAAGTGCGAACTGCCAAACAGGTCATTAAGCAAGCATATTGAGCAGATATTAGGGGGTCATTGTGCAATCACTTTTCTGGAAAAAGAGTACTAATCCTTATAATATGCTGACTGGAAAATTTTTCCAAACTAGTAGCAGCTAAACAGTCACATTGAAGAGATTTGCAAGGGACCAATGTGAAAACAAGAAGATAAATGATCACTGGATGGAGTCCGAGGATTTGCATTACCTATAAAATAGCAATTTGGACCAAATCTCTTGAACTATTGTTGAACAAAATATAAAAACCAAGAACTAAAGGACTACAAAAGCAGCTTCTGGCCACCTGATGTCAATCAGATTGCTTTCAGACAATAGTACCTTAGACAGTACAGTGCTTTACAATCGCAAGTAACATTTATTACTTTGACCAGAAACCTATGTAGGCGCTTTTGTATACAACACATTTCCCTGTTGATTTCAATAGTTGATCTGTTTGTTGGGTGCTAACTTACAGAATCAGTCAGCTACGAAATGTCGAAGTTCTTTAGAAGGAAGCAAGAGGGGCACAAGATCGGTAGCAGCTTTAGTAGTAGCGTTGGCAGGGTGAGACTGAGAATGGTTAGGCCAGGCCATGAGGTGGACTTGGATTGAATCCATCTGGGTTCAATAGCCGAAGCCACGACGATGTCTCTAATTTCAGTGTGATCGCAACAGTAAATGGGCCCCGCAGAGCAGACACATAAAAGGCATTAGGCTTTTGCCTTCTAATCAGGTGATCACAGGTGCTTCTTGGTGACGGCCCCCCAGCCCTGCACAATCGGCTGCTGAATCTGTGGCCACTGAACTGACACGGAAAAAGCCCTTTTCATGTCAATGGATTATGAATATGAGTCTCTTTCAGATTACTAAAGCTAAGTATAAAGAAATAGAAGGTGATCCTGGAATAAGAGGTGTAGAAATTATATTACCTCATCAGTTTGTCTGATGTCCATACCAGAAAGGGTTTCGCCAGGTTTTGGTGTCATTTCTAATGGAACTTCTGCAACTCCAGGTAGAAACTACTGTCTTATGGCTCACTATTTGAGCTGTTTTGTTGTTGTTTTCTTTCCCAGCTCGTCTCAGCTCTTTCCTTTTGTACCGACTTTTCTCCTTCAGAGTGCAAATTTAAAAGAGAGAAGTGAGAAAGCAATATAACAACTGGATGAATGCTAAGAATCCATCTTGTTCCAAAAACTAAAGCTAAACAAAGCATCACTAGACTCAAATATTGACATAAAGTTTTTGCTTATTATTTTTCTAAGCACTTGAAATGTTGAAAAAGACTCATATGGTTCACATCATATCAGTGTCTTCGTGAATCTGTCTAAGATGTTTTGTCCTCAATATAAGCTTATATTGTTATGTTATATGCATTTAGTAAGGATGCCAAATGCTTCAAATCCTGAATGTGGTTGACAACTCACGACTAATTGGGAAACTGAGGCAGAAAACTGCTAGCTAGAGACTTGAGATGTTAGGCTGAAGAAAATATTTTTGTGTCTAATATCAGTGATGCTGGCTACAAAGATATATAGAAAAAATAGAAAGCAAATTTCATCTGTTCATGACATAGAGAGAGAGATACTGGTGTCATGGACTGTTCTGTTTGGATATTGACACAAAAACAAGAGGAACCCCATAAAAAACCGCTGCAGAAGGCCAGGCCATGCACCTGAATGTATTAGATTGGAGGCAATATTCGCCTTGTAGAAGCATGAACTAGATGGAACCAACAACACTTGATCTTGCATCTGAAAGATAGGTATGTGCTTTCATTTTCCAGGCATACTTCACTCCAGTCCTGTTGAATGTCTGGCAGTCCACGTTCATAACTCTCTTACTCATTTCTGTACAGCCAATGATAATGGGCATCTCTACTTGTTATCTTGATGACACTCTGCATTTTAGTTAGCTTTTATTTTAGATGACAGAAACAGTAGAAAATATTGGGAGAAATATCTTCTAGATTAATCCCTGAAGGCTATTATATCTGTCGTCAACATCTTCTAACCATTGCTCAGACCCCACAGTGGGAGCAGTGGGAGAGTTTCACACGTATTGCTCTTAATTTTGAGTCACATACATTGGTTATCAGCCAACAACAACTTTTAGAAGCTAAATCATAACAGACGTATCCTGAGAAGACTCAAGCAACATAGAGTAGACCTTACCATCTCTAATTCGAGACAAAAAAAAAAAAAAGGCCAAGATAAGCTAATTAAGGCAAGACCCCCTGCAGCTAGGTGCATTCATCAAGGGTTAAGTCCCGCAAAACCGCAACATGCCTGTCATCAGTGACTGCCTTAATGGTGAATGTTTTTTGTAGTAATGAACTCTTTGCCGGCACAATAATGGCATGAGCTTAAGTGTGTTATTGCCCCTCCTAACTTTCAACCATATAGCATCAGCCTTTAGTCCAGTCTTTCCAAGCTGAGAAATAAATTCTGAACTAGCTCTAGCTGGGATAAATGATTCTTCATCATCATCATCATCATCCTGAGAAAACCCCTCCACAATGTCCCCAGGCAATGGCATGCTCTCATCCCATTCCTCCGCTGCCTCTTGCTCCACCTTTTCAACACAAACCAGAGTTCTCCCCATCTCTTATCCTACTGAATGTTAAGTGTCCAGGATTTTTTTTTTTTTTTTCCCACCCCTGCTAGATTTATATATCCCAAAGGTCGGACTCAGTGGCACCTTAGGATTTAACGATTACTCGAAGTTTTCTAAACAAAGATATAGGATTTTCCAATGCCACTACGGCCTAGCTCTTCTCTTACCTTCCTTAAACCTTTTTTTTTCTTTTTTAGGCTTTTGGTGTGCTCGGGTTCTCACCAGCCAAGACTATGTTTTTTCATGGGGTCATTTTAAGGGGCGCACGACTTGGTGCATTCAAGAATTACTTCCACTCTCACATAATTAATACCAAGTCTTGAAACGTTATTTAAGGTTTCAGAGACTCCAACTCTGCCAACCCCGCACCAAGGACATCATGTCCTTAACTTAATGAGAAATTAAACGTTATTTAAGAACGTGACAAATCACAAATCAATAACAACAATTAGAAAAAAAAAAAAATTCCCAACTATTAATCTTGTTGATAAAGAAAGAAAACCCATCTTCGTGATATCAATGTCCAAACTTTCTAGTCCAAGTGTTAAAATTAATTTTTGTTTTTTGTTTTGTGTATTTTACTAGATCATAGAGGTGAACATAGTGTGTCGTACCAAAATTCCCTCTGGTGGCTAGATGTAGCCACAAACGGCCCCTAAAAAGCATGTAAGTGGGACGTGCGACAACGTTGGAATACGAGAAATTGCCAGCATCTCGTTTATTATTTTATAGATTTGAGCCAACATAGTTACTAATATTTGGGTATAGTTTAATATAAAATAAATGAGACAAGACGAATCAGGTCACTTTGAACGTAGGGGAAATCGCGTCCAGTTCTCACTTTCTTACGGCAAGCCAATTACGACATCTTCTAGGCCATCAAAAGAATCCTCGTTAAACAACTTGCCGAAACTCGGCATTAAAAAAAAAAAACATTTTTTGATCCAAAAATTAAATGAAAATTCAATTAGCTGGCCATCTTCCATATGGTACAATAATTTCAATTATGATAATTTGTCCAGTAGGTGCAGCAACCAAGTACGTTGGCCATTCCTTGTTCAAGCCTCTAGAATTCTGCCCGAGAGTACACACCCCTTTCATGTGTATCATGTTCATCAGTTATCGAATTTCAATTTCATCTTAAAAATTTTAGCCAATTTGTTACCTAAGGTAGCATAGAAAACGAAGATATTCAGTAAATGATACTTGTTTCAATTTGATCAGACTGGAGTTGACTTTTAACAGAAGGGCTGATGCCACGTCAACAAATTAATTATAGTTTCGATAAAGCTTAATGGCAGACTAAATTATACTCTTCCAATACTGTTTCTATTGTGGGGTTCATCAGACCAGGCTTGGCAGATGAAGAATCATACGTTTTGACAATGTTACTTCATGGCGAAGGTAACTACCTGGATCCTCTGTATCATTCCCTGTACTTCTTTCATCAGAACATGTTATCCCTATGTTATTATTTAAAGATTTATTCTTTACCGTTTTTAGATGGAGAAATTTTGAGCTTTAGCCCAGCAAGTTACAATCAGTTTACAAGATTTCCAAGGTCCCGAGCCTGATGTCATTGTACACTCTACTTAAGTTATATTGGAGTTTTTCAATGTTCCTGAACTCCCAGCAACAGTTCCTCTGCTCCAGTTTTGAGATCCACTCTTCTCACCAAAATGCTTGCTTCTCTCAGTGTCGTCGTTCGCAATGTCAGCATGGCGTTGATGATCCTCTTCCTTGTCATCCCTGCAGAAATGCAGATTTTCGCATGGTCATTTTTATTTTTAAGGACAACTATCATGCGCGCAAGTGAAATTTCATCAGCATCATAATCTTTATCAATTCCTTGCCACATCAATTTGCATAGAATATGGGAAGTTGTTGGGCTGAGTACCTGTATAATTTTATTCTATCGTAAAACATCAGCATCTATCTAGGCACCTGGGATAACAACGAATTTTTAATGGTTGAGGGGATGTAGGTTATCAACAGCCATTCATGCGATTAAGGAAAACCAATGTGAGATTCATATCCAACATCAATGCTAACTTGAAGCGAAAATGTTACGAGTGAATTGGCATACTAATCGATCGGTTGATCCATGGATGCAAAGCCAAAATGCAAGACATGGCATATTGTTACAAATATTTATCAAGACATTATGCGCAAATGCCAAGAGAAGCAGAGAGAGGTGAATGGGTCGGGAGAATCAATCATATGATTAAACAGTTGGTTTTCAAACACCCTTAATCTGACACAACCAGGAGAAAACATCGAAACTTCACACATCATCATGCATACTTCGCGACACCGTTTTGGCAAATTCCATGGCAGCCATTGCCTTGCGTGTACTTTTGACTCAGTTTTGGAAATTGGTAGGACCCATATTCGCTTTTCTTTCTCCCTTTCGGTCAAGAGTGCCAATAAGTTTTTTTTTTTTTTTTTCATTTTTCCGATAAAAACAAAAAATGAAAGATTGTTTCTTTTTCACTTTTCTAGGCTCTCATTCCGATTAAAAATTGAATCCTTACAAGGAGGTATCTCCTTTTTAATCTGGTTCAGTTAACAAATTGTTAAATATTTCAATTTTTGATGTTGAAATTACAATACATCGTGTCCTTTCAATTTCAAAAAAAAAAAAAAAAGAAAAAAACAACCCAGATAATATATATATAGTTTGACTTGTCATTGCATGACATCATAAATTTGTGGAAGCAGGTGAACCCACAAAATTAAAGCTGTGTTCATAACAGAGAAAAAGAAAGCCAAAAGAAACGAATGTTTCAAACAAAACGAAGACGCAAAATTAGCAGAGGCCCACAAAACATAAAACTTTCTACAAAAGAAAGACTTAAAACAACTTTGAGAAACAAAAGAGCCGCTTGGCTGTTTCTGTTCTTCCCACCAGAATGTTCCAACTTGGATCTTGAATCCAACCTTGCCCCATTCACAGGAAAACAAAATCCGCAAAAGAACACAAAATTCTGTCTCTCTCTTCCCCGGATGGGAAAGGAGAGAGAGAATCAAGACCCGCCCTTGTACGAGGAGAGGTGAGAGAAGAAAGTCATGTTTCTTTCACTTGACCTGTCAAAAGTAAGCTCTAGGGGTTAGAAAGGAACTTCCTGACTCCCCAACCCAGCTGACATTAACCCTTCCTACGTGTCAAACATTTGTGATTTTTTTTTTTTTTATATCTTGTCAGGATCTAAACTATAATTTAATTTAATAATTAATTTATTTTTTATTATTAAATAACAACAATACGAAAACAAAATTAATAATCACTATAAAACAAAATATTACACGTTATTAATCTAAATATAAGTTTATTTTAATTTTTTAATTTGATTCATTGTTTAAAAATTAAGATAAAAAATTAATAAAAATTAAAAATAAATAATTATTACTATAATAACTTGTAAATAATATTATGAAATAATATTTATTAAATAATATAATAAATAAATATTAAAATAATTTTTTATATTTTAATTTTATTAATTCATAAAATTAAATAAAAATAATTAATTTATATATTTTTTATTATTTTTATATTATTCACTTAATTCTTTTTAATAATTTAAGGCGCAAATCCCGATACGGAGTTCCACACTCTTGCATAATCCTTAAACCCTCAGTTGAACCCTGAAAGTACATAATCTTCGAAATAACAAAATCTCTTCGTCCAAATCAAATGAAGAAAAGGGTCTTGAGGGCCCTCGTTTCTCACTATATGCCCTCTCATTGCCCCCATCCTCCAAAACCCACTCGCCCTTTTTCACCATTTCAAGCTTACCATCTTTTGTTCTCCCGCCGAAATCTCCTTCATGTCATCACCAGATCCATTTCCGCCTCTTCGTTTGACAATCTCGAAGGGTTGGTGGATCCGGATGAGCCCCTTTTGCCAGATATTTCTCAGGCAGAGTCTATTTCGAGGGAGGAATTTGCCTCTTTGCGAGATTCCTTGTTGAATCCCATTGCAGATAAGCAAAAGCCCCACAGTGGTAAGCATTCAGTCAACGCTGTTGCAATTGCAAATGCTGTTTTGAGTAATAAAGATGTGTTTGGGGATAAAACCCAGAAATTTCTTAGACACCATAGAGAGAAATTGAGTGGGTCTTTGGTAGTTGAAGCGTTACATCTCATAAAAGATCCATATTTGTGTGTTGAGTTTTTTAGTTGGGCTGGTAGGCAAATTGGTTACAGTCACACCGAGCCTGTGTACGATGCTTTGTTAGAGATCATGGATAGTAGTAATGGCAATAACCAGAGGGTGCGTGAAGAATTTTTGCGCCAAATTAAGGATGATGACAAGGAGGTGCTTGGGAAGTTGCTCAATGTCTTGATTCGTAAATGTTGTCACAATGGTATGTGGAATGTAGCGTTAGAGGAGTTAGGAAGGCTTAAGGATCTTGGTTATAAGCCTTCAAGATCAACGTACAATTCTTTGATTCAAGTGTTCTTAAGGGCTGAAAGGTTGGACGCAGCTTATTTGGTTCATAAGGAGATGTCAAGCTTGGGTTATACCATGGATCGGACTACTTTGGGTCTTTTTGTATATTACCTATGTAAAGTAGGGAAGTGGAGGGAAGCCTTGATGACAATTGAAAAGGAAGAACTCCAGCCTGACACAGTGCTTTATACACAGATGATATCAGGGTTGTGTGAAGCTTCACTTTTTGAAGAAGCTATGGATTTTTTAAGTAGAATGAGGGCAAGATCTTGTCTTCCTAATGTTGTGACTTACAGGACTTTGCTCTGTGCATGTTTAGGAAAGAGACAACTTGGTAGATGTAAGAGAATTCTTAGTATGATGATTCAGGAAGGCTGTTACCCTAGTCTTGGGATTTTCAATTCTCTTGTTCATGCCTATTGCAAATCAGGAGATTACTCTTATGCGTATAAGTTGCTCACAAAAATGGTAAAATGTGGGTATCGTCCGGGTTATGTGGTTTATAATATATTGATTGGCGGGATTTGTGGCAATGAGGAGCTGCCTAGCAAGCATGCATTGGCATTGGCAGAGAATGCCTACATTGAAATGCTTGATTTGGGCGTTATATTGAATAAGATCAATGTGATAAACTTTACCAGGTGTCTTTGTGGTGCTCGCAAATTTGAGAAAGCATCTAAGGTTATCCACGAGATGATGAGTAAGGGTTTTATACCAGACAATAGCACATACTCTCAAGTGATTGGTTATCTATGTAATGCATCCAAAGTAGAAAAGGCTTTTCTGCTGTTTCAAGAAATGAAAAAGAACAGAATTCTCCCTGATATTTATACATATACAATCTTAATTGATAGTTTTTGTAAAGCTGGCCTAATAGAACAAGCTCGCAAATGGTTTGATGAAATGGAAATAGATGGTTGTAACCCAAATGTGGTGACTTATACTGTTCTTATACATGCTTACCTTAAAGCAAGGAAATTGTCTGAAGCAAATGCAGTTTTTGAGATGATGTTGGCCAAGGGTTGCTCTCCTAATGTTGTTACTTTTACAGCTTTAATTGATGGACACTGTAAAGCTGGAGAGCTTGAAAAAGCTTGCCAGATTTATGCAAAAATGAAGGGGGATAGCCCAAAAATCCCAGATATAGGCATTTATTTTGGTGATACAAACAGCAGTTCTAGAGAACCAAACATTTTTACTTATGGAGCTTTGGTTGATGGTTTGTGCAAAGCACACAAGGTCAAGGAAGCACGTGGTCTGCTAGAAGTTATGTCAGTGGAAGGTTTCCAGCCTAACCACATCATATATGATGCTCTTATAGATGGATTTTGCAAGGTTGGTAAGCTAGATGAATCGCAAGAAGTACTTTCAAAGATGTTGGAGCATGGTTACAGTCCTAGTCTACATACTTATGGCTCTTTGATTGACCGATTGTTTAAGGATAAAAGGTTGGATCTTGCCTTAAAAGTTTTGTCCAAGATGCTAGAAAATTCTTGTGCTCCAAATGTTGTTATATACACTGAAATGATTGATGGTCTCTGTAAAGTTGGAAAGACAGATGAAGCCTTCAAACTTATGCTTATGATGGAAGAAAAGGGTGTCTATCCAAATGTTGTGACCTATACTGCAATGATAGATGGATTTGGGAAAGTGAGAAGAGTTGACAAATGCCTTGAGCTATTGCATCGAATGGGATCCAAGGGCTGTGCTCCAAATTTTGTTACTTATAAGGTTTTGATAAACCATTGTTGTGCTGCTAACCTCTTGGATGAAGCTTACAAACTTTTAGAAGAGATGAAGCAGACATATTGGCCAAGGAACATAGCAGGGTACCGTAAGGTTGTAGAAGGTTTTAACCGTGAATTTTTAGCTTCTCTTGGTCTTTTGGTTGAGATGAGTGAGAAAGATCCAGTACCAATTGTCCCAGTATATAGAGTTCTTATTGATAATTTTATCAGGGCTGAAAGACTTGAGATGGCTGTGGAGCTGTTTAAAGAGCTAATATCATTTGCATCAGATTCTGCAGCCAACTGGAATATGTGTATTTCCTTGATTGAGAGTCTGTCTCTTGCACATAAGGTTGATAAGGCATTTGAGTTGTACGTGGAAATGATTAGGAGGGACAGTATTCCAGAGATGGGCACAGTATTTCACCTTATTAAAGGACTTCTCAGGGTTAATAAGTGGGACGAAGCACTGCAACTGTCAGATAGCATATGTCAGATGGTTGGTTTCTCTTAACTTTTCTTCTCTTTGTTATAAAAGTGTCATTCATTTCAGTCTCTTTTGTTACAGACCTTATCTTTATGACTGCCATACATTTGTCTATCCACATACTCATATTTGAATAGATCTCAGTTGCATACCTGGCATATACCCAAAATTCTGTTTGATTTGCCCAACACTTGTGTTATATTGTGGAAAGAACTTGGCTGGCCTGAAATGCAAGGGATAATTGTTTTGCTAAATTTGTTTTGGCTGCTTGTAAAGGACAGAACTTGAAACCAACCAAGAGAGTGGCTCCCCATCAATCTCCCTGAACAAAAAAAATTTGTTCCTTGGTTATTTAATGCTTTAAGAAGAAAGTGCTACTAATTTGTTCTCAAGGCTACTGGTTTGATAATTGGGTGCCAACAATTTCAATATCATTGGAAAATCAAACATTGTCTTCCTGATATTTAAGACTTCACAGAGCATAAAAACATGCACTAAATTATGCATGAAATTTTGTCATTTTGTTTGTTTTTGAGCCTTTCTTAACTTATAAGCATCACATTGTCACATCTGCTCAATTAAAAATTTCTGTTGCAGTTGTTTAGCATACATTATTTCTCAAGTGATATTGTTGAATTAATGAGTCTTTCATTTGATGCCAATTTCAATTTGATTGATAGATCTCAATGGTCTTGCTACCCTTTGCACCACTCTGATCCTTGGGAGTCTTTCCCTTTTGTTGTTAAGTTATGAGATCTGTAATTAGCTGAGCATGCCATTTTATATGTTTGCTCTTGATGAAAGCTTGGTTGGAATAATCATTTGTTACTGCCACATCAAAGCATCTACAAAGTGGCATGCAGCTTTTGAATCTTCTTCAGATATTGACTGCCATGTTAAATGTTTGTCTCCTACATTTTGAGCAGGATATTGATTGGGTCCAGGAAAGCGAGGCAGCTGATAAAAGAAAGTCAAGATTGTGAGTATTCCATGGGTGCATCAAACGTTTTGCTCCCATACTGGTATAACTAGTGATCAATTTGGTCCCTACTTAATGAAAGATGGAAAAAGTGATTAACAACTGCATGGAACAATATATATTGTCCCCAAAAGCCTTGACTGTTGTGAAGCTACTATAGATTGAAAGAGGGGAACATTTATATTGGATCGCTCAGCTCGACGAAATTCTTCTCTTGAGGTATTAAGTATAATGAAGATGGTATGCCCTGTCTCATCTCTTGTCATATTATTCAGCATTAGGTATTATTTATGCTACTAAATCAAGTTTGATGCAATTAAGGGTTGATAATGCTTTAATGACTGCAGTGCATACTGGCCATGCTAGAAGATCTTTATTCTGTGATTCTCCTGATTGACCATTTCAGGACCCTTTATCAGCTTTCATCTTCTTGATCACTTCCCAAGACCCTTCTTCAACTTATCATGTTCTTGCATTTAGCTGGAGGCATTTTGAACCCACTCCTTCTCTGCCTGAAATTTCCCTAGGAATTGTTATTTGTAGATTAGTTTCTCAGTTCATTCTGCCCAACCAATCTACTGTATCTGTTGCAGCCTAAATTGTTATAATAACTGCAGTGGGATGTGAGCATTCTAGAGTTTAAAAATTCTTTATTTCTCTAACCAACATTCTTTCCTTTTAGAACAGTCAGTGTGTTTTTTTTTTTTTTTTTCATTTTTGTTCTTTTCGTGCCGGTGTCCTTAAAGGGTGTCAAAGACATCAAGTTGCCATCTGACATGGTCTAATACAAAACTGGTTCTTTTTGTTCTTCACAACTGTCATTGTACCCGTGCTCATCTTCTCCAGCTATTTGTCTCTGCTGTTTTAGACGCATGTTGCTGGATGGCTGCTGGCATTCTTCTTTTTGACTTGTACCCTATGGAATTGGGTATGTAAGGTGGCATCTGCCTTGCTGACTATGATCAATCTTTGGCTTCTAGGCAAATTTTGAATTTCGAAAAAGAAACAATGTCCAGAGGGTGTTGGAGAAGGTCACCCTCACCATTAAGAACGAGCATTGGAAATAGCAAACCCCAGTATATCATCGGGTACATGGTATCCTTTTGGTTATTTTTTGGCAAAAGCCAGTGGTTCCGATTCTGATTGGTTTTTTTGCACTGAAACAGCGTATCGGGTCAAATGTTGCGAGCGATGATGATTGATGACCCAGTAAGAAGTCAACAGGCGGCACGAGGCGATGCACATAATATTATCCTCACTGCCATGCGCCGCTTAGTTCTTCATTCTGTTTCCTTACAGGGAGATGGGGGAAAATTTGTAGAAAAGTGAGGCGCTTTTTCCGTTACGTACAAGGAAATAGGATCGAAGTAAAACAAAGAGTGAAGCAAAGACAAATCGGTTTTCACTTTTCTTGGATTCTTGGGTTGAGTGTTTAATCTAACAATGTCCAAAGCATAAACGTTTTGTATAGCATACTACCTGGTAGGATTCTTAATAAATTCAACAAAAAAGAAATTGTTTGTTGTAGCTTATTCGAAGGGAAAAAAAAATTCAGAATTAATCTTCTTATCTAGTATCTTACCCAAGGGGCTTTTTTATTATTTCTTAGAGATGACTTGAGGGACATTTTTATTGCAAGCAAGAATGGATTTTAGTATAAATAAATGCACTTTTATTCAGGAATTTAACTTTCAAGGCAAGGGTTGAGACTAAAAAGAAGGCATTCTAAAGGGAAAAAAAAAAAAAAAGATGGCAGGGAATCTGAGAGATTGACTAAAATTTTCTCAATCATCATCGTTTTCGAAGAAATATCGCAACAATTTGTAATTCATGAAAAGGCTTTGTAAATGCCATACACTTATATGGGTGGTTCTCACACCCATCCGTGGTATACGAGCTTGTTAATTACCGCTTTTACCTCGTTTCCGTATCAGCTATTCGGCCAATAATTGTTTGTAAAAAATGCCTTGAATTGTTAAACAATACAATTTTCAGTGTCCCTCCACTATATTGGCCAACTTTATATCTTAGATTTCGCAGCTGTCAATCAAGCACGCGACCACTAAGACACGGATGGTTTGTGAGAGGAAGTGGAGGAGGGGGCTTTAAGTATTTCTGGTTACAAAATGCACGGCGTTGCCTGTTTGTGGACTGGCAGATTGGCTGTGCCACTGCTTTTTTATTTTCTGGGGTCCCTCGTTGCTAAGAGCTATGACACAATCAAGCCTGAAGGACCAGAAAGTTAAACTGAAATTTATTTGTCCTCATTGGGATTGCTTCTCATGTTTGTAATTTGTTTTGGTTACACCTTTTGAAGCCTCTAAACAATGAGTAGAACCACTCACATTTCCTTGCCGTGGCTGTGTGCCTGACATGGCTCACGCCCGGAGAACTGGATACTTCACTTATTCACCCTACTTGCTGTGGCTATGTTCGCGCCATGGCTCATGGCCGCACTCGGAACTGATTGATCTTTTGGTCGTACATTTTTATTTTCAAAGACATTTTTGGACTTAATAAATTTAGAAGGCGGTAGTGGTGGGTCCGGGGACATGCCGGGACTAGGACCTGACCTATAGCTATGGCTGATTAATGGGTCATGAGTTCCCATCAATCTCGATGCTGTAATCAACTCATGGCGCGCTTGCATGAGGAGAAGCACAAGTAGAACAGACATGAACTTCTTGGGGCCCATCAGGAATTCACCGGGAGGAAATCTACAAACAAGTGGGAAAAAGAATTAAAACTATTAAATATTAGTTAATAAATTATATGCATTTTTATTTTTTGGTTTCGGTTAGAAATAATTTAAAGCCCTCAAAATTAGTCTACTTATCTAGTATTTCTTAGAGATATCAGGAAAATTATTTTGACAAGTAATAATCGATTTTCATATATATTAACAAAAAAAAAAGCACTTTATTCAGAAATTTTACTTTCAAAGTAAGGACTGAGACTAAAAAAAAAAAGCATTATAATGGTAAATAATAATAAAAAAAAAAGTGTTAGCGAATCCGAGTGATCGCCAAGATTTTCTCAATTATCGTTGAAGAGTGAAAACCCACTTTTTCAAGAACCTTGCTACAATTTGTAGATCCACGAGATAGACTTCATGCATTGCGGACGCTCCCTCTTATATTAGCCTCGTAAATACCTTTCATAAATTCATACTTATCTATAGCAGATTCCTTTCATACTTCCACATTTATCTATATCATAATAATCACGTGAGTAATATCTTTATACGTATCAATATTACTAAAATAGAAAAATTTAATATCTTAATAAATTTTTAGGAGTTATAATATTTAATATTAAATTAATATCAAATTTATAATTTTTTTAAATATTTTAATTAAATTTAAATTTTAACATATATTTTATTATTTTTTTAATATTATAAAATTAATTATATTTTATTTATATTATTAATATTTTTATTTTTTAATTAAATTATATTTTCATAAATATTAATTTTTTTATTTAAATAATTTTTTTTAAAAAATTAATGTTTATAATTAATTATAATAATATTATTAATTAAAATTTTAATTATAAATTTTATTACAACCAATATATATTAATAAAATTTTTATTATCTCTTAATCGATTATTTAATTACTACAATATAAATTTAAATTTGAAAATTTTTAAATTAATTAAGATATTAAATAAAAAATTAATAGTAATAAATAATTAAATTAATTTTAATATTATTTAATTATTTTTAAAATTTTAATTTCAAAATAAATTAATTTAATTAATTAATATTAAAAATATAATTTAAAAATTAATATTTTAATAATTTATACTAATTAATCCATTATGGAGACATTTACCTCACTTAAAATCTAAGCAATACTCTTTAAGTCAACAATTGCATCTAAATTTATTCTCTTCAAATTCAAAGATCCACTGTACATACAAACATGAATAACAGAAGCCAAGTGCCAGGACAATAAATGTATCTTGGGCTTATCTTACAATCAATCTTGCCATATTTTTAGTGTTATAAGAAAATTTATAGTATGGTAATTATAAATTAAAAAAAAAAGAGAAATAAAATATTATTAGAAAATAAAATTTATATTATATTTTTTAAAAATAATAATAATAAATAAAATATAATATTAAAAAATAAAATATAATATATATTAAATTTATAATTAATTTGAATAATATTTATTATTAATATATAATTAATATAATAAAAATAAATATTATTAAAATAAATAATAAAAAATTAAAATTTAATTAATTAAAAATTAATTATGAAAAAAAAAAGAGGAAAGATTGAGGTATCAAATGTTACAATATCTATATGGTGCCGTGTGTCACTATATTTGTATTCATATCTTGTAATTTAGTACATACTAACCAACAATCTATTCAAAAAATACGGATCCTCGTAATAAAAAATAATTTAAAATGCAGAGAATAAATGAACTCCCATTCCCCCAACCCAAATTACAAAGTTAAACTCTAGGATAAGCCCTAACCCATTCAAATTCAGCTCATTGACAACAGAAAAATCGATAATAGCATCCATAACTAACATCGATTGGAACGAAAAAAATAAAAAATTCAATCTTTCTTTTTTTTTTTCTCTATTTAAAAAAAAAAAAAAAAAAGGAACAATCCAACATGTAAGACAAAGTTACTAGATGATACAGAGAGAGAGATGGGTAGGGACGAATAGCATCTTAACAGCTTTAAATGGACAACATCGAAACACGTACGTTATGCAAGCATTTTACAAAACAATGCAAGATGCTACAATTAATTCAACGTGTTTTGAAAAACTAACGCTGATGGCCTCCAGCCAAGAAAATTTCGTAAAAACATCCAAAGCGTCTTACCCAAGGTCAAAACTTGCAAAGAAAATATCTTTGGAAGACGGTTTCGGCTTCCAAGTTTTTGGTTGTTTTCTTGGCTCCTTTTTATTCTATCTTATTTTTATTTTAAAGTCTCTTGGCTTAAGTATTTCTGGTTACAAGATGCACTGGGGTTGGCTGATTCTGGGCTGGCAGATTGGCTGGATTAATATGCATAATGAATTCCACCCATCCATCCATCCAATCTTACTGTTTGAATTAATTATAGAGCTATGACACAATCAAGCCTGAAGGAACAGAAAGTTAAATTGAATTTTATTGGTCTCCATTGGGATTGCTTCTCATGTTTGTAATTTGTTTTGGGTACATCTTTGAAGCCTCTAACCAATGAGTAGAAGCACTAAAAGCTTCACTTATTCATCTTACTTGCTGCGACTGTGTTCTCACCACGGCTCATACCCGGCGAACTAAAAACTTTGACTTAAATTTCAGAATGTGATTGTGGCGTCATGGCCCACTCCGTGACTCGGAACCGATTGATCCGTTGGTCGTTCATTTTTAGTTTCAAAGACATATCTGGACTTGAAAATTTCAGGGGACGCCGGTGGTGGTCGGTTGTGGCCCTGCCCGCCGCCTTTAGGACCTGACTTATAGCTATGGCTGATTGATTGGTCTTGAGTTCCCGTCAATCTTGATGCTCTAATCAATTCATGGCCAGCTTGAATAACGAAAAGCACAAGTAGAACAGACATGAACTTCTTGGGGCCCATCAGGAATTCAGCAGGAGGAAATCTGCTAACAAGGGGAAAAGGAGAGCCATCAAAATAACTTTTCTTCTCTAGTATTTCTTAGAGATGATATCGGAGAAATTATTTTCCCGAGTAATAATCGATTTTCATATATATTAACAAAAAAATTCACTTTATTAAGAAAATTTTACTTTTAAAGCAAGTGATGAGACTAAAAAAAAAGCATTATTATGCAAAATATAAAAAAAAAGTTAGTGAATATGAGTGATCACCAAGATTTTCTCAATTATCGTTGAAGAGTGAAGACTCACTTTTTTGAAGAATATTGATACAATTTGTGAATGTACGAAATAGACTTCATGCATGCCTTATATTTATAGGATGCTCCCTCTCTTATATTTGAATTATTAGTATCTCGTATTTATATTCATTTAAATTAAAAGGTTAAATAAATAATAAAAAAATTAAAATTTAATTAATTAAAAATTAATTTGATTCATAAAAAAAAAAAAGGAAAGATTAAGATACTGAACGTTACAATATTTATATCGTGCTGTGTGTCACTGTATTTGTATTCATATTTTGTAATTTAGTACATATTATTAGAAAACCCACTTTTTCAAGAAAATTGCTTCAATTTGTAGATCCACGAGATAGACTTCATGCATGCCTTGCATTTGTAGGACGCTCCCTCTTATATTAGCCTCGTCAATACCTTTCATAAATTCATTCTTAGTAGATTCCTTTCATACTTTCACATTTATGTATACCAAATTTCCTTATTTTAAATGATAACTATGTGAGTAATATCCTTATCTTTATATGTGTATTAATATTATTAAAATAGAAAAACTTAATATCTTAATAAATTTTTATGGGTTGTAATATTTGATATTAAATTAGTATAAAATTTATAATTTTTTAATATTTTAATGAAATTAAAATTTTAATATATATTTAATTATTTTTTATACTATAAAATTAATTATATTTAATTTATATTATTATTTTTTATTTTTTTAATTAAATTATTTAATTATAAATATTAATTTTTTTATTTGAATAATTTTCATTTAAAATTAATATTTATAATTAATTAGTATAATAATATTAATTAAAATTTTAATTATAAATTTTATTATAATCAATATACATCAATAAAATTTTTATTATTTCTTAATTAATTATTTAATTTTAATTTCATTTAATTATTACAATACAAGTTTAAATTTAAAAATTTTTAAATTAATTAGAATACTAATTAAAAAAGTAATAATAATAAACAATTAAATTAACTTTAATATTACTTAATTATTTTTCAAAAATTAAATTAAAAATAATTAATTTAATTAATTAATATTGAACATATAATTCAAAAATTAATATTTTAATATTTCATATTAATTAGTCTCATTTTAAAATCTAATCAATACTCTTTTAAGTTAATAATTGCATCCAAATTTATTCTTCAAATTCAAGGGTCCACCGTAGATACAAAAATGAATAATATAAGCCAAGTGCCAATCAGGACAATAAATGCATCTTGGGCATTTTTTAATGTCATAAGAAAATTTATATTATGATAATTATAAAAACAGAAAAAAAAGGGAGAAATAAATTATTATTAGAAAAAAAATTTATATTATATTTTTTTGAAAATAATAATAATAAAAAAAATAAAATAAAATAAAAAATAATATATAATATATATTAAATTTATAATTAATTTCACTTATATCTATAATTAATAGTAAAAATAAATATTATTAAAATAAATAATAAAAAAATAAAATTTACTTAATTAAAAATTAATTATATTCAAAAAAAAAAAGAAGGAAAGATTGAGATACTGAACGTTACAATATCTATATCGTGCTGTGTGTCACTGTATTTGTATTTATATTTTGTAATTTAATACATATTATTAGAAAACCCACTTTTTCAAGAATATTGCTTCAATTTGTAGATCCACGAGATAGACTTCATGCATGCCTTGCATTTGTAGGACGCTCTCTCTTATATTAGCCTCGTCAAAACCTTTCATAAATTCATTCTTAGTAGATGCCTTTAATACTTTCACATTTATGTATACCAGATTTCCTTATTTTAAATGATAACCATGTGAGTAATATCATATGTATATTAATATTACTAAAATAGAAAAACTTAATATCTTAATAAATTTTTACAAGTTGTAATATTTGATATTAAATTAGTATAAAATTTATAATTTTTTAATATTTTAATAAAATTAAAATTTTAACATATATTTAATTATTTTTTATACTATAAAATTAATTATATTTAATTTATATTATTATTATTCTTTTATTTTTTTAACTAAATTATTTAATTATAAATATTAATTTTTTTATTTAAATAATTTTCTTTTAAAATTAATATTTATAATTAATTAAAATAATAATATTAATTAAAATTTTAATTATAAATTTTATTACAATCAATAAATATAAATAAAATTTTTCTTATTTCTTAATCAATTATTTCATTTTAATTTTATTTAATTATTACAATACAAGTTTAAATTTAAAAATTTTTAAATTAATTAGAATGCTAATTAAAAAGGTAATAATAATAAATAATTAAATTACCTTTAATATTATTTAATTATTTGTAAAAATTTTAATTAAAAATAATTAATTTAATTAATTAATATTAAAAATATAATTTAAAAATTAATATTTTAATATTTCATATTAATTAATTTCATTTTAAAATTTAATCAATACTCTTTTAAGTCAACAATTGCATCTAAATTTATTCTTCAAATTCAAGGGTCCACCATACATACAAATATGAATAACATAAGTCAAGTGCCAATTAGGACAATAAATGTATCTTGGGCATTTTTTAATGTCATAAGAAAATTTATATTATGATAATTATAAAAATAGAAAAAAGAAGAGAAATAAAATATTATTAGATAAGAAAATTTAGATTATATTTTTTGAAAATAATAATAATAAATAAAATAAAATATAAAAATAATAAAATGTAATATATATTAAATTTACAATTAATTTGACTTATATCTATAACTAATAATAAAAAAAATTAAAATTTAATTAATTAAAAATTAATTATATTCAAAAAAAAAAAAAGGAAAGATTGAAATACCGAACGTTACAATATCTATATCATGCTGTGTGTCACTGTATTTGTATTCATATTTTGTAATTTCGTACATATTATTAGAAAACCCACTTTTTGAAAAATATTGCTTCAATTTGTAGATCCACGAGATAGACTTCATGCATGCCTTGCATTCGTAGGACGCTCCCTCTTATATTAGCCTCATCAATACCTTTCATAAATTCATTCTTAGTAGATTCCTTTCATACTTTCACATTTATATATATCAAATTTCCTTATTTTAAATGATAATCATGTGAGTAATATCCTTATCTTTATATGTGTATTAATATTACTAAAATTAAAAAACTTAATATTTTAATAAATTTTTACTGGTTGTAATATTTGATATTAAATTAGTATAAAATTTATAATTTTTTTATTATAAAAATAATTATATTTAATTTATATTATTATTATTTTTTTAACTAAATTATTTAATTATAAATATTAATTTTTTATTTGAATAATTTTCTTTTAAAATTAATATTTATAATTAATTAGAATAATAATATTAATTAAAATTTTAATTATAAATTTTATTATAATCAATATACATCAATAAAATTTTTGTTATTTCTTAATCAATTATTTAATTTTAATTTCATTTAATTGTTACAATGCAAGTTTAAATTTAAAAATTTGTCAATTAATTAGAATGCTAATTAAGAAAATAATAATAATAAATAATTAAATTAACTTTAATATTACTTAATTATTTTTAAAAACTTAAATTAAAAATAATTAATTTAATTAATTAATATTAAACATATAATTCAAAAATTAATATTTTAATATTTCATATTAATTAGTCTCATTTTAAAATCTAATCAATACTCTTTTAAGTAAACAATTGCATCCAAATTTATTCTTCAAATTCAAGGGTCCACCATACATACAAACATGAATAACATAAGCCAAGTGCCAATCAGGACAATAAATGTATCTTGGGCATTTTTTAATGTCATAAGAAAATTTATATTATGATAATTATAAAAACAGAAAAAAAGGGAGAAATAAAATATTATTAGAAAAAAAATTTATATTATATTTTTTTGAAAATAATAATAATAAAAAAAATAAAATAAAATAAAAAATAATATATAATATATATTAAATTTATAATTAATTTCACTTATATTTATAATTAATAGTAAAAATAAATATTATTAAAATAAATAATAAAAAAATAAAAATTAATTAATTAAAATTTAATTATATTAAAAAAAAATTAGGAAAGATTGAGATACCGAACGTTACAGTATCTATATCGTACTGTGTGTCATTGTATTTGTATTCATATTTTGTAATTTAGTACATATTAACCAACAATCTATTCAAAAAATATGTATCCTCGTAATAAAAACTAATTTAAAATGCAGAGAATAAATGAATTCCCATTCCCCCAACCCAAATTACAAGGTTAAACTCTAGGATAAGCCCTAACCCATTCAAATTCAGCTCATTGACAACAGAAAAATCGATAATAGCATCCATAACTAACATCGATTGGAACGAAAAAAATAAAAAATTCAATCTTTCTTTTTTTTTTTCTCTATTTAAAAAAAAAAAAAAAAAGGAACAATCCAACATGTAAGACAAAGTTACTAGATGATACAGAGAGAGAGATGGGTAGGGACGAATAGCATCTTAACAGCTTTAAATGGACAACATCGAAACACGTACGTTATGCAAGCATTTTACAAAACAATAAAAGATGCTACAATTAATTCAACGTGTTTTGAAAAACTAACGCTGATGGCCTCCAGCCAAGAAAATTTCGTAAAAACATCCAAAGCGTCTTACCCAAGGTCAAAACTTGCAAAGAAAATATCTTTGGAAGACGGTTTCGGCTTCCAAGTTTTTGGTTGTTTTCTTGGCTCCTTTTTATTCTATCTTATTTTTATTTTAAAGTCTCTTGGCTTAAGTATTTCTGGTTACAAGATGCACTGGGGTTGGCTGATTCTGGGCTGGCAGATTGGCTGGATTAATATGCATAATGAATTCCACCCATCCATCCATCCAATCTTACTGTTTGAATTAATTATAGAGCTATGACACAATCAAGCCTGAAGGAACAGAAAGTTAAATTGAATTTTATTGGTCTCCATTGGGATTGCTTCTCATGTTTGTAATTTGTTTTGGGTACATCTTTGAAGCCTCTAACCAATGAGTAGAAGCACTAAAAGCTTCACTTATTCATCTTACTTGCTGCGACTGTGTTCTCACCACGGCTCATACCCGGCGAACTAAAAACTTTGACTTAAATTTCAGAATGTGATTGTGGCGTCATGGCCCACTCCGTGACTCGGAACCGATTGATCCGTTGGTCGTTCATTTTTAGTTTCAAAGACATATCTGGACTTGAAAATTTCAGGGGACGCCGGTGGTGGTCGGTTGTGGCCCTGCCCGCCGCCTTTAGGACCTGACTTATAGCTATGGCTGATTGATTGGTCTTGAGTTCCCGTCAATCTTGATGCTCTAATCAATTCATGGCCAGCTTGAATAACGAAAAGCACAAGTAGAACAGACATGAACTTCTTGGGGCCCATCAGGAATTCAGCAGGAGGAAATCTGCTAACAAGGGGAAAAGGAGAGCCATCAAAATAACTTTTCTTCTCTAGTATTTCTTAGAGATGATATCGGAGAAATTATTTTCCCGAGTAATAATCGATTTTCATATATATTAACAAAAAAATTCACTTTATTAAGAAAATTTTACTTTTAAAGCAAGTGATGAGACTAAAAAAAAAGCATTATTATGCAAAATAAAAAAAAAAAAGTTAGTGAATATGAGTGACCACCAAGATTTTCTCAATTATCGTTGAAGAGTGAAGACTCACTTTTTTGAAGAATATTGATACAATTTGTGAATGTACGAAATAGTCTACATGCATGTCTTATATTTATAGGATACTCCTCACTTATATTTGAATTATTAATTTCTCATATTTATATTAATTTAAATTAAAAAATTAAATTTAATTTAAATTTAATTATTTAAATAAATTTATATATTTATAATTATATAAAAATATATTATTTATATTATTATGTATATTATTTTTAATTATTATATGATATTTTATCGTATTTATAAAATTATAATATTTATATAATTTTTTAACAATATTATTAAAATTATTATATTTTATTAATAATATTAAAATATTTTTAATTTAAATAAAAAAAATATAATTATAATTAAAATTATCATAAAAATCAGTTTTTAATTTAAATTAAAAAATTAAATTTAATTTAAATTCAATTATTTAAATAAATTTATATTTTTATAATTATATAAAAAAATATATTAATTTATATTATTATATATATAATTTTTAATTATTTTTAATATTTTATTAAATTAATAAATTTATAATATTTATATATTTTTTTAATAATAATATTAAAATTATTATATTTTATTAATAATATCAAGATATTTTAAATTTAAATTAAGATAAAATATATAGTTATAATTGAACAACATAGAAGTTATTGAAATCAGCACGAATGTTGCCGAAGTTATAAAACTTATAGAAATCGTCCCTTATCATTGTCGGAGCTCTGTCATTGACTACAACGCCGTCATATGTTCCTTTAGAAGTCACCATTTTCGTCATCAGAGACATCTCCTGCATCACTAGATGCCGATAATCCCAAATCCAACCACCATGCACCTTAATAAAACTTCAAAACATTGTAAATCTACAAAACTCTCAAGGTTCACCGCTATCTTTCATCGCCATTTGAATCGTTGCCGCCCCAAACTCGACGATCTCTACTCAGAGATCGCGACTGCACCTCCTCAGCCCATCGACATGTTGTTATTATTGTTTTATCTGAGTTGAAGGGTTTGACTAAAAATAAAAAAAATGTAGCAATATAATTGAAAATACCAAATATTAAAGAATTAAACGGTAATAACTAAAAATTAAGAAATATTAAAGAAAATAAAAATTTAAGAGTTAAATTAAAAAATTATAAATTTTAATAAAAATAATATAATTTTAGTGTTAATTTTTATTTTAAACAAAAAAATTTTAATTAATAATTTATATAAATAATAATTTTTTAAAAAAATTATAATGAATTACTAAAAATTACGAAAAATATTCTTATAAAACTCATACTAAATGTTATGAATAAATAAAAAGTTTAAAAATAAAAATTAAAATGACACTCCGTCTCACCCGTTACCATTCCCATTCACAACTCACCCCGTTACCATTCCCATTGACAACTCACGACTAAGTAATAATAAGTTTAATTGATTTCAACTCGTAAAAAACTTGATTCATTGAAAAACTCTTCTATTAAATAATTAAAAAGAAGTAAAATATCTTTTTCATTTACAATAATAAATTAAAATTACATATTTATTTTTTAATTAATAAATTTTATTAAAATAAAATTTTTATTAATTTAATTTTAATTATAATAATATTTTTTATAATTTAATTATTTATATTAATACTGTAAAATTAAATGAATTATTTATGAAAAACTCAGCTCAATTAAAAATAGGCCTGACTCGGTTCATCTTGTTTGCAAGCATGCGCGGGCTAAGTTATGTGCTGTGCAAACACGAAAGCTTGCAACAAATTCCTTGAAAGTGGAATATACTGTACGGTTGGTTAATCCAACGTTCAGGAAATTCATGAACATGCAATTCGTCAAGGTCCTACTTAGGACCGCAACTGGTTCTTAGCAGAAAGCTTGCCAAGGTTTCTAACTAACTATAAACTCCGGAGCGGAGACTCGTGCCCATGATGATCTACCAACCACAGCCCAAATTCACGGAACCGCTTGATCTTCTTCTCAAAACCTATGATGTAATTGTTGTGAATAATAACATGCTTTCCCTTTGTTTCCTGCACCCATGTCTTGTTCTTGAAGTATAGACCTCCAGTAGGGAACGCCGCCTGTGGCAACAAGCAGAGGTCCACCTGCCAAGATATTGTGAATGCCAAAAACATCAGGAATCTCAAACGTCAAACCTATCAAAGTATATATTTTATGTGTGCGTATTGCCAAAGTATGTGCCTATGGCAAAAACATAAACGGGTGAAGAAAACTTGTTTCCAAGTGGCATGAAAGCAATCCAATCAAACCAAGTGTAAGCCGGGATGCTTTCTTTAAGAAATTGCATGCTAGCATGATCCGGAGAGAATATCAATTTTCTTCACCCATTTTCTTTTCTTTTTTTTTAATGATCCAAAAAGGAGGATAAAGGAACCCAATTTACAAAGGTATTGTTCTGGGCGGTGAAACGCCAGATATGTCTTCCAGCAATAAGCTAACAATCCGGGCATTCTTCACCAATTTCTTCTGTATAGCATAGCACATCTATCTCTTTACATGTATAAGTTGAAATTAATCAAATGTTCAAAGAGACCAGAGAAGAATCTTTTGGAGATTTAGAAAAACTACAAAAATTGCAAATGCATTCTCCATGCCATAGGAAACGACATCACAGATTGAATTTCTTCCTCATTTTCAAAGAAAAAAACAAAAAGGAGAAATTTCTGGGACGAGACACATCCATTTGAATTAACACCAAGCAGCAAATTTCTCCTCAATTTTCTCAACTCAAGCTCTGACAGTGTTTAGTTGTGAACCTCAAATCTACTCATCAAATAATTTCCCACTTCCTTAAGAAGGTAGTAATTCCACAAATTGGGATTACCGAGTGTACTAGTATATAGATGCATTAGAAGGGGCTTAATGAAAGGGCATTTTTGAGATTCCTGCTCAGGATGTCTGTTGTTAGATTAGTCTAAGCTACTGCAGGTGGGTTCCTGCCACTGCTGTTTGGAGGGCTTAAATTGTGGTTCTTTCTAGTATATTGCTTTGTTAATCTTGTAATGGTTACAGAATTGCTGAACAATAACATTGAATGAATGAATGAATGGAATTTCAATGTTATAAGAATAATCACAGACAAGACATACCTGCCCAGCAGTTTTCATTAACGCCCAATTAAAAGCAGGTTGATCATTTGATTTCTTTTCTTTTACCCATGGCTGATCTTGAATTTCTTTGATCCACTTCTTCAAAACTAATTTTGCTCCATCAGTGGGGCGCAGAAAAATCATGCAGCTACATATATAAGTGCGTCCCTTTTTCCCTGGAGGTGGCAAATCATGAGAGTGATTCAGAGGCTTCACCTGGTTATCCAAAGAAAAGAGGCATCACGAATTGTACACAAGAAAAAATCACTACAAATTGTAGTCAAGAACAACAATCATTCTGCCAGGTAAAGCAACCATGTATAATCAACAAAGCAGCATATTCCATGCACTTGTTTTGAGTTTCTTTTAGCTACATCAACTGCAAACTCCAAGAAGGGACACATAACACAACAAATGACACAAATATCCCCAATAGAGCAGCTTTTGATGAAATAGTTGAACTTCCAGTTGGACAATCCCACAGTAACCGACAAACATCTAAAACATCAAGATTTACTTCCAGCAACATGCACAACAAGTCCTAGTGGGTTAGCATTAGCACCAGCAAATCTTATTAGCTACATTGTGTGAGTTCAGGTAGGACTCAAATTAGGCTAACCATCTGGGTTCATCTAACGACATGGTAAATGATTTGAATTGGCCAAACAAGACAAGGTCAATCAATAAATTGAAGCAATGTACCTAAACTATCGCTTGCTTCACCTCCCAAACGTTAGGACAAATTCCTATTTCTTCAGGCAAATAAAAGATATGTAGGAAAATTTCACAGTTGACAAGGAAACAAATGCTAACCAAAACAAAATCAAATTAGCATACGCACTACTGCCATGTCATCAGTGAAGTACACATCATGATTTCCCTTCAAATATGGGAAAGGATCTCCCAGCCAGACCATATCAACATCATTGTACATAACAGAGTAGCCAAGCTCCAAAATGTGAAGCAGATGGCGCGGTCTCCGGGATGTGAAATTGAAGAATCCCTGCACAAGGAAGCCATCATCACAATTGGACATGCACAAAAACAGATACATAAGTTGATACAAATAATTGGCCAATTCAACAAAAGGGCAGCTTCATATACTCCTTTTTCTTTCTCTCTTTCTTTCTTTCTTTCTTTAAGACAAATACCTGAGAACCAAACTTATGAGCAGCTTGAGAATCAAGAGCGGGAGGAATGAGCACTGCGTGGCCAGGCCATTTCTCGTTGACCTCATAAAGCGTGGCATAATCTTCAGCAATAACAAGCACCTTGTTTTGGTGATTTTGCCTTGCAATACTAATCAACCAATTGTTAAGAAACGGCAAGTAAGCCTTACTAACAGCAGAAACGATAACAGTCCCATTCTTGGCCACAAACGACAGTGCCTCTGCCATCGTGTATCGTTTCCATTTTGCAAGAGCTGGTTTCGATGCTGAGAAAATACCACTCGGCATCTCCGTCCATGGCAAGAACACCCCAACAATCAGCACGAGGCACAACAGAATCATCAGCCCCGTGCGGCTAAAGATTGCATTTGATCTCTGCGAAATTAACGAATAGCGCCGTGACAGTGGGTAGAGATCTGAGATCACATTGTGGAGAAGCCTTTGGTGCGAGAATGGGGGCATTTTTCCCTTTTTTTGGGTCAATTATACCCTTTCAATAAATAGGAATTCGAGTCCTCAACAGGAGAAAAATGGAATTTTAATCATCAGTCGGCCAGCCCCCCTCTTCACAAGAAATTGCAGAAAAAATAAATGCAACATATACACCTGAGTCGACCATTAGATTAGAAGAAAAGCAGAGAATTCGAATTTACCACATTGAGAGCAGAGAAGATGGATGAGCTCTCTGAGATCCTTTCGCCTGTGAAGATGAGATCTCTGAGCACTTATTAAAATAATAATAATAATTAATGATTAAAGGTTGAAAGCAAAATTAATAAATTAAATATTTTAGAAGAAGAAATCATATTGAAGAACCGTCGACGTTGCTTTAGTTGTAAATGAATTCTTGTATTTCGACTTGTTTCGGGTTCGGGGCTTTGAGGTGCCGTTCGGCCTAGTCCATAATGAGTTGAGTTCAGTAAAATTTTTTTTATTTTTTAGTCCGGCCTATTTCAGGTGCCAACGGGTGCGCGCAAAAAATGAAATAAAAATATTTAAAATTAAGTATTACGATGATTAATTAAATAATTAATAAGAGATAAAGTATATGTGTATTGATTACAACGAATGATTTCGTATAAATAATACGTGCAAAATAAACATTTACGCCTAATAATGATTCAAAATAATTGCTATCGAAGTTTTTTTTTTTTCTTCTTTGTCAAAATTGATAATTTTTTTAATGATTATACCAAAACTAAAATGAATTATTAGTTAAGGTGAAAGTTCAGGTGATTTATTAGCTTATTTTTATACAATAATTAAGTTTAAATTTTTTATATTAATTTTCTTAAATGAAAACATATTAGTTATCTTTGATTACAAATAAGTTAAGTAATTTAGTTAAAATATAAAAATAAATTTTTAAATCTAATTATTATTATAATTAATTATAAAAAAAAATCGCACTCATTATCATCAATGACCTTCAATTTAAGTTTATATATATAATCTTCCATATTTTTCTTATCTATTTGTTTTGCTTGGTAAAAAAAAAAATAAAAATAAAAATAGGGAAAGCAACTATGTCCTACACTTCAATGCAGTAAGTTTAAATCACTGATATTTGTTTATGCAAATGATTTGATTATTTTGCACTTGGAAAAGACTCGCTGACTTCTAACTAAATTCAAGTTAGGCTCTTTAAATGTGTCTTAACGGTTAACACCTGGGTTTTTGATATTATATTGCATGCATCGCAGCAATGGAATTTTTTTTTTCTCTAATTAACGACGCATTTGCTCTTAATAAAAAAAAAAAAAAAGAGGTTCAAAGGCATTAAGTGAGAGGCATATTTCAGGGCAAAGCTGTGTTTAAAGATTAATCATCACAATGACATTGAAAAGTGACTATATTTTAGGAAATGGTTCTTTTATATTCGTAATTTTATACTTTTTTTTTTTTTCCTCAAATTTAGAACTTAAAACTCCCAAAATAAATGCTTAAATTGCCAGCGGTATATTTCAACATCAAATATGCTAAAAGGGGAGAGCGGAAAACAAATGAAATAACAAAGAAAGCCACCTATAATTATCTAACTCGCATTGGAATACAGCACAAAAACATACGTTTACAAAGAGAACACTCTGGCCATCTCACCAGCCCCATCAACCATGACAATGGTAAGATGCTGCCTCTTCTCTCACCCTCTTTCTGTTGTCCACCGCCCCATCCGACCTGTAAAGACAGTCAGGAGGGTAAGAAAAATAAAATATAAGCACATACGTTCTGAGATTGGTTGGAAGATTCCATTCCTTAACCAACGTTTTATTTGTAGTATGCTGCTACAAACATACGATATCTATGTTAGAGCCGACATTCACACTTTATTTATTTAAAAAACAAAAAAGAAGAAGGAAAGAAAGAAAGAAAAAACAAATCCACTCTTCCATCTCGGTTTCTCTGCCCATCTGCCTTTCCGTTGCCCGTTTGCTCAACTCCATTGTCAAAGCAACAAAAAAAGCAAACCGTCCTTCCAATCTGTTGCTGCCATCTCTCTCTCACTGGCTTTCTCCGTTTCTTTCTCTAAAAACAAATATCGAAACCAAATCAGCAGACAAAACAAACAAATCGGAACCGAAACCCTAAAGACAGAAGAGAAAAGACACCCAAGAGACAGACTGCGCGTAAATTCCAGCTGCTTTTTATTCTTTTCTTGGGGTAATTTGTATTTTCTCTATATCACTTTCTTCAGGACCCGGTTGTTAATCCTGTAAATTCGGTTCTATGTGAGCTGTCAGAAAAAAAAAAAAGAAGAAAAGTTCGGTTGGCTCTCTTTCTCGTTCTTTCCTTTCTCATTCCATTTTATTTCTCTCGTAGAACCGAAATTACGGGATTGAAGAACTTTCTCCTTTTTGTTTTTTTTTTTCCCTTTAATTTTCTCTCAATTGATTGAATATTCTCTTCCCAGTTTCAATTTGAGATTTAAGTGTTTTTGATTTGTTTCCGATGGATAAGGATTATCATCGTCGCAATTTTGGGGTAAGGATTAATGGGTCTGAATTATTTTTATTTTTATTTTTTTATTTTGTGGGTTTTGGGGATAAAGACCAGTTGTGATGTCGGGCAGAGGATTAGAGTTGAGTTTGAATCGACATTGAGTCGATCTGATTGTCCGTGTACAATGTGATAATGTAGAGGAAATGGTAATTAATAGCTGTGGTGAATGTTAAAGATTTAGTCGAATACAACATTTATAAATTTGAGGCTAACTTTTCTTTTTGTTTTAAGCTTACATGTCAGGACATTAGGATTCCATAGGTGTCACCGTTGTCTTAAAACCTTCCGAATAAAACGTAGATTTTGGGTAGAATGGGACTTAATCTTGAATAGGTCGATTATTGCGACTTTCAGATGCTCACATGTTATTTTATAAGATCTAATCCATGGAAATGTTCATGTTTCTTGTTCCCTTTTTTTTTCAGTCTCTGTTTTTGACCTGTGTGCTGTTTAATCTTTGATTGTGTATACTTTTGACTGATCTCCTTCGTGTTGGCATACTTGAGAGTTAGCACATGCAAGTGGCTGCTGCCGATCCAAAACACTTGTATGCTAGAATTAGAAAGATATATATTTAGCTGTTTATTTCCTTTTTTTCTATTTTTTTGGGGGGGGGGGGGTTTGATGGATTGATTTGCTATGTAGTCTTTAAATTTGATTGTTAAATACATATATAAGGTTATTGTCTGTGCTTGTGGAGCTAAATGTACAGTTGAATGTCTTGTGGTCCTAAACAGTCACATGCACCTTCCCTTGGTCACTTCGTACGTTTGGGGAGATCAAGGACTGAAGACAACTTATATCTGAGGAAGAGGGACAAGATGCGTCGGTGGCTCTGTTGCACCTGTCAAGTAGAGGAATCTTACCCTTCACATGAGAGTGAGCACTTAAGAAGCCCGAGGAACCATGCAGATGGTACATCTCTTGAAAATTCTCTACTACTTGTTTCTAAGTTTCCCATAGAAAGGCACAAAAAGGTCACAGAATTTCTACTGCAGTTTTTTATTGTCTAACGTATTTATGTATGAAAAAAATTGGGGTTGGCATACTGAGCTTCATGGTGTTTATTGCTGAGATTGCACATTTCTCTTTTTGCAATTTACCAAAAATAAAAAAGAAGATAAATTCAACCTTCCAATTGGTCACATGGAATGTACATTTGTGGGATTCTGGGCGTTCTTTTTTCTACCCAAAGTTTGTGAACATGATGCTTCTGATTTTCTGTGGATTTTGCATCAAAATCTTTTGTAGTTGATGCCAATATATGTTTCTAAGACTCATGAAAGTGTATCCTCTCTGTAAGTATTCTCTCAAATTCAACTTAGATTTCATTCATGTGCTAAAATGGAGCTGTTCTGTTAATAAACTTGTGACATTGTCATTGGAATAGAACATTATGATAGGAGCAAATGTTATATTGCTTGGGTAACAGCATGTTGATATGTATTGTTGTACAGACAAAAGAAATCTCTCTTTTTGTGTCCCTGTTGTATTTTCTGGTTGGAATGGCTGTTGTAATGAACTTTGCTGATTTCTTCCTGCACTCTGTCTTCTAAGGTCAGGTTGCCCACTTAGAATAAAAAAATTATTTATTATTTCTACTCTTGGGGGAAAAAAAGCGAAAAATAAAAAAAAGGCTGGCTCCTCAACATCTCTTTTCTGCCTTTTCTACATGGCAATGTCTTTTGCCACTTCTGCGGCTACTGCTGTCTTATCATTTTCTTGTTTTCATTTACATACTAACAGAGCCCTAGTCCTTTTTTCCTTTTTCCCTTCGGTGTTTGAATGCCTGAACTTTTGCTGCATGCTGGACTTTGAATGGTTTTGCTTCTGTCACCTGCTATGTTGGCTGTTTTCTGTGTCATAGGATACCCAAAAGGTTCGAAGGTGTCAGCCCCTGTCAAAACTGAAGTGCAGAAAGAAATTCCACCTATTGAAGTGCCAGCATTGTCTTTGGATGAGCTGAAAGAGAAGACTGATAATTTTGGTTCCAAGGCATTGATCGGTGAAGGATCCTATGGAAGAGTCTACTATGCAAACTTAGAAAGTGGGAAAGCTGCAGCTGTAAAAAAGCTTGATGTTGCATCTGAACCTGAATCAAATAATGAATTTTTGAGTCAGGTGTGTCTGTAAAGGAGAAAGGGAAACTGTGTCTGATTATTCACTTTTATTTTAGTCCTATTATTTTATCTGTTGTTTCATTTGGCATTCTTTCTATATCTACTTATATGTTCTCTTAATCTCAGGTTTCTATGGTTTCAAGATTGAAGCATGAAAACATTGTGGAGATGCTTGGTTATTGTGTTGAAGGCAATCTACGAGTGCTTGCATATGAGTTTGCCACGATGGGATCTCTGCATGACATATTACATGGTACATGTCCACTCAATTTTTGTATTTGTTTTTTACATGCCTATTTATTATTGCTTGACTATTCATTTTCCCCCTTTTGGGTAATGACAGGTAGAAAGGGAGTTCAGGGGGCACAACCAGGTCCAGCTCTTGACTGGATGCAGCGAGTGCGAATTGCTGTTGATGCTGCAAGGGGGCTGGAATATTTGCATGAGAAGGTGCAACCTCCCATAATTCACAGAGATATCAGATCAAGTAATGTGCTTCTGTTTGAAGACTTCAAAGCCAAGGTTGCAGATTTCAACCTCTCGAATCAGGCTCCTGACATGGCTGCTCGCCTTCATTCTACTCGAGTTTTGGGAACTTTCGGTTATCATGCTCCAGAGTAACACTCCTCCATCTTTTCACTTCTGTTTGTTTTCTTGTTATAATGCTCTTGTTATTCCACGGTTGTGATCCCATTATGTTCCCAACCCTGTCTGTCTGTGTCTAGTTCTTTTAGTGTATTGCTAAAAATATAACTTGGATGCAGGAATTGTGTTTGGATCCAAGTCTGAAGGATTGGCATGACAAGTCCAAAGTTCTTTACAAGAGAGTGTGGCTCTATAAGTGTGAATTTCTTGATGAAATTACATGCAAATACCCGTCTAGGGAGGGACTTATGTGCAGTTAAGAACAATGCTTAGAGATCTGATACTTTTAGTCCTTGGATAGCATGAAAATTGTGGGCCAAATAAAATGCTTTTGGGGCTGAAATTTGGTTGAAAATATGGTAGAAATTCCTATGAATGCACTGGCCCCACTGCATGCTTTTGTTTTGATATGCTTGTTTGTATTTGACTAGCTGATTTTCTCGATTTATGGAGACTAGCTAGGGCTATTTGCTGAAATAGTTCTGCAACCTTGACAGACTTTTCACTGCTCTTACCCAATGCATCTTTACATTTTACTGTTTGTTAGAAATTTCCATTTTCTCTAACATGCATGCATAAGCATTGTCATCATTTATTGTCCTAGGTTTGTTTCTTCAAGTCACCTTGTCTCTGATTTAACTATGCTGTAGGTATGCAATGACTGGGCAATTAACACAGAAGAGTGACGTGTATAGTTTTGGGGTGGTTCTTCTGGAGCTTCTAACTGGGAGAAAGCCCGTTGATCATACCATGCCTCGTGGTCAACAGAGTCTTGTTACCTGGGTGAGTTGCCTGCCTTGTTACCTGGGTAATTTTACCTTTTGCCTTTTGGTTTCCTAGTTGTTATACTTGAATTTGATTCTATAGGCTACTCCAAGACTGAGTGAAGACAAAGTGAAACAGTGTGTAGATCCAAAGCTCAAGGGAGAATATCCTCCTAAAGGAGTTGCCAAGGTATCGCATTTTCTCAGGGACATGAGCCATATACCTGAATGTGTGCACCTTGCACCATTTTTTGGCATCCTCCTTTTATAGTAATTAGCACATTGCCAACACATCATTGACTGCTGATATTTACGTTCCTTTTCTCTTTTCAGTTGGCAGCTGTGGCAGCATTATGTGTCCAGTATGAAGCCGAGTTCCGTCCAAACATGAGCATTGTTGTTAAGGCTCTCCAACCACTTCTTAAGCCTCCGGCCCCAGCTCCAGAGACCTAAACCAAAGAATGCGTTCTATCATGGTGGAATTTCTGAAATTTGTGCAGAGTTTGGTTTCCTTTGGATGCGGATTTGCGAATACCATATATATATATATATATATATACTTTTTTTATTTATCATGAATGAGATCTTTTGTGTAGGCTTGGGATTGGATTGTTTGCTGTTACTAACAGATTCCCCCTGCTGCTGGCTTGTATTAAACCAGCCCGCTGATTTTGTAGGGTCATCAATTGACGTATGGGTTTGGGTTGGGCTTGAATGAGTTAATATGTTACCACTGTTTGTTTTCAACAGATCCCTTTCCACTTTAATTAAATGTGGACTGTCTTACAAGTTATTGAAACTGTTATCTAGCTTGTTTATAGGCATTTTGTTCTAGCCCTGCGGAATTAGTAGGAATGGTTAGAGCGAGCCCCGAGGGGTGCCCTGTCTCCGGATCAATGAATATGCTGCCTTTGTGGTTGACCTTATGCTGCTTGAAATGTTAATTGGCCTTGCTGAAACAGGAGACTGACGTGCATGATAAATGCCTGGTACCTGTTTCTAACTGGAAGGTGGGTTAACAGTCAACGATCATGTCCATCTCTACAAGCCTAATTTGTGGGACAAGTAATATTTATCGTTTAATGTCTGCTTTATTTCGAGGTCAAAATTAACCTAAAGCGCCTAATTCCACCCGAAAAATTGCAGCTTTATAGCACGACCCAAGCTTATGGTGAGATTAGCCATTGTTTTCCCTGCATTGTAATAAATACTAACGGCTTCCCTGCAAACATTATTACACGAGTTCCCTGAAACGTGGCGGCAGCATGCTAACGTAATCAAACTAAAAGGTTTTATGAATTATTTGTGCGTGTTAATCGTTAAACGACAATCATTTATCCAAAGCAAACAAATTGAAGTGTTTGAAAACTTGAACCCTTGGATGAAGTTCGTTACATTTTTTTTTTATTATTATTTTGTTTATCTTTATTAGAACCGTAAAAAGGATTATTTTCTAGATATTCTTCGAGGGTAGCATTAGTCATTTCAAAATGAAGGATTGACTTTTCAATCCACTTTCTAAATTAAAGGACTATAGGGAATCTGAGTTTTTTTTTTTTTTTTTTTTTTGTCACAAAATGATTTTCATTTAATAGACATGGGCAAAAAAAAAAAAAACAAAAAACAAAAAACAAAAACAAAAGAAAGCCATCCACACAAAGCACACACGCAAAAGCCTGTAGTTTTGAGTTGAGAAACATGCCAAACACGAAAGGCGTTCTTTTCATGACACACATCAACGCATGAACAGGCACTTATATTAACGAAGCCAAAACTTCCCTTATTAAAAAAAAAAAGAAGTACACCAAATTTAAGCTAGAGAAACAGCCGACCACTTTACAATTTATAACTGCACCATCACCCGCTCACGCTGAAATTTGATTGGATAAAAGCGCTTTGACCACATTTCTTTATACTCAATGCTGACAGCTAATTGGTCTGTCACATTCAAATGATTTGTCTCCTGTTATATCGAAACGAAAATAATAATAACAAAAAAAAATAGATAGAAAAATGGAAACAGCTGTTTCTCTTATATATAACGAGATGGAGGCTGAGAGACGCCAATGTGAATTCCAAGCAAACTGGAGTAGAAAGCTAGAAAGAATAAGCCGTTTTTGGAATTCGTGAAACGAATGAGATTTGTCTTTGCAATTGAAATCTAACACAGAGAGAGGGAGAAGGAGAGAGAAGGGGGATTGAGTTCCGGTGGCCGGAGCTGGGGATCTGATCGGAGATTTCACCTCCCGGCGAGTGTAGCTCAGGCAAATGCTCGGCGGGGATCGAGTGCTGTTTCGTTGAGGTGAGTCAAAAGTGGTTTGATCCAGTTAGATTCGGTGTTTCTTATATAATTCTGTTAGTTTGATTTTTTTGTGGAGGTTTTGTTATTTAAGTATGCAGTTTTGTGCTTTGAAGCAGCAAGATCTGATCTGTTGATGGCTTTCTTTTGTATGGTCTCAATTATGGTATTCTAAATCCTTTTCATTTGGTTTTGGCTTTCTAAATTGGTGTAAGCTTGAGTTTTGTGGTGCCTGATGGAGATCTGGTTTTGGAGCTTGATTACTTTTATTGTAACTAGTTATTATCTTTGATCACTGGATTATGCGATTATTTATGGGCATTTGATCCGTCTGCATATGCATCTTAATTAGAGAGAATGGAGGAGGTGAGTGTTTGGGCATGTCGGGGAAGGGAAGTAAGAAATAAGATGTTAAAACTCTGATTGCGATAACACTGTGGTTGATTGCATATGCTCTTTCAGCTTTTGTTTATCGGCTGTGTTTGAAAGGTGGTTTCTGTATGCATAAAGTTTCTTTTTTTTTTTCTAATTTTTTATTTTTGTTAGGTTTGAACTCATTAAGAGTGTACGGTGATAAGAGTTTCAACCAATGAAAAACGGCATGCTTGAATGCAGTGTTTGTCATTCAAAATTGGTTTCTCCAAGTTCCAGAACTGTGTCAAGGGCATATGACCAACACAAGAGCAGGATTTCATCAAAACAACGGGCCCTCAACTTCTTTCTGGTTGTTGGTGATTGTATCCTAGTTGGTTTACAGGTGATTGATTGTGGTTCATAATTTCATTAACCATCATATTGGTTTGGGCACTAGATTTCTAGTATGGTTTTTTGATTGACTTTGGCAACCCAAGTTTTTCTCGTCACTTTCATGTTACATTTTTTCTTCCCTTTTCTCTTTACATTTTTGAGATTTAAGTCTCCTTTTCCTAGGTAATAATTTCATTGGCAATGTTTTTCATTCTGGGACTTGCTGACATGTCCATTTTCAATTTACTGGCAGCCTGTGTTGGTTTACATGTCAAAGGTTGATGGAGGATTCAAATTTAGCCCAATCAGTGTTAACTTCTTGACAGAGGGAGCCAAAGTGCTATTTGCTATAGTTATGCTTTTGTTCCAGGTGCAGTTTATTGTTTTTTTCTTTTTTTTCCGTAATGTTCACCAAATTCTGTGCTTTGTTTATAAATTGTGCTAAACTCTTCATTTTCCATGGGCTTATATATGCTGAATGGCCCATTGCTTGGGGCAGTAGAAAGTTGTTTTGGGCTTACAACTGCAAGAAAGAAGAAAGTAGTGGTGAACCAGCCATGTTATACAAAAATTCCATAGAATAAGATTTCTCCATTTCTCTTTTCTCAATCCTTATTTTGTTGGGTCGCGGATAGCTATATTATGGGAACCAAGCTATGAGTCCACATAATTAGCTAATGACATGTGGACTGGACTCTGTAAGTGGCATCAAAATGTGTCATAAGGAGAAAATCTTAACTAGAATGGCCTCTTTATGTAAAAATTTTGATTAAATGCCTTGCTACGTTTTAGGATTGTAGTGTTTCTATGAGAAGAAAGAACTTACTGTAGAAATTTGCTGTAAATTATATTGTTGTTGTGTGCACTCAGATAGAAAGGGTGGGGGAGAAGTAGGAGAGGAAGGAAAGATTCGGTTGTTAGAAGTTCAAAAAGCTTTGCTCTTTAATAGTATCTTCAGGGAAGCTCATGCCATTTCTTCCATGTGCATGAGGCTCATGCTAATGCTATAAGGTTCTAAATTTTACAGGCAAGGCATCAGAAAATTGGGGAGAAGCCACTTCTCTCTGTTTCCACATTTGTACAGGTACTAGAATTTCTTCTTCTTCTTTTTTTTTTTTTTTTATCATTATAGATACTGCATTTTATTGGCTACATATTCTAAGTGAAAATATTGTAATAGGAAGAAGGGAGTATTATGCTCATTTGCCATAAATTGTGGAATAAATCACTTCTTTTGTCCTTGATATGTGTATGGTAGCAAATTTAGAAACCAACAGTTAACCTTCTAGAGTAGAGTTGTGTTTGGGTTGGAGTTTTTGGCTGGGCCACTTGTTACCCTTAAAAGAATCGACGTAGCATTTCCTATTATTTTGGCCTCATTGACATTGCATTGATCATTGAATCAGTCTTCTGGTGTATTTGAAGATTTCAGTCGTTTTGATTTGATTTCTGGCCTTGTATTATGTATTCATTACTTTCTATTGCACCAAGCCTGATTGAAATTTTGGTCAACATTTTTACCTTTTCTTTGCTACCTGTGTCCATATCTAACACTTTTAATGGGCTATCAGCTGACACTTGACAGCTTTTAATTCTACCAATGCATCGTCACTTCTTTGCAGGCAGCTCGTAACAATGCTCTTCTTGCTGTTCCTGCTTTTTTATATGCCATCAATAACTATTTGAAGTTCATTATGCAGGTATATAATCTTTTTTTCTTTTTTCCCTTTCCCAGACTGCAAAGTGTCAGAGCCTTGTGCACTAGAAATACCCTTATTTGGTTTAACTAAATTATTGGAAGTGAAATGGTTGGTGTTGTCCTAGATGACAATGCAAAATTGCCATACCACAGATTAGTACAAACATGCATTCTTAGATTAGTAAACATAGAAGTTGTAGTATGAAAGTGATTATGTGCAGTACAAAAATGACAGGGTTCATGCTTAAGCAATTAAAAAATCTATTTTATTCTGCTTGATATCTGTACTGCCACTTATTCTTTTTTAACAACGTGTAATTACTCCTATGCTAGATCCCAGATGCTTTTACTGCAAGAATGACTCTGTCTTGCATGTGTGGAATATCAATTTTGAATTGTCATCACGTAGCAGTGCTGTTATTAGAATGAGTCCAAGGAAATTACTAAATGAGATACTACACATTTAAATCTTTTTGATTGTGATGAAAATCTTAGTGACTTGCTGGAAGGCATACTTATATTAAAGTGCCTGTATATAGGTTTTTTTTAATGATATTTCTTATTGGTAGTTGGCCTTAAGTTTTGGTGCTTTTATGCTTGCACAAAATTAATTAACATCAATTGCATACTGTGCAGCTATATTTCAATCCAGCAACTGTGAAAATGCTAAGCAATCTGAAGGTATTTTGTGGACCAGAAATTTCTTGCTGAGCAATATCAGTCATATAGAATTGCTTGGCATTCTATCTACCATGGGATTTTATGCCTGGCTTTTCACTTGCAGGTTTTGGTAATTGCTGTTTTGCTAAAACTGATAATGAGGCGCAGATTCTCTGTAATTCAGGTTAGTTCAATATTCTTATTGAGGATGCAAGAATGTAGCACCTTATTATGAGGCAAAATTAATTTCAACTTTCATGTCCTCTGTGTATGCACTTTTGATGCAATTTTGAAAATTGGATTGGCTGTTTTCTTAACAGTGGGAAGCTCTTGCGTTGTTGCTCATTGGTATTAGTGTAAATCAGTTGCGTTCTTTACCTGAAGGTACTACTGCTATGGGACTTCCGGTGGCAACGGGTGCATATATCTACACTTTGATCTTTGTAAGTGAATTCAAGCATCCTTTAGTGACCCCAAGGATTTATTCTGTTCAATTTCCTGATGGGTACTATGCAAGCAAATTTAACTCACTGAAGATTTCTAAGCTTAACATTTTTTGATTTTCAAATTGTTGAAGCTTACTTTAGGAATTTTCCAGGTAACTGTGCCATCTCTGGCCTCTGTATACAATGAGTATGCCCTGAAGAGCCAATACGACACAAGCATATATCTTCAGGTGATATGGTTAAGGCCTTTTATATTGAATCAGGGAACTAGTTACCTCCCAATGTAGTAAAACCATTACTTGGTTTACCTAAGAAATTTGAACCTCTTTTTAGTTCTGCTGCTTATAGTGAAATCAAGAAAGCACTTACTTTTGTGAACCTTGAGAGAATACTGCACAATTAGTGTATCATGTATTGGGACTATCTACCCTAAGTTTAACCCGATTACTAATGAAAGTCAATAAAATGTTGCTCTTCAATTTTAATATTTGGATTATTTGCTATCAAAGGAAACTTTTAACCAGTTTTCCTAATTTTATTTTATTTTGGCTGCCAGAATTTATTTTTATATGGCTATGGTGCTATATTCAATTTTCTAGCAATCTTGCTAACAGCCATTGTCAAAGGTATGAAAGTCTATTCTGTTACTTACCTGATTACTTAATGAAGCTTTGAATGATTATATTGAGAAAAATGCATTAATTGTTCTGATATGAATCCCTTTGTAACTATTAATTTGGTATAGTGCACACCTTGTACTCTGTATTTTTATCGAATGTTTCTTTGTGCACTTTTTGGTTGTTTGTAATTGGACTTACTTTAAAAAGGGTATAACTTTTATGTAACTTGTTCTTGCAAAGTGTTTTGGTCATTTGATTTATGCATGCATATACATTTATGTGTGTGCATGCCTGTATATGTATAGGAATATATATAGCTGTGCTGAACATATATTACAATAGTAGCAAGGAAAACAATTATGATATTCATAAATTAGTTGCAAGCTGCATTCAGCAGCTAGATTTAGAAATTGTGTCCTGTACAGTTTTCCAGGAGCTTTAGACTGCTCAAATGTCCTGTAGATGCTGATAAGAAATTGGAATAACTTTTTATGTATTCTTATTTGATCACTTACCATACATTGGCCAGTGGCTTCTAATGTGGCTGGTGGTGTACATTTGACACTTTCCCAAACCCCTACTGTTGGAGATCTATGCACTGGAACACCTCTTTTATTTTTTTTTTAAATCTACTAATTTGATACTAATAAGTTGCCCAAAACTGTGTTGCTTTTTGTGGCTGCTGCAGTTAGACTTTAAATTTGTGGCATGATAGTCTCTTTTGAATGTTGCAGGTCCCAATAGCTTCAACATCTTAGAAGGACATTCAAAAGCTACAATGCTCTTAATATGTAACAATGCGGCCCAAGGAATTTTGTCCTCTTTTTTCTTCAAATATGCAGGTCTGATGATGATGTTTTATATGTAATTTCCTTTTCATGAAACACTGCAGAGGACACCCGTGATATTAAAATTGCTGAAAAGATACTGTTAGAATCTTGTAAATGCATGCTGTAATGAACTGCATGTTAGTAGTTTTTGTGGCTTATATGGATTGGTTGATTTGTTATTGTGTTCAGATACAATTCTTAAGAAGTACTCTTCAACAATTGCCACAATCTTCACGGGCATTGCATCTGCGGTACTGTTTGGTCACACTTTGACCATCAATTTTATGTTAGGAATTTCAATTGTGTTCATCTCAATGCACCAGGTGATTATGAAGCAATGGCCAATTGACCTTTTCAGATGGATCATTTAGAGTAAGAAAAAAAGTTTCAACAAACAAAAATTAAAGCACCGCTTTTTGCTTTTGCTTCTGTAATGTTTCAGTTTTTCTCACCACTCTCAAAAGTCAAAGATGAACAGCAGAATGGCATGATGGAACAACGGGATGTTCAGGATAGCCACAGGTAAGGCTGTCTTACTATGTGCATCCAGTAAATTAAATTGTGGGTAGGTGTCTTGATTTGGCTGCTCACTCCTGCATATGTGCATCACTCCAATCCTAAAGCATCTACTTTCCTGTTCAGGTCCAAAGAGTCATTCATAAATATGGCTGCAGGTGCAAATGAAGAGGTGGGTAACTTTGAGTATCTTATTTTGTTCTGTATTTCTTAGCATACTACTTATGCTGATATGTTTCTTTTTAATCTCTTCAGACTAGTCATCATGTGGGAAACGATGAGAGACAGCCTCTACTTCCCACCTAGAGTTTTTGTAGATTATGTTACACTAGAAAGGTGCGAGATAATGAAGATTCATGTTCGTTACTCCTTGACATTTGACCATGAAGTTTCTGACTTGCCACCAAACGCTGACACCATGGTGCTGTTAATTCTGTGTCAGGAATTTTCTCGCGAGGGATTCTTTTGACTGGACTTAATGGACCATACCGGCGATAGGTTAGTTGTCCAGAATCACAAAATAAAATATGATTTGGAAGAATCTTTTTTGCTCAAGGTTCATTCATTAGTTGGCATGCTGAGCCTGGACACACACGGATTGGTCCTAATTCACCAGGGCTGCAGTTTTTCACTGCTGGAGAATTAGAAATTAGTAAACATGGTCTGCTGGGGTGACTGGTTCTCAGGTTCTTGCTGCCTTGTTAGCATGCCAGTTGAAATATTTTTTCCCCTTTTTTTTTTTTCTCCAATTTTTAGATCCTTTATTGCATTTAGAGCTCAGATATGAAAGTATGCTCTCAAAACAGGGAGCTGCTGCTTTCTTTATTTTCATACCAACAGCAGAGCGTATCTCAATATATCTGAGAGATACAATCCGAACTTTGCATGTTGCAATTTGAAAAAAAGGGGAACTATTTGATGTTTTTCCGTCATGACACTTCGACGAATGAAGAGAAAATTTTCATCAAAAAGAGAAGGAAAGATTCATGAACAACACTGCCACACCTCAGGACAACTGTTCCTGAGACCTAAATTCCCGTGTCGGTACTTAAAAGGTTGAAAATTTCCAATTTAAAACAGTAGAAGTGAAATAAATCCAATATTTATTGCATTAAAAAGCTTCAACAATGTAAAGCAACGTTGGGATTCTTTGAACATCTATCGCCTAAAGAGGTGATCCTGAGCCGAGCCGATGAGGAGCGGGGACGACGCAGACGCTAGAGCTAGGAATGGGGTGGGTGGCTGGTTACCGACGAGTGCGTTGTAGACAAAGATGTTTGGGTATCCGACCAGTCGGATTGATATTAAAAACAGCGAGAATTCCGTTCTAATCATTATTTGGGCGTCCAGCAAAAGCCAAGCCAACGAAAAATATGATCTCTTCCGTTAAAGCGCTTGCCTTCTCTCCTTCTCCTTCTCCTTCTCTTTCTCCTTCGCCTTCCCCGTCATCGTTACAACAGCTATTAGCGGCCAAATGGGCCCTCAAATTGCCCCGCAACTCCTTCTCCGTCAAACGTCGCCGTTCGTCTCGCCGTCTCTGGCAGCGGAGCGACCTAGACAAGAATTTCGATTACAGTCCCACCACCACCACCACCACCACCACCAAAACCATAAGTTTCGATGAAGTTACGGGCGTTAACAAGAGTTTCAGACTAGTCCTCGACGTTAATCAATTGTCGTTCCTAGCTTCATCCAGGTTCCGCCAACTAGTTTCTTCGGCCAACGACGCTTTCTCTGACTTGACAACCCTAGTCAACGTCGACAACAACAATCGGGTCGTGTTCTCGTGTCGCGAATCCACGCTTCAGTTCATGGGAGCTGTGCTAGTTTGCGGATTTGTTTTGATTTTTGCATTTAGGTTTTTGGTCAATTTAGGGTTGAGACTTAATCGTAAATTGGGGTTTAGGGGCCGTGACGTTCATGTTGTAGTCCGTAGAGACCGCAGTCTTGGAGGGAAGGAGGTGGTTGTTGCGAGGAAATCGAAGGAGAGAGATGATGTCAAGAAAAAGAATAAGAGTAATGATTACTTCAGGGTTTCGGATAATCCTTTATGGTCGCTCGACCAGGTTTTTGGGTCCGGTGTGCGTAAAGATGATTGGAGGACTTATCGTAGCCGGACCCAAGCCAAGTTGCCAAAATGGTGGCCAGAATCGGTGGCAGCTGAACGGGACTTGGTGGTGGATAAGCAGGAGTATCAGAGGGAGGCCAACAGGTTGATGCGAGGTTAAGTTTCCTTTTGTCATTTTTCTATTCAAATTACATTTAAGTTTTCCATTGTGTTTGATTTTCTTTTTTTTTTTTTTTGGCAAATTTGGTTCCAACGTAGATGAGTTATCCAAGTTTGTGTAGCTATGACTTATGACTTAGTTTTTGGTAGCCATTGTTAAGATGGCATTGGGATGGATTTTTCAATTTCTGCTGGCAACCTTAGATCAAGTGGACATGAAATTGTGGATCCTTATTAAATATCAGAGCTGGACATAAAAGTTGACACCTAGGCAGCTCGGATATTCATTGGCATGACTAGGAACAAATTATGTGAACTGTGGTTGTGACCATTCCACTTTTCCATTTCAAATGGAATTTGTCCCTTCTTCCGCATGCAACATCATTTGCAATTTATTACCTCTTTTCTGTGATGCTTATGATCTTTATTAGATCTTCTGAGGTCAGTTTAGTCATGATTTGTTGCCAGAATGTGTCTTTTTTGTGGGTAGAAGAGTTCTTGTTTCAATGAATGTTGTGCTCACTTTTTTTAAACTTTCAATTGACCTGCTTGATTTGCAGCAATTACGGACAACAGGACAAGCGGGAAGGATATCACAGACACTGACATAATTCAAGTTAGTGATTTTGTGAACCTTTTGAGCACTTTTTTTTTTTTTTTTATTACGACAGTATTGTGTATGGCTTGGCATTGTTTACCATGCTCAGCAGCTATGGATTTTTTTCCAATCTTGTGTAGTTTACACAATGATCACATCTTGATTTACTGTTTGTTTCTGTTTTCTGTTCAAAATTCTGGGTGATGTTCTTATCTTAATGTTGTCTTATTCATGGCCACATTACCCCTCTTGTCTAGAACTTCTTTTCTAATTTGATCTATATATTTTTAGAATTTTCCTTGTGAAAGACCTTTTTGTTCAACCAATTTTTGATAGAACAGGTGGTTCTGGCACTTTGGCTTCGCTGCAATTTATAATCCTTTGTCTTAACCTACAGTTCCTTTGAGATAAAGTGCACATTTTGGTCTTTTGCTTCTGTGTACATTCATATGAATAACTTTCTAATACTGATATGAGAGAGTTCCATTATTTGTGCTAAACTGCAGTTACAAATTTTATGTTGCATTAGCAGCTTTTTGATATGCAATGGACTTTTCCTTGCCTAAATGGGCGAGCAGTTACGTCAAATATGCAGGACATCTGGAGTGCAGGTCACCTTTGACACGACAAATACAAGGGATGCCTTTTACCGTGCATCAATTGACCTCGTTCTAAATGTATGTAGCAGGTCTGTAATTTTTGTCCTGCTTGGAATTGGTAGTTTGTGGACTTATGTAATCCCTTGTTCTTTCCTTTGGTGTAACCTTTTTTTCAAGCTTGCAGGGCCCCAAGTTATTCTGCCGTTGTTCAGATTGATGGTGAAGATGCTCAACAATTTGTCGCTGGGCTTGCCAAAAGCATTGGCCTTGAGAACATTCATGCAGCAAGAATGGTGTTGGCAGCTGTTGCTGCACGTACTCGTTCATGTTTCTTGCAAGCATGGGTAATGTCTTGACTTTATTCCTAATAGTTCATCCTAATGAATTTGTTATGTGTGCTCATATTATTATAATCAACAGTATATTTCACTTACTGTGGTCAGCACAGCATTTATATCTTCTTTTGCCAGACGATGGAGACATAAATGTTTTCTCTCTCTCTCTCTCTCTCTCTGGAACACATTAAGGGAATTTTTCAAATCTAGGTATTAATGGAACAGGAAAATTCTTTTTTTTTGGTCTAGACAGGAAAATTCTATATGACAAGGGTTTTAGCCAGGATTAATGTTACTTCTGCTGTGTATGAAGTGTTTCATGATAAAATTAACTCTAATGCTCTGCCCAAAAGGACCTCTTTAAATGTCAATGGAGACTGGTCATGTTATATCTGAGGCTATATTTTTTGTTGAATATATCAGTAGTATATTGAGATACCCATCATATGGTTCTGCATAGTGCAACAGATTTTGGAGATGGGAAAAAATTGTTAGTACTTAGCAAGCTGCTTGAACATCAAATGCATGGATCAGAAAGAGGATTGCAGGCAGTAGAAACAGCTTGATATCAGTAATATTTATACACTATGAAGGGAGTGTGTTTGGAAAAGAAAAAGAACTGGCAATTAGATGAAACAAGAATTTGGCAGCTTAGCAAGGGATGCTGAGTGATTCTTGGCACTTTCCCCTGTTTCTCCCACCTAAGAAATTGTATAACAAGAAAAGGTCTCAACTTAGGTTGCACAAATTTTCAATGAAGCCCCTAAACTAAACCATGGTTTGGTTGAATCTTTTAAATCTTTAAATGTTTTCAAATAGGTCTTGTTATGACACTGTTAAAAAGATTTCCTTAAATACTTTCATCCCTCAATCAAAGCATGTTTACAATAAAACCCATGTGGAAGAAATTGTCCATCATGAGAATCTGATTCCCAGATGAGTGTCTCAGGGTGAACACATTTTAGAATATGCAGAAGATACTGCCCACTGTTGAATTAATCAGTGATTGGTTCATGTCCTGATTTTCATTTATAATAAGCATAGGTTTCAGCAGATTTTGGGATTTGCTGGTAGCAATTGACATTGAGAAGCTAGAGCTTGGCAATTTGTTCCTTTCCACTGCAATTGTGTCTTTTGCTTTGCAAATTGTCCTACTTCTCTAGGAGAAAGTAGCTAATTTTTCAATTTTCTATTGCAACTTGTTGATGCTCAAAGGTTTCATTCAATGCAGGCTTTGGAAGTTCAAGGTAGGCATCCTGAAGCAGTGCTGGAATTGTCAAAAATGTGCCCTGTTCTCTACACATTTCCTCCAGAAGAGTCCTCTGTATGTTCTTTCTTTTTGTCTATAATGACTATGTTTAGATTTTTTTTTCTTCTTCTTCTTTCTGAGTCTGACAATATAATCCTAGATTTTCCTCCATAAATATTCTTTTTGAGTTTTTTTTTTTTCAAGTACATCTTGGGGGAGTGGGTTAATTTTATATGAGTGAGATGTGGGGTTCAAACCCTAAACCTCACCCCCCAAGCAAATTAAATGCTGCCCTGATACACATGGGACTTTCAAGCTTCTTGTCATGCAGTTATAGTTTTGGGTACCATAATTTTTTTCTACCAGTTTATGCTCCGAACCAATAATTGATGTGGTTCTGCAGCCTGAAATGGAGATGGTGGCCCGAGGCCTGTCGAAGCACTTGAAAATGGAGCAGAGGGAATTTTTAATGAACATGTTTGTTACTGTTTGCAAAGAAGAGTGTCACAGAAGTGCAGCAGATGCTCTGGGTTTGGTTTGTCTGATTTCCTTTTCTCTTCCTGGACTTTTTCCGTTAAAATGCTAAAACTAAAAGAACTGTTACACAGAATAAATAATTGGCCAAGTAAATATTCCATTTAGTTAATTGTTAATCACATGCGTAAAATGAACATAGTTGACCTGTTTTAATCTGTTGCCACCATGCTAATCAGCTTTTCCTCGTTTCCCTCGTAGGCAACCTTTTCTCAATTTGTTGGCGATCTACAGGACGGCGGACATACATGAAATTTGCTTACGTGGAATACAGTTATATTTTCATGACTTAATTGTATGTATTCTTTGCCTGTCTCTTTTGCAGACTTGATAGTTTAAATCGGATATTCGTTTTTGTTGAAAAGTACATCGAACGCAAACTTGCGTTTTGGGGGTTCTATTACCATTTATACTTTCGTTCTCTGTCGAGTCCTGTTTGTCCTTCAGGCGCGGGGCCATAAAACGTAGTTGAAATGAGTGAAAAAGAAAAAAAAAAAAAAAAATGTCAGACACCGACCTGTTAAGATCAAAAAATTTGATTGTGGAATTTAGAGGTAAAAACTCTGGTTTTGTTGGAAACTAGTGAAAAATGATAATAATGGAGAATGAATGAAGTGTTTCGCTTTAGTCTTCGCCTGAATGACTCGGCAACTTTCTTTTGGGGCTTGAGAAGAAGCATGGTTTAATAGATTTTTATTAATTTAGAATTTTTGCACACTACGAGTTTTTTTTTTTTTTTTTTGACAAAAACAATAAAAAAAAATAGTAGTATTTTATAGTTTTGTTAAAAAAAAAATACGTGTTATAAGGTAAATTTTTTCAACATAAGTTAAGTTTAGTATTATTGAGTAATTTGGTAAAAAAATTGAACTTATAATTTTTGATGCGATAGAAGATATGTATGTTTTTTTTTCTTACTACTAAATGATAATGTTCAGATTTTCTGTTCATAACGGAAAGCCTAAGAAAAAACAAGAGAACAAAAAAAGAATAATAAAATTCTAAGGACGATAGACGAGTCGATTCTCCGAAGCCTTTAAAAATATAAAACTTGAATTCCGATTGGCCAAACAACGTCACAACGTAGAACTTCTCGATCCCCACAAATCATTATCGATGTCACAAGCGGAATTGCGCATTATCAATGCTGGTTTCCACAATTACACTCAAAAAATCTATTCAACGTAAAACAAAAATTAAAACGGGAAATAACAAGGGATTAGAAAGGTATTTGCTTTTGGCGTAACTGATTCCTCTCTCTCTCTCTTTGTTTCTCTGTCTTTTTCTCTCTCCCCTCGCGTTGTGGGAACACACCAAGGAAAATTAGGGCTAGGGCTTTCTCGTGATCCAAACAGGAGCTTTCGAGCTAACTTTGACAGGAATCTGAGTCGAGTTCGCTTCTCTTCTTGCAGATTCATTCAAAGAAAAAAGAAGGAAGAAAGGTCATAACCGCCTAAAGATGCAGTTCCATTTCGATGTGTTCTTGCTTTTTCTGTTTGAAATCATGTCTTAAATCGATTTTGATATAGATGCTTGTTTGTGTTGTTGTGTGGTACAGTGAAGGTGCGGAATTACTTTGCTTTTGATAGTAACGCCACAACAATGGTTTCCTTTGAAATGAACGATCGAAAAAGTAAGTCAGATTTCCATTATCTTTGTATGCTTTGTGGAGGAAAGATGTGACTGCGCATGTTAAAGATCTGAATTAGATCGATAATAAGACGGGACAAAAGAAATCTTGTTTATACGGTCTCGTCGATGGAAAAAAATCTCGTTGGATCTCTAGAGGTTTTTTCCGGCGGTTGCTAATGTTTGTTTATTTTCTGATTCTCCCTTATTCAAGAGTTTTCCTAGTAATATTTGTCCTATTTCTGTTGTCTGATTGTCATGAGAAATTGGCGTTGAGTAGTATTAAGTTCCTATTGCTAGTTAAATAGATTTTGTTCTTTCTATGAAGAGTTGCACTATCCCCAAGGCAGCTCTCTCTCTCTCTCTCTCTCTCTCTCTCTCTCTCTCCCTTTTCCCTTTTCATCTTGTTAAGGCATCAGCTTTCATTTTTTGGTGTAAAGTTTATCTGAGCCATCATGTAATACTGGGCAACTTGAACTGGGTAGAGATGGCATTTATTCCATGTGGTTAATGAGCTATTTTTGACGTTTTCTACTTTTGCATGTGAATTTTGATCATTTGGTTACCATTGTCTATATTTTCAGTGAACTCAGAATCTCTACCTTTTCTGCTAATGTTACACCTTTCTCAAAGTTTAACTGATTTTATTAATCTCCTTTGTATAGAACCACTTGCATTCCCCTTATCTGATTGGTTGATGTCTTTAATGTAGCTATTCATATAACTTGTATTCAGACTTCCTAACTCGAAATATCCATGTATGATTCTTAATTTATTGCTATGGGGCTGTGACTCCTTGTGGTTACTATCAATAGAATTATCATTCTTTTAGTTTATTAATCACTTTAAAGTAAGTCTACTGGGAAATTGATTAATTTCTTCGCAATTGAGCCTACACAAGTTGTGCTTAATTTGTCTGTTGAAACTCTCTCTATTGTTAAATATATAGACTTGACATCAATATCCCAAAAAGGAATAGATTGGTGATTTGCCTTCATTCAACATGATCATCATAGTATGGATTCTTACATAATGTGGTTCTTCATATTGGAAATGAAACAGAGATTGGGTTAGGCTTGACGGGATTTGGCATATTTTTCTCCTTCCTGGGAATCATTTTTTTCTTTGACAAGGGACTACTTGCAATGGGAAATGTAAGTCCCCTGTTCTACTGCACTAACATATTAATATGTTCTTTGCATATTCTGTTATGATATTCATAAAATACTGCATCATTTTCCTCTGTAACGTTATTTGACAGATCCTCTTTGTTTCTGGTGTGAGTCTAACAATTGGACCAAAGTCCACCATGCAATTCTTCACAAAACGTCAAAATTTTAAGGTGAAGTTGCTCTCTCTCACTCTCTCTCTCTCTCACACTCATGCACATCCACGCACGCGTGTGTGCACACACAATGGCACACGCACACAAGCAAAAATAACTTCTACTAGTGAGAGCTTGTGCACTTTTTCAGTGGTTGTGTTTGATTGTTATTGTGTTCTCACCATTTGTGCTGCAATGGTCATTCAGGGAACTGTCTCGTTTAGTGTTGGCTTCTTCTTTGTTGTCATAGGATGGCCAATTATTGGTATGATTTTGGAAGCATACGGTTTTGTTGTCCTATTCAGGTCTGTTGGATTTGATTGAAGCATATTTTTAGAAACAAGTTTACTTTGCACAGCTAAATGATGAAAATTTTGTGCACAGTGGCTTCTGGCCAACACTTGCAGTCTTTATGCAGAGGATTCCTGTTCTTGGTTGGGTGTTCCAACAGCCATATGTTCGATCGGTATATCCACTTTGCAACACAAAATCTTGTTTTTAGCTATTTGAGATTCGGTTTTAACTTCAACATTATTTAAGGTGGGATCCAGTATTCATTTGAATTTGGAAGGAAGAAAGTGTACTGTTGTATGATGCATGTCAACAAAGTTTGAGTACTTTCAGATTGGATGGGTATTAAATAAATATATAGTCTCTTGCTCTATTAAAGTGTTACAAAGAAGTAACTTCTGCTGTGTTAGGGCAATTACACTAGAAGCTAACTTATGTGCTGGTGAGGTCTATCTATCACGTTGTCTGTTCAAGTTGTTGCTGGTTCCCTTTCATTGAGGACTTTATGAAATTCAGTCCCTCTTCGATGCTATTGTTTGTTTTTCAAGTCACCATTGATTATGATGCTTGTTATACCAAAAGGATTATAGAGGCAGTAAGGGCTCTTTTCTTAAACTAACTATTTTCTTTATTTTAAACTATCTTTGTTTTTCTCCCCCATTGAACCATGGATAGCTCACATGAAAAAAAAAAATAGTATTTTTTTTTCCTCGTATGCTTGAATATTGTCAGACTTTCTCATTTGTTCTGTGAACAATTGCTGCCTGTATTCGACAACCCTTCTAGAAACCAGGACAACTTTTTGTTGGGCTTTATGGAAAGGATTGGTGGGTCTTGTCTGCTGTGTGTGGACAAATTAGTGGAGAAAAATGTAGAATAAACTCAATTAGTAGGGTCTAGATATATTCTGTTTAGATGTCTGAGAAATGGGGAATTGCTTGCATGCATGGTCACACCACATGCACATGCATCAACAAGGAGAAAGTGGGCTTGATATTATAAATTTATGAAATTAAGCTTTGCTGTTCTTCAGACTATAAATTCGTAAAATTTGACTAGTTGTGTTTCCATTTATATGCAGCTCTTTGATCGATACCGGGGTAGAAGAGTGCCTGTGTGAATGTAGAATCTGAATTTAGTGCAATCAAGGCGATGATAGGTCCACTTGTAATTCCTTGTGAAAAATGTTGCTTGCACAAAAAAGGATCAAGATTAGTGGCTGTAGTATAGCTGTGGAATCAGAATATGGTGCTACTAAGGTAGGGTCAGATCTGGTTGCAAGTCATTTGTAAAACACCAGCTACTCCAAGACAGAATTTCTTGGTTCTATGTGCGTGGCAATTGCACAAATGATTCATTTGTTACTAACTTGTCTTCGCATGAAAGAAAGAAACGAATATGATCTCGTCATGTTCTTTCACATCTATGTTAATTCAATCTTGAAAGGGACCAGTGGGGGTGGAATCAGAATCTCCAACCTCATATTTTATCCATTTTATCTTTTTGATGCGGGGAGATAGAATATGGAGGAAGGATGGGTTTGCGTGGAACCATTTCTGGTTGCAGTGTTTTTGGGTCAGAGCGCATTGGGCATGGGTTACCACACAAGCAGGCTATCTGAGTCATTATTCTTGGGTCCTTGAGCGCACAACTCGCATCGCATGTCTGAGTCATTCCAGGTTGCCTGTTGGGTCCATCCGAGTCACTTATGTTGTTCTAGGTCTGTTCTTATCAAATTATGACGTATGTATGAATGACTGCATTTAGATAGTAACATTGGTGAAAATTTCAAAAAAGATTCATGGCCTAAATTTTTATCCCCTTACATTAATGAAGAACTAGGATGTTTTAACATGACTTCAATTTGACAGACGTAACGGACACAAGTACATTATCAAAATTAATAATTGATTTTTTTTATATATATATATATTTTGGGATGAATTGTATGGTAGATTTTACAATTGTGTTAAATATATCCACTGCTTCACAAATTCCGGTATGTTTTCCAACCGTATGAGGTCTGGAGTGTTATTTGTTTTTTATTTATGAACAAACCGGAAAAGGAAGATTATCTATGGACTAAACGAGTTTAGAATTAGCTTCTGCCGTATATTTTAGTTCAAATAGGATCAAGGAAAGTATACCGTGGGGCCTAGACTTTCCAGTTTATTTTTGCTCAGTCATTTTTTCAGCCTAGGTTTGCTTAAATATTAAGTCATTTTAGCCATCGCGTCACTTTGGCTGTAAATAGATCTGATTATTGGAACTAGAAATATTAATGGCAAAATCTAGGAGACAGGAGGATGCATAAAGCAGGCAAGTAAATCATTAGCATCAAGCGAAACCAAATTCCAAGCACCACAAACATTGCCCCCTCGCAGGTCAGCAGACTTATACGAGGACTCGATCTCTGAGTAACTAGTGCCCAAGAAACATCGAGCGACTGGTATTGTACAAAGAATTCAGACCGTTTTACTTCTCGAAATATGAAATAAATATTTCAAATTCAGACCATCAGCTCCTTAAAAATAGAAACCGCAAACTTCAGGTTTCAGACTGTCCGAAGAACTTGCCCCAAATAGTTGCAAGAATATTCAGCATTATAAGCTCGTCATCAAGTTCTGACTTCGCCGCTCTCAAGCTGGCACACTTCAGAGCAGGCTCCTAAGAGCAGAACAGGGGTCTGCATCCAGTGGGCTATCGACCGCCGTACATAAAGCAAATAGCCACGCACAACCGTTCTTTGACAAAGTGCTCGTGGTTACTGCCAGGCTCGTGCGCTTCCTCAGCCTCGACCCCCGACCAACAGAATCCATGAAGATCAATGCTGTTTTCCGCCATGGTATCAAGATCAGTCCGAGGATGAACTTCATCAGTTTTGATTTCACTAAACTTTTCAAGAATATTACTCTCAATCAGCTGGAAGAAGGAAGTACCTGCCTCGTGAAGAACAACTGTTGATTGCTGCGCAGGTGAAATTTTACTGCAGGAACCATCCTTTTGCTACAAAACCTGAAATTGAATGAACAAAAAAAAAAAAACGGAGTCAGTTTTTTAACATTTGGAATCATGCAGAATATTCTGAGCACAGCAGACAAGAAGAATACTACCAACTTTGGGTCTCAAGTTTTCAGGGCACCCTGTTTTTTCAACGCTGAAGCATATATAATATGGCAAGGAGAAGGTTTCCGGAGGGAAAAGTTGATGGAAAAAAAAAGGAAAACAAAATGAGAAAAAATTTTTCCATTTAAAAATAGTGTTGTTCACCCGATTTCTCTGAGTACCACCTGTCCGCTAATTTCCCAGCTGAACAAAACAAGATTATAATATGAATATACAAATTTCACTTCCTGTTCCTTTCACAGCTAGACTAGGAAATTACCAAGTGATTAATGCCAGAATAATACCAATTGTAGCTTTGAAAAATCAGTGCGAAATGCATCCTCTCACTCCTTGGATGGCATTAGGTGTTCTGGAAACTTGGCAATGTCAGGAATCTGGAACATATAAACACTTAGTTCTCTCTTAGTTTTATTGCCATCAAGCTTCGCCACCGTAACTTTTGGAATACGAGAGCTTCCCACCTAAATAAGGTATGAAAGAACATCATTTTGACACTAAAATTGCAGTCTTTTAACTTATCAGTGAAGAACAAGACTAGCACTTTTGAGGATGTCATAAAACGCTATTCAAATAGCCTTAATTCTAATTTAATTTCTTAAAAAATTTAAAAGAGAAAACATATAGTTTAACGTGGTATCTGGAAAGTGGCGTGTAGAAACAAATTAAGTTGCCCCAGAGCCATGTGTCTGGTTATACAACTACTGAAAATTTAAGGCTACAATGAACTGGAATGATCCCGAATAGATCCAACTCAAAAAATGTTAAGCCCTAGACCCTACTGAGTCAGCTCAGCTACATGCTGTCTTGTTCACCGTTCTGCTTGTGTAAAGTATTCATCTCTGATGAGTCTTCTGCGGAAGGACACCCACCTTTCACTTCCATTCAACTCGCAGGGATGGAATTTCTTATGGAATTTTCCACTTTTAAAAGATCTTACCATAAACCTTAGAAGATGCTTGTCTTAAAATCAAAATCACATAAACGACTGCAAATATTGTTCCTACTTCAAACAGCGTCAGATATAGACTAATAGTTCAGTAATGGAAGGAGTAACCCTGTGACCAACAGAGGCGACATGATATGTGCATACGCACGCCACACATGCACACAGACGAAAAATTTATGCCTTTGACTATTATCTATTATCGAAAAAAGAAAAAAGTAAGAGTATTTTTGACTAAAAAAAAACTTCTGGGTTTCATTTTTATTTATTGAACCATAATAAATATTTAATTGGGACTTCTAATATGAGTATGAAAAGGAAAATATTATATTTCAATTAAGACAAAAAAAATTAAGTAGCAATATTTAGTAATTAAAATAGAATAAAAAATTTAATTATATATCACTTAATTGTATAAAAAATTAAAAAATTAAAAAAAAAGTATTATACTTTATTTTTGAACTTTTTCTATATATATATATATATAAAGGGTCGCAATTGGGTCTGAAATTCAAAATATTTTAAGTCTAAGAAACGACTTTATTACTAATGAATCGAATTTCTAGCGCTCAACAGCATGTTTTCCATAAAGAGAGAAGCTTCCGGATTTCCCTTTTCATCACAGGCCAAAGAGAATTTTGACAAAGCCGCTCGATCCCACGTTTCATCTTTCTGCCCTCAGCCATGACAGCCCCTGCCAGGCACCACCAGCAGCCGTCGTCCTCAAAGCCTCCCAAAAACCCTACTACCATCAATCCGACCACTCCACTGGGTAATCACTTCCAAAACCCCTCCGCCACGGCTTCGCTGATCAGCCCCTCCCAAGAAGACGATGCTCTCTCACGCGCCACCCACATCACCCGGCAGGAGCTTCTCAAGCGCCGATCTTACAAGCTGAAGCAACTCTCCAAATGTTACAGAGACCACTACTGGGCCTTGATGGACGAGCTCAAGTTCCAGTACAGAGATTACTACTGGAGGTACGGCGTCAGCCCCTTTAAAGAAGACCATCCCCGACCCCGTAAACAAGATCAAGGTGGTGATATTGGTATTGAAGGTATTGGGGAAAATAATAATAATAATAATAATAATAATAATAATGGGAATGGCCTTAATGTGAATTGGAATTCTGAGGCTGATTTGGAATTGAAGAACAATCGACGGTGTTTGTTTGTTGGGTGTAAGTTGAAGGCCATGGCTCTGACAAGCTTTTGTCATCTACATATTCTCTCTGATGCCAAGCAGAAGCTTTACAAGCCCTGCGGTTATATCATCAAAAGGTTCTATCTTTGGGTTCTCTCTTCTGATGTTTTGTTCGTCGCTTTTCTCTCTAAGTGGGAATTTTTTTGCTGTTGTTTTTAGGTGAAATTTATTGTTAGGTTGAACTGACAAGTGGGTGAATTTTGTTATACTGGCAATCTAATTGTGTATAATTTAATTTATACACTATGTCACGCCCAGCTATTATGTTGTGTTGCCATGATTGAGATACAAAGGCTAATCCGTAATTTTTAGTGGCTATTATATATTAGGGAACAGATTCACAGTCCATTGCCTCTATAATTAGGATAAAACTAAGAAGAAGCAAGTGCTTATGAATCTATGCATTTTAGTGGCTATTATAAATTAGGGAACAGATTCACGGTCCATTGCCTCTATAATTGGGATAAAACTAAGAAGAAGCAAGTGCTTATGAATCTATGCATTAGCTTTTGGCCCCGCACCCGCCGGGGGTGGTGTTTGATTCAATTGACAGTTGGGTTCTAATTAATATGCTTCTCAAGCCTGGGTTTGAACATTTCTCTCTTCTTATTTTGAAACTAGACAATGGCAGTCCGAATGAGACTGTATGATGATGGTTAAGCTAATTAATGTTGAACAAATATAATTATGCCTAATTGTAAGACTAGCAGTCAGATATTTTCCCACCAAACCAAAACTAGGAAACTGACATTGCAGAAGATGGTTCGCTAACCAAACTACTAAATTTGTTGCAACTTAGTTTGGGGATTTTTTGGCCATGTCTCATACTGTTTATGGAGGCACCCTTTGGAATGAAACATTGAGGGCAAGTAGTGGGAGAAAGGAAGGAAAATGAAGACTTAGAATAACTTCAGTCAAATTAACTTCTGCACTGGCCAAACAGAGTGACTTATTGTGAATACCATCAAGACTTACAACTAGTTTGGCTTGGTGAGCAGATTGGGCCTAAAAGGATCTTTGTAGCAAACACAGGCTAGTTTCAGAGTGATGTTTGCTTGAGTTGAGAGGGGGTATTGGTTAAATGTATTTCCCAGTGAATTCTGATGTTGTTTTCTTTTCAAAATCATCAAATTTGGAAAATGCATGTATTCTCTATGATGGTATTATCATTGGTTTTTTATCTACACGCCACATCACTTTTCACCGTCATTGCTAAATGGTTGGAAGAAAAAATTCTGACCACATTCAGGCATTTCTTTACATGTCCTATGATCTTTCATTTACATGCTTCCAATAAAAATAAAATAATAATAATAATACTCTATCTTCTGCACTAATTTTGGCCTGACCATTTTTATTCAATTCATGATGCCTCCAGTGCTCAGTCAGGGCCTATAACATGTGGAAAGCCAATACTGAGATCAACTACTCCTTCGCTCTGCACTGTCCACTTCCAAAAGGCTCAAAAACATGTAACTCGGGCTTTGAGGAAAGCAGGCCTTAATGTTTCTTTATCAAGTAAGGTTGCTCCTAAGTTCCATGTCATAGTGGCAGAATATGTGCGTCAAATCCAAACCAAAAGAAGAGCTGCAAAAAGAGAAAATAGAAGTGATGGTGTAAAACAAGAAGTAAATACTAGTTGAGCCAGTCTATGAACTACAGTGTATATCAGTCAACAAGGCAAAAGGTCAGATGAGTTAATGATTAAGCCTTGGGTAAATGAACCATATTCTATTAAGCTTTAGGTAAATGAGGTTTCATGTAAATGTGGGATTTGAATTTCAATGAATTTTGAAGTTACCTCAAAATTTCTTGTCTCCCATATGCTTTCAAGAAAGATCCAATTGATATTCTTGCTTTGTTTTTATTTTATGATGTGGTTATATAGTAATTTTGAATAATGGCATGTATACAGGAGATTGTATGTGATATAACCTTGTTTAATTTGTTGCACAAGATATCCATTGTTATAATTTTTAGGCTGCCTTGGAAGAAATATTTTTGAAATAATGTAGTTTACACATCATGTTCTATGTCAAAGACTTGGCATTTTCCGTTCTGGCAAATTCTAAACCTAACAGCAGACTTTTAAGTTTGGCTGACTATCAATTCTATGCTTCCATTTACTACAAGAATCTTTTCCATATTATTTTGATTCCCCCCCTCTCTCTCTCCAACCCACCACCTCACCCCTTCCTCTCTATTTTTTCTGATTTTCATTTTGTTGATCTTCCCGTGGGCGCTCCAACCGTAGGGCATTGCCATCAGGCATCCTTAACATTGTACTTGTCAGCTGTATTGGACCACTATCTGTTCCACCTTGTGTCGGGTGTCTTACTTTTGCTATCGTTATTCGTTCTCGGGCTCCTCGAGAAAGAAACGGTTCTCATTGTAGAAACCTGGGGATTCTGAACCTGACTGTTTACAAAAAGCTTATATAGCCATGCAACTTCGAGGTTGCATCGCTCTGTCTGTTACGTAGAGGGAGGGGGATGCTTTAGAGTTGTATGATCAATCCAAGTTTACTTGAGTTATTATAAGTACAGTTTTACATGATGTGAGCATATCAGTCCCCTGGAACAGGGCAAACCAGTTAAAACACCCATAGATTGCTACATAATCTGATCAAACAATGCAACTCGATTGCTACAACGAACTAGGTCGTTTGTGGTGATTATGGCCTTTAATGTTCTTTTAAAAAAAAAAAAAATTCCTTAAAATTTAATATAACAGGTGAAATTATTCCTTGAAACTTGAAAATTTTCTTGCCAAAAACTACTGAACAGGACCCACGCACGGGAGCGTTTTGGTGGGGTGGGGTTAGGGGAGTACTAGAAGTCGTTACCGGACATCCTCATCTTGTCATCGTCTGCTTCTTGAAGCCCAAATACAGCTGGGTTTGGTCGGTTCTGCTGGTTCGCCTAAATTTTTTAACGAAGAATAGAGACCCACTTTGATTTCAAGAAAGAAAAGTGTCAATGACTTGGATTCGATCAATCTCTAATAAGCCAAAACAGCAACAACAACAACAATTGGTACCCTGCATTTGATTTCTTTAATATTCTCCATCACGCCAATATTCATCTTCACCTGCAGCAATTCAAGCTGAGAGATCAATCAAAGAAGGTCCAAGAAACGATTGGACCCTTCAGGAGATCAAGGACGCTGATGACTCCCCTCTGTTTGATCTCTTCCATGGAATATCTCTTTCTCTCTCTGTGATTCTTTCTTTTTTTTTTTTTTCTTATGTCAATTTGATTGTGGGTTAATTGGGTTCTTTGTTTTTAATTTTGTAAAATAGGCTCAAGTTCACAGGCATGCTCACAACTTCATGTACTCTTCTATCCATTAAGACTGGTGGGGCATAGTGAGGATTGTTCGTATTGTCCTCAATCTTCCCAATATGATACCGGACTCACGGCCCAAAGGCTTATGACCGAGGAGGTTGTCATGCAGGCTGCCAGAAAGGTTCGTCCTTTTTCCCAAGTTTCTGTCACCATGGAGCCATGTTCAGTTCTGAAGAAGGTTATTTTCTGAGTTTGATGTGGACTTCTTGTCCCAATTGCAGTCACCAAGTGAGTGCAAATTTTTATGCTGTGCTAATAATTATGATTCTTTGCTTTGGTAAAAACTGTTGCTTCTTATACCCATAGTCCTGTTATTCTATGGTGACACAAAAAATATCTTCCCAATTTTAAAGAGTTCTCTTGCATGTTCTATGATTAACTTCATGCATAATCTGTATGTTCTGGTTTGTTAAATTTGTGCATTACGTTTGATATTTTCTCAAGGTAGCACTGCACTAATTTGTCTTGAACCTGCATTGCTCTAAAGAATATTTTTCATTTTACTTTTTGAGGAACAGCTATGGTTATAGTTAGAATTTCAAGACCACACAGTCTTATTTAGCTGTGTTTTCTGAATGGGTTGTTCTGCTGCTGAATTATCAGCTTATATATCATACTCCCATGTTATAATGGAATTGGAATTGTTTGAATTTGTGGTGAGCTTTTTTATCAAATGTACACTTTTCATGTCATACAATTTGCCAATATGTGCATTTTTTGGCAGGCAAAAGAGGCTGGTCGCACGCGTTTTTGTATGGATGCTGCATGTAGAGACATGCAAAAGGCAATGAGATTTCCATGCAAGTAAAAGAAATTAGTTTTGAGTGTCATGTTTCAGATTATCCTCTGGAAATTCGATCAATTTCTGTTTTATATTGCAATAGGAAAGTGAATATGTCACTTTGTCAGGTATCAATATCAGTTGAAATCAGAGGTGTAAACCAACAGTCTAGCTACTTATTATGCTGCACGTTTTGCTCTGATGTTCCGGAAAGTAAACTATGGTATGCCATCAAGAAAGTTGATGGAAGTCATGTTAAAAGAGCCAGCGAAATTCTACCATTTTCAATGATTTCTAATGGATACAAGAAAATACAATCAGGCAAGTTTTTTCCTTCTTTTGAATCAGAAGATTCTAAGGAAGTTGTTTCAGCTTCAGTTCATATTACGAGCTCAATTGCAACAGCCCCCTTAGTTGTAAGCAGTAAGACCATCTCTAATTTTTACTGTACAATCATTTTCCATCCGTGGCATGTTGCCATTGACTCCAACTGCATAGGGTGGGTTCAAATTCATTGGCACATGGAAATGGTGCAACCTAAGAATTTGATTACATTAGCATTCTAGTGCCCATGACTCAGTGCAAAGGTGAAACTTTTGACTCTGTAGCCCAAAGAGAGAGATCCATTTTGCATCTTTAGAACAGCAATTTTATGTGAAAATGCAGTAAGGTAGGACTATTCCTGATTAGTGATTTATGCACCCAAAGACCTCTTTTACCCATCATTTGAGGTGAATTTGATCTACAATGTTGTTGTCACATGGTAAATAAAATCATGATGAATTTTTTTTCGATTCCCACAGTGTTTTTACCATGTTGAGTTTTTCGCAGACGTCAAACAATTTTATAGCATAGATTTTTTTTTTTTTGGTGGCAATTTAATAGATACTTGTGTTTTTACCTTTATATATATATATATATATATATGCACTGTGCTCTCACTAGCACTGCTTGTCTGTCCGAATTGACTTCAATTTCCTGTCAGCTTGCACTGTAAAAGTGATTTTCTCCATTTCAATTCTCAAAGGCTCTGGCAGACGTGATTCCATGCTTGGCGCATGCAAGTGTCAGACCACAAATACACAAATGACTAAACTGTCAAACAGGAAATGTTTTCGGGACGCAGTGAATTTGACACAATAAAAAACACACTGGCATTTCTGAATTGGCTCCTGGCTTTAAAAAAAGAAAAAAAAAACTGATCCTCAGGATGAGTTAAAAAAAAAAAAAAAAACAGAGAGAGAGAGAAAAGAAAAGAAAGGAAAAGAAAAAACAACCACCCCGTCCATCGCTGTCTCCGGAGAGTGCCCGTGTAATGAAACCTTTAATGGGCGTTCACATACGCCAACTAACTCACCCGTCGCACGGAACTTCTTTTCCTTTTATACATGTATAATTGTTAAAAATATAAACCAAATGAACGAATCATTTTTAATTTCATTAAGAAATTAGTTTTTTGGTACAAAGAAGTTAGTTGATATTGAATATATCAATTCTAGCTGTCACAATTTTGTTTTGTATTTCAACAATTATTGTTATATGTCATGTTTCAACTCCTTTGACATCCCTTGCAAGTGATGCTCATGCTTCTTTGCTCCCCACATATCTGCGCCATTAATATTGAAACCCCACACTTACCAACGAGTTCCTACCCTATTAAATGCAAAAGTTATCAAGAAGGAAATTGCTCCAATAATACCAAAAATGAATTCAAAAAGAAAAAAAAAAGTCGAACATTTTGCATTATGGTTAGCTAGTCCTACAAGAAAATATACGTTTCTTTGTAATTTAATGATTACTTATTATATTTAGGCAGTGAGGATCATGCAATTGACCAACTGGGTTTCTCTTTTCTTCCTCGTTCTTGCAATCTTGCTTTTCTATAGCTACCCTCCTACTTTCTCTTCGAGAAATATGGCTGAAGAAGTACCCAAATCCATATATGAATTCGCTGTCAAGGTACTAGTGAAATTCTGCGCGCTTGACTTTACTCTTGATTCAATCTGTTAGTTGTATGTGGTGGTTTCTCAGAATTATGGAGGGCTAGAAAAAAGAAAAAAAAAGATTTAAACTTTCGTGCTTTTTTCTCTGTTCTTTCTTCGGTACATCTTGTTTCTCTTATTATGGTCTCCAGTGATTGCAGTGGAATTGAGATTCCACAGGAAAGGCTTAAGATTGATACTGCTATTTGTTTGTCTCTTTTGATCCTTTTTAGCGACCAAGCAACAGTGCTTGAATATCCTTGGTGAGCTTTCGGATACTAAACCTTCTGAGTTATGAGTTTTGGCTTCTTGTTTAGTTAAAAGCTGGGACCTCCGCCTTTTTGTTGGTGGGCTTTGTCTATCTTCCGAGCGGCAACTATTGTTTTGTGATATTATTATCGTAGAATTCATTGGTATGTTTCTCGGTGTTTGATTTTAATAATTATGTCTGACACAGTAAAGAGCGAGTCTTGATGCAACAGAAAATTGTATTCACATGTCTGAGTCCTTGTACATATGAATCTACCCTTATATGAACCACCCCCAGATTACGAAGTTTTGAATGTATGAACTTGAGCCTTCTGTTTTCTCTATGATGTGATCGAATGAGATTATCCTTTCTTTTTGCGGTTTCATATGATGTGATCAAATTATCCCTCAATACATGTATGGGTTTCTAGTCTTAACGCAATCAAGTTGATGCTATTTATTTCGTAGAAGAGGATTTATGTTCCCGGTTCATATAGGGTTACTGATGTAGTTGGCTTGCAGGATATCAGTGGAAATGATGTCAGCCTGAGTGACTACAGGGGCAAGGTTCTTTTGATTGTGAATGTTGCTTCCAAATGGTAATCTAACAGGACTGCATTTCTGTTTGGCCTTCTTAGCTCATAACTTGCTGTATGAAAATGAAATCCGTGGGGGAATGATCTAGCTTTTGGCATAGGAAATGATGAAGCCTAAAAAGAAGATCTATGATATCAAATTATGTCTATGGTAGCTTGGAATACATTAGATTCTCTAGCTTCAAAATCAATGGTGGGAAAGACCGTTCCTTTCATCAGAAAAACTATATTGTATATATTAGATTTTTTGGTTTTGCCTACATTGCTTTCTAAGAATACTGACAGTGGTCATGTGCATTGTGTTTCCTATAGTTTGATATGCATGTGCGGACGCCTGATTGCCGCTCCGTTGAACTCAGTGCAATCATTTATCTTTAGAAAATTGATTTTAATAATATTCAAACTTTCTGCACTGGCATTTTCAAATGTTGTTCTCCTGTTTTTGCAGTGGCCTAACGCAGTCAAACTACAAGGAATTAAACGTTTTATATGAAAAGTACAAAAATCAAGGTTGGTCAATCGTATGCAAACAAACATTATGCAAACTAGTCAACAGTTGTATACGACAGTGAGCCTGCATTTCTTTTCCTTTCAACTCCAGTTCAAGTAGTAGTAATTTGAAGCTTGTAAATCCTGGACTTCGTTGTTCTAGCAGGGTTCGAGATCTTGGCATTTCCTTGCAACCAGTTTGCCGGACAAGAACCAGGAAGCAACGAGGAGATTCAAGAAGTGGCATGCACATTGTTCAAAGCTGAATTCCCAATTTTTGATAAGGTAAGTGTGATTTATGACATGAACACTATCAAAAGAAAAAGACTTTATTAAGCTAGTATATATATCCACTTGTGCTGTTCTAAAGGAAACTTCTTTATCTACTTGATTGCAAATGGGAAGTTCCTCTATGGCACATTTAAAGCCATTCTTTCTTTTTTAACTTGTTCCTGATTCTAAACTTGATCCTTACAATTATTCATGAGCTAGTTCACAAGAAAGCCACCCGCTTGTCCAAGCCAGAAATCTGAGGATCAACAATTGATCTGAAAGGAACGGGAAGAACTTTTTTCTAACATGCCATCTACTTATTAGCTTTATTTATACACCTTGACAATCATTTTGAAATTATATAAGAGGTAACCCCACATGTTGAACAAATTGGAAACAGGCACAAGTTTTCTTGAAGATGTTTTTTTTGTCTTCTCTGGTTTTTGGTAGATTGAGGTGAATGGGAAGAATGCAGCCCCTCTGTACAAGTTCTTGAAATCACAAAAAGGAGGATTGTTTATAGATGCCATCAAATGGAATTTTACAAAATTTTTGGTGAACAAGGAAGGGAAGGTTGTGGAGAGATATGCTCCCACTACATCACCACTCAAAATTGAGGTTTGAGCACTTCTTTCCTTTGGCAGCGTCTAGCACCAGAGACTCGCAGAAAATTCATCTGATGCTCATTTGTCCTTTTCTTTTTGCAGAAAGACATACAAGAACAGTTGGAATCCTCGTAAAGGGCCGAGAGTTGAAACTCTGACGAAGGAGAATAAATTTATGGTCTGGTTGTCATAAACAATTATTATTCCATTAAAATGTTTGTATCATTATTATCCAAGGGCTTGTGGGTTGGACTTATTATCAATATTGATCCCTCATTCACGTGAAGATCTTTATTTTGAAAGAGATGATAAAATTAGTGGCTTGTTGATTAGATTTTTTACAGAATAAAATCTGCATTAATCTTCTCTTTGTGTGGAAATTTATATAAATTGTAATCAACTTTCCTAAATTAAACAAAATATAGAAAGGAAAGAAACCACTTTCCAATATTCTTAAGAATATGTTACAAAACTTACTTCTTTACGGTTCAATTTAATTTATAATAAAAAGAGATAACGCGATAAAAAATTTATATAGTCTATAATTATTAAATTTAATTATCATTTAGTTTGAAATTAAAAATTTGTTGCGGATTTATTATACGCTGATATACACGTGAATTGCAGTGTAAGGGCGGCTTATCAGGATTTTCTACCTCCATCCTGATTTATCTTCCACAGAATGCATAGGTTCTCCACCTTGGTCTCATCAAATCAATCTGCAAACGCTCGAGCTGAAGTGACGACCCACTCCCACTTGGAAAAGCGGTAATTGATACGTATTTTGAAGAGTCAACCTCGCTTGCCTAGTCAAAATGAAGGGCCGTGGGGGAAGCAGTCAGTAGACTGAAATTACGGAATGGCTTGGACTTCTGAAACCAACTGATTAGCACCCTTTTTATTATTATTATTATTATTTATCAATGCTTAGCAGTTTATTCAAACTCGAATTTTGCTTTCAATCCTAACCAGCAACCTGTTTAAGCCCTTCGTATGTTTCCAGATAATGTCTTCACAAGACATCCCCCAATATTCAGCACCATGGCAATTCGAGACTCTTTACGCATTGTGTTCATATTTACCACGAATTCCGAGTCCATCACATTACATCCCTGATGTGGGAAATTGCTCAATCCAGCCCTCTTCAATGTAACAGCTTCTATTCTATTGCACGCGTATGGACCAAACTACATAGATTCGGTCCCCCTGTTGCACAATTTGTTGATCTACTAAACAAAAACTGAGAACATCAAACCCGAAAAGATCTGAGCCATGCAAAATTTGAACCCATAACTAAGCTCAATTCTACTTTATATCTTCGTTAAGGACTCTGCAAACAAATCAAATTACCTAATTCTGCACCGTGAACTTTCCAAAATGACATCCCTGTGCTCGGAAAATCATTTTATTTCTTACATATTTGAGTACAGATAAGGTAAAGGTGTGGCAATTCAATATTAGGCCATGATTTCAAAATATCAAGGAAAAGGAATGACATTGTGACAATGTCAAAACCCATACTTGCAATCTGCAAAAGAATTTAGCCATAGCTATCTTATTAACAGATTCGTATCTGAGACTTGAATTTGTTAGCAAACAGAGCATAGAAACATATATGCTTCCCATGCTTTCAAAATTCCATGAAGAGCTCTCATGAATTAGTGATAAAGACAAACGACACGGGTTCACCTGGCTAATCCAAAGCCAAAGTGAATCAACCAATACCTTACAAAAAACACATGGCCAAGCTCTAATCTTGCTGTCAGTGTCAATAGCTACAAATCCAAATCAAGCAATGGGAGACAATGACAAAAGAAGCTATAAAGAGACAGCTGTGTTAGCAATAGACAGAGGCACATAGTGCACTTCAGCTTCACTGTCTTTTAACCCTTTCATCCCGAAGCTCCTCTGCCATACTGGCCAAATGTGTGGTTCATCTATCCATAGGATGGATAAACACCAGTCAGGGATTAGCAACTGAATGTTGTTAGTATAAGGGCACGACAACTTTCATGCTTGGATCAACGATAGCAGAAAATGACATCAGTCAGCCCAGTTAGATTAATTACCTAAGCAAATGCAGAGGTCTCAAAGTAGCTGGTGAAGGCTCATAAATGAAGGTTCTCACCGCTGCATAAAAATCCACCACTCAGTCTACTTATGAGAATATTAGACTAGCAATAATACAAACGACTTTATTCAAACAACAATTTATTTTCAAGGTGCTAAATACATAGGTGCATCTAGCAGTACATAATCATAAGCTATCTGCAATTAAGTCAAGCTAATATTGGAATTTGGTTATTCTCAAACCTGACACATTTCTCTTCTTTCAACCCATCATTCAATGGGCTCCGGCAGGTTCATTCCATTAAAAAGACAATGCAGGATTTTCGAATCCTATGCACAAGTATGAAGGAATGGGTTGGTGAGCACAATCTTGGCACGAAGGTCCAGATTCTTAGCGTCCCACCGGCGAAGAAACCAGCATCAGTTTGCCTCAATTCAATGAGTCCTTTGAATACTCTGTCTCCTTCAGCTGCATAATTTAACGGTACATGCCACAGCCTGGGCCCAAAATTTAAGCCTGGCCTTCACATCTTCGGGATGGTCCCCTGAATATGTATCATGAGGAACTAACAAGTTACAATCAAGTGATAATCAACAAAATTTAACAACCAAATTCCAAGGTAACTAAAAAGTAATGTATTGCCACCCACCAGGACTAGAAATCTTCCAATTAGCAACAGGACCGGAGGAAGCCTCAGGCGCAGCAGCAGGAGAAGTTCTCTCCGGAGACTTGTGGTGGTGCTCGTCAAGAAACTTCTGGCTCATAGAGTAACACAGCTCAAGGGCCGGCAAGGTGTTGCATAGCTCAGGGATCTCATCATAGTTGAACCCAAACCCAAGATCTACACACCCTTTTAGCTCATCAAGATCCTCATCAGTCAGGCTCTTTGTTCTCTTCAAATCATCCTCAAGACCGTTACTTTCGCGGGTCACCTCCACGTACCCTTCTAGCAGCACCTGATTCTTCTTCTTCTTCTTGCTATCTGCAAGACTACTAGTCCTGTTGATCTTGCTGCTGTTTTTGAGGGTTGTGTTGGTTGTAGTGCTGGTGTTCCTTTGGCCCACTTTTTGCCATATATCCTCAGTTTCTTGGCAGAAAGCAGCATCTTCCATGCCTGTTAGATAATGTGTTTGATCAGTGTCCTTTTCTTGGATTAGATTTCTACGAGAAACCCAAGATTCCTCTTCACAACGAATGCTTCCCATCTCTCTCTCTCTCTCTCTCTCTCTCTAAAGATTTTATCTTTCTTTCTTTCCAATTGTGCTTGTCAGCCAAAGAGATGTGGTCCTTATAAAGCTGCATCCACTGAAGAGGTATCCACCATCTTTTTCTTTTCTCCGCGCTATTATTGCATCTCTTTTTTATTTTTGTTTAAAAAATTTACATTTAACACAATTTATTTTGTATTATGTAAACAAAAGTTAGTTAAATATGACAAAAATTAATACGAGATACCCTTACCTATTCATATTAAACCAAAACTCTTATAAGAGTGTGATTTTAGTTATATTTTTAAATTCTTTTTAAAAATTTTCATGAATATATATAGATGTAAAATTATTTTATATCACAAGTAAAATTATACCATTAATATTTTATATAATATATAAGAGATTTATAATAAAATAATAAATATTAATATAATTTTTTATATTATATAAAATATTATTAATATATTATAAAATATTATATATATAATATGAACTTATTTTGACTCTAATGAAAATTTTTTATGTATTGATTCCCTTCTCTTTATGCAAATTTGCGTTCATGTAGGGGTTCCTTCTTCTTTTTTTTTTTCTGTTTAAAGTATAATGCATGCACGTATGTATCCATGTGCAAGTGATACATACAAGACAAGAGAAGATGACGAAGTAGGGGGAGGTGGACAGCTGGGAGGTAGGTTGATGATCATTACAAGAAGCAGTAGAGGACAAGCGGTGAGAGGCAATGGAGGTATGGGGTTGCGGGCGGGGGGGTCCACCACGTGGCGGTTGTGAGTTGTGGTTTTTTATGGCTAGCTGGACTTTTGTTTGCATTGCAGGCATATTTCGGAAGAATGAAGAAAAAAAAAAAAGAAAGAAAGAGAAGATGATAAATGTGTAGTTCGGTTGCGATGCAAAAGGCAGGCAGGAGACTTTTGTGGGGAACCAAAGGCATTGCGAACGTGTATGCCTTGTTATAGTTCTTTTGATTTTGAACGTATGCCCCCAGATTCTCTCCCTTGTTATATCTAATTATCTTTGTCTCTCTTCGCGTGTAAAATGGCAGGCAGCTGTCAGGGGGATTTTGCTACAGGCCTTTGTCCCTTTTTTTTCTTTCTCTCTCTCTCTTTTTTTTTCAATTTTTGTTTATATATATTTAAAAAATTGTGCATAGGAATATAAAAAAGTTTTGGATGCACAAAATAAATACATATTTATATATTTTATTTTAATTATATGTACATTAACTTCTCGAAGAAAAAAAAAAAAGGAAAAATAAAGCAGTTGGAATCATGCCCACGACACCAGTCACAACTTCTCTCTAAGAAGACCCCCGTTTTTAATTAAGAAAAACAGTGAGATTTGGTTGTGAGTTGATTGCGCGATCATACAAGACGATTATTTATTTATTTTTTTCTCGAAGGTAACGTGTGAAGTGGTAAAGAGAAAAATTGACTATCCTTGAAGTCTTGCGTTGATTTGAAATAAAATTTAAGAAAAGAGGCTAATTGTAGTTATAGAGTTCGTTATACGTGAAATCAATATATATATATATATATATATATATTGGATCGTGCGTCGCCAATGACTTGACTTATTAAAATGATAGCCCTTGTGGTATACAAAAAACAGACCAGACCAGACCCCTTTTGCTCTGATGTATTTAAATTAATCCCCCAAGCATCAACCCACCCATCTCGATATTCCAAACCATTGACGCCAGCTCATTTCTTGCCATCGTATATTCCTAGATTCCGACGGGTTCATATAACGAAACCCCCTAATATTAAGTAGATCATGAGCCTGCAAATTCAGACAAGGTCTGAACTCTGTGGCATGTGTTCTAATCACAAAGTTATCAGAGCCGTCGTCAACCTTTCCTCCTGGAATTCGTCTCCAGGAAGCAAAGGAACTTGTGGTGATAAGAAGCCGGACGAATGATTCATGATTATAATTGATAAGTACAACAATTAATATATTTATAATATTTTTGTCCGTACCAGAGAAGAAAATATCAAGTTGGATACATTATTTGATTGCCAAGATTACAAAATATGGTAGACCGCAGGCATCTTTGGGAATAATACCCCCTGGATTCTCTGGACACACCATGTTCCGAAGGCGCCATCGACTCGTCAAAGCCTGGGTATGCCTCCGTGTATATTTACATTATACTATTGCCAATTATTAGTAATTTTTGTCAACCGGATCCGTCATTGTCTTTCATTTTATTTCCTTTCGTCCCGCTTGCGCACGAAGGCTTGGATGGGTAAAAGATAACCCATCTCCTTTTCGTCATTAGACTACTCAACCACCAGGCCGGCCAATCTCACGGCGTCAAGATTAAAGAATATGCGTTACTCACATCATCTCTTTATTACATCGTTATTTTTCTTTTCCTTCTTGGAATTACTGGGTCAAATCGTAATATTAATCATATATTAATGGATTAAAATTGAAAGTCATGTATTAACATCTTTATTTAATTTTCTTATAAAAGAACCCCCTTTCAAATATTGTTATATCAGATAAGTTTATTTTATATTTAATTTTAATATTAAAAAATTTTAAAATTTAATTACACATTTTAAACATAGATTTTCTTTTTATCAGGACCAAGAAGACTCGTCTCGATTACGTTATGATTGGATTCTTATTAACCGAAGCGTCTGCCAACCTGACCTTAGTCAAACATATTGATCGGGTATCGCGCGGCTTGGATATTATTATTATTGGCTCAACTCTCGCGCCCCAGGTGGGTGTTATTGTCATTTTACAATTCTATGTATGATGGGTGGATGATGAGGAGAATTGGATGGGATGCATGTAGTCAAAGGAAGCGATTCACGATGAGCCACGTAGGATGCTGTTGTTGGACGGTTTACAACTACGACAATTACCGGCCAGCTACCACGTGGCTTGTCTAAACCGGTCAATAATTCCGCTGGAAACCCGAGTCAAAACATTTCTGGTGAGCAACATTAGTTGGTAGGGCGGGCCCCCATTTCACCAACACATGGTTACAGCTCAAATCAGAAATTCACGTGGTTACAGCATCAAACGGGACATTTAATAAGGATGCTAGTTTGATCAGTGTTACGGGAAATGTATTTATGGACCCGCCAATAAACGCATGTCTTGGACTTACTACTACATAAGTATATTTTAAATGTCTGACGATTCCTGCAGAATCGTCCGATCAAATTCTCATACTTTTAATTTATTTATATTGAACCCCCACCCCCTTTTTTATACGTTGAACCCTTGTAATTGTGAATACTGTGTATGGATCAACAGGTCTTGTTTGTGTTGTCTCTGAATTGCATGATGTCACAATACTCATGTAAGAGACGCAAGACGTTAGGTATGGGTGTAGAGGAATATCACCCACGTGAAGAGACCTATACTCATGTCGTCCAACTAATAATATAAGCTCATGGGTAAGCTTTTTTGCTGCATAATTATAACGGGAGAAGCATAGACTAGCTTAAAAAGTGAAGCCCTTCCCCCCTGCCTTAGATCATCATTGGTTCGCCAACTCCTTAATATTAGCTTTATATATATAAAATAATAACAATAATTCTGTTTTATTCCCCTTCTTTATGACCCCACCAAACCACTCGTTCACACTACTGCTCGATTTTGTTTTTTTGCGAAGGTGGAGTTCGAGTCCGACAAATTTCCCTTGCTAATGAATATTCAAAAAACAAAAAAAAAAAAAAAAAAAAATTTCTTGTGGGGCTACTGTGCTGATTACTCTTAAACAATTGAGTTGACGTTCAGGTGCTGTTGGTAGCCTACTAAGAAGACTTTTAACAGCTTCAGTACAATCCCGCTGTTTTCGGCGCCCCCCCAGTCGGACCATGCTCGCAATAGGGGAGACGGAAGGAAGCTGCTCAGGTTGCAAAGTTGTCCGGGCAAGAAAAGCAACGGCCACAATGAGTTATTGGCTCAATTGTCGAGGACCACAAGGAGAAGGCTTGCTTTCCATTTTAAGTAGCAAAATCAAGAATATGATTTGAGTTTACTCTTATTGTCTGAGAAAGGAACTCCGTTGGTCCGCCTCCAGATTTATGTTTACCATTGAATTTGCATGCAAAAAATTTTAGTTGGTAATGAAATATTACCATGTTAAAATAAAAAATATAGCATTTATCGTAAAACATTTTCTGTAACTTTTTCTTTTCTTTCCCACTTCCTAATTTTTTGTATACTCTCTTTTTATTTTCATCTCTCTAGATTAAAGGGTTTCTAAATTTGTTTAGAAAATCTACTACCGGTACTTTTTTCACTTATAAGAAATGATAAGATACCTTCAACAATTTCCGACTCCAATGATCAAATTATTGGAAAACTTAAGTACCTCAAAACATGAAAAGAATATATAGCTATTAGGTTTTCCTAAAAATTTTAAATAATTCAGAGAGAACTAAACCCGCTAGTTCAGCCAAAAGATTGAAATTTGCCCTCAAAGGAGTTACCCAAGGATGGCCTTTCGTGGCAAACAAAAAGAAGGGTCCATTGGACATAAGAATAAATCGGCTTTTCACAGCAAACTGAAGAAAGGCCCACCGCACATTGAACAACGTACCATGGTCTGAGCAAAGAATAAAATCATCCTGCCTTGAGCTTGTAATCTCTAAATGCTCAAGGTCTAAACCCCAAAAGAGGGCTCAGGCTAATACGATTATTACAGAAAAAAAACATCCACAAACGTCCATAGGCAAATAAATACGCTTCAAATCTACAATGGAGACGCACCCTATTCCGCACCTACATAATATCTGCTTGCCAATATTCCCGTCAATGAGATTCAGTTCCTTGGTCAGGAAGAGTATTATATCCACTTCCCCAAGCCCTTTGCTTCCAGATCTGCTCTACTTCAGCAAAGGTCAGTCCCTTGGTCTCAGGCACGAACACAATCACAAATACCACTGCTAATACAGCCACACCGGCCAGAATCAGGAATGTCACCCCCGTCCCCACAGCTTGAACAAGCGATAGGAATGTTTGGGACACAATCAAATTACATACCCAATTTACAGTAGCTGACATACCCCCACATATTCCTCGATATTCCTGGGGATATATCTCCGCATTCACAGTCCATGGAACAGGTCCCATGCCAGGTGAGAAGAAAGCAATATATAGGGCTAACCCTAAAACTGCCAGCCAACCAAAGATACCATTTGAAGAATCAGCTGACTCGCCAAAAAAGGAAATAGAAAGGATGATGAGGGATCCAAATACACCAGCTAAACTTGCAAGAGCCAACTTCTTTCGGCCAATGAGATCAATAACATAGATGCCAAGAACTGTTCCAGCAGCATTCATGCCAGCAACAATAAGGGATAGGAGAAGAGCTAACTGGTTGGACTTGAAGCCAGCCATCTGGACAATGGTTGGGCTATAGTACATGACTGTATTGATACCAGTAAACTGCTGAAAAGCCTGCATAATTATACATTTGTAGTTTGTTACACGTCAATAAGCTGGTTGAAGTTTCATATTTACAAGTGACTTCACTTGAATCGAATATAGAAATAAATTGAGATCTGTGAACCATGTATGAGGATTCAGAACTATATTCATGTAAAATGCTTGACACTTCCAAGTACTTTATTTGCCACATCCTTGGACAGATGTAAACAAAGGAGCTAGTATAAATCTTCATTCCTAAATCATCAATGATGCGTGTCTGCCAACTCATATTGACAGCACAGGGAACAAAAAATTCATCAATAAAACATACTCATTTTAGGGAGAACAGTTCAGAAATATTACCTGAAGTCCAGCACCTGCAAGAAATGCAAGTCTCATTTCTTTTGACTTAAACACATCCAAGAATCTGACAACCCTCTTTTTCTGACGTTCTTCCTCTAAAGCAGCAGAGAGATGATCAATTTCATCCTCCAACCGTGGAAAGTCATATATCTTAGACAGCACCGCAATGGCTTTAGCTTTATCATTCTGGACATTAAGATGAAAATTGTTTGTAAAGCTTGAGAAGAGGGGGGAAAAAAAAAAACTTTCACAGGGTATCTTCTTAAAATAATTGAATATAGGTATACCTTCATAAAAAGCCATCGAGGGGATTCTGGCATAAAGATCATGAGGCAGAACTGAATCAAAGCTGGCACACCTGAAACCCCAAGCATCCATCGCCATGTTCCTGGGACCTGTCAGAGCAATAGCAACATATGAATACCATACAAGAACATATTGCAGATACCCTTTAAAGCAAGAATAAAAAGATCAAATCCTAGATAATTTGATCCAAGCTAATATTTGTGATAATTCGAACAACAGATTTATGCTGCAGATCATCCTCCAATTATAAACACAGAATTTAATCTGGTTTTGGTTAAAGATATTAAGCTGCTATTAACAAATTGACAACATAGCTCTCTAACTTGAGATATCTGACCTTCACAAAGTTACTAGTTTGACCAGAAAGATCAATCAAGTACACTTTATTTGTCCTCAACAAAATTTGTTTCTCTAAAATAGAATCAGAACTACAGAATTGAGATACGAATGAGAACACCAACAATGGATGAACTTAAGAAAACACAATAATTTTTCCATCATGGTGTAGAAACAAAAGGGCTGACAAAGCCAGAGCAAGAAAAGCTGCAGCATTTGAACTTCACAAAAGGAATGAGTAAGATGCACAGGAATAATTGCAGATAGTACTACAACAACAATAAATTCAATGTGAGAAAAAATATTATGAGTCACAGTAACATTGATACACACACCACTCTAGTATGAAGGATCTATCCAAATGAGTCACTTTGGTCATATGATGGATAGGGGACCACATCAAACCTTTTCCAAATGAAAAGAAAATAAGGGACAGCTATTAATTAGACTTTTAGGTCAAATGAGGATATTGACATTTTACAACAGTCAGAGTCTATAGAAGTCCTTGATTTGCAAAGTTCAAAATCAACAGTTGGTGTTCAATGATAATGAGCAAGTTTAGCTTCAGAACATTCAAAAATTTGAGGCTTAACAGAAAATTGCTATTTTTGACATATAAATTCAAGCACAACTCCATTGTCTATTTTATGTTCTTTTGTCAAAGGAAAAGCAAACAGCACCAACTATTCTGAAAAAGCACAACACTTTCAGTTTATTATATTGAGCCATCAATTAATGTCCTACTTATAAATAAATGAATTAACTGAGTAAACTGAAGCAGAACATGGGGAACCGTGAACTGATATATGCGCTATTTTGTAGAAGCAAGGAAAGCTGAATCATATTTCATCATAATAATTTCCAGCCAATAAGAATTGGTCACATGCCATTAAGCAACATAGATCATCTAAATTAGGCAGGAAAGAAAAAGAGAGGTGCCCTAGGTGATGTTTCTTAGTGCCAAATCTTAAAATGCAATTTCCATGTTCTATCTCGCTGTCTCTTCAAAGCTGCACAATGGATTCCATCAAATCGATATAGGAACAGCTTCAGATCTCATAAGAGAAATCACCACCAGAAATTGGTTGGTCAAAAGCAATTTCAGAACTGATTATGCCAAAAAAAAATTCAGAATTATGTCCTGCATATGATCCCCACATCAACTTATATTACACGATTCTTCACCTCGAGAAGTAATTAACAAAAAAATCCAAGTCTTACACATTAGAAGCTTGAATTATCATGGATTATTATTATTATCATTATTATTTTTAACTGGCAGTACTTAGGGACGAATTATTAAATACTTTCAAGCAATCAACAAAGAATCCAAAATATAGTTCTCTAGCCTGTAAGAATAACAGAGAATGGTCACTTTTCTATGTTTCAAACACAAGTCAAATACAAATAAGGCAGCCTTCTGTTTCAATCCCCTCAAAATCACTTCATTTATTGAGTTTAAAGTAGCTTGAGTCGTTGATTAAAAGGTATGGCAGATGAACACTTTTAGGATTACTTGCCATCAATCTCTCAAGATTGAGATTCCTGTGAGGATTAAGCATTCATAAATAATTGTTTCCTCAGATTTAGAGGATTAAAGAAGAGATCAGATAGCCTCTGTTCACTAACCAATATACAAGCAGTTGAGTAGACTACAGCAGAAGCAAGTACACTAAGGGCTAAAAACCATACAGAGCAAGAAAGAAAAAGGAATGATTAACTTTACCTCCGTAAAAGCAAGATTTATGACATAGGAAAAAAACTGTCCACTAGTTACCATAAGGACATTGGTGCTCACTAATCCTCCCCTTACTTCAGACGGTGATGCTTCTGCAATATATACAGGAGCAGTAACAGAAGCAACACCAATGCCCAGACCAACCAAAAATCGTCCCAGTATGAGAACATAAGGATCTGGTGCAGCAGCCATGACAATTGCTCCAGCTACAAATACAGCATCAGCAATAAGAGTAGCTTTCTTACGTCCATATGCATCATTAATCCAACCTCCTGTTGCTGCCCCTATCATTGCACCAACCAAAGCCATGCTAACAATGGTTTCCTGCCAACTTGAAAAATTAGCAAGCCTCAAAGGAAAGGCTCATGGAGAAAAATGTTTAGTTGAAATATGGATTAGACACAAATAAATAGAATTGAGTGTCAACAAAAATCTAGGATTTTTATCCCACCAAACACCATCTGCAATGAACCAACCGCCATTTAAGTGCAATAATCTTCTCATTTTTATTATTCAGTTGTCTCATCAGTACTCCCATGTCAACCACACTTTTTTTTCAATTGCACTCAGGAACTACATTTACCAACTCAAGCAAACATCACAAGATCATAAAAAAAGAAATCGTGCTGTTCTTCAATCTCCTCATGGTTTACACAAACCTACTTAGAAGTGTCACAAAAGAAATTAGGTGCAAGACTTCACAAAACTAATTACCTGTAAGAAACTACTCTTGTTGACTGCCGCAAAGTCATCTTTGATGTACAGAAGTGCCCCTGAGATAACACCTGCAAGTGCCTATTTATACTTAGTCACACATTTTCATGCCAACTTCATGATTCATAGCAAGAGATAGAAAGCCTCTTGCCTGTCACAGAAAGAGGCAACAAAGATTAAGTTATGAGGAATACATATTTGCCAAAGCAAATAGTCTAATGTGGCATATAGCTGTGGACCACAAAAATTCACAAGGTTTATATCATAAAAGACACAGTCAACAATATATAATCTGAAAAATGACTCAGGCAGTTTGGATAATGCCACCTACAATACTTCCATACTTCTATACTTCTATACTGTTACTTCTTGTCCCTAATCCCACCTACAGTTGTTCCAATGAAAACATCTTCGCCCACTTTAATGACTTAAGAAACTTTTAATGCTGCCTCAGAAAGACAAAACTAATTGCCAAAACCATATGATTGCTGTATGAATATTCTTATTGTAAGGCAACAGCTTCCAAACCAATTGTAACATCAACTAGCTACAAATAAATTAAGAAACAGTAACTAACATTTCGTTCTGCTCTGCTAGTAGTAATAAGAATATTTCCCATCAAAGAACACAGACATGAATGCAGCAATTAATGATGGGCTGCATTATGTAGAATTCCCTAAAAAATAAATAAAATAATGGCCAGTAGGATAAAACAAGGGATAACACATGTGATTAGATTCACTCTTTTCCATGTTTGTTGGGTAATTTTGGTAACAGAAACAGGGACGGGAAGCTACTAATTTATGGAACGTCTTAGAAAAGGGTATCGGCTAATCAGATTGTAGTTTTGAAATTGGGTGGTTCCTGTCCACCAACTCCAACTGCCCACCTTGCTAAAGAAGCGAAAATTGGCACCCACAATTGCACTTTCATATCCAGAACGAGCATTGACAGCAAAGAATCAAAGAGTTAAAATTAACAAACAGAAAAAGTTGTTTCGGATTAGACAAAGGGAAATCCAGATAACCAAACAGAAAACAAGAATCAATCCCAGTAAATCAATTCATAAGAAACGTAATAAAACGTAAAATCAACAACCAGAAACAACAGAAATGAAAAAACACAAACAAAATCCAAGTCAACCAGATCTCCGTCTTGGTCTTCCCATCAAACTTATTTTCCCATTCATTTGACAGTCCAAACACAACAACCCATTACAGCAAAATGCTTTAAAAAAACAAAGAAAAAAGGGAATGGTACCCGTATCATAGCCGAAGAGCAGACCACCGATGCCAGCAATCACAGTCAATCTAAGGACATAATGATTTGTGAAATACGACATTCTCCTCTCCGGGAACAAATCCAAATACCCTGAGCTTCCCGGTATCGAATCATACGACATTGACGGCTCAAGCGTCGTTGGACCCCCATGCGCCATCTTTTTACAATCTTTTTTTTCCGACACTAAAAAATTTAACTCAGAAAATCAACAATTCTTACACTTTGTACTAAAAAAACAATATCTAATCCCAGACTCACTCTCTTTCTATTTTCCCTCTTTTCTCGACAATAATTAAAAAATAACAGCACAAGAAGAAGAAGAATGAAAATCTCCCAAGTGATTGCCTTTTCTTGACTCTTCTAAGCGCAGTCACCAAAAAATTTAGGGTTTTTTTGACGCTATTTTTTTTTTTTTCTCTTTTCGGGTTGTCCTTTCCCAAGAAAAGGAAACGAGGAAATCTCCCAAGATCTGGTGCGGCCCGATTAAGGAAAGCTCAAGATGAAAATGAAAACCTAAGGCAAGAAAAAAAAAAACAAAAAAGAAAAAGGCCGAGCCAGCTGGCTTTTTTTGTTTTTCAGCCTCCACAGATCCGGTATTTTGGGGAAAATTTTAGCTGTTTGGCTTCCAAGAAATATCTTAGCGAAAGGATTTTCTCGAGAAACTAAAGCTAACTCTCTCCGTGATCACCGCTCCTTTCCTTTCGGATTAAAAAGTGGCCATGCGGAAGTGTTGGAAAGAAAGTGCACGATTTAAAGGTAAAATGACTGGCCAATTCCTACACGTAATATCTACCGGCCAACGAGACGGAAATTGCGGTTATCTGACGGTGCATCAAAGACCAATGACGCATCGCCTTCTGTTAAAATGCAAGAGTCAGCAACAGTTTCATTAGGTTGTCATCCCGTCACCCTAATATCTCCCTTATATTTTAATTTCTTTTGGTAGTGTATTAATTTTCTTATTGCGTTTGTACTCCACACGTGGCACTTTTCATACATAACTTGTCAAATTAATATGAAAAATATTTAAGAATGTAGAGCATGTTCTTCATTTTTTAAAAATATCAAAAATTAATTTAATTTTTTTTATCATTAAATGATAAACATAGAAATTTATTGTAAATATATTAAATATTAATTTCTTTCAGTAAAATCGAATTTTTTCACATTATTGCACGAAAAAAACAGTTTTATGCACACAATAATAAGAGATAAAAGTGGAGTTTATATCACTATTTTTTACGTATATGAAACTATTTTTCTCTGTAAATAGCATCTCTCTATGCCTAATATTAATAACTTACTGAAATTATACAATAAATACTATTCTTTCTCTCTCTATATAATTATATTTATATAAAATATAACATTATGATGTGTTTTTTTTTTTTTTCTAACTCCGAAGAAATTGACGCCCTAATGATAATACTAACAAAAACGATTTAAAAGAGGTAAATAGCAATTAGGTGGAGCAAACATCTCAGTCTCGAAGTTACAAAATTTAATTTGATACTCGCGTTGTGGATTCTTTCGTCCGTGGATTGAAAATTAACGGTAATTTGGAAAAAGCAAAATCTGGTTGGCAGCGAGAGACAAAAAATACACGCGCATTCAGGTCGATGTTGCTGGGAAGAGAAGCATGCGCGGGAGGAACGGCTACTCATTTTCGGAGTGTGAAGCGGACGCTTTTGTCCGCGCAGACATCAATGTTACCAAAGAGGTGGGAGTGGTCCCGTCGCTGTCTGAACGGACCGACACGCGTACGTGCAGGATCGAGATTGAATTGCAGCGATAAAATATGAGAAATAAAATAAAATAAAAGAAAGAATGAGAGGCGGTGGTTCCTTCGTGTTTGGCGGTCGACGTGCATCTTACGCGCCTCTCATTGCAAAAATTATTGCTAAAATGCGTAATCTAAAAGAATAGGCTTTCCCCATTTTGCAACGATGTTTTTTGACTCTTCCATACGATCAATCATACGAAAGGGTTGCAATTTTTGGGTTTCTGTTTCGAAAAGTTGCCTCAAATAAGTATTGGCTAACGCTCAAATTTGGTTTTATGCCAAATATGACAAGTAATAATAGATCAATGGGGCAACAACTTGATTAGTACTCATTCAATCACCCCGTTAAATATTAAAAAAAAAAAACAAAAAACGACATGAGATTTGGACGTTTCCAAGTTTTTAACCACAAAACTACAAAAATTAAATTCATCCACGTTCCAATTGTTAAATTTTTTTTTATTATATAAATTGACTTGACATTGACTAATTAATTAGATATGTTATGATTTAGATCTGCTCAAAATTCCACATCCCTATCTCACTTCTTCTTCTCTTCCTCCTTTTTCGCGCCTTCTTTATCTCTGTCCGGCTGGCCTCTTCACCTTCTCCTTGACCCCCCCATATGTGCACCAGCAAAATCTTATAGTAATCAACTGATTAATTATTTCTCTTTTTTTTTTTTGGTCTTTTAATGGATGAAACAAGACACGAGCACATTCGAATTGCATTTGATTCTTAAAAATTCACCCCTAGTACTCGAAACATGACTTGAACATGAATTCCAATCGTATCATTACTTGGATTATCATGGCGACATGGGACATGGGTGTAATTCGTCACAATAACTACTCATCGTCGAGAGATGAGACCCATGAGTGAATTGACCATGAAAGTTACCATAACAAGTGTACCGGTGGCAGAGGAAACTTCATGTTCATGTCCGCCACTTGTGCAGGCGAGAAAATGAAAAGAGGTAGGCCACCCTTGTCACCATCGCAGTGTACACTCGGCACATGCTGCGACCACATACGCATACGATCAACTTTCTCTCCAATCATTTTATAGATGGTTTGATTGCTTTGCTCGTGACGGATCGAGATGAAGGCACACCCTCCTATCCCCGGCTCTATCAGCCAAATTCTATTAACTTCATTTATGAAGGGAAAACAAAACCAACAAGCATTCTCTAGAAAGCTGTACGGTCAATATAAAAGATGGCTGAGAACAACTGCAACAAAATAAATATAACTAAACATACTAGTTATTTGATTAAAATTGGGACGAGTACATTGATCATTTGCTATTAAACATTTAGTTCCTCTCACACACCGATTTATCATATTACAGTTATTTCAAATTCAAAAAATATATATATTTTTTTAAAGGAATATTTTAGTTAGTAAATTTTGGACTCTTTTTTCATAAAAAATAATTTTTTATTATTTTATCTTTAGTGTTTGTTATATTTATTTATTTATTTTAAATATATTTTGTTCATAATTTTATCTTATATAAATTTATTTTATTATTTTTTATTCTAAAAAAAATCACGTATTAAAAAAATAAGAATCAAAATAGAAATCTTCTCACCTTTTTATTATCGCCTGTTAAGATCCTGTTTTATTTATCTAGACAATCTATTGGTTGAATAAAATTGTTATGGGTATATCATAAAAAGTTATCAGCATGTATTATTGTCTATGAATTCTTGCTTTTGCAATAACAATTTCCAACTCATGGATAATAGCATGCACTCAACCAATAAATTTTTATAACTTGGTGGACCAATAAGATGGTCATCTATTTTTTTTCCCTTTCAAATTTATTATTACTTAAAAATAAAAATAAAAATAAAAATAAAACAAATGACCAAGACAATAGGTAATGTTTGGAGGAACCCAGTGCCCAGGGTTGCGTGACACCGCCCTGGCGACAAGGGATTGACGTTCGGCCTAGAGCTTCATGGGTCCCGTGTCACATTCCCCGGTATCGCGACCGTTCGGGCTGCGAACCAACATGCCGTTCTCCTAAGGTCCAAGCGAAGCACGAGCTCACTCAGGCTTATGGGCCTACCCACCGGGCCCATGAATGCCACTCGTTTCCTTCACCAGTGATCGTAGATTCTTATTGCCAATCGACGGAACAGATAAATTGCAAAAACAAAACCCACAAGAAAGATTGCTCCAAAGGGTGAAAAAAATAAAAGAAGGTGACAATGTGATGAAATGATATCCGTTATATTAATTACTATGTTTGCATTTGCTTACAAACATCGAGAGTTGCACTGGGATTCATTTGACCTATAAGATTTTAAAATATTTACATTTTTTTTTTCTTTTTTATCCAAGTGATACTAAGAATGGAACTTTGATAGATAAACTAGCAAGTGTACTAGCACAATGGACCAACCCAGACTTTGCTATCGCGGGAAATAAGAGAGGTGGTGGCTATGGGGTTGGATTTTTATTTTTGAGTTTTTTTATTAAAAAGAAAAAGGAGAATAATAAAAAAGAGAGAAAGGGACTTTTGGTTGACTGGTCAAGCCCACCCTTGTTGAACGGTGAACATTTCACACTTAGATGAATGAGGCCGTGCACCACTCACGTGTTAGTCTCTAATCGTAATTCGAGTATTTTATGTTGTATTAGTTTGATTTTTTTTTTTTAAAATAAAATATAAATTTATATTAAATGTACGTGTAAAATTCTTCTTAAAATTAAAAATATTAATAAATAATTTTTAATTTCAATTGACAAATACAATTTTTTCTTGTTTAAAAAAACACAAAAGACCGTCAAGCATTTGGGTGGAGATATCCTTAAGAGAGATATTGAAAACGTTAAACCAAAATAAGACCATCGACACATTTTTTTTCTTGTTTAAAAAACACAAAAGGCTGTGACTCCGTTCAAACAAACAAGATAAGGCGAATTGAATCTTACATTTTTATTTGACTGGTCACGTTGCAGAATCTAAGCTGCTTAGCACCGTCGCTGACTAGACTTTGGACTGCTCCCTTTCTACATGTATATATATATGCACACACGCATGGACATGAGTAGAGAACAAAACTTCATTTTTCTGTTGAAAATTTTTATTGGGTTGACTTTCTCCTCCATTTACAAAATTGCATTCAACTCGGTTTCTCTAGATTAAGCAGCCATTTTTGAACTTTCAAGCTAGAGGGGTTTCAACCATATGCCCAATAAAACTTTACAAGGGACAAAGTGGGAGAAGGGGTCATATCAAAGTCCATCACGCCCATATGTATTTTCTAGAATTTGATATTACTGAATAAACTTTCCCATCCCAGCTCGCTTGAGGTGGCCGAAACTTTCTGCTCTTTTTTGGTTTGATTTCTTGGAGGTTTGAGTTTCCACTCCCAGATAGAAAGTCGAATCTTTGCAACAAAACATAAATCTTGTTCTGATAGTCTGTTTTTGTATCTTATTTTGGCGATTTAATCAGTTCTTGTCGCACACCAAAACATCGGATGCAAGAAAAGATATACAATAATGGGAACCACGCAGGTTGGGGGTTTAAATGGAGCAGCACCATTTTTAACAAAAACGTACGAGATGGTGGATGATCCTGTTAGACTTTTCTTATCTCTATCATGCAGGATCGTTATCTTGATACGAATACTAGCAATATAACTGTAACAAAACCAAAAGGAATAGGAAATCAGAACAACATACCGTTCTCCATTATTCTGATATCCGGTAGTAGAGATGAGAAAACTTCTCTTTCCTGCCCTGTACGCTTTCCTTTCTGTTTCTCCTATCTTCTCTCCTCCTACCTTTTCTCTTCTTACCTTTTCTCCTACTCTTCCCTTTCTGTTCTTTACGCTTTTCTCTGATGGTTGAGAGAGCCCAGAAAATGTCCATAATGAATATATATATATTCATCCATTTTCCAGCAGCCGTTGCCCTGAAGATAGGGAGATTCTCCCTATCTGTAACGGCTATCTGTCAGAAGGGAGAGCGGAGGGATTTCAAACCCATTAACCCAAAACCACCGTTTTGCTTAACAGACCATCACGTTAAGCCATCCATTATTTGGGTCATACGTTAAACAAGGGCCACTTTATGTCGATTAACTCAACAATCTCCCACTTGGCCCTTGTAATGATTTGATGAATCAACAACAAATAAGTGTGCACAATCCTTAAAGATTATCAAATCACAATACTTGATTGAATTAAAACGATTGGATCATGGCGGTCACATATCTCTCAGTGACATGATTCCTTCCATGTATCACATAATCATGATAATTCAGAATAACCTTACTGAGAAACATTAAAGTTTTAAATTGTCATGTCCATATATGCCATTAGTTATCTCACAAACTATAACTGTATACAACTAAATAGAGACAACAAAGCACAAGCAAAACCACGACCTTAATTGAATTCAAGAGTGTCTCAATGATATGAGCAGTACAAAATATTGACTTTCAAGAGAATGAGGACCTGTCCAATATGCCCATCCGATCAACATGTCCAGTGAATGTTTTCGGTGGCAAACCTTTAGTTAACGGGTCCGCTATCATCAACTCAGTGCCAATGTGCTCAATAGACACTCTGTGATTTTGCACTTCTTCTTTAACAGATAGGTATTTCAAATCCATATGTTTCGCACCTTTAGAATACCTATCATTCTTAGAGAAGAAAACTGCTGCGGAATTATCACAGTAAATTCTCAACGGCTTTTCTATACTGTCGACCAAACTGAGCCTTGAGATAAAATTCCGCAACCATAATGCATGAATAGTAGCCTCAAAGCATGCTATAAATTCAGCCTCCATAGTGGAAGTAGCAATGACAGACTGCTTCCCACTTTTCCAGGAAACTGCTCCTCCAGCTAGGAGGAACAAGTAACCAAATGTAGATTTCCTCGAGTCTACACATCCAGCATAATCTGAATCCGAGTAGCCTACTATTTCAAGATGACTTGATCTTTTATAAGTAAGCATATAATCTTTGGTGCCTTGCAAGTACCTAAGGACTTTCTTTCCGGCTTTCCAATGATCTATTCCAGGATTGCTTTGATATCGGCCTAACATTCCAACAGCGAAACTAATGTCTGGCCGAGTGCATGTTTGCGCATACATCAGGCTTCCAACCAGTGAGGCATAGGGAATTGATTCCATTGCTTTCCGTTCCAAATCATTCTTTGGACATTGCAGTTCACTGAACTTGTCCCCTTTCTGAATTGGAACTATTCCTGTAGAGCAATTTTCCATTCTAAATCTCTCTAATACTTTATTGATATACCCTTTCTGAGACAATCCCAACAATCCTTGTGATCTATCACGGAATATCTCTATTCCAATCACATAAGATGCCTCATTCATATCTTTCATTTCAAAAGTTTCAGAGAGAAATTTCTTAACATCATGTAACAAACCCATGTCATTAGCGGCCAAAAGAATGTCATCAACATATAGGACTAATATAATGAACTTGCTCCCACTAATCTTCATATAGATACACCGATCAACGGTGTTCTCTACAAAGCCGTATGACGTAATGGTATCATTGAACTTAAGATACCATTGTCGGGAAGCCTGTTTCAGTCCGTATATCGATTTCTTTAATTTACACACCAAATTTTCCTGCCCGGTGGTGGTGAAACCTTCAGGTTGGTCCATACATACTTCCTCTTCTAAGTCACCATTCAAAAAGGCGGTCTTTACATCCATTTGGTGAAGCTCTAGATCATTATGAGCCACCAAAGCCATAATAATTCTCAAGGAGTCTTTCTTAGAGACTGGAGAGAAAGTCTCCTTATAGTCAATACCATCCCTTTGAGTGAAACCTTTGGCAACCAGTCTGGCTTTATACCTTTCGATATTACCTTTCGAGTTTCGCTTGGTCTTGAAGACCCACTTACAGCCAACTCGTTTTGATCCTTTAGGTAACTCTACTAGTTCCCAGACTTGGTTTACATCCATCGATTTCATCTCTTCCTTCATGGCATTGAGCCACTTTTCAGAATCATTACATTCCATGGCTTGTTGAAATGAGACTGGATCTTTATCAATGCTCAATTCCGACTCATGCTCAAGTGAGTAAACCACATAATCATTAGATACAGCTGGCCTTTTCTGTCTTGTAGACCTCCGTAATGCCATTTCTTGTGGTATCACTTGTTCATTTGTACACTGCACATTGTCACTTGGTTCATCTCCTATGCGTTCACTTTGCGTGTTTCGAGTATCAATTTGTTGCCCTTGCATGTCACGTGACTGTGATGCAACAAAAGGAACAACAATTTGAGTAGAAACACTGGGTGTGGGGATACCACCTTGAGTAGGAGTACTCACTGTGAATTTTTCATTATGTAATTCTCTAATATCCACCTTTCGTGACTCCCCACTCCCACTGAACCGGCCATTTTCAATGAATCGAGCATTACCAGACTCAACTATTCTTGTGCTATGGTTAGGGCAATAGAACCTATATCCTTTAGACTTTTCAGGATAGCCAATGAAGTGACCACTAATGGTCCTTGCATCAAGCTTTCCTTCATGTGGATTATATATCCTTACTTCTGCTGAACAACCCCAAACATGGAGGTGTCTCAAACTGGGTTTCCTGCCTGTCCATAACTCGTAAGGAGTTTTAGGGACAGCCTTACTGGGAACCCTGTTCAGCAGATATGCTGCAGTTCTTAATGCATGCATCCACAAGGATAAAGGTACAGTACTGTTACTCAACATGCTCCTAACCATATCCATAAGTGTGCGATTCCGCCTTTCCGCTACACCATTTTGTTGTGGTGTACCAGGCATTGTGTACTGTGCACATATGCCTCGACTTTCAAGAAATTTTGCAAATGGACCAGGACATTGTCCACTTTCATTGAATTTTCCATAATATTCACCACCCCTGTCTGACTTAATCACTTTTACTTTTCTATCTAACTGCCTTTCCACTTCATCAATAAACACCTCCAGGGTATTTACTGACCAGGACTTTTCATGCAGTAGATATAAGTAACAATACCGTGAGTAGTCATCTATGAATGTGATGAAATATTTTTCACCACCCCATGTAGGAATGTCAAAGGGGCCACAAATATCAGTGTGTATCAATTCTAAAGGCGCATTACTTCTCATGGCTGGGTACTTCGATGTGTGTCTTGTTTGTTTCCCTTTTATACAATCAACACACACATCCCAATCAGTAAAATCCAATTGAGGCAGGATGTCACTTTTCACCAACCTCAATATCCTTTCTTTGGATATATGACCCAATCTTTGATGCCATAAGAAAGCAGAACAATCATCATGCACATTACGTTTGTTACCAATACCATGCTCAACAAGAAATAGAGAATCGGCATACATAGCGTCAAGACTAAAGCGGTACAAATCATCAATCAAAGTACCAGATCCATAATAGTACGAATGTCTATACAATGAAAATGCACCATTTCCAATCTTAAGATTAAATCCCACTTCATCCAACTTTGCAACAGAAACCAAATTTCTAGCACATTCAGGAACATAGAGACACTTTTCTAGATCCAGATGACACTTGGTGTCCAAGATCAATCTGTACGTCCCAATTCCTTCTATTCGTGCCTTCATTCTGTTTCCCATATAAAGGAACTTCTCAGTTCCTGTTATGGGCTGGATTGAAAGGAATCCCTGCATAATATGTGACACATGAATAGTAGCTCCAGAGTCTAACCACCAAGTATTATTGGGCACTTCAATTATATTTGATTCAAAACATTCTGATATACAGTACATACCTTTCTTTTCGAACCAAGCCTTTCTTTTTGGGCAATCCTTCTTGAAGTGACCCATCCTTTTGCAGAAGAAGCACTTCTGATCCTTTTGGATCTGACCTCCAGAGACTTTTATGGAGGCTTTGTCCTTCTTCTTATTTTTGTGATGTGGTTTAGACTTGCTACCACTAGCATCATTACGAACAGTGAGATGAATGGAGTGATCCTTCATCTTCTTTAATCTCCCTTCCTCCTGAACTAACATGGCCTTAATTTCCTGAAAGTTCCATTTCTCTTTAATAGTGTTATAGTTCACTTGGAACTGGCCAAATTCAGGAGGTAGTGAGTTGATGATGAATTGAACCAAAAAGGATTCACTCACATCCATACCCATCGTTCTCAACTTTGCTGCTAGATTAGCCATGCTAGTCACATGATCATGAATAGGCCGTGACCAATCAAATTTCTTGGTCGTCAGCTCACTCATCAGGGTTCCTACAATGGATTTATCAGCTATGTCTGATTGAGAGTATTCCTTGATTCTCATCAGAAATTCCCTTGCATTTTCCGTCTTGGGCATTGAGGGCTTGACATTTTCAGCCATCGTCATTCGCATCAAATTCAAACTCAGCCTATTGGACCGTACCCAAGCCTCATGAAAAGACTTATCAGATTCTGTACTGGTCCCAGTAATGGCTGCAGGCTTTTCTTCCGAAATGACTGCTAAGTCCAAGCCCAAAACACCTAAATGAAACTGAATATGCTCAGACCATTCTGCATAGTTCAGCCCATTGAATTTGATCATTGCATTGCCCAAGGCGAAAACGTTATTAGAAGCTGCAAACATAATCCAAATTTACATGTTAATGCTTTGAGTAAACTCTAATGGATTCAGACACATGCATTATAAACTTTGACTATATATTTAAGTTCACCTTTGGGTGATCCTCAAACACATAGCTGCAATCAATAATAATGCTAATTTAAATATGCTTTAATAGGTTAATCAATAATACTAGAGTTAACATGAATGTTATCTTTGGATATGCAATCATGTTTGCTCAGTACATCAATCAATCCCCTTTCAGTGTCATTAATTATAGGCAATGATCCATCTTTGGATGATCTCCTAGCCGTATAATTAATAACCACAATTGTTCATATATTTATATAATATTAGCATAAAAAATGAACAATTGAAAATTCACGATCAACAATTCAAATTCCTTCAGGCCAGGTCACTTTGGTGACCAATAGGCTTTCAATATTTGATTCACGTTGACGTGACTTTAATAAACTTTTTTTTTTTTTTTTTTTTTTTTTTTTTTTTTTCTGCCGGCACAGCCCGCGTGTTGCCTCCGACCAGAAACCGACGGTGGCAACACCACCGTACTGCAGGCTGCCTCCGACCAGAGACCACGCACGGCCCGCGTGCTGCCTCCGACCGGAGACCGACGGTGGCAACACCACCTGCTGCAGGCGCTGCCTGCGTGTTGCCTCCGATCGGAGCCGACGGTGGCAACACCACCTGCTGCAGGCGCTGCCTGCGTGTTGCCTCCGATCGGAGCCGACGGTGGCAACACCACCTACCGCAGGCTGCTTCTGACCAGAGACCTCGCACGGCCCGCGTGCTGCCTCCGACCGGAGACCGACGGTGGCAACACCACCTGCTGCAGGCGCTGCCTGCGTGTTGCCTCCGATCGGAGCCGACGGTGGCAACACCACCTACCGCAGGCTGCGTCTGACCAGAGACCACGCACGGCCCGCGTGCTGGCCCCATTCTGCCATCGCCGTCGACTCTTCCCGACGACGTCCAGCGGCTTTCATTTGAGGGAGTCGCCGTCAGCAGCCAACCCCGGTGCGTCGGCTCTTCCCGGACGTCGCCTCTGACCAGGCGAACGTGGGTGAACCAACCTGTTCGGGTCGGATCTCCGACGGCAGCCATCCACCAGACCCACGCCCGACCCAGAGCATCAGCCTCACAGGGAGACTGTTCCGTCATGCCCACCAGACCGGACCGATTCGGGTCTCCCACTGACAACGGAGACACAGCCTTCATCGGAGCCGATCCGCCATACCCAGAACCGTTCGGGTTCCGGCGGTGTACAGTTCTCGTGGTCGGCTCCTTTTTTTTTTTTTTGTTTTGACACCAGCGGTTTCAGCAGTGTAAATTTACATGGCCGACGTTTCCCCTTTCAACGCCGGCCGTTAAGTACAGCAAACAATAATATATAGAAAATACATTGAACATACGCTTTTCCGTTTGCCAGAAAACAAAACAAAATAATTCGGCGCAAATAACTAAAATCAAAATAAATTGCAGTATTCGTTAACCTGGCTCTGATACCAAAACTGTTAGACTTTTCTTATCTCTATCATGCAGGATCGTTATCTTGATACGAATACTAGCAATATAACTGTAACAAAACCAAAAGGAATAGGAAATCAGAACAACATACCGTTCTCCATTATTCTGATATCCGGTAGTAGAGATGAGAAAACTTCTCTTTCCTGCCCTGTACGCTTTCCTTTCTGTTTCTCCTATCTTCTCTCCTCCTACCTTTTCTCTTCTTACCTTTTCTCCTACTCTTCCCTTTCTGTTCTTTACGCTTTTCTCTGATGGTTGAGAGAGCCCAGAAAATGTCCATAATGAATATATATATATTCATCCATTTTCCAGCAGCCGTTGCCCTGAAGATAGGGAGATTCTCCCTATCTGTAACGGCTATCTGTCAGAAGGGAGAGCGGAGGGATTTCAAACCCATTAACCCAAAACCACCGTTTTGCTTAACAGACCATCACGTTAAGCCATCCATTATTTGGGTCATACGTTAAACAAGGGCCACTTTATGTCGATTAACTCAACAGATCCCTCGACCGATTCCATGGTGTCTTGGAGCCATAGTGGTTGCAGTTTCGTTGTGTGGAAGCCACCCGAGTTCACTCAATATTTGCTCCCCAGTTACTTCAAGCACAGTAACTTCTCCAGTTTTGTGAGGCAGCTTAATACCTATGTAAGTTATGTTCTATGTTTTATCTTAAAATTTGATGTCTCCAAGGATCCTTGTTAATCTGGGAAATTGATAAGCATGCCAATTGTTTTTGTTTTAGTATTTTAAATCTGCTGCCTAGTTGCTGGTCTTTTTGAATTTGGACGAATGCATACTAGGATATTTTAATCCATGTTTTGAGCCCCTGTTGTTCGTTAGACTAGGTCATTGGTTTGCTTGAAGTTCAGAATTTTTAAGTGCTTCTGCCATAGACTCTTTTGCTGCTGCCGTGAACTGAATTCTGTGGGTATAAATTGGTTGACTTGATACTTGGAACTTTATGAACTTTTGGCCTGAAATACCATACTTGCCTTGAGAAGTCAAAGTAAATACCTTTCAGGATGTTGTGGAAGTGAACACTGGCCTGAAAAGAATCTCTCCAATTTGAGATTCCTTTTCTTTTCCAGTTTGTCATGGTTCTCGTCTTGATTCTAGATGTTGATACTATAATAATGTCAATTTGAAAACTTTTACATGATGTACTGAAATTGGGTTGGCTGAATAGGGATTCAAGAAGATTCATCCTCATCAATGGGAGTTTGCCAATGTTGATTTTATAAGAGGACAGAAAAGTCTTCTCACGAACATTCACCGGCGTAAGCCAATTCATAGCCATTCCACACAGGATCAAGAGAAAATCTTTTCCCTAACTGAAAAAGAAAGACAGGAACTTGAGGATGAAATCAAGGGATTGAAACATGACAATGCCATGCTCGAGTTAAAGTTGAAAAGCTATGGTAGAGATAAGCAGGGGTTTGAGTTTCAAACTCAGACATTACATGAGCGTTTGCAGAGTATGGAACGCACACAGATGCAGTTGATGCCGTTTTTGGCCCAACTGATTAGGCAGCCTGGATTTGCCTCTATAATGCAGCGACTGCAACATGATAACAAAAAGAGAAGAATTTCCAAATCCGATAGCTTCCAGGAGCTACACAAGGTGAAGGAGGACCAAACTAGCCTGGATAGATTCCCTGTTCCACTGGTAAATTTCGGGTTGATTGAGAAATTGGATTCCTTCTTGAAGTCATGGGAAAAGGTTTTTTATGAGGTTGGTGAAAATTTTGGCCAAGAAGTGAGCAGTTTTGGCACAATGTCACGGCCATCTCTAGAGAAGATTGGAAATTTAAGTGCATTCTCTGGAGATGGAGAATCCTCTTCACCTGCGAGACATCCATCATCACACAATTCAGGGGACATTCATTCATCTTCTGAGCTGGTTATACGTGTCAACAATGCAAAACACCCAACATCTCCAGCAAGCTATCCTGACTTTGACATTAGCCCAGAATCTCCGGAATTTGATGGAAACTTCAGACCCAGTAACGAGGAAATAAAAGCATCGGAGACGATAAATCATGCTGTGCTTGCAGGAGCAAATGATCAGTTTTGGCAGTCCTTCCTCACCGAGGAATCCAGTTCATCTGTTTTGTCCAGGCCAGAACATCAGAGCGAGAAAAGGAGCACTACAGGTGGAAGAACAAGTGAAACAATGCCGAACAGCGACGGGAGATTTTGGTGGAATGCAAACTCCATAGACAGCCTTGCAAAAAACATGGGGCGGATCGGTACAGCTAAGCGGACATGAACTTTGCTGTACAACTTGGAGTGGACGCAAATTGCTGTGGTCAGGTTGGCCGTAGCAATCCAATTTTGTAATCTAGCTGCTGTAGATTTGTCGCAACTCACCCCAGGCCAATCAAATAAGAAATATTTTCCGGTGTATGTCGGTTTACGTTACCAAATGTTAGAAATAAAACTGCTAGTAGTAGACCAGTAGGCATCCAGTGTCCACATGCTTTAAGCATCTTGATGCCAAGATTTTACAACAGCAAGCAACATACACCGGGCAAGGAATACAGTGCACCCATGTGCTGAATGCATCACAATCCCACGAGCAGGGATTTGATTAACATTGCAGAATACGTTCATCTCTTATACGTGTGAGCTTAATACAGCTTGTGGGCTAGCTGAATGACATATCTCTCGTCCTCCTCCTACACAAGTTCTCTGCTCCCTCGAGCTTTTTTTTTTTCAATTGTATTTTTAACAATTTTTTATATTTATTTATTGTTTATAAATATAATTTATTTATAATTTTATATTATATAAATTTATTTTATTATTTTTTATTTTAAATAAATTTATATAATATAGAATTATAAATAAATTATACTTAAAAAAATAGAAATCTCTTTATTTTTTTTATTATTGCCAGTTGTTGGATTAAGGATGTCAAAGTTTCCGAGTTGGTTCAAGTTTGGTGGGTCAACCTAATATATCACTCCATATTGCGTTTTTTATTTTACAATGTGAATTATTGCATTTGTTGACCAAAATCCAGTCAATTGTTATTATTTTTATTTAATTTTTTTATAAAAATAATTTATCACATATGTATATTTATATATAAATAAATTTATTTTATATTTAATTTTAATATTAATAAATAAAAAATCTCATCATTCCATATTAAGTTGGTTATTTACAAATTTGCATTTTTGACACTTACAAAAAATTTAAGGCTGAGATTGCACATTTCATATAGATGAAAGTTGTTTATTAAACTAATTCATAAAAATTATTATTATTTTTGAATTAAGTTAATTTAATACTAAATAATCAATTGTTTATTTCTTGAATTAAATTAATTTAAGAAAAAAATCAAATGATAATATTTGTTAACAAATCAACGTTTTAATATCTGGTGTAGGTTTAACCACCAAAAAGTCACAGTAATTTCGATTTGTATCAATTTAAACACTATTTTTTTCTTTTTTAATTTTCATATACCGTTTCATTAAATAAAAAGATTTTTAACTGCCCATTTTTCACTGTAAATTACGCCCTTGGGCTTGGGACAGCTATAAATGAGGTAAACAGCATTCTTTCACGTTTGATGTACCTAACTTTTTTTTGGGTCGATACAGAGATACACGTAACTATTGATTAAATTATTCATTTTCTAAATTATAACCCAGAAACCCTCGCTCAAATTATTTTTCTTTCTCGCAATCCAAACACGCTTTCAGTCGGAATTCAATCTTTTTCATCAATCTTGGAATCCTTTTTGTCCTTTCCTTGTGGTCATGGATTCCGAGGATGATATGTTGGACGCGAACGACGTGGAGTCAATGGACGATGATTTTTACAGCGGCGAAATGGAGGACGATTACTACAGCGACGGTGGCGATGGGGATAATAATGATGGCGATGAGGATTCCGACGACGGCGATTACGACTTCTTGGCCGAGGCAACCGATGATCTCGATGATGCCGCCTCGCGGTGGTTGCAGGTGATTTTGTAGTGCCTTATTTATTTATTTGGTTGCTGAAATGCCGTAAATCATTTTTTCTTCTTATCTGTTCGGTTGCTGAGAGGACTTAGGAAATGTGAGCGAAATTTTAATTTTAAAATTACAAGTCTTCTGTTTTCTTTATTCTATTGGTCTTTGTGTTTTCCGTAGTGCTTGACATTACTCTTATATTGCTGCTTTATTTCTTATGTATCACTTTGGTTGCGCTTGGAGGTTATAATCTGAGCAATATTTGACCTGCAATTTTTTTTTTCTACTTTTTGTGAACTCCACAAAATATGGTCTTGTTAGTAGCAGTATACGTAGTGGATTGTTTCCTTCGCACAGCAGTAGGATGGGCAATAGGATGAAATTTTGCTGGAAATTTTTTTCTTTGTTAGTCTTTTAATTCTTTTGTCAACCTCTGACTCTATATGTCTCTGTTAATTGTTACCGATGCGGACATTTGTAGCATTCTTGCTTTTGAGCTTATTGTCTTTCCTTTTTTTTCCTCTTAAATTTTACTGGCACATTACATTCCAGCAACATTATACGGTGCTGAAGGAAGCAGATATACGACAACGTCAGGAGGATGATATTACTAGAGTGTCCACGGTCCTGTCCGTATCAAGAGATGCAGCTACCATCTTGCTGCGCCACTATAACTGGTAAATTGGCCTATTTTCACTTTTGTTTGTTTATTCTTCTTTTCTGTGGGTCAGGGGAGGGCTAGTTGTAAACTATTCATGTGCATTTGAGATATATATGGAATCGAAACATGTGAACTTTTAAATATCTATGGCAACTCTGCATGCCCTTATATGGTAAAACTGCTTTTAGTCTCTCGGGATCCTAGTGATAGATTGCGTTGCAGGAGTGTTAGTAAAGTTAATGATGAATGGTTTGCTGATGAAGAGAAGGTGCGGAAAGCTCTTGGTTTGCTGGACAAGCGAATGGTTCATTCTTCTGATACAAGAGAAGTAAGCGATACGATTGTATGAATGTGTAGTTTGGGATTTGCCTTATGCAATTTGTATAATCTTATTGTCATTCTTTTTCCGTGCTTCTTAAAGTTGTTATTTTCATGGCAGCTTACTTGTGGCATATGCTTTGAATCATTTTACCAAGATAAGATTACTTCAGCTGCTTGTGGCCATCCTTTTTGTAATTCATGCTGGTCAGGTGCATCTGCTATGCCATTTATAATGAAGCTTTTTATTGGTTTTCTAGTTTTTTTTTTTTTTTTTTGAATTTTATTTTGCAATTCCCATTCTTTTCAAAATGTACAACTATGTGGAGAAATGAAAATATATGTCACAACTTCTGGGTATTAAGAAATATTAATATAAAGATTCTGTTGATTTTGCTTGCTTTGTCAATAATGAGGATTATATTGGGGAGGAGAGCTGATGGGGTGTGTATGTTAATATGCTAGTTTGAACCATCCTGTGTTCTTTGAAATTTATGAGTTAAGATGAACTGTTGAGGTTGAACAGCTTCAGAGATTCAATTGGTTTATCAAAGTTGAGAAGATTGCATTGGTTCTCATCATTATTTAGGGGGAGTTTTTAATTACATATGTGGATGTACTAAATTTAGGGGGAGCTAATACTTGGTCTTTTTCTCCACCATTTTGCTTGGAATTTTGTAGTGTCTTGTCAGTTCTCACGTGCCTTGGTGCTTCACTCTGTGTGTTTGATGATTTTTCCCTGAAGCCAGTGCTTTGATTTAGAGCTGGCATTTACATGCTCTACAGTAGCTAGATGCTGTGCATATATCTTGTTTAGGGGGCAGTAAGTTCAATACGTATTAATGTTTCTAATTTTCTTAGTGCCTTTTGGTCAAGGTAAATATGTTGATTATTGGACATTCTTGGCAAATTATGATAGGTTACATAGGCACAACTGTTAATGATGGTCCTGGATGTTTATTAATGAGATGCCCTGATCCGTCTTGTCGAGCTGCTGTTGATCAAAACATGATCAATTTGTTGGCATCTGATGAAGACAAGGAGAAATATTCCCGCTACCTTCTCAGATCATATGTTGAAGACAACAGGAAGGTATATCTGGGATTTGAAATCCTGAATTTTGGCTCTTATACTCATGAACTATTTTTCTTAACTTAATGTTTAACCTGTGTGCAGAAGACTTAAAAGTTGAGCACAATAGTTCTTTGTTTTTGGTGGACAATTGCAATCTCTCTGCATTCAATTGTTCAAGCCATAACTTCTCTGGATTCCAATTGCCTTCTCCTATGTCTTCCATTCATGTCTTTTTTAGCTTTTTTTTTTTTATTGCCAATGGCATTGGTTAGCTCAGATATCTGTCCTTATGTCGTATGTATCTGCTTCCACCTAGCTATCTATTTCTTTGCTTTTTATTTACCAAAGAAAGGCAAGCTTCAAGCTACTTATACTCGATTTTTGTTATCATGGACTCATGGTTCGTTATGTCTGCCATTATCATTATGTGTTGATAGCGAAAGTAACTAGCAAGCACCTTTCTGTTGATGTTGGACATCAAACATACTAGAGTCCTTTTACTTTGAATTTTGGCTAATGCCTTTGAATATGGGAAACCAACATTTTTGTTAAGTGAATATAGTTTTGATTTGTATCAAGATGGCAGCCAAGAGGCACTGAGATGGAAATGAAACTTAGAATGTTGAAAGCTGTGTGAGCAGGGAATTATTCGATGGCAAGTGTGCTGATTTTTTCATTCCTTTCATTTATTCATTCTGTTGATTTCTCTTTCTTTCAGTTACTCAGCTTAAAAATCTTGTAATGCCTTGCAAGTCTCTTGTAGAAGTGATTCTATTGGAGTCTTGTAAATTGAAGAGCCAAAATTCTTGGAACTTGAAGTGGCTACACATTTGGCATGTGGAGCCTGTAAAAGTAGCTAACCCAAAAAGGAAAAAATAAATGAACAATTGCCTTCTACATCTCTCTCTCCCCCCCCTTCCCCCCCCCTCCAGACAATCACATATTTGGATGTGCCTTTTTCTGTTTGTGTGCATGTTGTCATTGATATTGCTATGACTTTTGAGTCATAAATGATTGAATAGGTTAAATTTTAAAGTCCTTCAAATTTTATCCTAGTGTTTCAATGCTTGAAGCGGTATCAAATGAATGAGGCTTGTTTTTGTTCTGTCCTACCTTTGATTTTGATCATAGGCTTTCCTGTCTGTTCTTTCCGTTCATGCATAGGCCAAGTGGTGTCCTGCTCCAGGGTGTGAATATGCTATTGATTTTGCTGCTGGAGGAGGAAGCTTCGACGTTTCTTGTCTCTGTTCGTATAGCTTTTGCTGGAATGTAAGCTTTTTGGCATGTTTGATTGTATGCCAGTAAAGGATTTTGAAGAAATTAGTTTCTGTATATTGGTTGGAAGCTAACATTGGATAAATGCAGTGCACAGAGGAAGCTCATCGTCCAGTGGACTGCAGAACTGTGGCACAGTGGATATTAAAGAACAGTGCTGAGTCTGAAAATATGAACTGGTAGAGAATATGTGTATTCATTAAAGTTATATCTTGTGATAATTTGGCCTGGATTACAATTCAATCTCATATTCTCTGTATAGTTTTTGTTATAAATAGCTCTTGCATTTCATGAATATTGATTTGCGAGTGAAATATGTCCGGGGGAGGATTTTTCATGTCCTATATTTCTATTTTCTTCTTTTTTTCTCTTCCTCATTTGACTATGAATTAAGTCCATTCATTGTTTATTGACATGATTTCTGGATTAAAAACCTTTGCAATTGCTTCAATTATGCTCAGAAACATTCCATGCAATTTCTGGTCTTTCTAGGCATAGTTTACAAAAGAATAAGTCAGTGATAATTTTGTAAGGTAATGATCAAGGCTGGCCATCAGCAATTGTCTCAGTTCACATCTTTGTTGGAAAGTAGGAATTGATTTCAACTGTGATTTTCCGAATTGAAATGGATCATTTAGCAGGGTCACTTTGTATTAGTCACAAATAATAGTTTAGTGATCTATTGTGAAATGTATGTGTGACACATTTCATTGGAGTATTTTAAGTTCTTTATTTTTTTAATTTAATTTTGGATGTGTTGATACGCAGGATTCTTGCCAATTCAAAGCCTTGTCCTAAGTGCAAGCGGCCAATCGAAAAAAACCAAGGGTGTATGCACATGACATGCACCCCGCCTTGTAAATTTGAATTTTGCTGGTTAGTTTTGACCTTTATGTTCTATACATTTGTTAAGTAGTAACTGATCTTGTTTTTGTCGTATGGTAAAGTTTTGTTGGTTGGCTTCTACTTGTAAATGCAGGCTGTGTCTTGGTGCATGGTCTGATCATGGGGAGAGGACAGGTGGCTTCTATGCTTGTAACAGATATGAGGCAGCTAAGCAAGAGGGAGTGGTAAGGGCACTTACAATTTTTTCTTTATTACTTGCAGCACATCTGTGAAACAGCGGGTATACAAGAGGCTGAATCCTTTATACAACTTACAAAATTGCTTTCATTGCTTGCAGTATGATGAGACAGAGAGGAGGCGAGAGATGGCGAAGAATTCTCTGGAGAGATATACACATTATTATGAACGATGGGCAAGCAATCAGTCGGTATGCAAGCTGCATTAGTCTATTCCTGTTTCTTTTTCTCTTCTCTCTATCTCTCTCTGTTGGGCAGAGAGGGGAGGGAGGGAAGACTTGTAACCTTTTTGTCTCTGGTAGGCTTGGAGTTAATCTTTAGATAACCCAAAATATTTTTATTTATTGTGGCAGTCGAGGCAAAAAGCTCTTGCAGATTTACATCAAATGCAAACTGTGCATGTAAGTATTTTCCTTCACATTGTTATGCAATCATGCAACCTTGATGTATTAACTTGTGATGATGATGCATGTCAATCAATAGTTGTCCAAGTCATTGCAAGCCCGCAATTTCCCCTTTTTCACTGGCTTGCTCTGTTGCATGTATGGTATAAAATAGAATTTAAGGTGAATTGAAATAATATCTGGCATGTCTTATTTGGTGAGACTCTCTATTTGTTTTAATAACTGGTATCATTTAGTTGTTGTTGCTTGTAATACTGCTAATCCTCATCCTTCTCCTCCTCCTCCTCCTCCTCCTCCTCCTCCTCCTCCTACTACTACTACCATGTCTATTACTATAGCGAGAAGTGGAAACTTTGTCATCAGCTGGACTGTATTTTCTTTATTGCTTATGGTCATTTATTGTATATAATCCTTCATGTAGTTATAATGTGCAGTTCAGGAATCACTGATTGAAAGGAAGATGTGTACTTGTGAAATCTTGAATTTTGCTTAGGAAAGAATGCACTTTTGAGTCATTCCTAGGATGACTTGAATATGCTTATAGATTTCATTTGGGCTTGGAAAATCTGCTTTTAGTTGTTATCAATGGTACCTTAATGCAACTCACTTACAGTGTCAAATACTGGTTAATCACCTTCCCGGTCATGAGGCAATGTAAACACCATACCAAACCCCCAAAACAGGTCCAATTGAATGAAAACGCTGACAAGTTCTGAGTAATTTCAAACTGCATGGTCAAGCTTCTTTGCCTTCTATTGGAAAAGAAAGCTGTTATTTTTTCCTTCAAGCAAATGTTGTCAGGAAGCAGAATAGGCATTTATTTTTCATATATCACCAATTAATATCTTATGTCTTTGATTTATCTTTTCTATTTTTGGTATGTTGTTTGAATACCTTTAAGTTTATGGATTTCTTGATTTTAATAGCTTGAGAAACTCAGTGACATACATTGCACGCCCGAGACTCAGCTTAAGTTCATAACAGATGCCTGGCTTCAGGTGAATTTGAACTCCATTGTCTCTGATATGAGTTGATTTATCTTTCTACGTTTTCTTATGACATTAAAGAGGCATTCATTATAAAATTCCATACTTCCATTTATTAATGCAAGGCATTTCACATGATTCAGGAAAGATGTAACCTTATTACACTCTAATGATTCCACACTCAGGCCCAGGAAAAATATATTTTTCTACTTGGAACATCTCATTTTCAGAGAAGGATAAAGAAGGAAGATAAATTACAAATACTATGGGACATTATTATTTGCATATATAATTGAGGTAACTGTAGGCCATATTTGCAGATAGTGGAATGTAGGCGGGTTTTGAAGTGGACCTATGCGTATGGGTATTACCTACAGGAGCATGAACATGCTAAGAGACAATTTTTCGAATACTTGCAAGGTAAGTCCTCCTGAATTAATCATGATAGATATCATGAAAATAGATGCCAATGGTCTTGCAGCTTAATGACATCTCTCATGTAGACTAAGGATCTAGGATCACTCTCTTGGGTCTGTCTAGATTGTATAGCAGAAAGAAAAAGAAGGATGAATCTTCCATTGCCTCCTTATGTCATTGTTGATGACAATGATCTTTGAATTCCCTTGTAGGTGAGGCAGAGTCTGGTTTGGAAAGGCTTCATCAATGTGCAGAAAAGGAACTGCAACAGTTCCTCAGTGCTGATGGTCCATCAAGAGAATTTGATGAGTTCAGAACAAAGTTAGCTGGACTGACCAGGTATCTGTTGCAACTATACCATTTAGCAATTTGTACTCACATGAATGTAATATGCTGTGCTTTAGGGTAAAGAAATTAGTATCTGCCTATGTATTACAATTTTCAACATTTATCCTCAATCGAAAGATTATGGTTACATCTGGTTTAGGGGGTGATATATTTAGAATGTTTTTATCTTCAATTACCCCATTTTTTGACTTCTATTTCATTAGGTTCTTACTATTGATTTTTGTTGAAAGGATAGAATGATCTCAGAAAATATAGTAGTCTTCCAATTAATATTAATTATTTCAATTGTTTTTTGTTGTTGTCAAATAACTGTAGAGGTGCAATGAGGCTTATTGTATTATACTTGTGATGAGGTCAATCTTTTGGCAATTATGTTATGTTGTGTTGGTGACTCATCAGCAATATAAGCTAGTTGAATACATAACTCCCATGTACTTAAATGCTAGTTTACAATCACCTTATGGTTTCAATCTAGCACTGAAAATCATTACATTTTTTATTGTTTGATTAACCCTTTTATTGGAAACCTGACTTTTAACAGAAAAAGACCAATTCATACATTGCTTGTGGAAATGAGATTCTCTTTTTTCAATTCTCTTCTCTTAAAAGGTATTGTACAGTATTTAAAATTCAAAGAGAAAAGACTTTTTGACAGTCACAAAGAGGAAGAAAAAGAATAAATTAATTTGACTTAATACTTTGAAAAAGGATTTTAAGTTTTTATTTTTGCAGAAAAAAGAGTTAAAATGTTGATTTTATTTTTCCAAACGGCATGTTATGAAGTTTTTGCCATTAAAATTTAATTTGATGCCCAACAGTGGTTGATTGTCAAAGCATAATGACCCTTGGCACCTAACAGAACCTGGGGGTGATTTCTTTGGAACAATGTTTATGCATGGAAGGCAATTTTATATTTGATCCATTACTACATTATAAGTTACAGGCTCAATCCAATTCGATTTTCTTTTGTATGTGTGATTGGAGCAGTGTGACAAAAAATTACTTTGAGAACCTGGTTAGAGCATTAGAGAATGGCCTGGCAGATGTGGACACTCATGGTGCCTGTAGTACAGGCAAGACTACCAGCTCAAAAAATGCTGGTTTCAGCAAAACTAGAGGTGGAAAGGGAAAGGGGAATGCCAACAGTGGTGGTTCCAACAGAAATTGAGATCATTGGTGTTCCCTTTCTGAAACCAAGTCTGCCACCATGTGAAAGGTACGCTGCTGCATCCGTTAAACTATTAAGCCTTTGTGCTGGCTTGTATCTGTTTGGAGTTTTACTTCTTTCAAGAAACTCAAGCTCAAAGTGGGTAGTCATGGAGGGCTGTTGTACCTGAGTCTGGTGGCATATTTTGCTTTTGGATTATGTTCTATGTGTGAATTGTAGATCTCAGATAAGACCTGGAAAGAGGAAAGGAAAAAGGAGCCTCTTCTGAATCCTTGTGTTTCCAGGGATGTGCCTAGTACAATATTGTATATAATGTTCTATCTATTGACTTCACAACTTTCTGTCACGTATAACAGTATATCAAAATGTGTTCCATCTACTAATGCCAGTATTCTCATTTGTGAAAAGAAATATGTAGCTGCAATGCTTAGCACATTTTGTTCTCTTTGTCATTGAATATCATGGCCGACCCTTGATCAATTAAGCCATGATCCAACAGTTTCATTTGCATTTTGCTTCAAAATAGTTGGGTTTAACCTAAATGGGTTTGGTGTTAGTATCTGTTTCTTGTGTGGGTAACTACCTTTTATAGGTTGTCTGTATGATTTTCCTCTAGTATTTTTCTTCGGTATGGGGATGTATATTCTTGGAGCATAAACTTTGTTTCTATGATATTTTTGGTGACACGTTTCACCATCAATTTAGATCGTTGACTTTAAATTTCATTTGAAGTTTCAGCTGCCAAGTTTTAGTGCAGATGATGGTTTACCTTCTCCTACACCCCTGCTGGCTCTATTTGTGGTGCATATTCTTATTCCTGAGTAAAGCATGCAGATAACCTTTTGTTCTATTATATTAATTTGTTAGTTACAGAATGAGAAATTGAAGCTTAGTTTGCCAAGATTCTTCGGGCTTTTTTCTTCAAAAAGGAAAAAAAAAAAATAAATGAAGCTTGCAGAATGATATCCCTTTGTGATATGCTGCAATACAACGTGCCCCCTTTTTCTGTTGGCTAGGCCTTTGTTTTTATTTGCTTGTTCTTCCGAAAATAGGGATGATGATTATTGATATCATCAATTCTGATGTCTGAATATGGAATAATGAACATATTCTGGAGCTGTGAATTGTCCAAAATTTTCAAATTCACGAAAACATTCATCTAGCAAACACAATCAAGGAATTTCTGTTATTCTTCTCTCTCGGTCTGGCTAAAGTTTGGTTAAACTTTTAGGGAAATAGCGGTTTAAATTTTCCAGTCAGAAGTAATAATGGATTTTATGCTCAAGCAGTATAGTCGCAAATTGACGGCAAGCATGAGCTCAAGCTTGGTTTGGGTATATGACGTCAAGTGCAAATGATTTCTGAGATCCGACCTTAGCTGGAGCTCAAGCCGAACGGGTGCCTAGCTAAGGTTTTGCCAATTTGAGCATGAGCCTCTGTGGTTCAGTCTTTGTTTAGAGCTTACGCCTTGCTAAATGCCATTCAGTCCGGAGTAAGTGGTGCGAAAGCAGAACTCAGTTTCAGCTTATTTGCAATCAGAGCATGAAATAAACCAACTTTCCAAATCAATGTCATAAATGTAAAGAGCAGTTTTCGGACTTCATTCTGTTGGTTTTTCTGGAGTTAAGACTGTTCCTCAAAAATAGTAATATTTAAATTGCGCTGTTGCATTGAGAAAAAAGAAAAAAAAAAAAAAGCCCTACTAAAATTAACATCTTTGAAGCATGGTGATTGCTCTCACCCAGTCGTTTCTTCCATTGCTTCTTGAGAAATCCGAAGAGGTGCTGTTCTTATTTTGAACAATACCTGAGGGGATGGTGTTTGGCTTTTCCGGTGCGAAGAGGGGTTCTTCAGTTGACATGATTTGTCTTTCGCAAATTTCATGCCTAATGCATTTAGCATTGCTCTTGAATATTGACAGGAAGCCATTTTCCAATCCATTTCACATTTCATCATTTCCCTAAATTCGTCATATCCAATTCGACCAACCTGTGAAAAAACGTTGTGGGAAATGAAGCCTGCGCCTATTACAAAGGAGGACTGCTTTTCTGTTTGAGAGAGATACCTTGTCAAGATCAACATAAAAAATGATGTCTTTGATCATTTGCTCATTGTTAGGACAAGGGGTGCCATCAAGCAGAGCTTCTTTTAACTCGTCGAGCTCAATGTATCCACTTTGGTTCTTGTCGAAGAAACTAGAAGCTTGAGAGATATGGTTGTCATTTGTGATCCTTATCAAGTGAATAGACATTGTCACAAACTCCTCACAGCTTAAGGCACCATTTACATCATCGTTGGCCTTTATAAAGAGAGGATATTTTAAAATGTTAAAGGGAAAAAGGTATACGAGATTGTTGCAGATTTCGGCCCAGAAGAGAAAAAGAGTTAAAGACTTACCGCATCCACTAACATCTGGACCTCAGGGTCTGGAACAGAATGCCTAAAACTATGGAGGCCATCTTTCAGTTCTTGAAATGAAAGGTCTCCGTTTTTGTCAGTGTCCATCGTATGGAACATCTCTTTGATTCGATCCACTTGCTCATCTGAAAGGTTATCTGCTACAACCTGAAGGAAAACATAAATGGTGGACGGAGAATCCCAAAGCATAACCCCGGGAAGAAAGGGTAAAACAACTTACTCTGAGTACTCTCTTTTTGAACTTTTTCGTCAATGAAAATTGCTTGATTCTTGTTCTGACATGTTCTCCCAGGGACACATTAGGGGCATGCCTTGCATTTTGCATCCAAGGATGTTCTTCAAATGACATGCAAAGGACTAATTAGTTTGTCCACTAGTCAAGCAACTATTTCTAACAAAATAGTTTTGACTTAAAATTTCATACTATATCTACCATATTAATACTATTTCTTATTCATATATCAGCTGGTCTTAGACTGGCACTGCAACTATATGGAGAGTTGCTACACTAAATAATGTTTCTTCCTAAGATTGGTTCCAATGATGATGCATTCCTCAATATATACGAGTGCATGCTGAAGCAACGGGCTCTTACCAAGGACTTCTTGAAGTGTCGACCGATCGTTAAGGATTTTGGTCAAGCATTCTCTTTATCAAATCCATGGCTTCTCCAGAAACTTTAGGCCAGGGATCCCTCTCAAAATCTATGTTAACCCGGACACTTGCATGTGCTATCCCTTCGTGGGTGTCTGCGCTAATCGCGCCCACAATTACGCATAAAAAATAGACAATTTTGCGCTGATGTATATAGAAAGGAAAGTCACCTACCCAAAAGGGAGGAACTCCACAGAGCAAGATATACAAGATCACACCTGCACTCCATACATCAACTTCTTGTCCGTAATTTCTTCTTAGGACCTCTGGAGCCATGTAGTATGGGCTGCCAACTATCTCACTAAAATGCTCACCTGCCACCAATTGCGGGGAGCATTGGAGCAGATAAACAAATGACAAGAATTCTAGGTATAGCAGAGAATGCTACTGTCATGCACAGGAAGCAAAGTTCAAATCGAGAAGATTTACCAGGTTCAAAAAATATTGAGAGACCAAAGTCAATTGCCTTTAACTGGGAGTGTTCGCTTCCATCAGCGAACAAGAAATTTTCGGGCTTTAAGTCCCGGTGTATGACTCGATGTTCATGGCATACCTACAAGGGTTGTCAATAGAGAGCATAGGAAAAATTCATCACCTACTTAAAATCATTATTTTTATTGCTTTCATTTTTGTTCTTTCCATGATCATGAAAACCAAAGCATGAAGATGGTAATTACCTTGACAACCTCCAAAATGGTCTTGGTAACCATTGCCGCAGCCCGCTCTGTATAGTGCCCTTCAGCAACAATCCTATCAAAAAGCTCACCTCCCCCACAGAGCTCCGTGATAAGATACACGGCCTCTTTATCCTCGTACGCCTCCTTGAAGGGGACAATGTTGGGATGCTTAGGCAAATATCTCATGATCTCAACCTTTCTCCTGACATCCTCCACGTTTATTTCTGTCTTCAGTTTGGCTTTAGATATCTTCTTACACGTATAGGTTTCACCTGCTTCAATGTCGAAACATTGATAGGTGATTCCGAATTCTCCTCTGCCCAACTCCTTTGCAAACCTGTACTTCTCAAAGATATTGTCCCCGCTCGGCTCCCTAATGATAGGGAATGACTAGTAATCCAAAATTCTGAAGAAAAGATTGGATCTCTTTAAAAAAAAAATTTTTTTAAAAATCAGATTATAATAATGAATATTTAATTTTACTCCACGTCTTGGCAACAAGAGTGAAATATTATCGGTTATATATATTGTTTCATTTTGTTGTATTTAGCCCGGAAAGTTTTCGTATGATAGCATGATGATCTGGCAAGGACGTGGGGCTGCCGTGAATTTTCCTGGATGCAATGCGTCATGCTTTTTCAGGTGCTGAAATGCAGCTTCCCATGGAACGAAATATTGGGGGTATTTTCCTCTCAATTTTCTCTCTCTTTCTCTTGTATTCTCTTTTGGTCCCTAGCCCTTTTTGGACTTTGGCGAGATGATCACGTCATGAGCGCCCCGTGGCAGGAGAGATGAAGAGACAAAGAGCAAATGAGAGAGGAAGAAAGCCATTTAGAGAAGGAAGAACAAAGAGAGGTTAAAACCCCCTGAAGAGAGGAATGACTAATTATAGTCAAGCGAATCTTTGGTAGTTATTGGTTTCATTTTCTGCTTTATTAGAGTGGTTTTTAGAGGTTGTCTAATTGTTTGTTGCGATGAGACAATGTTATTGTGGGGAACATGTGCACGCGGATACTCAATTTTTAAACATTGGATATTGGAAGGAAGCGGACCCAAAACCCGCAAAACAAGCGAAAGAGCGTAGGCCGATACGAGAATATAACGTTAGCACTCAAGAGAAGGTTCAAGTCTTAACGAGAATGTGATGGGCCCTAGAGGAACCCGTCAACGTGACCTTAACTTGTTCATGCGACATTGGAGGAAACTCATGTATTTGACATCAACGGGATTGGGTTTACTGTCTTAGCCTTTACTTGATGCTCTTGTTAATAGGCTCAGGTGAGTTGAATGAGGAGAGGTCGACCTTGGTCTTGCAGTCTCAACTTGTGTATGTGATAACTAGTGCATCATAAATTATAAGTATGAGATTAAGAATTTAGATTTATACCAAAATTTTAAACTTTTTTTTAAAAAAAAAAGAGATATAAAGTTAATAAATATACCGCAAAATCACTCTATTTTATATATTTCATGATTTAATAAATTCTTAATTTAAAAAATAAAAAAATATATTTTTAAATTTCTATTTTGTAATCCTTTCGTTATTGTTTCTAAATTCTGTTCATTTCTTGTGAATTACCCCAATCAAAATAGTTGGTCTATGTATAAAAACAGATAAAAAAAAATTACAAGCAACAAGAGAAGGACAAATGACTTTTTGTTAGGAGGTGTAATCTTGTTATTCTTCACCATCACAAAAAAAATAAAAGGCATCATTTTTCTACTAACAATAGGTGAAAGGGAAACCCTTTTTTTTTTTTTTCTTTTCTTTTTTCAATAAAAGAAAAAAAAAATGAGACGGATTTAATATTTTAGAACAAAACAGGAAATTCACTCGGTGGCGCGAAGGCAGCCAATAAAGCGCGAAAGTTGTGACGAAAGAAGAAGCGCGCAATTGCACATATGGAAAAAAAATCTGGCTCCATAAATATGTATTTATCCATTTGCATGTACGTGCGCGCGCGCGCGCGTATATATATATGTGTGTGTGTGTGTGTGTGTGTAAAATCACCAAAGAAAAAAGCATCAATCTGAAAATACCTAGGGGGATTTTTCTCTCTTTCACTCTTTCTAACATACGACCCAAAAGCCAAAGGTGACTCTGTTTTCATAATTTTTCTTATCATTTTCTCTGCGAGTTCATTTTCTCTTCTCTCTCTGTCCCTATATGTGTGTGTGTGGATGTGAATGTGTGCAGTTTTTGGTTGATTTTTATATTTATATATATATATATATATATGATATTTTGTCTTATGAGATACACTTTCACTTCATATGTTAAATATTATTATTTATTCAACTCCTCTTGCGAATGTTTCAACGGCAGATGAGTGATTTTTGAAAAAATTGGTTCTACAAAAGAGAAAAAAAAAAGAAAGGAAAATTTTGGTCCAGCCCTGAATAGCGCTGAATTCTAGTTCTGCTATTTAGACCTCTGGGGTTCCTTTTTTTCAAATACTTTTTGATTGTATTAGGAGATGTGTGTGTGTGTGTGTGTGTGTTTCTGTTCTAAATTGAGCCATGGTGGAAATGAGTTGAAATTTCAGCTTGGACTCATAAGAAAAATTATTAGGTGTACGAAGTCGATATGTATATCTTGAGTGGATTTATTTGGTTGACTGATGTGTGTTTGATGTGGTCTACCCAACAATTGGTGGTTCAACAATAAAATAAAACCATGGAAATGTGGTGCCGGGGACCAATGTCTATCACTATAGCATGCATCCTTCCATGTTGTTCCGTGATTAGGTAAATACTATTTAAGAAGTAATACGGAGAATAACAAAATATGTAAATTAATTACATTTTATTATAAAAAAATTATTTTATTATCTTGTGTATACTTATTATAGTGTTCGATAACGGTGATATTCTTAATATTTGTAATTTGAATCATTGAATTACTATTCTAACCATAGCTACATTTTTTTATTTTTTTTATTTTTTTAAAATTTTGTCCGTCAAACAAGAAAAAAAGAAAAAAAAAAAACACACGCACACACGCACAAAGGATGGCTGCTCACATGTTGAAAACAAATGTCACTACGACTATGTCTCTGTCTCTTAAATCTTTTTATAGTCTTGAACTATAAAACAATGCTATTTATTTCTTTTCTATGATAAAAGACTACAATAATTTTTAAGTGTTCGGTCTGAAATCTCAATTCTCAGCTTGATTTCATGTTGCACGCCTTATTTTTATTTCATCTATTGGAATGTTTCCTAGTTGCTGGTCTTGACAAATCCTATAGCTGTCCTTTTTTAAGGAATTATAAAATATTGATTTTCGTAATTCTCATTGCTGTTCTATTATATTTGGTCAATTCAATGGGCAGTGATCCCTACTAGAAGCAAGGGCAAGGGAAGCATTGGGAAAGATCCCTCCATATTGTCAACTGTGTAACCTCGACGTCTTCAAACATGCTGAAGAATGCCTCTCATCGAACAGAACCTCAGCTTCCTAAATCAAGATCAACCACTAGCCCACAAGACAAATCCATTCGCGGACAATCTAAAAAAACGGATATTATGAACAAAAGCAGAATGATGGGTCCTAATCCTATGAATAAAAGCAGAAGGAAGGTTGCTATTGTGTCATCAGTGGAAGAGGACATTGATCTTGATAAAGAGATTGGCAAGGAAAGATGCACTGACGACAGTGATTACACGTGGTTGTCTTCAGAAACTACATCCCCTTCGTCTTTTTTCGAAGAGTATGGCTTGTGTGATTCAATTCATCTCCCTGTTGATAAATGGTTGATTTCTTGGTTATCAACGTTGGCAAGCTCTTATCTTTATTTGACGGAAACAAAGAGATTATCTTTGCCACCAGAATCACAGGGAAATGGCACATCAGATTCCACTGCAACTAGGCCTGAAAGTTCCAGGTTGTCTCGTGCACAGTGCTTGATGGACTGCGGGTTTTGTGACGAGTCTTCAACATCTTGTGCTCCTATTGTTGATTCTTGTTCTGAGATTTTAGAGATGGATAGTGTGAATTTCTTGGTCTCTTTGTTGAATCCTGATGGTGAAGATTACAGTTGGATTTCAGATGGAGACTCAGAATTGGAGCCCTTCAAGTTTGGACTGTCTAGCCCTTCTGGCAAGAGCAGCTGGTCTCAGGAGTCATTTGCGTCTAGTTGCAATACTTCACAGCCTGCTGACTTGAATAACGAACATCCGATGCATGAAGTATCGTTTGATCACACGGATTCTAAAGCTGCAGAGTTGGAGGATCTCAATGCAGATTATCCTCTTTTCTGGCCTTTTGAACAGAAAATCAATTGGAGTTCGGACGATACCTGGAAACGGTTTTCCATGTCTCCTCGCAGAGGTTCAGTTGTACTTGGAACTCCCTTGGCGACGCCTTCTAAATCTTCCGGATCGAAAATAAAAGGTGCGAAAATGGAGGACTGTAAAGAGAGGTGTAGTAGAAAAATAATGGTCAGCGCGGGTCCGGAGGCGTTAAAGATATTGGAGCCGAAACAAGTAAGCAATCATAAGAGCATCAAGAAAAAGAGCCCCAAGTCTTCAAGGTTGAGAAAATTAACAGAAAGGTCAATGAAAATAGTACCCATAGAAACAATAGACGAGGTGAACATGGCAAAAGATGGGAAAATTTGTATCCCAGAAACGAATTCTAAACAGAAAGATTTCCTGGAGGACGATTTTGCATCAAATGCAGAGCTTCCAATAGAGACCCTCGTGGGACTCGGAGGGTTTGATGGACATGAGGGGATTGATCCAGAATTTAGAGAAGATGACTTCCTACTGGATGATATTCTCTAAGACATCGAGTTCTGCGTTATTCTGTAGAGACGTCCGAACCAAGCTGCGAAATGGAAGCTGAAGAAAGTCATTGGAACATTCTTTTTCCAGCAGTAACAGTTGGATTTGCCATCAGAAAATAGTAGCTTTTTTTGGTAATGTCATTCGATACATACATGTACATTGAACTTGTTCTCAGGAAGTATTCCGTAATTACACGGAAAGAAACGAAACTTTAAACCATAACATGTACTGCACAGCATCAAACGTTGTGCTCTTTTTGCCTGAAGCATTAGGTACAGAAAGTTTTCTTCGGAAGGGCTTACCCCATATTTCTTACCTTGGTACAGAGTTGAGTTTCTATTCTGGTGTCGTAGCTTAAAATGTTCGGACTTTGGAACATCATTTATGTGCTATTGTGCACCTCTTTAGGTGGTTGGGTTCTGGCCGCTGCCTCAGTTCCATACAACTGGAATTGTTTTGCGTCCAGTGCTATTACACCACAAAATTGATGCAGAAGCTGGTTTCTAAATGCAATAGCCCTTGGTTGACTGGCGGGGGCAGTCTGCGAGACAAAGACCAGGCATTCAAGACATCAAGGAGAGAACTTCAAGAATCCGTGGTGGCATCAAGTCGAAAATTAGGCAAACACATTGAAAATGGAAACGGAAGCTGTAATGCCAACAACATATGCAAAGCCGTGCCCCGGCAGCCCAACCATAGAAAAGGGCACGATGTTTTTTCCCTTGGAACATATGAGACAACAACGAGAAGAAGCAGGAAAATTTTCGAAGCCGCTTCATCGCATTATCAAATGCAAATAGGGATAGAATTACCCTAAAGCATAGCTTTAATATTATAACAGCTAACACCACCCCTCCCCGCAACAAACTCACCTAAAAAATTTACAATATTTGGAAATTCAAACCTGACGCTGATTACTTTCTTTCTTTCTTTTCTTTTTTATTTATTTTTGTTCAAATTTCATCCTGAAATCGCCTAAACAGCTCAAAAATCATTGCTCGATACTCAATAATCTTCAAGGTATGTTACATACATACAGAGAGAGAGAGAGAGAGAGAGAGAGAGAGAGAAGGGACGGTGGACGGAAGTTTCACTAAAAAGGACAAAAAAAATTAGAAATGAAAAGAAAAAAAAATATACAAGGAGAAAATTACTTAGAGGCAGATGCGGACTCTTCCTCTAGCCAGCTGCGGATGTGCTGGACGTAGCGGCGAAAAGTGGCGGCGGATTGCTTGCCGTCGCTTCTCAGAAGAAGAACCATCGCGCTCCCCCCCCCCCGGCGCAACCGTTAGTATAAAGTTTGTCAGTCCCATCCTTCAAACAGGCTCAATGTGGGCCAATTTGAGCCCGTTTACTGTAGGCCCAACCTCCACCCGACCGGACATACGAACAAAACCATTTTCCAACCCAGCCTTTTAAAACAAGACCAAACGATTGAGAAGTGTGTGAAAACAACAAATTTAGACTGGGCTTGGCCCAAATATTTTGATTTTCTCCATAATTTTATTTTTTTAGATTGCTAGTCTAATTTCTTACGCCAAGTCGATATTGTGGGGATGGGATCGTACACGATGTACTACTTTTATTCTGTCATGTGCACTAAATTCGCAATTTGTGTTTTATTTGGTCCAATGATTATATATATATAAAGGAAGTTTCGGTGTTCATTGGCTAACATATTTTTCATGCATAGCTTGATGTCCCATTGCATGAAACACGAACATTCCCACAACTTTGCGAAACTAATAGGATTAGCTGTGGTTTTCTATGGTTAATTCAATTGACACTATTCCATGGCCTATGGCCTAGCATGTTAAGCTCCTGGGGTTCTTTCGACTTTTCTCATTTCCCCCCTTTCTTTGGAATCAGAGAAATAAACCCCATTTTCTTGCTTATGAATTTTTTTTTCATGGAAAAGAAACTAGTGAAAAGTAACTTCTACACTAATAAATAAATAAATAAATAAAACAACGGACGAAATTTTTTACCTTTTTATATAACTTTGTTTGTACATCCATGGGAGGTGAAATGCTATTTATTTATAGTTAGAAATTTCAATTTTGGTGCCCATGAAATTTCAGAAAATTTTCACAAGATATTCAATCAATTGTTAGCTAAAAAAATTGACCAAGAGCAATCCAAAAATAAAAAAAGCGTCCATCACGCAGAGTCAAAAAAGTCAATGGTGACGGTCAAGATTTGGATTTTGGGAGCCCAACACAGGACAGGCCTCAAGATGCCGAGTAATATTCGCACGATTCATAAACAGCGTTGAAAGTGTCAAACAAGGCCGGGCCCAGGTTGACGCACTCGCCGTCTTCTCACTACGGCTGCCGGCAGGCCACCGACCACCAAACGCTTCCCCACTACTGGCAGCAGCTTATAGAGGGTCAGACTGAAGTAATTGCCACAAATACACCTTTGCTTTTTCCATTTTTGCTTGATTGCCATTCGAAACCACCGTGAGAAATTAAAAATAAGTCACTAGTTTTATTAATTATTTTTTTTTTCTTTTATCATTGTGATCAATTGGACTCAGGATTCAATTTACCCCAAAAGTGTATATATATGTATATATATATATATATATATATATATATTTTTTTTTTTTTTTTGGCAGAAAGCACTTTAAGAACATTTTTTTATGTAGTTAAAAAAAAAAAAAAAAGCACGGTGAAAATAAAATTTGTGACTATACTAGACAAAAGGGTGATGTAAGGGAGAGCAATACCAAAGATTTATGTTCGTTTGAAACACAAGTTGATCCAAACATTATTTTACTGTAAAAGATAAATGAAAAGATTTCTTCTATGTGTAAAATGCGACCACACCCATTTGGCCACCTCGTCATTAAATAAAGAAAATCTTGAATTGCGAGAAAAATTTCAAACGGCGTCGTTATTTGGCGCTTGTTCGAACTTCTAAGGGTAGGATGGGAACTACGATGATGCAGTGGCAATAATGTTATTAGGAGAAAAAACCGGGGACATAAGGGGAACTTTCAAATTGCCATCACCACCATCTGCTTTCCGCTTCCCGCATCAGAAGCTTCTTCGTGTTCTGGTAAATGAGTTTGACCTTTCAATGTGAACGCATCCTTTTTTTCTTAAACCACCGAAAGCTTTCTTGATCCTTTTTAGCTTTTGCATCATTTAATACAAGAAAGACTCTTTCTTTCTTGCAATCAAGATTGTGAAGAGATTTCTTTTGCTAGCAATTCACTTCCTCTTTTTTGTTCTTTTAAGGGTAAGGTTTGTCTTCTTATTGGCTCATCAATTCAAGGTTTTAGATTATTTTCCCCTTTTTGTACTTGTTAAATGCTAGTAGGATCGTCAGTCTTTTTCTTTCTCTTCTTTTTTTTTTTTGGGGGGGGGGGGGTGGGTGGGGGGGTTTGTTCAAAGAAGTTAGTTCTAGATTCTTCATTTTCATTTCTTCTTGTTATCAGCTTATATTGTTGCTTTATTGATTTCATTGGTTACTTGTTTTTAATACATCTATTGTGTTAATTCTTGAGCGCAGAAGCATATTTTTATACAGTACATTTTCTATAATAAAGTTTTGGAATTTTGCTTGGTTTGGTAGTGTATTGAATACATAACATCAAAGAATTATGCTCAAAGTTTCACTGCATGTGGTTTTAGTGTCTTTTTGTAAGATACCCTTTTCTTTATTTCCTTGAAATTTTATGTGGGGCCTCTGAATTTTGATGGGTAATGATCTGATTCTGCCATAGTTCTCTTGTTTGCTTCCCTCAGATGTTGATAATGTGAAATTGTGGATATTTGCAGGTTTTCTTCTATCTTAAGATGCGGGCACCATCACTACTTTCACAATGCTTGACTGGCTTGATGCATCATGACCGGGGAAGTCAGAGCATGTCCACTGTGTCAGAGAGAGACGTGCATCTTTCTCTACCAGCAGTTGAGATTCTCCCTTCAAAGGTTTGTCTTTCCTAATGTTGGGCATCGACCTTTCTGTTTTTGGCTTGAACCTCTGTGAATAATGCAAAGAGTGTGCAGATGGCACATGCTTATAAATATGCTGGGGAGAGTTTGGAGTTGCAGGCAATTAATGTGTTCAAGGTATTTGGAACCATTTCTGTTTGTAATTGGATATTGTTTTTGCAAAAGAGTTTCGGATAATGGGAATTTAGTTCTCTCTCTGAGACTAGCATTATGTGTGTTAGTGATTGTGAAAGCCTTTCCCTGTGGGTTCTGAACCTTATAGTTGACTGCTATGGAAGCTTAATGTGTTGTTCTCTTTCAATTGTCAGAGTTATAAGCTTTTGCGGTACTTTTTTTTTTTCCCATATTTACAGGGAATAGTTAGTGTTGCTGATATTATTGGGTTTGCTGGTTCCGAATTGATATCATCAAAGCCCGATGGTAAGCACATTGGATTCCAGAAAACTTGTTAAATTGAAGTGCAATTTAACTGACTAGATATATGAATATTGATACATGATGATTTAGTTTAATACGTAATGTGAATTTAAAGCTAGAAATCCATTCCCATCATATTTTGCAGGGTCTCTGAAATCTTTGGATAGTTCTATAGATCTTGTTAATGTCCTTAAGCATGAGATTCGTGATGGGCAGCTGAGCTTTAGAGGCAAAAGGGTACTTGAGGTAAATAAATTGAAAAGAGGAGTTTTCTGTTGAAGATTCATATACGGAGTTCACGACGTAATTTACACTATGAGGTGACAATTGATTTGTGTAACTGGTGCAGCTCAGTTGTTACTATGGACTTCCAGGGACATTTGCTTGCTTGAAGGTATACACCATGAACTGACCAGATGTTCCTCCAATATCATGATTTTCACTTATAATTAAATATGCATTAGAATGGTTTGTCTTTACTTTTGTTCTAGAGTACCCACCATTTCTTCTGTGTAATTTTTGATGGATTTGACAAGTAATGGGCCATAAATTTAACTTCCAAGAGTTTGGTTGGTGGTGTTTGATTTGTAAAATTCTCTTAAGATAGAGTTTTTTCATAGTGATAGAAGCTAAGGAAAATAAATCAAATTCAAATAGGAAGAGAAAACTCCATCTTCCCATGTTGTTTGGACATGTAAATGTTCATAGAGATATGATTGTTGAAATTTTATGTATTGAAACCAATGAATTCATGCACAGGGGGCTTCCATAGTGCACTTTCAAGATCTGAATGCGGAAACTATAAGATGTGCAACTATACCTAATGTACTTGCTAACCTTGAGCAAGCTCGGGAAAGGCAGAGCCAACAGCCAGAGAGCCCCCTAACTCCTCCAAGACAAACTTTGTCGCCATCGCTACACTTTTATGCTGGGGACTGGGAAGAACTCCCCACAGTTTTGTCTGTTGTGAGGAATGATACCTTTGATCTTACACCAGGGATGAGGTTGAGCTTTTCCGAGGAGGATTTTATGGATGGATGTAGCAGCCAAGATGGTAGCATTGTGGGCCAGGAGCCTTCTTCCAGACGATCAAGGAAGCTCTCAGGAAGTCAGGCATGGGAAAGGGCCAGTGAGACAGATAGTGGTGATGGTGGGTATGATGTAATTTTGATGACAGATATCCCAAGCTCATTGACCTCTTTGAAGAAAATATATGCTCTCATAAAAAAGGTTTGTTTCTTAGTTTCTTGCTGTCTTCTTTTTGTGCTCGTAGACAAATTCTGAGAAGGAACAATATTCAGTTGATAAGCTTGGAAAGACAAATTGGACTGTACACATTTCCTAGGCCCCATCTATAGAAGTTTTGCAAATTATTGAAGTCACAGTCCATGTATCATGATTAGTAACTTGGAATCTTAGATTTTGAAAGTTAAGGGCTAGTTATACAAGTTTAACTAGCTGCAACAATATTAGCATTGATGCTTTGACATGTTGATTGTAGATTTTTTTGAAAAATGAGCAATATGATTGCTGGTATTATCCAGGGAGATGTGTGATTTGGTTTATTTTTAGCTTTTGTGATCGCCTCCAATTTTCCTCTGGCATTCTTATAAACAAAAATCATATATATTACTCCTTTCATCTTATCTCCACCAGGTTTGATGTTCTATTGGCCTTTATTTATCACGCTTTCTAGTAACCAAACACTGATATATACGGTGTTTGGGAATGCTTTTGTTTTCAAAATACATAATGTTAAGTAGCGAGTCAGGAGAGCCAAATGCATGGCACCTTGTTAATTTGTCTCAGCTGGATTACTTGTATACATGTCCTATTTGGATAGATAATTAAATAAACTCGGGTGAGTGTTTAGGAATCGGATTGTGTGAAATTTATGTTGTCACTTATGTTTTGTGCGGACACAAGCATGTGTGTTTGTTTTGGCCTATAAATACACATTTGATGATTTTGTTATGGTTAATTAGTGTTTGAGGCCTCCATATGGTGTATTATACTTGGCAATGAGGAGACAATATGTTGCCTTTAGTAATAATGGAGCACGAAACCTGAGAAGTCTTGTTGACGAAGAGGGCATATTTGGAGCTCATTTAGTCAAGGAGATGACAGATAGAGATGTCTGGAAATTCTTTTTCAAGTGAACAAAGGAGATAGAACATGCAGAAGGGTACGTGTGATGATTCAAAAAGTTTGAGATTTTGTATGCTCTTAAATATGTTAGTTGTATATTGCATACCAGAAGTGCGTTCATTCTTTCTTTTATTTGTTTTGTTTTTCAAACAAGAAAGTCAGAATTTAAAGTAAGTTTCCAGGTGGTGCAACTTTAGTCTTGCAGCCCAACGTGTAAACGGCGCTACCTACCCCGTAAGGGAGCAAGACCGCCTGGTGCACATCTTTTTCTAGGCAACTCGGTTACTTAATAACTTGTAATCAACTCATAATGGTGCATCTAAGATATGAATTATGATATTTTAAATTGTGTTATCATATCAATTGTACACACCCTTTCTAAATATTCTTTGCCTTTTATCAGTCTAGAGTAAAATATTGCTCAGAAGGTGCAATATTTTTGCTTCAAGTTTGATGAATAATGGTGGGCAGATACTTTAAAGTTATGAATTGTTTCCAGCCATTACCCGTCGATGGCGTTTCAAGCCGTTGGTAAAAATGGTCTTGTGAAAGCCAAAACTGCGTACGTTGACCAAGTTTTGGTCTTGGTTTGATGCACACTACCCGTTGGAAGTTTCTTGTTCCAAACATTTGAATAGGGAGACTCGACGATTGCCACCGCAAGTTGAACTAATTGTTTATAGATGAAATTATAAAACGGAGCTTCCGGATCTATTGATGCAAAGCAAACTGTGTCGAACAATGTTTACGGGAAAAGCTAAAATATAAGAATAAAAATTTTATAGCTTTTTCCTTTTTTTTTTTTTCTTTTTGGATCAAACTTATAAATCAATTTGTGTGGATCACTTGAAAAAAAAAAATAATAATAATAATTATGAATATTTGGGAGAGTTGTACGTAAAGTCATCATTGTTTTGAGTAATAAGTCATTTTACCTAAAAAATTGAATCACAATACCAACAGATAAAATATTAAATTTAAGCCGGGATTCGAGGACCCATTGGACTATTTATGCGCGCTTTACTTCAACGGCGAGTGATCTTTTCGGGTCCTCTAACTGACCCACCCTTCCATCAACTTTTTACTTTGTATTATCGCTTTTTTTTTTTTTTTGTTATTAATGATTTGTGGTTTCTTTTTCTATTTTTTTCATTCTCTGTAGAATTGCAATAAACTTATGGGTTTTGACAGAGGGGTTTTACGTTTTGCTTTGATTGTATATTATATCGTGATGGCTCTGAATTTCTACGGAGACTTTGAGTTAATTGTTAATTGTGTGGCTCTTGAAAAGAGAAAGTGAGATTCTTGGAACCAATTCTACTATTTTGATTTAGACAAGTTCGTGAAGTGAAAGAAATCAAAAAGAAAAAGATTGTCTTGTGAAATTACTTCTTGTTTGTGTTGAAATATTTTCAAAATAAAAAGTACATATCTCTCTCTTGGTTTATTGGGTATCTATGTATTTTCATTAAAATAAAAGTTAAAAACGATCGTGTGGGACCCAAGACAAATCTGACATTGGAAACAATTCTTTCGCGTTTGTACCGCGCTATTATTGTGCCTACAAATTCCTGCCACTGTAAATTACTAAAATGCGAAGATTGTTCTTCGGTCATTTGTATTTGCAAATCACAAATGAATCTTCGATGTCCTTTGGTGATCTAGTTGACACTCGTGAAGAGGCTTGAGGGCTGAGGCACCCAATTGCTTTCTCCTCTTTTTTTGAAGGTCTGGCATTTCGGGTGTCTGGTACTAACAGACCTGCTGCACGAAGACTTGGATTATATATATCGAACGGATTGCCAAAAAATAATACCAAAAATTATCAGATGTGGTAAGTATTGGATTCAGGAATATTAATTCAACTTGATTGACTCTTGGCATTCAGAGGCTCTGGATTCATGCTTCCAAGCAAAAAAAAGATTCTAGTCCATTAACCCACAAGCACTGAGCTAGACCCAGTATTTTTAGCGTTAATTTTTCTTTTCGAAGTTCACGGGCTTGGAATTCTCTGATAGTGGAAAAAAAAAATTGTAACTTTCTAGCTACAAATCATAACTCCATCCAGGGAAAAGCTTTTCTCAGCAAAGAAAGGTGGATTGGTCTGTCCCAATGAACATTTTGTGTACAAATCAAGGTTTGGAATAGATAAATTAGTTGGATAAATAAAATTAAAAATTAAATTATAATTTAATTTAATTTATTTTAAAAATTATTAATTATGAAAATAAATAATTAAATTAATAAATGAATCACAATATTTTAAATTTAATTATATTAAAAATAATATTATTTAAATTTTTTATATATTTAATATTAAATATTAATTTTATTAATTTAATTTTAATTAAACAATTTAACTAATTAAGTAATAGTTACTCAATTTTTCAATTCCACAGTGAACGGACTACAAATTGCAAGAAAGTTTCATGACAGTTGTCAAGATGAACTGTCCAGCACGCAAAAATTTGTTTTTGACCAATTTGCCCATGAGCGTGTTCATGTCAATAATTTATTAGTCATTCAACGCCTAAAATTTTTTCTGTCGAGTCAAAGATAAGGAATATTGAATTGTCAACTCTTCTTATTAAAACTTGGTCTCTAATTTGTTATGGATCAAAGTTACGAAAATAAAAATTAACTGTTCTGATCCTCAATTTATCTTTTGGTGTCGTTTTGCATGATTGAATAATTCATGTTATGTTTTTAAGAATTCAATTGGATGGCAGAGTCCAAATGATTTATCAGATCCAAGACTCGAATGCACCGAGGATCTTGTCCTCTTCACAGGGCATCAAAACTCAAATCTTCCACCCTGTGGAGGGTATCTCGACGAAGTAGACGATCCAGCTCTAAAGTAATTAATCACCATGCTGAACGAGACCAACCCCTGTACTTCATAATCTTTCGGTCCCCACTTGTGTACTGCAACTGCAAGATTGCATTCCTCTCTCTAATCTTGATGATAGTTGTCAGGATTACAATCCAAACGACCCTTCAATTACTTCAACAATGTCAATTCATTTAGATCTTGTTAAGATATCCGTTGCCATCTTTTGGATACACTTTGTCATCCGTTGAATCCAACTATATATTTTGCAAAACACTCTCAAATTTTCTATTTCCATAAATCTCACGTCCCCCTTCTTAGGATTATAATTTAAGATATTTAAACAAAATCTTAAATTTTTAATCAATAAGAAAATAAAAAATGATTCATGTATGTCGAGATTCAAATAAACGTACGTATACATTTCTATCTTTATTAAGGCGCAATATTCAAAAAAAAAAAAAGAAAATTACGCTGCCTTTTGTCGGCGGTTTACCGAATCTTTTTCTAATGAAAGCCCAATCGGATGACATGGGATCTCCCTGTCGCATGCCTCCACGTGTACACACTTGGTCTCCGTTGAGAATTAATTAATCATCCAGTTTTATTACAACAAAAAATATTATTTGCAAGTTTGGCTGGGGAGATGTCCGGGGGGGAATTTTTGCAGGGGATGTGAAGGTTCTATAACCGTTGGCCGCCGGAACGTGGAATTTTGTGGGACTCAAAAACACTTCCCGCAGTGCAAGTCTGCTCGATCTATGATTTTATATACGCATATGTGTGAATTTGTGGGATAAAATATATTGCATTGGGGTGCGAAAAGGGACAATCGTCGAACATTATTAATTGCAATCGGGTTGGAGGCAATCCCAAGGCAGTTACGTTAACCGATGGCCCACCATCCTTCGTTGGAAGTGGTGTTGTCCTAGTTATTTTTTTTATTATTATTATTATTTTAGTTTGATTGTCTTTGTGTATGTTCCTCAATTTAATTTAAAAAATAATGGTAGTATTTTGAAAAAAATAGAAATAAAAATTAGTCTACTAAAAAAAATAATAAATAAAAAATTAATTTTCTATCGAATTATCGTCAGAGTCATTTGTATAAATAATAAATGGCAGGCAAAAGCAAATATAGTCGAGAGAGAACAAATGAGCATCCCCATCCCGGTCTTTCGCAGCACACGACCCGACCCTTTTGAAAATCTTTCAACATGTCAGCGTGTAACGGTTTGCCTTTTTGGGCATTGCTTCTGCCGTAGACGACGGCCGCTGCAACCCTCACGCGGGAAAGGAAGATGAAAAAGGGAGGTTGTGGACAGGGAGCTATACAAAACTACTCGGCAAATTGTTTTAGTGAAAAATAAATAAATAAATAAATAAATAAATAAATAAAAGGGGGTTCTTAGGCTTTAATGGCGGATTCATGTGCATAGTTACATGCAATATTAACAACGAGGAGATGGTAAAGTATCTTTCTATTCACACCATTGTCGCTCGATGAGTCAAAACATGAAGATTTCGTCGTATCTTTTTGAGGAAAGTTAGCAGTTCAGCTTTGGAAGTTGTCTTTTTAATGTTACCAAACAACTTGAAACCAGTAAATGGAGCCTATGTATCCCTACTACACAGGACGACCAAGCAACAAAATCATAAACCGATGGCCAAAATGTAATATGGAAAATTTAATCAGGATCTATGTTTTAAATGGCAGTCCTCTACTTACAATTGTAACCCTAATGTCATCGTAATGGTTTAAATAGCAGTCCTCTACTATCATTACATGATCTGAAAGTGTGCCTGCCTTGGTTGCAATCACTGCAATCCCTACCCCTAATGTGCACAGGGGAAAATGTGCACTTGAGAAATAGCTTCATCTAGATTGAGAGGCCAACCACCTCAGAATAATTTTTATCAGCATGGACTATCACAAGCTTCATCTACTCGCTTGAGTTTTGAAAATGGGACGCTAAAAAAGATTTTTCAAAGATTGACTTACTATTATTTATTATTTATTTTACCGTATAAGAAAAACCATAGTCCCAAAACACTTGAAGACTGAATCAAGAGATTTTAACAGAGATGTCTCAATCGGTTGCCTTAGAAACACGAGTTTTCAAAGATTGATTTAGAGCGAACATTTTTCCTTTACAATACCAAATTCCTCAACTACTATTTCAATCGCACAGTGTCTAACTATAATTAATTGAACCAATGCAACCAAATTTCTTGGAGGCGTCAGCAAAGGCGAGAAGGGGTTTGCAGGTGAATCACGGTGGGGCCATAGCAATCGCTCGGTGGCCATCATTGCTGCATATCTGCCTGTATGCATTCTTTTGGAAGTGGTTGAATATTCCCTCCCCCCCCCCCCCACCCGGGGATAGAACCAAAAGACTTTAAAACAACATTATTAGAGAAATGAAAGTGGCTAGAAGACAAGATATAGACAAGATCTGCCGATAAAATGCCTTTGGTCAAGAGAAATATGCTGCTGCGTCCATCTTTTCTATGCCCACACCCTTTCTAGTTACGAAAAGTTTAGTGGGATGCAACGGCAAGGATTAAACGGGACTTACACATAAACAATTTATGGCTATTAATAAATAAAAATATGTGAGTTTATGTCCAATTTCAAGTCCAAACTCCAAACACTGCGTCTATATAATCTAACCCTTCTTCTGATAAATGAGGAATTGGAGCATAATGATTATTTTCTCAATTTTTCTTGCGTCCACGCAAATGACATCACGTTGTCTTATTTTCAACCGCGAATATCTTCCATATCTTCATACGAACTTGTCAATGTAAAATGTGTTTATCGTTTACCTTTCACCATATTATACTTATTTTGCAACGCTGGTGTTTTATATATATGAAAACACGCATCACAAGTGTCTAGCTGCATGCATTTGAAAGAAAACGTGGTTTTGAGACAGAAGATTATATAAAGTTTGGTCGAAGATGGTGCCTCAGGGGTTCAAATTCAGTCCCACCGATGAAGAACTCATCCAAATCCTATACCAGAAAGTCTCCGGAGGGCCAGAAATGCCACTGCATTTTATTGTTCATGCCAAAGTCTACGAGCATGAACCCCAAGATCTTGAATGTGCGTATCTTAATTATGCTTACTTTTATTCTCCTTTATCAACATTCTGCGCCACAATGGAAAGCTAATTATGTTGTTACAGGGAATCAAGCTGTGGCTTTAAGCAATAATGAGAGATACTACTACAGCAAGAAGGAGAATGATTCGCGCGAAGTTTTGGGTCGAGGTTGGTGGAAAGCAACAAGCCATGTCAAGAGAGTTCATGCCAATGCATGCCTTGTTGGGTTCAAGAGGCCCTTGACCTTTCACAAGTTTAAGGACAATAACAGAAATCGAAACAATTCCATCAAGACCAACTGGATCATGCATGAGTATAGCCTTGAATCAAGGGAAACGGTTTGTCCCTCACTGTTTTAATTATCAAGAAAAATTCAATCGGTTTTACTCAATTATGTTTTATTATATTTGTTGAAGTGTCAAGTGGGAAGTAAGAGGGTAATAGTCTTAGAAAGAGAGAGAAAGAGAGGGAAGTAGGCAATATTCTAAGATCAAAGATTCACAAATCTATTTATTTAAGATTTTAAGTTGAATTATAGTATCAAAAACTCATTAAATATTGCTTACTTGAATCCTCCTATGCACGATTACTCTTCGTTTTTTTTGTTTTCCATTGTTTCAAAACAATATCCCACCAAACATGTTCTTAGTTTCACTACCAAGGATCGAACATGCATGTCTTTAGACCATATTGATGAGGCGAGGAGTCCCACGGTTCTCGTGCGCTGGTCGTGTGTCACTTGCAGAACAACATATGTGTTAGGAGCCCTAGCACCCAATTTGGTGAGGGAAAAATGGGAAGAAGAAGAAAATGAAAAATGAAGAATGAAAAATGTATAAGTTGCAGAAATGAATTATAAGAAATAACCTGTTTATAGGCCTTAGTTTTGAAATTATTGTGTGTGTGTGTTTTTTTTTTTTTCTGGGTTTCTGTTTTTTGTTTCTTTTGAAAGAAAAATAGATTAGAAGCTCTAGCTTCTCTTCCCAAACACCTTTAGGTATCTGAAGGTCGTAATCAAAGCCTGACGATGCTTTGAAATGTTACATTAGCTAATGTTTTATGGGTAATGACAGGTCAGGTCAGGCCCGGAATCAAATTATATTGAATTGGTACATGAGAACCTGAGACTTCTGAATAAATATTCCTGCTATATCAACTTACTCAGAAATGCAAACATGAGCAGCGATTGCACTTTATCATTTTGATTTCCCCCAAAGTTGATAGCAAACTCAGGAATAATATTCATATACACAATTTCTTCTTATCTGCCTCAGGACTGGCGGCTCTGTAAGATAAAGTACAAGGGAAAACCAAGTATCCAAGAAGAGATGGAGAATATGAGGCAAAGTTACTCCACCGGGGACAATGCTAAGGCCAGCAGTTCAAATTCAGCAATGACCCGAGTGGGCTTTCCAGGTGAGCAAGGAAAGCAAGCACACACTCATGATCATCTCCTAACAAGTAATTCTCCAGTGCCGACAGACTGGCACAACATGCAGCTGCTGCAACAGCCAACGCTAGAGCCACACCTTCCAGTTTTTGATCCATTTCTATCACCTAATTTATCCAGCGTTGGTAACTATCCAGCTGTGGAGCAGCAAGAGCAATCAGACTTCCTTGAGCAGCCATTTAATTGTCTTTGGTCCTGGCAGAATTAACTAGTCTTGTTTCCTTTCTGTTTCTTCTGTGTGCAGTCTTTGTAGCCATATGCGCAAAGTAACTAAGAATGATTGTGTGGTTGGTTTACACATTTGTCATCTTTCATCCTCTCTGTGTCCAATGTTTGGTTATAATATTTCATTAATTTCAGTCACTCGATTATCTGTCGGATGATTGTTTTTTGAGCTAAACAATTTTCAAACATTTTATGATTTTGGCCACAGCTTTGTTTGTGTATATTTCATTCAAATCTATATAACCCTGTCCCAAAAAAAAAAAAAAAGAAAAAATTCAAACAATTTGGCAGGTGCATGGCAGTCTTAGATTCAAGAATTTAACATTAATACGTAACTAGCACCACTCCAAATCAAGGACACATAATGTGGAGCTTGGAATCCACGACGCAATCACCGTGATTTGATATCTGTTACTGTGGTGGAATCTTTGGATCTTCAGGTTTGAGTACTGTGATTATGCCATTTGAATTTGCAGGGTTGAGGTTGGATTCTATCCCGACAAAATCATTGTCACCCCTTGAACTTCAAGTAATTTATTTGTCCAAACTCCTCATCTGTCAATCTTTTAAGAGATACGGCAGAATATTTACTCTACCTGGCACCTTTAGGTTTCTAACCAAAATTTGGCTTTATTGGTCTTCGGACCTCTTCACGTATTTTCGTACCATGAATTTTTGACATTTTTCTTTCAATTTACTCTATTTTCCGAGATTCTTTTTTTTTTTTTTGACTAACTATTTTCCATTCCAAGAATTCTTACTGTCTAACATTTCCTCTCTCTTCCATTTTTTTTCCCCCAACAACTCAAATTCTCAACAACCCTTTCATGGCCCACATCTGGGAAGAAAAATCCTCAACTCCGTAAAACATAATTATATTTATACATAAATCATTTGGTATAAAATAATTTTAATGATAGATCTTAGAATTTCATATTTTTTCACACAATTAAGAAGAGAATATCTTATCTGTTTAAAACTCGTGGAAACTTTGACTTGAAGAAGTAATAAAAACATAATTTCTCACTTTTAACCCCTTCTTTACTGATGAGAATAACTCGAATGTTACGTCGTGTTCTATCTGCTATCGTGGGGTATAATTTTGCTCGAAGCACAACCACAAAGTGGTTGAGAAGAAGAGAATCGAAGGCACCAAGCAGTCACATGATTCCAAGCCACATAGTAGACGAACAATTTCAAGGATGAAAAGCAAACACAAGGACAGGGAAGATAGAAGATCAGAGGAGCTATTGACTAGGAATTTATAAAATTTTTAAATTTTTTGTTAAAATTATTAAAATGTCTTGCACGTATCTCTGGCATCTTGGACATGTAGTAACCCATGACTAACAGGCGTGTCTCATTATTATTATTATTTTAATTTTTTTTTAACAAATATACTTTGATGTGTTTGACACGCATTTGAAGTGTATTAGGTGGGTGGTATACCCTTTCTTGAGGGCATGTCCGCGCTTTCTAGCCTATAACCAAGGGAATCAAGATGGCTGTTTCACCAGAGATGAAAGAACTGAACTGCAATGCAGGCTCAGACTCGCATGAAAATGACCTACAGAATTAAGGAGAGTAGCGCAAATCAGTAGAATATTCAAGAAGAGTGACGTGATGACCTTTCATAACAAGGAACCGAACAAGGTAATCTTCTGTACTGTATATACACGCATCGATTGATATCAACAGAACAAATCAGGGTTGTGTATTTGTATAAACATCGTCTTGCTAAAAATGGTAAAAACAAGCCATATTACATCATTGTATTGACATTTCTCCCTCCGATTCGCGGCTGACCGGTAGAACCATCTATATATGTCTATTCAAACTGGACATAAGCTCAAAATTAAAGCTAAGTGAGGCCAAAACTACAAAATAAAAAAAACCACAACAAAGAATCAAAAAAATATTAAGTCATTTGAGGAAAATGCGAGACAACGAGCACTAACAGTATGCAGTCGAGTGTGTACAAAGTGTGTTTGAGTCCCTTTAGCATCCAGCTGCTTTCAAGAATTTGTCGTAAGGGCTTGAAGGTGGTAGGCGGAAAGAATTTTGTCCATACTCAAGTGTACATATTGCAAGCTGATTGGAAGCTCGAGTTTTACCCCCATTACTTAACTTTGGATCATCTTCTGAAGGCTCCCCTTCCTGAGACAAGGCATGAGAAAAAGATTCTATAGTCACTGCATCAAAGACATATATTATGCAACTACCAAATTTACCGTGTTGATAATCCTGTGACTTTGTGGCCAATATGACTTGAAGCTCTTTGTATTCGGACAATTGCTTCAGATAATAAGGGAAGAAAGCTAAAATGGGTGATCATGTGTCTAAATCACAGTGTATAATACATACTGATGTCGGGGGATCCAACTTCAGTTATTTTCTGAATCAAGAGGAATAAAATTAATCTCCCAATTCACTTGCATTTTCATCTGTTAGCCCAACCTCAGGACTCTGTATTTATGATATCAGTTGAAGTGGATGCCATTTACTGCGTTATAATGGTACCTTAAAAGAACGGCATGTTTGCATGAACACAACATAAAAAATGGAGAAGAAAAAGAAAGAGTTTCAATTCGAGAAATGTACTTTCTGGCTACTCTTGACAATTGACAAAGGCATTGACCAGGTTTGAATATCCCAATTCAGAGTTTCTCTCATTTTGGCATTGTTATAACCCTTTTCCAGCGTTATTTCTCTTACTGCTTTTTTTTTTTCTTTTCCTGTTTATTACAATTACTATGTTAGGAATATAAGTGTACTGTGCCAAGTAACTGCCAATTAACATTATTATGGGTATGCTGCATTAATGCATACGGACATGCAGAAAAAAATTAAGATACTGATCAAACTACAGGAGAATAGTCTCACCATGTCAGCTTCTGAAGTGCTTTTCTTTTCAAATTCACTGGGAAAAACCTTGGCATCCAGCTGATTCTTGAAACTGTGAAGTACTGACATCTTCTGCTGTTTACCCACCACAAGGGCTTCACACTGACTCATCATTTCGTCATAAGGCATGAGTGTAGAGATAACTTGGGAGCTTGCAACTTGTCTCGCAGTTTCCAACACCTGTAAGCACACGAACTCGTGAAATTTGCATGGTAACCAGAAGGCACAAGACAGACACATGCAAGTGGCTCTGCAAGAAAACAGAGGCTAACTATGCTTAAATATTCAAATTCTTTTGTGGAAATGTTTTCAACCAGGTGCCATTTGTGGAAATCCAATTGGGTCTACAAGTAGCAATCAATTCTCGCAGACCCCAAATAATGATGGCATAAATGACATCTGAAGTTTTTTTTTTAAAAAAAAAAACCACCATGTAAGTTAATCTTTATTTCAGAAGGGCCAAAAAAATAATAATAAATTTACAAGGAATTATGCCTTCAAAATAGTCTCAGCTAATGTATCATTTGTTAGCACCTTTTGGTCTAGAGAAAATGATAATATGAACTTGTAAAATACCCCTTATAAGCCAAAGGTTTGATACCTTTAGGTTGTTTTGAAGCATATAATTCTTTTTTCCGTGCAATTTCTTTCTCCAAAAAAATAATACACTAACATAGGAATGAAGTAGGAAATGTAATCATATTCTCCTTTCAATCATACTTCTTGTTGAATAAAGCACAAGTGAATGTCAGAAGAAGAAATATAGAATTATTGTGATCTTTAGTCCATGGATCTTTCCTTTCAGATATCTGCATGCTTACAATGTATAAAATTCATGCCCAATGAAAAAAAGGAAAAGAAAAACATCCTTTTTGCAAAAAACCACAGGTTTTTCTGATCCCTTGGTCCTCAAAACTAGAGCTTCCCTCCAGGGGCTATTTTGTCCTAATCCAGTGTTGAAAGTATGATCACACTGGATGGGGACAAATATCCCAAAAAAAAAAAAAAAACCATCCAATAGGCATGTTGGTATAAAAAAATAAAAGAAATGGAACAGAAAGTGATCTGCTTACGGAATCCAGAAGTTCATTGACACTTAGAACATCAAGTGTATTGATAGTCAGTGATGATTTGCGATCTGAATGACTCCCGTTAGGTTCAGAGAAGGTATCATCATCTGTCAAGGCAGCTGCAGGCATAATCTGGGAGAAAACCAACACAGCAAGGAAATCTTTCAGGAAATGTTACACTTGTCAGTCACATCACAGAGCATTATCTGAATCATATAACCTCTTCAAAAGCCTGAAACTCCATTTTGGCCAAAGGAGAACATGGCCGTGGTGTATCCATAAACAAGGGAGCTCCTAAGGGATATGCATCATCCAGTGAAAAGTCTTGCAGGAGTTGCTTCCTTATTCCTGACAATTCATCCTGCAGGAAAAATGAAATATAAGAGCATTATAATAGTTCTTGCACAAGAAGCCCCTTAGATGTTTTGCACCTCTTCATTCACCCAGGGGATTGTCTTTTAGAGCTGTACAACTGACCTTTTTGTTGTTGTGAAGCACAGGGTTTCGTTGCCTCTCATCATATTTAAGTACCAATCCCTCCCTTTTCCCTCACATCTCTAAACAAGTTTGTGGACCCAACAATTTTCAAATGTTGGACCTGGTAATTACCAAGTAACTGTCCCCCCCTGGATAGTCAATTCTAATGCCTGGTTCTATTTCTAGAAGTATTTGAGCAGACCCAGGAAATATGCATTCACTATCCTGCTACAAGATTGATTACATGAGCATAAAATAGAATATCACCTCAGATAATTTTGCATATTTTGACGTCAACTGTGATATCACAGTTTCCTTCAGAAGATGGTCATCTGATTTTACTTCTTTAAGAGATTTCAATGCAGAGGCATCATCCTCCTTTGATCCATATGGCATCTTGTGTCTACCAGATTCTTTATAAACAGCTTGCAGCCTAGTATCTTCCATTAACTCAAGATAAGGATCAACCTGTCAAGAGGATGACAACTCAATCAAATATATAAAAAGAAGGAAACAAAATATGTCCTGGCCATCAAACAGAAACACATAAAAAGGAAGATTTAAAATACTTTTTTCAAGGAAAAAATTTAATAACAGTAATCAATCCTTTATTGTTGGGGGAATTGACCGTTTGCCTCATAATTATGATGTCATAATCATTGCCTCTTCTTTTTCTCTTTAATTTCATTTTCTTTTTCCTTTTTTTTTTTTTTTTTCTATAGAACTCAGTTGGGATCCTAGTGCCTTGTTAAAAGACTTCCTTATTCTAAAATGGAATAGGAAAGAGAACTTAACTGTTTTTTCTGTCAGACATGCTTTCACAGAGGTTATTACTTCTGGAAGATTCCCTGCCCTTGCTGAGAATATAAGCATGTACGATGCCAAGGTGAAAAGAGATCTTCTGCGAGATGGTTGCAAACCTCCTTCAATATGCAGACAAGGAACATGTACAAGGGTTACTTTTTTTGTCAATCTAACTAAAGCAAAGCATTTCAGCAAATAAATTTGACATTAAATTCTCAACTCACCAATTAGGGTTTTGGTCAAAGGGCTGAAGATGTAGCTTGAATGAAAGAGCAAATTTAAATGCAAACTAGAAGTATCCAGTCTATTACTTACAATGTTCAATGGACCAGTGTATCCAATAAAATCTTAACAATAGGACTGGGCTACAATTAACCCGGGTTTCTACCATCTACCACTAGTCAAAAGATCAAAACAAAAGTAAAGGCAGGAAGCAGACAAATCATTCAGGAAGCATAAATTTTGAGAGCTTACCCTCATGATCCATGGATATGCTCCTAAGAGAGAATGCCAACTGAAAACAACGAACTAGAGCCATATGACTGGAATTCTATCACCAGAAACTTCAATCAGCATACTTCAGAAAAGTCTTCTAATAGAAAGTACAAAAATTCTGTTGCTGTCCAATTCATTCCCACAAAATTTACAATAGTCGACAAGCCACGAATGTTTATTTCAATGCAGATAACTTACTGTTTGATTTCCCTCATAAAATCAATGTTAAAGTCAAGTCAAACAGTTCCGCTATCAATATACCACAGCTTACTATTAAATTTTGTTGAACCCCCATTCCCCCCCCCCCCACCCCCACCTTTTTATTTAAATTTTTATTCGATACTAGATCAGAATTTTGCCTGGAAAACTATTACCAGTTCTGGTGTTATCAATTTGAAGAAATCCATCTGGCCCAATGTCATATTATCATTTACTTGAAGACTCATCTTACTGAATCAAAAAGGAATGTTGCTAGCATAGAGTACAACACAAAGTTCCATCAGAGAATAAAATGACTGTAGAGATGAATGAAATATCACAGAAATGCAGCTGATGCTAGCACCATGCATGTGCCTCACCTTAGATTTAAGAAACAGCAAAGCAATACTGAAAGTATGGCCCATAGCCTCAAAATTTGCAGGCGTATTGTCTGCAGATGCTGCCTGAACCCATATTGAAGAAAGCAGAAGACTGACTTGATGACTACTCAATCTGAGAGAACTCAGCTGCCAGCAAAAATTTAACCACAATAAGACAGTCTAATTGAGTCCAACCGTGTGAGAAAAAAACCCTTGGTTAACATATAACTCTAAATTTTAGGAATTTAGAGTTTCATACTTGTTTTCCATCAGTCATGGCATGTTTGAAGCTATTTAAATGACTATGCGAGTAATGCTTTCTGTATTGTTTTGTACTTGTATCTGCAGTTTGATTGCCCTTTTCCAGCAGCGCTTCATCCAAGGCCTCTGCTCTATCTTTATTCTCATCCTGAAAACCAAACCCTCCATTCCTTGTCTCTTGCAATGCAGGAGACAAGCCAGAAACCTCTTCTGATGTTTTCTTATTCTGGTCTGACCACGGAGGAAGCAAGGATGGCATAAGCACTGTAGAAAAGGCGGCATGTGCTCTGACTCTTGTCTCATGATCTGGGTGGGCCATTGTGACAAGCAATTGGTGGAAAAGAGCATCAGGAAAAGCCTGAAACAGATTTACCAACATAAAATATAAGATCCAGTGGTTTAAAACACCTGAACAAACAGCAGTATATTTGAATTCAAGAAGGCCCACTTGCCTTCTTGTGATAAGATAGGTTCGGGATGGAAGAGATGATCTGTGCTGTTCGATGAACACTGGAGATTGTTGCTCTAGCCACAAGAGTAATAGGTGAAATATTCTCCAAGAACACAGCCATTGTATCAAGTATGGGACCAATATCTCCAACCTGTTAATCACAAATAAATTTTCAGTACACTACTACTGTGCAACAAAAAAAGTAAAAATGTATTTATGAAAGGAAATATTCCCAGGATATTGACCATAATTTGATCTTTAATCTTTTCCCTTCAATTTTAAATTTGTGATATGTTCCCACAACATTTAACAAAAATAGAAGAGTTGCCTTTGGGGAGGTATTTACTGCCAGAGAGAAGAAGAATTTAACAGAAAATTTTCAATAGAGAAGTGACGAATACTATGGAACTGCTAATTAAATAACTGTGAAATGAAGAAATAATATAAAATAATATAAGGTGCCAAAAGAAATTTTTTTCCAAGTAACAACAGCATAATATCAGGTTTAGGTGTAAGAGGAATAAAAAGGGGGAAAAAGCTTTTAGTGTATTCCATGGACATTAGCACATCTTCATCAACTTATGGGACATTTATTGGTGCAGCCATGATTTATCACACAAAAAGATGCAATTCCGAGACAGCTATCATTAAAAAGTTCAGAAAAAGTTCCAACTGTATCTAGCCATACATCATTTGATATGACACAGCATGGCAGGAATGAGGTTGGAGAAAATGAATACGAGTTCCTTGGACAACAAAATGATGCCCACTCCCATTTCCTCCAGTGTGGATATAATACATGCAAAATGTGCTTAACCGTGCATCTGCTTTTGTGAATCTAAAGTCAACATCTAGATGATAGAGAAGAAAATTTCCAAACTTGTCTTTCATAATGTGCAAGACAACCAACGATGTTTCAGAAACTTCAGAAAAAGGACCACTAATGGCTTGATACAAGTACTAGAGGAATATGTCAGCTGCAAACCAGAACAAGGAGTACAAGATTGAGCTAATATAAGCACAACAAGGGATTCTGAAGCAACTATGTGTTTACCAGAATAAATTTATTTCCATCTAATATTTTTTAAAATGCTTTAATTATATTGCACCAAATTCCAGAAACTATAAGGAGGGATTTAAATTCAAAGGAAAGGTTAAATTTCTTTCTTTAATAAAAAAAGATATAAACCTTATTTGAGAGCTGCAAGATGCATTCTTCTAAGGCAAATTGAAGATCAGCATTCCACTTCTCGGTACTGTACTTGGAACCAGATAATTTAACTGAATGTTGGAGGCATTTTCTCAAATGTTTCATCAATTCTGATATCACACCAATAATTGCCACTGTAGCCTGTTGCTTTGCATGTTGCAAAAGTTTTGTGGCAACATTCACAATGTCTATCTGAATCTGAGGTTTTTTAGCAATATTCTTATGATCCAGGTGCTTGATCAGGATAGACAATAGCAAATGAGAGTCTTCTCCTAATGTGAAGATGAGATAATGCCAATTTTAGCAACAAAAAAGAAGTTATTAGAACAATTAGTAATCAATGAAAGCAGTACATCTAAGTAGCAAAGATAACCTGTTTCCTCCAAAAGTAACTGCAAGTAAGTCAAAACAGGGTAGGCCACCCCTTTTTCTGGTAACCACTGATTGTTAATGTCAAAGTTATGGAACAATGGTTCAAGCACTCGTCGTACTGTTGAAGCTTCCTTTGCCAGTCTAGCCATGTTATGTAGTAAAACCCTGGACCAGTAAGATGGACTCCTGGAAACATCCCCGAGTAACGGTTAAATATATCAAAAACATTTCACTAATATTTAAACTTATACCACTGAACCAACAAAATAAAGACTTACACGGAGGGGTTCAAAACAGATTTCGTAATCAGATCTAGTAAGGAAACCTTCCTATTAATATCTGGGGAAATTGAACCGTTATCTCCTCTTTTAAGGACCCCTTGAACCCACTGATCTTCTTTTAAATTTTCTTGGTTCATTTGCGAATCAGTGTAGTTCTCCAAGGTGACTGATATAATCTATTTCATCACAAAAAGGTTTTAATTAATCCCCAAAACCAACAACTGCCAGCATTCCAAAAAATCGTTGAAAAGATTCTATGTGTTTCAAGTTTGCTTGCATCAAAGGCTACTAAATGGGGCCATAGGAAGGTGAAACTCACCTTGTCAAAGTCCATTGAGATGTGTGAGTGAACTCCCATGAAACACACCTACAGACAAGGGATAAAAAAAAAAAAAGGGGGGGAAAATCAAGAGGCATCAGAAAGGGAGAAAATATGCATGGTTCAAGAGACACTTGATGTCCACTACAACACTAATAGAAAACTGCAGCGTGTGCCAGATCCACCCATCTAATTACTTACTCTTTTCTATTAAAGTGTTTAGGTACAATATATGGCCTTAAAAGCTTCAAATCACAAAGATTGTGAGACCCCTAAGCCCAAAGGATATCATAGTGAAAAGGAGTGAACACTTCCTTTGCTTAAGACTCATAACCTCTGAACACCGTATCGAAGCAAAATTATCAACTCATACCACTATGAAACATATCTTCCTAATATTAATAAGAAACACATGAATAACATCCATGATCTATCACAACATAAAATGCACATGGAGAACTCAATACTTAGAAAACAAACACAAGAATTGAAAAAAAAAAAAAATTTTAAGGGTAGAAAGAGATGAAATTCCCTGTCAGTGCTGAGAATGTATGAATTAACAAATAAAAATATGCTGTATTACACTTTGATAAGAGTAATATTTGAAACAGAAGATTACTCTACCATGGAAGCTAGAGCTTGCAATCCACCCGAACGCAAACATAGAGTCCTTTCATCATCTCCCACATCTTGAGCCAATTCACAGAGCTTTGGGATAAGGCCTTCTAAGTTGAACATATATGTACCATCCCCCTATCATTTATTCAGTAAGCCATCATCACTTTGATGATTACGAAATTCATATAAAACATGCCATTTTTAATCTGGGAAAATAGTAATGGCGGACTAAATAATTTACACTTGGCACATAATCGTCTGACACAGAGAAAACCACCACCACTTTCCTTCTTTTTCTGCTATTTCTATTGTTCATTAAACTAGATAGGTTGGATTAGCTTCAAACAGGAACAAAACAATTCTATTTGCAGGAAGGCAATTTGTCTAGGGACCCACATTAAACAATCAATTCATATGTTCATTAGTCACATTTTGTAGCCAAGTCAAAACTAACTCTTACAAAATGGAGCATTATCTATGACCAACCTGGCTACTTATGAAGTCAACAAGAGTGTTGCATGCAAGAATCTGCATTTCATCCTGCTGTATTTGCTCCAAAAGAGTTCGAATTATCTCTAGCAAACTGCTAGCAAACAGTGGCCTGCAAGCATCACAGGGCTCCACAGACATCAGTACAAGAAATAACAATTGTAATCTGCAAAGCAACAGCAGCTTGATAACATTCCAAATACAATATCACAATAAATATTTTGTTTTATTACAGACTCATCTTGCTTTATACATACTTTTCATCTTTTATAGGTTTTTTTTGTAGACCTCAATTATCAATAGTTATCCTTTTTATCATCTCAAATTCCCACCTATAACAGTCCATCCGTGCTTCATGTATAAATATTATCATTGACTTAGGACAAAAAAAACAATTCACTAATAAAGCTATGAACATCTAGCTTTATTTCAAAGCAAGCCACTACCGAGACACCTTAATATTAGAACAAAAAAATTACATGTTTATCCCAGCTAGCTCCCACAGAAAGCCTCTGAACTAGAGTTAAGTCAATTGAAAGACTACAACACATGAACTTACATCTGATTCTTACATGACGATAGCAGTTTCCTATATATGCACACCACAACTTTTACGGATCCAAAGTTCTCATGCCGCAATTCCTTGTAGAATATTTGCTCCAAGGTAGTGGTAATCTGCAAAGATAAGTTGTTGGGAAAGAATAAAAGTAACAGTCAAATGAACTGAAGTTCCACTATCTAATGAAAGCAGAAACTCCAGAGAAACTTTTCCTCAAAAAGCAAACCTCCCCAATATGTCTTTGTTTCAGACTTCATATGTTTCATTGGCACAATTCTCCCAATATTTTGCCTCAATAATCAAGGCCATCAAAACATCAATATGAATATAATCAACTCTAAAGTTCATTGCTAGCTACTTGCTAAAATGAAACATAAAAGCATGGCTCTATCAGAGGACTTCACAACCAATAATTAACTGAAATAAAAGAAACAGATAAAGACTGTATGCAAAATTCAAGCTTTCCCTCTCATTTGATCTCATCAAAGGAAATAAGAACTGTTCAAATCTCCAGAGTTTTATTTGATTGCAGAAACCTGGAAAGCAATGGTCTCTTCATGAGTCAATACAACAAACCTTGGGAATTCTTAATGGGTTCTTTGAAGCATAATCACAAAGCCTCCCTATTTTCCTATCATTTGGTTCAGCCTCCTGCAAAAATTTACAGTAAAAAGATAAAGAGTGAAAAGCAAATTCAATGTCTCAATCTTTGACTGCAGACTTCTATTTCTTACATGTTTTAAGCAACAGAAGGGATATACGATGGTAAAAATCAGAAGCCTGCAAGACCAGAAGTTTCAAGTTTATAGTGAAGTAGATCCTCAGTGTGTTTAATACCAGCAGGAGATGAATGACTGAATCAACCCCATTACAACCATTTGGTTTCATTTTTAATATTAATAAGGAAAAACTGAAAAGTGATCACATCCCTGGAACCACCAACATATCTGATGGCAGCCACATTAGTAGAGACACATAATATGTGGAATCAACTTTGCAAGTATATCCATGTCAGACTAAATTTATGGTTTAAAATATGAATTTAATAAAATAGACAAATTCGATGAAAACTTTTGAAAGAAGAGGACAAAACTACAACAGTAAACATCTATTCAATCCACAACAGGTAGCTACAACTACAATATGCAAAGGATAACAACTCAGAAGTCATCCCCATGTTTAATTGATTACATGCCAGGACTCTGATTACCTTCCAAAGCAAGCAAAGTCAGTGATATCATTAAAGCCTAACTAATTACCTGACTTCGAGGAAAGATGTCAGCAAGCAATTTCTTGTATCGTTTAACAGGCTGTCTTGACCTTGCCCGCAAAGAAGGACAGAAGAAACAGAGGCTGCCACAGACAGGAACAACCCGTCTCGACATGACCCCCATTTTCTAAGATAATACAATCCCCCTCCCCTGTAAAATCCAATTCAAAATCACAATTCAGTAACATGATAGTCCAAATCAAGCTCCTACTGGATCAAGGCAGATTCAACAATCACTTCTACTTTTCTCCGGGCTAGGTATATTTGGTGAAAACAGTAAACCCTAAACACAATGACCCACAACGTCAAAACGAAGCTCACAAAACCATTCAAGAATTGCGTTGTTGCAATGAAAATCAACGAGAAAAAAAAAAAACAGGTTTACCAAAAAACCCATTCTAGTTTTTGGCTCCTTAAAGAATGGAAATCGACGAAATTTTGTAAATCCTGAAGGAATTGTCAATACATAAGGTTAGGAAACAACATAAACCAAAAAAAAAAAGAAACCATACGGAAAATTCTCAGAAAAACAAAAGGAGAAAAAAAAGACCCACCCATAAAAAAGAGAAGACAGGAATTCTAGTGTTTGAGTAAACCTAGCTCATCTAATAAAGATCTGAAATTCCCACGAACTATAATTGAAATGTGAAAAAAGAGTCAAAAAAAAAAAAAATCCTGCCAAGAAACCTGTCAAGACTTGTATAGGATAGTTATTTTATACCTAAGAAAATAATTGAAGTTCAATTCTAATAAACAAGAAATTCAAGAATATACCTTTACCAAAAGAAAAACTAAAAACCCCAAACCCAATGGTGGAAGATGGGGGAGAAGATCCCTGGTTTCTCCCCCTCCAGACCCAGATATTCTCTCCCTCTCTCTCTCTCTCTCAATATCTCCTTCTAGGCTTCAATGTATTTGAAAACTACCCATTAATGCTGTCTAATTGCTCGTCTGACGTGCATTTGTCCAAGTTCGAGTTACCGCATTGATGTTCATTTTTGCATACGTAATGGTGGGACCCGTTCACGCTAAGGTTAAGACCGTCATAAACCACGTTGTTTTATATTTAAAAAAAAAAAATAAAAAACAGAAAGAGACTAAAAATAACCATAATGAGAACGGATTCGTTCCAATCTGACGACGGGTTGTTATTGTTTTAGAATATTGTCAAATAATCCAGACCTTTAATAGCAATAATGACAACGGATTCTTTCTAATCTAACGGACTGTTATTGTTTTCAATGGCCACAGTAACTTAACTTTTGGGTATTTTTACCGTTAGTCGCCCAGGTTACTTTTTTCAAAGGCTACAACGGGGGCTGTGACCGATCAATGCAGCGGATTGCGGTGACTCTAGCTGGTGTACGTTAAATAAATCTTATAACTCAGTTGCTGTTGACAAAAATCCCCCACAACCCCGGGATCAGGGGAGGGTACTTTAATGATTGGATGGTAAATTTTTTACTTTATCATATTTATCAAATTATATATTGTAGTTATAAAATTATATTAAAATAATTTTTCTTATTTTTATCTTTATTTATTTGTAATGATAATAAAAATATAATTATTTCATATCTTTTGTATAGTTATATGTCTACTATATACCCTTAAATAAATCTAATTAATTTTTCGTTTTCTTTTAAAAAAATGAAGACCCTCTTATTATTATGACCCATTTTCTTTTAGAGGAAATGCTGGGTCTTGTTACGTACATGTCTTTATCGCTATTGCATATATATATATATATATATCTCACTAACTTAAATATAAGGAGTGGACCCCAGTCTTTTCTCTTTGAATCGCACAATCTAATCAAATTCAATTAAAAATTTTGTCACATGGAAATATGCAACAGATATATTTAGATTTTATTTTATTTTTTCCTTTTTGTTCCCTTATTGCTCATTTACTTGAAAAGGCTCGAAGACCCACTACCCCACATGGAGGATTCATAAAATAGTACCCTCTTTCACTTTTAAGTTGTTCGGAGAGAAGGGCAGGTCCATAATTGCCAACTGTATTCAACATGTGATGTTACGTAAAGGACTGCTTCAAATTTTTATAGATGAGATGAATCATGTAAGCTTATTATTTTAACTTTCAATTATTTTGGGTGGGATTTTGTCTTTTGAATAGAAAGGGATCCTTGACAATTATCATTAAATGAATGCACTATTTTGAAAAGATTAAAAAAAATAATAATAAATTAAATAATACTCATACAATGTTTTTCATTGCGAAGGAGGGAAACAAAAAAAAAAAAAAAAAATCAAACAAAATGGAAAAATCTTATAACGACACTTCCATCCACATTCCAATTAAACTGATAACATTTTTGTATTGCAATCACATATCTCTCTCTAAACTTTCACCCTCTACTCTCTCCCCATACACAGTAGAGACTATCCACACGTTCTCTTTATGCCTAAGCATGGCGAATTGAAAACACAAAACTCGTCCGTCCGGTCGTCATCGGTAATCTTTCCGGCTCGGTAACCATGAATAAAAAATTTTATATTTCAAGCTAACTTCCTCCCTGTGATCCACTGAAGAATACAATTTGCATTACAACTGAAACATGCTCCCTTTCCCTTACACATCTATCAATTCAAATTGTAGAAGTAGGCCCTCACTAGTCAATTATGGCACCCAAAGGAGAGCTGGTATAATTTTGACTTTATTTGTTAGCTATATGAAAAGTCTTTTAGAAGTCATGATCAGATTGAGAGAAGCAAGTTCCGAATATTGTAGCATTTCTTATGGAGCTGCCCTTGCACTCGCACACTTTCTAAAAGTATGTCCTAGTATCTTATAGGCCCATCCAGGCTCCCTGACGCAAACTGAGGTGAGAAAGGAAAAGGCATGGATTAGAATTCATGGGAATACACCAATAAAACAAAACACAGAGAGAGGCAGAAGAGCGGAAAGGCAGAGGAAGCACAATCATGACCTACTTCTACCGCTGTGAAAAAATAAAAAAAAAAAGGGTCAATTAACAAGTGAAGAAAAAGGTTGTAAAGCGCAGGCATCTTCAGATTAATCCAGGCACTTGGTCACGAAATTTGGTCATGCATGCCCTCGTATCAGTGACTAAGAAATTAAAATATAATTCAAATGATTACTTGGCAAAATCATGTCAAGTAACATATTCTCTTTCCCCAGATAACAATATCAAACACCATGTTAATGATGTTTGATATCTCAACTAAATATTTACTGGAACACTAGAAAAAAGTATAGAATAAACAAACTGTAATAGAGAGAGAAAGCATGAAGGTTTAGACTTGTTACCTGTTGAACAATTGGATTGGTTGAAGTCATAAATTCATGCGTCATTCCCTCCCAGACAACTTTGCCTTGATAGAGAAACACCAACCTGCACAAGGACTAATTATGAAAACCCACATCATGGGCATACATGAACTTAAGCAGATCATAAACCTTGTTGACAAAAAGTTGTAACCTGTCTACAGCTCTTCTAATGGTACTATGTTGATGAGTAACAACAATATAAGATGCAATATTCCCAGGCTTCCCAAGAGCATCCTGACCCTTCACATGCACAGATCGAATAAGATCTTCAACAACAGTAGATGCAATTGGATCAAGTCCAGCTGTTGGTTCATCATATAAGAGTACCTGTTCAGGAGTGGAAAATACTGTCAGAAAGTGGGCCAAAAAAATGACACACATTACAAGTTGAAAAAAGATGCCATGGCACACACGTCAAAAAGAGAAACTAAACCCCAAGAGAAGAAAACTTAGCCATCAAACATATTCTTCCAAAAACTACCCAAAAAAAAAAAAGGCTGCAGACAGAGTGAAATCCATTCCATTGTTCCACCAACCTCTGGCTCTATTGTTTCCTTTGTGGTGTCAAAAATGATAGATCGAGCTAACGCAACACGTTTCTTCATTCCGCCAGACAATTCTGAAGGTAATCGATCTTCAACTCCCTGAAAAGGAATTTGAATTTAGATTTTCCCTCAATCTACAATCACAAATTTCTGCATGCACTGAGAATGAGACAGCATGGAAAAGAAAGCAGCAAATATTTGATTTGGCCAAGCATTACTGGTAATTAGCCTTATGGAACAAAAAAGTAAGTACATTTTGATGACAAATTGAACAATAAAGCATAATGCACCTTTTAGTGGAGCATATAATTTACATTAGGCACAATTAATACAATCTCAATAAGTTGCTTCAGTATAATGCCCTCCACTCGACCAAAAAATATGTTGCTCGAACTGAGTCAAATGGAGAACACAGTAAACAGATGATTCCCATTCTGTGCCAGGCCCATAATAAAGAACATACTTGCTTTTGATTATGTAATTCATAAAATTTGAACCTATTTTAAAGCCCACAGAGAGTTGAACACAATACATAAAAGCTCTGAGCATAGCCATCTGATTTTATATAGGCACACAAGTTTAAATTCTAGAAACACCTTTAAACCAACAGCAGCCAAGGTTTCCCTCACAAGTTCCAAGATTTGTCCATCTGGCATGCTTGAATTTTCATACCTACAAAATGATAAACAAACAGTCCTTCTTTCACTGAAACCATGTCAGTCCAACCTTGCATTAAAAGAGCAATCCAGAACTTCACTTACAAAAGGAAACCGACATTTTCCCGAACAGTCAAAGAATCAAAGAGTGCTGCACTCTGAAACACCTATTATGAGGGATACAAAGCCAGAAACAAAAGGAACATTAATATAAATAGCATATGAAAATTTGGAAAGCTATTTACAACCAAAATCAACTTATACCAATCCAACTCGAAGCCCAGATATCTCCTCATCACCAATCAAACCGTCCCTCTTTCTACCTCTAATATAAACTTCACCCTGTGCAACAAACATCAGATATAGTCTACAACAATGTATCTAAGAAACCAAAGACACAAAACTGTTCTTGATACATCATCTACCAATGCAATAATACAAATAAGGAAACATAAAGTGACAATGACACCAAATTTTATCACCCACCTTGTCAGGAACAAGAAGTCCAGCTACAATCTTCAAAATTGTAGACTTCCCAGTGCCAGAAGGGCCAATTATTCCAATTGCTTCACCCTCTTTAATCTGCATAATTGAGGATAGTGTCATGTCTATTCTGAAGGGAAAAAGAAATGAAAAGGAAACAACATGCGAAGGAAATCTCAGAAAAAAAAAAAAAAACTAATGACAGGATCATCTCCTAAGAATGGCTCTTAAAAAAGACCCAAAAGTCATGAAAAACTTGAATATTAAGCTACATTACTAAACAGAATCTACATGAATCACCTTCAAAAATACTTATCAATAAACACCTCATACACTAATTGAACATAAAGGTGAATTAGATTTCAAGTTCGAAGCAGATGCTTGAATGTTCATACAGCCAACATCAACTGGCTAGACTAAAAAAGACGTAATAATGCATGAGACTCCCATGCTGTAGGATCTCAGAAAGGGTCCAATGTTCACATCCTTACCATTGTTTTTGCTAAAAATGCTATTTCCACAACTCCAACTATGACTTCCATGCCACAATGAAGTAATCTTACTGTTACAAATCAACTATGCAGACAAATTATGGAAAATATCAACCCTGATAGTTTCCACATCTATTAGATTCATTTCCAGGAGGGTGAGACCATTAGAGAAATCTATCTAGCAGAAACTATTCAATAGTTTTGGTTGCTGGAGCCTTGCTTATGGTTTAGATTGGTTATCTATCCTAGATTATCCCTGTTCCAATGAGCAAAACAATCATGTACTCTCATAAGCCCAAAGAATATTGTCATGAAAAGACAAATAGAACATGTTATGATCTTTAAACGAAATATACCTTGAAGCTAACACCTCTTAATACGTGCTTCTCCCCAAACGACTTGTAGACATCTCTACACTCAATAAGGACATTAGAGTCGTCTGCAGTTTCCATGACGCTTAACTGCTCTGATTGATAAGAATCCTAGTTACGTACCCCATACAAACCCACAAACAGAACAGGTAAGTGAAAATCAAGTGAACTAAAAATAACTCAAAAGATTATGAATATAAAATTTGCTAGAAATGAAACACTAAACTTGAAAGGCAAATCAAAATTCAACAGTTCAAATGCTGATGCTTAAACAAATATACAAGTCATAGTATGGTATTCACATTGAATTTGGTTGCAGGATGCCCATCATTCCCAATGTTCCGGGGTTGCGCCATGCAACAGCAAACAATCCTTTTCTGTTTCTTTCTCTTCTTACAGCTAAAAGAATAGACTGAATTCGAGCCCCAAATAGGAAACCCAGAAGTAAACATGGTAGAGGAATTTGGTACGCCTACAAGAAATGACAGCGACCCACTCGAGGAAATCATGCTTTTTGGAAGCATATCCAGTTCTGGGTAGTGATGCTCACTCGCAGAAGCCGAACCAGATCAACAATTCGACAAAAAAAAAAAAAAAACAATTGATTGTCCAAACCCAATAATATTGGAAAAAATAATAATAATAAAAGATTAGTTCGCTTCAGGGAGAGAAAGTTGTAATTTTGAGGCCAACCCGGATAAAATTATAGGCTAGACTAACCATTTTTCACACCATTAAACGGAAGCTTAATGTTAAATGATTTTTTGGAGAACTCAGAGTTATATAACCATGAGGTCAAGTGAACATCAAGTTGGAGAGGGTTGGCTTTAGTACTTTCTGAAGAAAATGGAAGAGGAAAAAGAAAAGGGACAAGTAAAGAATAAAGAGCGGGCGTTGTGACTGCGAGCGACGTGCGTATGGATGCACTTGTGACGTAAATTTTGCTTCCCCTTCTTCTTGGGAAAAAGGAAAAATTTTCCCTCCCGCAAATACAAAGGGAGAGAGACAGAGAAGACAGGAACTGTTACCGGCCACTTACCTGACACAGAAAGATGGTGTTTGACCATGTGACCGACTTTGTCGCAGAAGCCGAATAGGCCATTTCACGTCAACCCATATGTACTCAAGCCAGCCCAGCCCAGCCCAGCTTAGCCCATCATTGGTTTTAGTTTGATAATTTTTATTTTTATTTTCTTTCAATACGTTCACTATATAATAAAAGTAATTTTTTTCGTAAATTTCATGCCCTCGTTCGGTTGGATTTGTTAATTACTAAAGTGTTGCTGATTATATTTATTCTCCAAAAGCAAAGGAAATTAATTATAGGAAAGCGGTTATCCTTCTAATTTTAACACCAAGAAAGAAAACGGAGAATCTGGTTATGCGGATGGCCTTTTACAAGAAAGAGATGCATCCTGTTTCCATGAAAAATGGCATGCTAAAAGACCAGGAGAGACTCCCACCCACATGCTGATATTTGGTTAAATGCTACGTATATACTAGTATACAAAACATTTACCGTGGATTAAGTATGCTGCAAAAATCAAAGGATAAAGATCATAAGCCAACATTCCTCTTAGGTGACCGAGATGCTTTATAAGCATCCACTGAAACACCTGCCAAGTTCACAAACCTCCATGATAATTAAGAAGCAGTAGCACTGCAACAAAGCAATCTTACCTAAGAAGCTATACAAGCACACCATGCAACTGGCTCAAAAGTTGACAACCATCAATCATCTGGGATACCTATCTCCTATGCCATAAACATGAGCCACCTTACCAGTGGTCATATCCTTAATGATGCCATCTATCATTTCTAACTTCTTGTAATTGGATTTAAGATATTGGCCCTGCTGCTTTGCGAGCTTCTCTTCTTGGTCCAGTTGTTGCTGTAGAGGTGAATCAAAGTTTGAGAAAAGTGCAACAAGTCAACTAGAAAAACTGAAAACAGTTGTGTGGTGTAGACAAACAAGATAGAAGTGTTACTATAGCACATGAACAACCTTGAGCAAAAAAGAAGATTCAGCATCATGCTTCCAGAAAAGACACTTCAATCTTTTAGCTGTCTCAAAATTGGGGTCCGTTGGCTTCAACCATTGGAAACTGATCCTTCTACCAGGCTCTTTCGGACGTTCATCAAACATTTCCACCTCAGCATGTCGTGCCCTGACGGGCCTCGGCATCCCAGACATCATAAACGGGTATGCGCAAAGCTGAGAGACCACCTGCCCGGCTTGCTTTGCATCCTCCATCTCCACCAAGGCACGATTCGGCATGTTCCTAGGTTCTATGTAGTTTGGAATAAAGCTCACACTCTTCACGTTCCCAAACTGATCGAAAGCAGTTCTCACCACGGATTCAGTGACCTGCGGTGAGAGGTTTTCAAGGTAAACTGTCCGCTTCACCTTCTCCACAAAAGCAGCATACTCCGCCTCAGTTGCAGACTCCATGTCTAGCAACAACCATACCCATGAGCCAATTAGCTACAAAACTGATCTTCCTACGTGATAAATCTATGTCTAAGCTATCGAAGCCGACATATATCATCGCACCAAAATCAAGTTGAAACCACCGAATACAAATTCAATTTTCTAAATTCGAAAAAAAAAAAAAAAATTGCGCACGGGAGAGCTTCCAAAATCTTTCAAGGCTTAATACGAGCAACAATCTATTTCTCTTGCAGTTCTGCTAAACAGAGATGAGAGACAAACAGAAAATGATACACCAGTAAAATTCACAAGAACATTGAAAAAACCAAAAGGGGGAAAACAAATAGAATCTGTCCAGGCAGAAATAAAGAAACAGCGAAACCTCGAGAGAGGACCCCCTCCAAAAAAAAAATAAAAAATAAAAATAAAAATAACAGATTAAAAGAACAATAATAAAAAAGATAGAAAAGTAAAAAGAATGCCAAATTCCAACCACGGCCTTCAACGAGCTTTGTTTTAAAAACTTTCCGCCGTTTCTGCGTCTTTTCTCCGTCGACCCACGACTGTCCAGCGTCCAAGAAAAGCAAATGCACTATCTCTCTCTGTGAGAGAGAGAGAGAGAGAGAGAGACCGTGTCAATGTATCGGTGCCTACCTTGGCGCGGGAGAATGGGGGCTGTTTTTACCTTTTCTAGACATACTGAAAGAGAGGGAGAGAGAGAGAGAGAGAGAGGGTCTGTTTTTTTATTTTATATTTTTTTTGTGGGCTGTGACAATGGGTTGGGCCTGTTTTGGATCCGATACATTTGGGCTAAAGTATAAGCCTTGAGATATAGAGAGTTTTGAGTTGGGACCAAAACTTTTTCGAATTATTATTATTATTATCTGCTAACCATCGCATTCACGGGTTCTACCCTTCTCGTGTTTCAGCGAATCAAACATATATATATATATATATATTCACATAATTGAATTGAATGGATAGTAAGAGCAAGTGCTTAAGACTGACACTTTTTTGGGTTTATAGTTTCGCTGCCGATAGACCATTACCATTATTATGGTAAGGATCAGATGACGCATGTGATCCCACCCCTCTGGGAATAGAAGCAACACAAGTGAAACAACAGTTTTCTTCGACAAAACCTGGAACTTTCATGGTGTTAAACCGTCGTAGGCATAACAAATGATAGAATATCACACAATTGCGCCAATGCCAACTGCCAAAACTATCGAAAACCATCTCATTGTTAGAATTGAAAATATAAAATTTTGCTAGCTAACAAGGTAACAAGTACCCCAGCAGAAATCGTGGTGGCAGCAGCACAAGAGATACGTTAGTTACATCTTTCCGCGCCGCCATTCTCTCTTCCAGTTTATTGTTCTGCAAGGACATGGAGCCAACCCAACAAGCGCATTCGAGAATTTCGTTAATGTTTTTGGGATCATCTTCAGAAATTATGCTGCAAGAACAAGTTTTCTTGTGGGGATGCAGGCCCAATCTCTTCCTCCAGACTCCTCAACCCATCTCCAACATTGCCAACGTTCCCCAGGTTCCTTGCTTCTGAGCTTTTTCCATCAATATCTGCCTCTGAGGCGGAGGATTTTCTCCTCTGGGAAGAAGTAACACTAGGGAATGTTATCCACGAAGGAGCTCGAAACTCAAACCTTTGATCCTCTGCTTCCACGACATCTGTCTCTGATGCTGATCGATTGGAAGATCTTTGAGAAGATTTCTTGTGCAAGCGGCTGCTGCCAAGAACAACCTCTGTCGGCAATATTGGTTGCTCAATGCATGGACTGCCCATCAGCTGTGCAAGGGCACGCTCCAATGCTGTGGTCACTTTATCCATTGATGGTCTCTCCTTCCCTCTCATTCTAACACACTTGCAGGCCACATTTGCGATCCTTTTCAAAGCTTCAAGATCAGACGGTGGCTTCAAAACTGGGTCCACAATTGCTGATATGTCTCCTGATTTGATCAGGGGAACTGCCCATTCGACTATATTTCCTTCTTCATATTGCATATCTATGGCCTTTCGCCCACTAAGGATTTCCAAAAGCAACACACCAAAACTATAAACATCGGATTTGGTTGTGAGGTAGTGAAGCCTGTAGTATTCAGGATCAAGATACCCAAGAGTCCCAGCAGGCAACTCGGCCAATGGTGAGCCGCTATCGGCTGGTCCCAGCAAAGAGAGACCAAAATCAGCAACTCGGGCATTGTGTTCTTCATCAATGAGAATGTTTGAAGATTTGATGTCTCGATGAATTACGGGCGGGCAAGCATAACCATGCAAGTATTCAATTCCCCTTGCTGCTTGGACTGCAATGGTAACTCTTCGAACCCAATCCAACTGCTCTTTCAAGGCTTTATTCTTCCCATGAAGGTGTTGATGCAAGGATCCATGAGCCATGAATTCATACACCAGAAGCCGTTCGCCACCTTCTTCACAATAGCCAAGCAGATTGAGCAGATGTGCATGGTTTAGTCTTGATAGTAGATCAAGCTCGGTGTGAAATTCTTTTGAGTTTTTTTGCCTATCAGAAGAAACTATAGCATTTTTAACTGCAACTACCGTCCCATCCTTCAGTACTCCTTTATAAACACAGGAGAAACTCCCTTTTCCCACCATTGATTCTTCTTTGAATCCATTAGTGGCCCTCTCAAGTTCCTCGTAAGTGAACATTTTGGCTCTCCTTATCTTAAGCTCATCCAAGTCCGGACGGACCTTTCCATTATCTTTTGGAAATGGAGAACCACTCCCACTGCTTTTCTTGGAGATAGGTTCTTTGGCAGAGCATTCACAATCCCTTAACCTGATGCGGACATACAAAATAGCAGCAGTCGATACCCCAACCACCAAAAACACAGCAAAGCAAATTTCGGCAATTATGACAGGAAAATGCACTGACCAAAACTCTCTTTTCTTCTTTTTCTTAACAGAACCAGAATACATAGAGGAGCAGTTTGAGAAGCATTCTACTGCGATACAACTTGAACAATTGTATTCACACTGCCGATCTGATTTCAAAGTGCATTCTGTCTTCTGGTACATTTCAACAGGGCAGCCATTACTGCAGGGCAAGCAGATGTGAGAATCGGGAGACTCACAAGGTGTACTACCATTGCTAAGTTCATAGGAACCAGGTGGGCAAGGAGTTGTTCTACAGAGTCCTGGTGAGACTGCCGAAGGCAGAGCTTTAGGAAATCCGAGACCCCAACAAACAGATAGTAGAGATTTCTCAGCAAGGGTTCCACAGGTGAAGTAATCTCCAGCAGCGATTTCATAGACCTTAATGCCACTAGGAGCTGGGGTACTTGGGTTCACAAAGAAGCCCCAACAGATTACCTCACGGTCATAGCTCTTAATTCCACAAGCATGGAACTTTCCTCCAACTACTGAGAGCAATGGGAAAGGTGGAGGCAAATCAACATTAGCTTGGGCCGAAATCCTTGCTGAGATCTCCTCTTCACGGTTTAAGCTCCTTCCCCAGCAAAAGGTTTTAGACTTTAACTCATCTAAAATTCCACAAACATGATATCCACCAGCTGAAATCTTTTGAAACCTTGTTCCTTTAGGAATTAGGCTGATGACATGGCTGCTAGTCTCACCTCCCCAGCACAAAACAGTCCTATTCTCAGAAAACAATCCACAGTTGAACTCAGAACCAGCAGAAATAGATTGAATCTGCCCATCAAACACATAGTTCTTGGTCATGTTATAACCCCAGCAATCCACAAGAGAATAGTTTCTCCGAGCTCCAGTCAAAGGCTTTCTCAACCCACACAAATGATAATCACCTGCACTGATCTCTGTATATTCAGCATCCTTGACCATTGGTTGAGGAACACCCATTTGAATATAAGTGCTGCTTCCCCAGCAATACGGTTGGCTAGACTCCATTAAAAGCCCACAAACAAAACCATCACCAGCAGTTAAACCAATAAAGGTAAAATGAGCTGGAGTCCCATAGATTATAGCCGAATTTGAACCATAACAGCTCACAAGATGAGAATCATCTGAGTTAAGGCCGCAAAATGCTGCACCGTTCTCACCATACGAGAGGGCAATGGAAGACATGGAGCCTAGACCTGTCACCATCGACCACAAATTTGAGAGAATCACCAGTTGAACTGCAAGTCCATTCCATGTGTTTCTCTTTGAGAACAAGACAAGGAAATCTTTAACCAAGAAGCTGAAATTTCCCATTATATAGGCCCAAACCCAGCACACATAAATGACAGAAAGCCACCAACTTTATGTCTTGCGAGCGATCACTAACACAATAGGTAGACAAGGACTCCATTGACTAAGACTTGCATGTTAATGTCTGTAACCAAGATTGGAACTTGCAGTATCTGTGGTTGTTCGACCATATAACCATCAATAACTACGATAGAAACCCCAATTCATTTTCTTTTCTAAAAGAAACGGAACAACAAGACAGCTTTCATGAACAGAGCAAAGCACATATGAAGCTACCTCAACTCAGCCAAGCTCACCAAAACCCAGATCAAACCTTGGTCGGAAGTTGCTCTATAACCTCGTAAACACAAAAACACAGAGAGAAAAGGCCAACTTTACTCTGTTCAGACCAAAAAGAGTTCAACTTTCTGTCACTTTCTGCTCCAAGGAAGGCCTACCCATCAACTGGAAGAGAGACTTCTGCAGTTCTGGATCAAGAAACCAGTAAAAGATCACAATTGGAGCCACATAGGCAGTTTCTTTGCTTTTCATCTACAACAGCTGACTCATTCTGGCAAAAAGATGGCAGAGGCCTCTCTTACTGCATGCCGCTGGGTGAGGGTAGCTAGTCTTTTGTGGGATGTGGATGAGATGCCTGAGGAACTTGCTCAAGAGAGAGAGGTGGAGGCGGAGTTGTTGATGGTAGTTGCAGGCAGTATTGTTGTTTCAGGAAACAAATGGAGAGAGAGAGAGAGAAATAAATGTCCATAAAACTGCAGTTTCTGAATATGAGCAAATGTAGGTGAAGGCATTTATTGAGAGTTAAGGCAATTTAATCTTTTCATGCCTGAAATTTTGCCACCACTTTTTGAAAATTTTTTTTTTTTTTTTGCTTTTCTGTAGTTTTCTGCTTGTTGAGTGAAAACGTATAACCCTTTGTTTCCATGCATCTCTGGTCGGTTCAGTACTTTGCAAAAAAAGAAATGCCTCACCCACAAATAAATTTTTCAATAAATACCGAAATGGGTAATGGGTAAATCATTTACATACATGTCTATGCGTGTCAGTGTTTGCATTTAAAGCTCGTTTTAAATTATATGATGTGAGAATTATAAAGTACATCGAGTACCATTTTATTTGCTCATAAAAAAAATAAAAAAAAGGTACCTTTTTTATTAGTCTAAGTATAAATGGCAGGTATTTGGGTAGAAAAAATTCATCTAAAAAAGGTTCGCATTGCTTTTGTTAATCCGTGCCAACTTCAGAAGAGTTATGGTTTGAGGATCATTGACCTCTTTTTCTCGCCTACATGTTTGACATGGCCAGCTACATGTTGCATTTTTACATTAATATTGATGTATAATTTCTCTGTCCTTCCTTAAATGATACTGCATGTCATATTCAATCACGTTGCTATGTCACGAAAAATTAAGAAAAGCACATGGCCTACTACTGGTATGGTTTCTCGATTAAACAGTGAGACTCGGTCAAACATCGTAAAAGATACCACGATGCCCCCCCGAGCGTTTCCCCCGCGTCTATGGTATTGTAGAACAACACCGCGACGCTGGGATGCCGCCGGCCTTGCTGGGAGGACCCCCACCAACCTCCCACCTATGATTCTAATTGGGGTCAAAATTTTGTTTTGCAATATACATAAATAAACATTTGAGAATTGGACATATCATTCGGTGACGTCTAAGTGACTCACAAGTCCTTTTCCCCTGTATGATATGTAAAGAGGGTAGTATGATGGAACGGTGGATCTATTTTATACAAACTCTCCCTTGCCTTTCAATTATTTTTCATAAAATAAATTGTAGCCTCCTACTGAACTAGAGATGTATACATCTAACTAGGATTAAGATTATAATGTTTTGTTTTTTTTTTTTTTTATATATATATTTAAGAAAAGAAAAACTAAAATTGTAGATTCTTACCGAATTATTTTCCATTTCTCCTGAAAACGTTAACGTGTATCATTATCGCATGATTCATAATTTTCCAAGATAAAGGTTGTGTGTTCTTTTTGGTCATTTGGATTATATACTTGGGATGGACTTAGTGGATAACATGGCCAATCCGGTGCCTTTCTAGTTTCAACTATAGATTTTTGGGAAGAAAATGGATTGGGATGGCGTCGTGGAAAAAAATTCAAAGGATGATTGTGAGTGATGGGGGAAAGATTGGCGCTTTGGATAACATTTTTAATTTCTTTTGTTTTTTCATTGAATTAACAAATTGGAGACTGCAGTTTCCCATTAAGGTCGCTGTCTTCGATTATTAGTCTCCAAAAGTGCTCAGGACCATTTTTCTCAATGCATTTTTCCGCTATTTTACTTAAATTAATAAATAAATTTAGTTAACTTAAAATCAACAAATCAAAAATAATAAATTGAATATATATATATATATATATATATAATAATACTAGAGTCAGCTGCAGGGACAGGTGGTCCAGATTCACAAAATCATTCGAAGGCTACCGCTACTTGTTAAAAAGTTCATTTATTAAATCGTATCTTGTGGTTATTTTTTTAATGCTTCTGGATTCGAGCTTTGGTTTATGCTTGGGGATTTCATAACGGTCCAGTTTTCCTCTTTAGATTCAAACTTCCTAGATCCTGAGGGCTCTCTAATTACAAGGAAAACAATGAATTAAGATTGTAACAGGGACAGAGTTTATTTTTACTAATAAAATTAATAAAAAAATTATATTAATACCTTCTACAAATAGCTAAATCATCTTATGGGAAATATATTTATAGAAGCAACCAAACTAATTTGTTTGGGGACAAAAGAAATACTCTTGGGGGAAACTTAGGGTTCCAATTCCAACTCCCTCCAAATTTAACAAAATGTGAAATTTAATTCTACTGTGCCTAAAAAAATTGCACTTATAAAATCATTAGCGTGAGCCATATTGGTTTATGTTTGTAGCATATACCCAGTAAGAAACGCGCAACAAGAATAAAATTAAAGATCGATACTTCTTTTGCAATCAATTGGAAGGTCCATCCGGGATGGAGATAGCTTCTTTCTCTTCGCTTTACATTTACGATTTCCAATAAGAATCCCATCACTCAAGGTAATAATTTAAAATATTTTAATATATTATTTATATTTTTGTTAAAATATAAAATTATTTATTAACATCTACTCTTAAATGTTAGAAATTTATATAAATAATACAGTAATAAATTTTATTTTATTTTTTGATATTAAAATTAAACTCAACTTTTAAGCACTAATGTATAACACAACTTAATCCAACCAAACTGAAAAAAAAAAACGCCGTCATCGTTTCACAGGGCCATCCTAGAGCCCCACAAAAATGTAGAATAGAATAATCCTTTCATTGAATTTGGAATCGAGGAGGTATACGTCTTTAATTGAATTTTTATCTTCACAACCACGAAATTTTGTTCCTACTCGAGACGCAAAAATATGTAGTCAGAAGAAACTAGGCTCTACTTGGTAATGAGATTCGGGAGCATTTTAAGCGTCTTGCCTTCTACTTCAACAATCAGACTACGACTTTGAATACCTTCTTTCTTACATGACTTTTACAATATATTTTTAGGCTGAAGATGATTATGATCGGTAATTTTTTTTTTTTTTTTGATTCATAAAAGAATTGAAAGGTGACCAGATACAGATAAATATAAAAAATTACAAACCCCACGGACTAATTCAAAGTGTTCTTGGAACAGCACCGCTAACCTTTGTTTATTTACGGTACACTGAACCTATGAACAAATAATTGGGTATCGGCTACCTTGAAGAAAAGCTTGAAAATTGATCATGCAAGATTACAAGCATTCCCTGAACCTGAAGGGTGCCAAACCTGCCACAACATGACACTATCAGTAGGATAGGTAGGCAGAAAACAAATTCTCTGAGAGAGAGAGGACAGACGGGCTTAAATAACTGTTGTACTCGTTCAATTGTACTCATCACTTTGAGCATGGTAGACAACCTTCATCCCTGGGAACTGAAGCAATGACAAGTGGAAATTTACTCAATTTCAAAATATTATTGTGCTTCACATTGAGAGACGGTATGAACTCATCTATAATGTTTCATGGAAATGGTGGAAGACTCAATCTGTTTGCGCAAGATCATTTATACAAAAGAAGGCGAAGAGCAGTGTACCTACTAGAAACTGTACCCTCGACTGGGAAAAAATGAAATTGAAGTTGATCATGCCAATTTTGGTGTTGCAGCAAGGAAGGACTTCAGGAATCACTAGAAGGCAAAACAGAAAATGGAAGATTAGATTAGCATGATGACAAGAATTGCATTACTGCAAGCAGCTAACAAAGACGTTCTATCAAGCAAGTCTTGTGTAATTGCAAAGCATAGCATGGTTATGCAACAGCTGTGCAAAGGAGTCCATGATCCCAATATGCGACAAGGACAAAATAATATGTGGTTAAAACACGAGAAAACTTTGACAAAGATGAAATAATGAAGCTGGTTTGAACCAACATTTATCCCAGGTAAAATAAATAAAACAGTCCCAAACTAATCTGTACTATCAAATACAAAATCTCAATAACAATGGTGCATTCAGTGAAATGATATCTAGCTAATTACCATCAGAAATTTCAAGGACTTCCTCTTATTTTGTCATCATTAAGATGTAATCCACATTTTAAGGTACTTCGTTGTAACACGCATGTAACTTTTTAACTAGTACCCCCACCAAAACATCATCAAACCAGGAAATCAAAACAAAAAGACTTTAGATTATCCGTTTGTCAGTTTCTTGTTCAACTTCACTTAGCTTAGCCTTACCAGTAGTATATTTAGGTTGAATATGCTACACTTTGTAGAGTCAACCTCACAAGATCTTTATAGATTACTCAGTAATGTAATAAATAAGATGCAATGCATTAATCACAATTCATTTTCATGAAGTTTTAAGCAATAATTGATTTGATCACTAAAACAATGTGCCAAAGGAGAACCTTAGAAACTAGCCTCACGGATCTTCTTGGAAGAACTTCTCCAGCAACTTGGTCAAAGCTTCTTAAAATCTTTGCATCACGTACACTCCAACCATTTTCTTCTTCAAGGTGTACGTGTGGCCTCTTTTTGTCAAAATTTTTATTGGGTTCCAAATTGTGCAACTTTAAACAACTCTTGTTCAGTGAGTCAACAACTTGCGAGCATCTGAAAGGTGCAATTGTCTTAACCTTCTCAAAAACAACAAAGAAGAAAACAGGGAAGCAACAATTTTTATCAAGGAAAATTAATTACATTGAATTCTCCCTCCCATTGACAATATTGCTCCATTCCTGCAAAAGGTACAGTTCAATAGAACTCAGTCTTGTCACAGCATTTGCGGCATTCAAAGGCAAAACCAAATCAATGATCCTGAAGACCAGATATTTTAGAATCCATGAACCAATAAAAAGTTATATAATTTGATAGGAATAATTCCAACTTTTTATATAATTTGATAGGTACAATTCCAACTTTCCCATTCAACTGCATATAGACGGTATCATTGATGCTGTAAATTCAGCTGTCCAACATTAATCCTTCTTCCTGGTGCTTACCGCACCACAAGAGGAAATGGAAGTTTGGATAGACAAAATTTCCACTCGCAAATAGAACACCAGTGTAACCAAAGGGCACAGTCTTGCAAATTTCACTATGCATAATTTATAGGCAGTGAGTGCATGCAAGCCTATGTATATATGAGAGTATAGTTCACTAATATCAATAAACACATATGCTAAGAAAGTATTTTGTCAATGAAAATAATATCATAATTCACAACAATAAGCCTACCTCTAATTTATTTCTGGCACAACTAACAAAAAGTGAAGACATAAACCAGAAGCCATAAGATTAATTGAATTTTATCATGCTGGATATAGCATGTTTTGCCATCCAGAGGTACCTAATTTCACAGTTTGTTTAGATGTGAATGTATGAACAAATTTTTGTTCTTGATAGTTTCAATAATCATTCTAACAATGAAGCACCCCTTGGTAATTAATACCATTCTTCAGAATGTGAAAAATTGTATCCTAAACAACCACAGAGTGATAAATATGTTATAGTACAGGGAAGCTAAGAGTTAGAATGCAGGATTGCAGCAACATGTAAAACATATTCAATGTCATTTGTTTCTACTAGTATTCTAATGGGAAAAGAAATAAGAGGATGCAAGACCTGCTCTTCAGAGCATGTGGGCAAATGGCTTCTTAAAGGATCATTCTCCCTTGAGTTGGCTATCACATCTGGCTCAGTTATTCTATTGTAATTTGTGTCAACCTGATCCAAAAATTCACAATTTTTATCATAATCTCCACCCTTAGATGATTGCCTCTCCATAGATAGATTTGTCAAGCAACCTGGAAATAAAACACTTGTCTTCTCAAAATTACAGCCATTTTGCAGAGTTGAAATCTCACACGCTTCACCATCCTGCTTAGAGGTCTGATGTTCCAATGCAACAAGATCCACCAAATCATCAGATACACAGTTTACAGCAAAATTGCAGGCTGTCTTTTCTGTTGTGGTATCAGTAGTACCAGAATCAAGGGTGGCACTAAAACCATTTTTAGTACAAGACTCAGAATTCAAAACTATCTGGTCTTTCAATTGAGAATCAGGAATCGATGACATGATTCCTTGATCTTCATCTAAGTGCACTGACACATTTACAGCTATACTGCCTGGTTTTATTGGTGAGGCCATTGAAGATTTATTTCCTCTATCCGTCTCACCAGTTTCTACATGACTATTTTCTTCCACAGTCAAGCTTGGAGAGTGTTCAGCTTGTATGTGACCATCCTCAATTTGACCTAGATCCATACTCCAAGAAAAAGGAGATTTCATCTGGCTATTACATTCTCTGTTGCACCCAAGCTCTTGACGAAGACTTTTTGACTTCTTATTACCAACATTATCACATGAATAAACCTGATCTTTGTATTTCTTAATCCACTCTGATGGGCCAGAATTCAAATCAACACAAAGTTTTATTCCCTCCTCTGAACTCACAAAGAACTGGAAAGCAGGAACTTTTGTAGCACTTTTCATAGGAGGGGCACTCTCTTTAGAACAAGAAGCTAAATACATTTCTCTACGAGGATGTTTTTGTGTGTCTTCAACCCTGCTGTTAAAGCCAGCGGGGGGCTGCTTATGGTTGATACAACTCCCAGCATGCTCAGAAATGAAAAGAGGCTGGGAAGCATCCTGAAAACTACTGATTGAGCCACCAATACCTCCCTGGACTCAAGCACAGACAAAATCTAGTAAGAACAAGATTGTAGCAATCCTGATGAAGCAAAAAAATCCAAGAGATACAAAATCCTTTAGCAAATGAGGAAGTGTCCAGGTACAAAGTGCTATCAAAGCAAATCACTTGAATTCTAGGAAGTTTAATCCATGGAAGAAAATTTGATAAAAGTTGAAAGAGACTAAAAGAGATATTCTACAATTCATTATTATGAAAATTAACAATTGAAAACTAGTGTGTAAAATCAATTATTGCAGTCAATAGTGCAAACTTCAATAAGAGCTAGTTCAATTGCAAGAAAATTAGTAGAAAGCAACATTAAGGAGACGGAATGTAGACTATCCTCAGGAGGCATTAAAGCTATAGAAAGTGAATAGAATTAGACAACAATATTACACTAGATATTCCTGCAAAGGAAGACATTGCAAAAATGAAAGATAGGCAAGTCCACTATAGCTTTGATACCACCTGAGGGTAGTCTAATTTCCTTCCATTTTACTAGATTTTGAGATTTTTTTATGGATTGAAAGCCAGCATGTTCCTCGATATGATCATCTTCTGTAAGAGGGAAAAGGTAACTTGAATAGCTTTTTCAAAATGACAAAACATCACAAAGAGTTATTATTTTTTCTATTAGGAACAACTATGTTCTCTTTTACATAAAGTGAGAATAGTAAAAGATTCCTTAAGCTAATGCCCATAGCAAGGTCAAAGCAATTCCTACGTGCACCAATAATTTAGGTTGCGTTGCTATTAGGTGAATCTAACACTACATGATAAGAATTCCCACAAATGTTGGCCCAAACATTTAATTGATGATCATTTTTTAGTATAACATTTAATAACAGATACTGCAAACAGAAATTTCTGAATACAAAATCTATGGAACATATTAAAATTAAGTGTGACTGTACGCGCACACCCAATGGTTCAGTAAAAGCCTTTCTATTAAATTTCTAGTTCTGCTGTTGTTCTTCCATTGCTGAAGTGCATAAATATTCAGAAGATGGTAGATTATTTTGTTCAACACATTAATAATTGTGCAACAAAATAGCAGATGAGAGGAAAAAATGAGCACGATAACACGGCCAAATAACACAGAACACTCATTACCCGAAGAAAAGAGAGCAATGACTCAGCCATTTCGGAACGAGACCTGTTAGCTGGCAAACTACATGTTTTGCACAAAGTCTGAAGCTCTTTCCTTGAAAGATTGCGATAAAACTCTTCGATTTCCTTATTTGACATCTATCAAACATTTTCAAGGATTAACCAGAAAGGACAGTGAATTTTAATTGACCAAAACAAGATTAACAAATGCAAAATACTAAATTAGTATTTTTCTTTTTTATAAGAAAAAAACATTAAATGCCAAACTATTCTTTCTTCATTGGAAGGCAACAAGAGGAATAGGTGACCCATGGAAATTATAGTTTCTATTTCGTCAAAGAGGAAGCGAAAGAAAAGAAAAGAAAAGAGAAAAAGTTCAAAATTCGAATATGCTACTCTATCTAATATATTCATTTTCATTTAATTTAACAACAAAAACGAACTAATAATGAAAAAAAAAATGAATAATCTTTTCTCACCGAACTAATACATACCAGTGAAAAGTTTGTTCCATAAATCATAGAAAAAGGAAGCTAGAGTAAAAGGAAAAAAAAATGAAAAAAAGAGAGGAAAATCTTTTCAGCTTATTTTCTCAATAACCAAACAGAAAACGAAGAGCACATTTTAAGCTTTCATGTACATATATTTGTACTTTTGAGCTGCGGATGAAAGGTATAAGGAAAAAAAATAAAAGAAGGGAGAATAAAGAGGAGAAGAACAGTGGAGTGAAGCTGAGGTTGCTACCTGATCGGGAATTTCCAGGAAAGTAGCCGAGAAAGTGAAGGAAAACACGAGAGAAAATTTCGTTTACTTAGCAGCGAAGAAGAGTCAGAAGGTCGACTTCCGAGCCCCTGTGATAAAATGGATTTCAAAATCTGTTCGTGTGATTTCGGCAAGATTCTTATGGGCACCAATTCAGAGTAACCAATTTAACTGAAGTGTCTGATTGGTCAAAATTTTTGTCTCCTCGCTTAGCCAATAAAATGCTAATATTCCGAAGGAGCACATGGGTGTTCAGTAGGGGCGAATGCATGTGATCTTAAGCCAGCTGTCGTGTGAGGGCCAGCAACAAGGCGAGTAGGTTGCCCCTTTAGATTTGAGAGGAGCAAAGAAAGTCAAATTTTCATTTTTCATTTTTATTTTTCTTTCCGAGAACAAGGACAAGGAAGTTAAAAAGGAGACTAAATGATAAATCTACAGCTTCAATTTCTTTTAACCTTTTCTGTTTTCCTATATCCCCACATTTTGCCTCTCTTTTTTTTTTTTTTATTTTAATTTTTTTCAATACCTTACTTCCTTTTTCCTTTTTCTTTTTTTTTTGACAAGGATGCAAATTTGCTTTCATCTAAGTTTAATGTGACTTCCACTTAAGGTCTAATAATTCAAGTTGTATAATGTTTCAAGTTCAATTGCTGTACATTTTGGGTTTTGTAATTAAAAAATGACACATTGGAAAACGAAAAATAAACTTATAAATGTATGTGACACTAATGTGATTTGTCATTACAGTGGTGGATCATATAATCATATTTAAAATGATATATTATGAATGGTGAACGAAATATTTGTTTATAAATAAATATCCACAAATTTTAAACCATAATATAAAAAAAAAATCAACTTAAAGAGTTTAAAATTTAGCACAATAAAAAAAAATTATAACATCAAATTAATAATTAACTCATAAAACAGTTGCATATACATATTGCTTTAAATATTTAGATCATAAATTAGTTAGATATAAGAAATAAAAATTTTAAAAAAAAACTATTTGATTTAAAAATTAATGAAAAATACATAATAATTTTCGTGTTTAATTTGATTTGAGATTCAATTCAACTTGAGTTTTAAGTGCTTTTTGGCAATGGGCCGAATAACTACGCGATATGGTAAATTGAAAAGTGTTTAGGTATAAATTTTCTTTTATTATTTTGAATTTAAACTTTTTATTACTGTTAATTTTATAAGAAATAAAAATTTATATTAAAATTAAAAAATTTTATATAATAACTCCTTTGAATGAAAACGCGTTAATCAACGCATGCACCCTTTTTTTGTGGTGACAAAAAAAAAACAAAAAAAATCGCCGAATTTGCATAGATTAACCGTAATGGTCCGATAAATGTCCCTTGCACACTTCTGCAACGTGATCGGAAACGTCTCTGGAGTTTGAGTGGCCGATTGGTCAATCTCCGGCTTCTGTGGGTCATCAGAGAAAAGAGGCGGAATCGGATCGGCGGGAAGCCAGGTAAAAAACCTCTGGTCTCTCTTATCTCTCTTCGCTTCTAGGAGTGAAATTCAAGAAATAATGGAGGATTCTCTGCTTGCTTATCTGGTTTTCTTGCTGGAATAATAAATGCTATTGATTTTGAGCTTCAGTTGGCTTTCACATATTGGGTTTAGTCCTCTTGGTTTGATTGGCTCTGCAAAGTTAATCAGTGTTGAATGAAAGGTTCTGCTACTCTAATGATTGTTAGTTCCGAAACTCATTGATTATTTGAGTTAACTTTACTTTTCTCTTTGCGAATTTGCCTCAGTATTGAACCAATTAGAATAAGGATTTCTCTATTTCTGTAGCAACGTAATAAGCATGGATTGGTGTTATGATATCGATAGGTTGCTGTATGGTTCTGGCATGATTGAATGTGTATTTTTGGATTGATAGACCTGTAATGGCTAATGTAGACTCTTGGATTTGTTGGTTGCCGGGTCTGGCTGCACAATCAGATATGGAGTCTGCAGCTGAGGCAGACTATGCTGCTTTTGTGGATAAGGTGAAGCGGACAGTTTACCTTGACAACCTCTCGCCACAGGTCACTGAATCTGTGGTGAGAACTGCTTTAGACCAGTTTGGGAATGTGAAGAGTGTGAGCTTCATCCCAAACTACATAGAATCGCGGAGCATCCCACGTTGTGCTTTGGTGGAGATGGAGAACCAAAAGCAAGCCAGAGCCATTGTCTCTGAGACTTGCCAATTCCCATTCATGATGTCTGGGATGCCAAGGCCTATTAGGGCGTGTCCAGCTGAGGCAGAAATGTTTGATGAACGTCCAATTCAGCCGGGCAGAAGGATACAATGCCGGTGGTTGGATCCAAATGACCCTGATTTTGAGGTAGCAAAGAAATTGAAGTGTCTTGTACAGAATCATGCTGCTGAAGCTTCTTTCTTGCTCAAGGTAAATCCATGTCTTAATGGTAACATCTATTGCATTTTAGTTGGTCTATCTACACCAAACTCGTTCCTAGTTTTCTTGTTGACTAGTTACACTTTTCCTTGAATTTTGGTTCATCTCCAAAGCAACAATTAGACCGAGAAGAGAAGCTTGCAAAGCAGCAGGCAGAGTCCCTTAAAGCCAATTTCAAGAAGTACGAGACGATAGAGGCTGTCATAAAAAATAAGACCAGTGGTGACTTGGCACGGTATTATAGCATGAAAGATGGGACTTGAAATGTTTGATCGGTTCTCACTCAAGCCTCTGGTTACTTATTTCAGTACTTGTTGCTTGTGTAGACCGTAAGATGCAGATTATTCCGATGCCTCTTAATAAAAGACCCATTAGAACGTGTGGGTGGCATTAAGGTACAGCATAAAGAAATGAACTGTGTGTTGCTTAGTGCTCTCTAGGTGGGTGGGCGCACGTCATCATAGGGTAGTGAGCCGGATTTGTAATTTTCACATGAATTTGGACTACCACAGCTTAAAAGATCTAATTCGTAGATTGTTTATCTCACTATCTAATTTATAAATTATCTCCCCCGTCTCTCTCTTCCAACGTGAGAAGAGCGTCCCTCTGTTGATCAAAAGACCAAAATGATGAATGGATTCCCTCCGCTCGGGACGAGTGCCGTGATCATCAATTGTATTGCCTTCTGAAGGGACGATTGCGAACCCTTTGACTGAGTGACCCCCTTTCGGAGGGAACAAAACACCGATGCGGCATATGGCTGGAATGGACTGTGAAATTATCAGTGCAAAAGAAAACCTTCGTGTCTATCTGGCGTGGTACTCAACTGCGTCATCTGAAGAATCATGGACGTCTAAGAAGGGCAGATAATGCCCCCAAGCCATTTGGTAATATTGCTTCAACGAGGACCCGAGAATCAATGGTCTGTGAATTGAACACGTTGGGAATATACACTGCTGGCGGGAAAGCAGCGTGAGACAAGAAGTTGATTTAGGTAGTGCCAGAAAGTGAAGCAGCAACTTAATGATTAGAACCCGACTCCCAACAACTAGAACACGAATACGTGTCAGCAGAATCTGTCAGCTCCGGCGTAGCCGATATTATCGATTGAGAAGATATATGCGCGTGTTGAGGGAACGTCCAAGACAGCGATGTAAATATAAGCTGGTGCGTATTCTCACGGCATGATTGAAGTACCTACCACATGCGCTGTGACAGACAGAGAACCGCGGAAGAGACCGAGTGCCGGCCAGCTCATTAACAGATGGAGACGGAGTTCCTTGTGCATGCCTGGATGGTTGGTGATTAAAATGATTAATGCAAGCAAGGTCGTTCGTTCTCGTTGGAGCATCTTAGTGGCTAAGTCAACCCCACAGCCATTAACATAATTACAAGATTCTGATTTGTTTAAAGAAAGGACAGCATCCAAACGCAATTTGAAAAAACTGACACCAACCCCAAACAAATCATTTACTTCTATATTTTACGGTAACAATAAAAATTGTTGCTGTTAAAAATGATCTAGCCCTAACCGAGCTAAGTGAGAAATTGTTTTATAGATTTATGTGTAGGGTGTGCAGCGGACGTGCTTTGATTCTTTTTAAACCATCCTTCCAGCTGCCATGTCATGTAAAGTTGCTTTTTTAATATGTCATGGATATCACCAATATCGAGGTCATTAATTTTGGGGGACTCGGAAGAAATTTTTTTAGTCCCCCGTTGCGATTAGGCTTTGTTAAACAGTATTAGTTAGACTGTTAACATCTCCCCACCTTGCTCAGAAAAAAGTAATAATAATAATAAAACCTGTTAATGCTCAAAAGAATTGGGCAACTTGGAATCTCGGCAGAGCTAGTCCCTTTGAGCATAGCTATAAAACTGGCAACTCCGTTAATTCACTCCCAAGTCAGCTCTTTTTCCTTTTTCTTCAAAATGGGAACAGAGGAGTCAATGGGGGGATTAAGCTCTCACACTACACAAACTCTACGTTGTTCAGTAATAGAGTTCATCTATTCTCACAATTAAGTATACATTTAACTGTACCAAATATTTTCATAAGAATTCAATTCTACGACTTATAAATACAAACGAATTGGTTAATCACTAAATCATAATAATTTATGGTTCTAAGCAAACTCTTGGATATAGAATTGTACACGCCCACATGAAATTGGGTCATTTGTATTACAGCTCATATTAGCGCGTTTAATGCCAAATACCTATTGCCGTTGATATCAATAACAGATAGAAACTTGGGAATTATTTTTCAATTATGTACTTCATATATATATATATATATATATATATATATATGTATGTATAGGTTTAGTTTGTAGGAATGGTATTTTAACTATAAATCTGAGACTAAGAGTATAAACAATTATTTTGTTAATACATTTGGAATCGATGGAACTGTAAATTAGAATGATTTCAAATTTCTGGTCGATCGTGTAATAGTTTTTCAATTTTAGAACAGAAACCTGACCCATTCACTGAGCTGGCCTTCCTTCATCCACGTGTCATCACACCACCAATCACGCGATCCATTGCCCAACATCTCTTTTTAATCTTTTAGATCCGTTATCAACGGTCATATTCCCAGGCGAAACTTTAAATTGCTACTAAACATGAACATAAAAAGAATAAAATGAAAAAAAAAAACAACAAAAGTAAGCCGAGGGTTATGATTACAGCTACGCATATAAATGTTAATTACCCAAAACAGATTAACCAAAACCAGATTTTATTGCCCAAGACTAAAACAGGTCTAAGCTAGTTACCTAATTCTGATACAAATGTTACTTCATTTATTTTTGTTTTTGTTTTTGTTTTTTTTTTTTTTCCTTGGGTGGGTAATTGTCATTAAGACTTTTTTGATATCTAAGTACAAAATATACAACAGGAAAAAAAGAAAAAAAGAAGAGGATAGAGGGCTAATGTAAAAGTTACCTGGTAGATAATCTCGCATAAAACAAATGCACATGGCTAACGCGGATCAGCACTTGTGTTTGGTAGACTAACGACATTATACAAAGTAAGATAACTCCTACGTACAACAAGAGCAACAAGAAAGAAAATGATACTGCAACGCGTCTTTGACAAAATTATAATTGATGACAGTGAGGAAGGAGTCCCACCCAAGCCACCAAGGCCGGCAACAAGAAGAGGACCTGTAGCAACTTTATAATGACAATGCATCATGGACTCTCTCAACCATATACGCGCGTGTGTCTGTGTGAGAGAGAGATGAGTGATACTAAAATCATATCAAATTAAAACTTCGAGTTTAAGTTTTAATAAGAGTGATTTAATTGAAATAATAATAAGAAGGACACCTAGGGCTTCCAACCTTACTTTATACGGGGAAGTAAATTAGTTTCCAAAGTTATTTGTCCAACAAATACAAGAAGCAAAGCGACATCTCCACCGCCGAGGCAAGAGCCAACACCCACCACACAATCTCTCCACCCTGATGGTTTCAATGCCAACTATTTTGGTGAGGATTTTCTTTCTATATAAATTTCTCAACTCCACCCTCCTGTATTTGGTCCCCAAGAAGCTGAGGTTCCTTCTCCCGACTTCTTGGTATCCTCTCAACCAATCGCCTTCCTTATTGCCGTCACCGTCCCCGTCCCCGGACACTCCGTTGGTACCATCCTCTACTCTTGTCCAAAAGAGAATAATCATGGATCCAACGGAGTTAAAGCGAGTTTTCCAAATGTTTGATAGAGACGGGGACGGGCGGATCACGAGGAAGGAGCTCAACGATTCTTTGGAGAATCTTGGGATCTTTATCCCGGATAAAGAGTTGGTGCAAATGATTGAGAAAATCGACATCAACGGCGATGGTTACGTGGACATTGACGAGTTTGGGGTGTTGTACCTCGAGCTCATGCAAGAGCGAGGAGAGGAGGGAGACGAGGAGGAGGACATGAAGGAGGCTTTCAATGTGTTTGATCAAAATGGTGATGGGTACATCACGGGGGATGAATTGAGGTCGGTTCTTGCCTCCCTCGGGCTCAAGCATGGGAGGACTCCAGAGGATTGCAAGATGATGATAATGAAGGTGGATGTAGATGGAGATGGAATGGTGAATTATAAAGAGTTCAAGCAGATGATGAAGGGTGGCGGCTTTAGCGCTCTGAGTTGATCTCGAGGCGGAAGAGACGCAACAAAATTTGTAAATATCAAATTTTTGGAAATCAAGAAAAGCGAGAAGGCGGTGATGTTCATGCAAGAATGTTTGGAAGGGTAAGATTTTCCCTCGATTCTTCCCCTCTTGCCCTCGCATTCTGTGGACAACACAGTTGTTGGATGACGTTGTTCCAAGTCAAGAAGCCGACATTTCTCTTTTGTCTCACGAAATGAGGATGTATCTTGTTTATTATGGGTTTTGCGATCAATTGTAGGGATTGGCCGGCTGGTAGGTTGTCCTTTTTGCTAATGCTATCGCTGTTATAATCAACATTTGTTGTTGTTGTTGTTGTTTTTTTTTTTTTAATTCTCCCGGGATATGATTAACTTCTCTGTTTCATTAAGTGACCCTGTTTTTCTGTTTTTCTTTTTTTTTTTTTTTCCATTGTTTTGCGTTCTGGTATATGGAAAGTGTAGGTTTTTTTTGAGTTATAGGGAAGGCTTCCAAGTGCATGTGCGGTTGAATTGCGTTGCTTAATATTTTGTTGAAATTCTAAAAACAGAAGTCAGCAGGTTGTGATTTCGGTTGCATTAAGAATACTAGAAAACGAAAATAAAGAGACTGACCAAAAATAACGAAGAGTACGCTTTTTGAGATCAAAATTAAAAAAAAGAAGGAAAAACGTAAAAATAATGTTTCCAAGTGTTATCACTAAAATTGGCATTGTTGCAATCCACGACGCCTGAATCGGTGTCGTTAACGGGTTGCGAGGTAATCAATTTTTACAGCGCCTTGGAAACAAAGAAGATGCACACGGAGGAGTAGTGGGTGGTAAAAAAAAAAAAAAAAAGAATGACGGTGTCAGCATTTAAGATGCCAGGAAATGTGGCACGCAATCGGGCCCAGGCGTCCTTTAATTCAGTGTGTCTCAGGTGTTACCGATTAAACGCTCTAGGTCCAACGATTAAAAAACATGGTTCTACTGATCCCCCGACACCTGCAAGCAATGGTAGTATGCCATGCGACAAGGATCATCGGAAATAAAACCCAAGCCATCAATACACTAGACGGACTGTAAAAGGTAAAAAAATCTCCTTCATTCACTCTTTGAACATTTTTTTTCATTTATCATAGTTAGTTAACTTAATTTATTTATTATGTTCAGTAATTTTTATAATTTTATAAAAAAAATGAATAATATGACATAAGGTGACTCACTCTTATCTTCCATTAATTCACAGATATAGAAATCCAAAAAATCATCATCAGTATCCTATTCAACAATTTTTTTTTTTACCAAACAAAACATATCATGAAGTTAAAAAATAATAAAAAAAAAAACACTATATAATAAAATAAAGTTAAGAGTGAAATTTCATCAGTGACTAGCAGAGGGGAAAACAATCGGTATGTCTTTAATTTCAACAACTTTAAGTAGCTGAAAAAACGGAAATGCAGACGACTTAATGGACATTTGATTTTGCTGATACATAAAAGATAAATTTATTTTGAGTTTCTCTTTTCAAATTAGATTGAGATATTTTCAAGTAAGGCCTTAAATGCCTGTAGTAAAAACTTAAATTTATTTTAATTTGTTTATTAAATTTTTTTTTTTTATAAAAAAAAAGGAAAACAAGACTTGGATTTTTGTTGAAAACACAAAGTTTTGTCCCATGATCCTTGCTGACATAAACAAAGATAACAATATATTTTCGGATAAATCCACGGAGGTTCCTTTATCTGTTTAACAATTTAAAGAAACGAGACAATCGATTGAACAGAATAGGGAAGTTAAGAAAATTAAGAATGAAACGTTCAATCAGGTAAGAGAGAAGGAAAGTCTCAATTAATTTTTATTAGAAGACCCATAACCGTTGCAAACGGCTTGGCGTTTTCCTGGCCCCAAAGCTTAAACTCTAGTCTCTAGTTTGCATGTACGTTGAATTGCAAATTTATTCTTGGGCTTGGGTGCGCAACAGGTCAAGTGAAGGGCTAGCCAGCCATTATGGAAGTTGAAATCATTTCCGAGAAGTTCACGAGTCCATCACGTCCAACTCCACCACAGCTTGCACTCATGAAAATATCAGCTATGGATCAGCTTCCTGCCCCATTCTATCCGGCCAACATTTTCTACTATCAAGCCAACGAAACTAATCAAGGAGCTGATGCGGCTGAAAGAGTCGAGCAGTTGGAGAAATCTTTATCAGAAATCTTGACCCTTTTCTACCCGCTGGCTGGTAGATACATTAGAGAAAATCTCTTGGTTGAATGCGGTGATCAGGGGGTGAAATTTTTGGAGGCCCGAGTCCGTGCAAAACTCAGCCAAGTGCTCAATGGGGATATAAATGTGGAGCAATTGAATCATTTTGTGCCAACTCCATTTGAATCAAACTGGAGTCCCATGCTAGCAGTTCAAATCAATGTGTTCCAGTGTGGTGGACTCGCCGTCGGCATACGCATTTCGCACAGGATAGCCGATGGATTCACAATGACCTCATTCATGGAAGGATGGGCAACAGCCTGCCGACTGGGGATAGATAAAGTGGCTCGTCCCAGTTTTTGCCTATCATCGTTCTTCCCAGCCAGGGAGGTGCCTGGAATGAAGGAAGACTCCTCAATGAAAAGAGAAGCTCGGATTGTGACAAAAGTTTTCACTTTTGACAGGAAAGCAATATTTAGCATGAAAGCGATCGCTGAAACTGGCTCCCGTTGTTCGGGATCGCCCAATGACCAACCTTCAAGGTTGGAGGTGGTGACAGCATTTATATGGGGGGCACTCATCAAGGTAGCCAAACATAGACATGGGTACTCAAGGCCATCTGTCCTGAGCCATGCCGTGAACATGAGAGGTAAGACAATTCTCCCAATTCCAGAGAATTCGTGTGGAAACTTCATTAGGCAGGCCATAGCGCGGTCTGTTCCAAAGGAGAACCACAGAATAGATTTGACAGACCTGGTGGGTTTGGTAAGGAAGGCGATAAGAAATGCCATTATGGACTGCAGAACGGCAATAAACTACCATGATCTGTTCTGGACATTGTCCAACTCTGTTAAAGAGCTGTACGAGGAAACCTGCAACTCTAAATCAGATCTCTATATGTTCAATAGCTTGTGTCATATGCCAATTTACGAAGTGGATTTTGGATGGGGAAAACCCACTTGGGTGAGTGGGGTGCATAAACCTGTGCCAGTAACAAATTTGATGGATACCCAGGATGGTGGAATTGAGGCATGGTTAAGCATGGAGGAAGAAGACATGATGCTTTTTGTGCAGGACTCTCAGGTTATCGAGTTCACCACTCCTCGTCATGGAAAGCGGCATTGCTCTATTGCATCATGAAAGTGTACATCACCGATCAAACAAATGCTGTTTCATAAATCATGGTATAAACCTAGCATCATTGCATTTAGGTCTCTTTTTCATGCCCCGTCTCCCATAACATGGTAAAAGAACGGAAAAAAAATGTTCCCGAGAACTTGTCAAATTTGAGTGTCGCTTGCATCTTAGTCCATATCATTGGCTGGATGGGGTGCAGCTGCAGGTAGCCAAAGTTTCAATTAACTTAAAAAAATGATGTAGTCAATGTCTGTCTTTGGCTAGATGAGGTGCAATCCATACCCATCCCTTCCCCCTCCTTCCCGAAGTACCCGGATGATGCTTGATCTGGAACAAAATTAAAATTATCTTGATTGAAAAGAATAAAATAAAAGACCATTGAATCTAGGTAAAATTATTTTGCAATTGACATTTTGGATAAAAATCACTTTGAATACGTGGAACCATCATTAGCTTGAAAAATCTAAATTACTAGCATTATATATAAAAACATGTTAAACCCTACGTTAGGTTGCATTAAAGTTTATTTTGATGTCCACTTTATTAAACTTCCTTAATAAATAACCACTTCATTGTTCTTCCTACTTCAGATTCGCAAAAGAGAAGACTTCTAAAATAATTTAGGACCAAGGTAAACTTAACAAAAGGGAAAAAATCATCATTCATGGACCACTCCTCTTTCTTTCAAAAATGGTGCACCAATCTTGACACAATCAAGCTCGAATTTTGGTACGGTTGTTTTGTGCAGATGTGAAATTCTGGATGGGGGCATTTTTGCATTTCGTATTCATGAGGCATTTCATGGAGCACCATAGTTAAGAGATCAAAAAAATTGATCTGGAAGGTCGAAAATTTTTAAGTACATTCAATGCTTCTAAATCCTCAAAAAAGAGTTGGAATTAAATGTAAGGAGAACTAAACATATAGTGAAGAGTTACGTAAATGCACATCAGAATTCATATGATCTTTTGGAACAGTGGAAAATTACATATTTTCACCTAATGAAGAAACTAATATGTGGGAATTTTTAATATAGAGTCAACAATTATGAAGCCCATCTTCATCCATCAATTTAAAAGAGTACAATTTTGAGGGCATTTTTAGTTGCATGCATCTTTCTCTCTCCAAATTGCTTGCACTTCATCGGTTCTAAACCTCTGGGTGAAAGTTGATTCCTCTAGTGCAGTTGTGGTGCCATGAGCAAAGGCAAGGAGACCAGTATATGCAATCATTGCTCCATTGTCAATACAATACCTGTCATCAGTAGCATACAGAGTTCCCCCTCGCTCGGAACACATTGTTCTCATCATCTCTTGCAACCGCTCATTGCACCCAACCCCACCGACAATGAGAACATCTTTCTTGTCACAGTGTGCCATCGCCCGCTCTGTGATCTCCACAAGCATGGCGAACACTGTTTCCTGCATCACGTTATACCAACATAAAGCTCGCACATCATCTCAACCAACACTTACAAGCATGCACACATGAGATACATGCAAATTTACATGCATCATGAGACTTGTAGTTTATTGACAGATAATGACATTTCTAATACATCTTGGCATGCGCCATATTCAACATACCTGAAGGGAGTAGCACAAATCTGCAGAGGAGCACTCATTATTTTTAAGTTTTTCCTCAGCAGTAGCTTCAATAAAGCTCAATATTCCACTAAAAGAAACATCCATCCCTTTGACAACGTAAGGAAGATCTATAAATTGCTCTCCTTTCTTAGCAAGCTGGTGAAAAATATACATATTTTTAGCAATGAGAGGGCACTTTGCAGCATAATTCAACTCTAGCATTTAGCAGAAATACAAGGCACATTTATCAGGAATGTGCTAGATCTAATATGTATCAAAGGACATGTTGCAAGACCTTTGCAGAAAATAGGGATTCAAAGCTCAATGAGTGATTCCACATTTTGCACAAAGAGTGACAAGGTTCATTAGGCAAATGACATGAAGAAAAGAGGCAAAATGGAAGCTAAACAAGAACATGAACATCTCAATAGAAGGCATAGAGATGATTGTTTGGAAGCCAAAACTGCAGACATAAACTCAATCCACGTCAAAATCCCCCTCACAATTCATTCATCCATAACAAAAAAAAAAACAAAAAAAGGCATAACCGCATTCCTCAGATTTAACACAAAGCTTTGAAGCTAGACAAAATGATGGTCCAGCTCAAAATTGACAAGCCACCCAAAATATATAGAAGAACTCAACTATGAAACAATGAAATCACTAACATTAAGTCAGAATCAGGAAATGCAACGATACTAAGGGTTTTCGTTCAAAACTTGGTGTCAAAAGCAGAGCGGATGAAAGTCACGGTTCAATTCTTAAAGGGAATTGGGGGTGAAAATAGCTTAGTAACTGGATTATCTTCAATGCAAATTGAGAAAATTATAATGCAGGCCAAGCACTTGTCCCAATCATTGCCTATAAATATTTGTAGCCACACCTAATGCATGCAAGAATATGGCTAGACCAAAAAACAAAAGCTTTCAACAGAATATAAAACCCAAAAACCTATATTAAGTTTATATGCATAAAGGGTATTTTTCAGCAAGAATTCAAGTGAATGAGTACTAAACTTTGGTCAAACAAACAGAGAATAAGAATAAATCCAACAAAAATCTTATGGAATGCACTCATATAAAAGCACCTGCTCAATGTTATATCCAGGGGCTGGATCATTGGAGAGCTGTAAAACCCTAGCGAATCGATCCAAGCAATTGCCAACAGCAATGTCAATAGTCTCCCCAAATATCCGGTACCGTCCTTCACTGTAAGCAATGACCTGCGTATTACCACCGCTGACGTACAACACAACGGGATCATCCGCCCCAGTCACAATCCGACCCATCTCAATATGCGCAACACAATGATTAACAGCAACAATGGGTTTCTTCCACAACTGCGAAAGAACCCGAACAACAATGGCAGACACCTGCAGGGGAGCTCCCATGCCGGGGCCCTTGGTGTAACAAAGGCAGTCAATTTCTTCAGGGGTTAATTTTGCGACTTCTAGAGATTCTTTAACCAAAGGAAGGACATGCTGAAGATGGTGTTGTGCGGTTTCACGAGGTAAGAATCCTTGGCCAGGAGGGGTAATATAAGTATGCCTTGGGTTTGATAAAATCGCCCCATCTAAAGTAGCAACCCCAATACCAATCTTGTTGGCAGAACCTTCAAATCCTAAGGCTATCAATTGCTTCATTTTGCCCAAATATCAAGAAGAACCTGTAAATCAACCTTAATCCACAAATAAAACAAAGCAATCATGCTTCAATTGAAGAACTGCAACATTTTGTGAAAAAGCCCAGTTAATCCATTGGCTTTCAGTAGCTACTGTGATAGCAAGAAGTCATGTGAACCAAGCAGTTACTTAACAATACTTTTCCCGATTCATCGGTAAAGCCAGAAATTTTTTTCCTTTTTTTTAAGAAAATGGGTTTTAAAATGGAAGGAATTGGTTGGGGACTTTTACCTCCAAGACTGTGGGAGCTGTGTAATAAGCGTCCTGCGAATCCGTAGAATATGTAGGAGAAAACAAAAAAAGGTTCCCTAGTTGGCTTCAGCAGTAAGGTTGAAGGACAGTAACGCGGTAAGTGGAAGAGTGAGGCAAGGTAACGGACGATGACGGCGGCAGCGAGAGAGCTGCGATGGAGATAAGGCGGCGGCCGAATTAGGATTCAAGGGTACTATTATAATGTAGGATGGGCCGCGGTGGAACTGAGATTCATTGTGACGAATTGGGCCACCCCAATGGTGAAAAGAAATAATAATACATGTATAAATAAATAAAATAAAATGTTTTTATTTTTTCTTAAAACAAATTGATTTCTTCAAAATAATTACTTTTTATTATTTCAAAACCTTACAGATGGCAATATATATATATATATATATATAATTTTTGAGAAAGGGCGTTTTACGCATTGTCCAATGTTACCAAGGGATAACTGAAGAAAAGTATAATGTTAAAAATTAGGAAGAAAAAAAACAAAGGAATGTGATTTTATTCAAATGCAATGCATGGGGGCAAGAAACTCACAGACGAGGGATTGGAATCAAACGTTCGGCTCCCTGAGGACATACCGAGACGTCATTTTTGGTGGTAAGACTCTCCAACGTCTATGCCACAACCACACAAACACGGGGCTTGGAAAAGCTGAACCATACATCAACTCTCTTCCCCAATCCCAATCAATCCTACTGATCCAAACATTTTGCTGCTCTTTGTTCTCCACCTCTCTCACACTGTCAACCATGTGCTGGATCTTCTTTGATAGTCCCTCGTTGTGCTCCTCAATTTGCTCAAAAAGCAGTTCAAGCTGCCTTTTATAGGTTGCAGCTCTCCTCTTCTCGATGGCCAGCTGCTGCGGTAGTTCCCGGATTTTGTCGTGCTCATTCTTCCCCCAAAGGAATCAAAAAAGTGTACCGTCAAGATGAGTTGCAACACAACCAATGCGAATAAAATCAGAAAGGATAAAGCAGTTTGCGGACACATACAGACATCGACAAAACGAACTACACGTGGTCTTCAATTTTAGTCCCACGTGTTTCTTTGTAATGTCCGCCAATTACTTTTGCAAGATTGCTACAAGCACAAGATCAAAGTAACTAGCCACAGAGCACAAGATGCCATCTCTGCAGTCATTTGACTGAATTATGGCCGATAGATATGCAATTGAATCGTCTTAATTTATTTTCAAAGCTTATAGTATGTCAGATCGTGCACAATAAATGAAATCCTTTCAGGTTGGCCAAACTCACAATTTTTGCGGGCATTTTAAGATGACATGACAGGTAAACAACAATATGAAGGTACGCCAAAAGAGTCCAACCCACAAATGTCAAAATCCATTTGCTGAAAGTGTAATGCATCGTCTATAGCTGCTTCACAGGGTTATGTATATATATATATATTTAATTGCATTGATATGACTGAATTGTTCCTCATGTCAAATGTTATTAAATTTACAAACCAAAAAAATGTATTCTGATAATGATAATCAATGTTAGGTTCCTGTTACTTACTTAAATTGGATGCTCTCTCGTAGTTCATGGGCATAAATTTACCATCAATTCTATGTAGAAAAACAGAGAGAGAAGAGACAGAGAAAGAGCTAACCGGATAAAGATCATAAACGCAATCCCTTTGGTCTTTTCCTGGTGTCAACGGATGAGTATGCTCCTTCACAAACTTTGTAACAACCCAGTTGCCAGAACTTACTTTTCTCACCAATATCATTGCCCGGCAACCCACCCTCGTCTCTGCCCTTTTTCATACAATTCCTTTTCCGCTTGTCAGGCATTCTAAAGCCCTCTTTATTACAAACAAGTGCCCGGATCCATCACGTCTTGATCGAGAGAGTTTGCTTACACGGATAATGAATCCCACACGCGTGGCATATTCATTGTAAAATGCATGCGCTGCTGCTTCTGCTCCAAACTCCTGACCGACAAAGGGCTCATCCGCAACAGGCACTGCTGCAACTAGAACTGCTCCAGGAATGGAACTGCTCCAGGAATGGCATCCCTTGACCAAGAATTCTCTACCCACTTTAACATCTGGATCATGTTGACAATTCCCTTCAACAGAATTTCCGCCAAGTTCAATTTCAACATATGTGTCCCCCTGAATATTTCTTGTTATCCCACCATCAACGTCAACATCAACCCCAAAGTCCACTGCAATTAAAAAAGAGCAATCATCTCAATGATTTTTGTATTATTTTAGCCAAAATAAAAGACTGATTTGTCATATTTTTCACAGCCACAAGAAAAATGAGGAGTACTAACATTCATTTTCTCACAGCCTCTCATCAGGCAAATTGGTCAGTAAGTAATTTAATGAGACAATTCAAAGTTACATATAAGTCCATTTTCTCTATATAGATCCACTTTCCATTTCGCCTATCATGTTTACATTTTTTTTGCTAAAAATCAACGAAAAAAGCAAAGATATATAATCATACATCACCAGTTAAGGACATTTTTTTCAAAGATCCCAAAAGTTCCATAAGAAGGTAGGTGAATTGAATTGGTTTGCATTTTTCTATGCATGCTATGCTAGGGTGTTATCAGCCCAGCTTCACACAACCCATCGGAATTTTCTGCTGAAATCCTAGCTAGAACTTCAGATTAACTATAAACATAACAATGTAATGCATAACAACATTTAATTATGCTTTTTCTATCTACATAATATGCTCCTTCATGCAATCAAAACCTACGATTATCACCAAAGAAGCAGATTAAATAAATAAATAAAAAAAAGGTTCCAAGAAGAATAAATATATGAAAATAAAATAGTTAACTCTCTGATTGCTTGAATGAAAAACTTCAGAGGGAAAAAAAAAGAAAAAAGAAAAAAGAGAATGTGATTACAGCAAGCCTTGTTTTCCTTAGTACCACTAATAAGAAAACAATCAAAATAATCAAAAATAATCATAGCAGAGAAATCTACTTTTCTTCTCTACATCCATAATTTCCCAAGAACCAAACATTTAATTCTTTCATAAGCAGATACCAAATTAATATACACTAAACAAAAACAGTAAAATTATATATATAAACTTAACACAAAATCCTCTCAAAAAACAAACAGTCTAAATGCAAGTGCATTAAGCCCCTACACTAAATTTTTAGTTTCCAACCGCAGTATTATGAAAAAAATAAATAATTAAATATATAAAACAAAATTATATATTCAAATCTCATTTTTTTTCATTTTCCCAGCACCTAAATAAATTATTAATATTATAATTTTTAAAATTTTAAGTACACAATTATTTTAAAATCATTAATAATATATATATATAAACAAACTTACTTAAAAATTTAACAATGGAGATGATCAGATTGGGCGTTGGGACCAGACAGACAGAGAAGGCTGCCTGCGCGTTGAGGATAAGAAGAATGGGGACGCGAACTTAGGTGACATGGCAGCAAAATATTGGACTCAACACATGAAGGCAATCAACGCTATTTTATTTCGACAAATAGTTTCTCGAGACGTTGTTAGTTAATCGATTGTACGACCACACGCAAGATCACCCCTTGACTTGGTTAGATTAGGTTAAGCGCTGTGCCCTGTTTTCACCTTAACCCGTTAACAAGACTTGGTAGGAAGGTATCCGACCCGACTGTTTTCTCCCTGAGCTTGGCAATATGACGAAACTAAATTACTTGTACCAGCTCTTTCATTGACTCTACTTCTATGGGATTGAGATTATTGATGCCATTGTGAATTGCATAGCTGGCATTATTTTGGAACTATCATCTAACAGTAAGTATAGATCTAAATTTTCTCTTTGTTCTAATCTTATTGCTTCTTGAGCCATTTTTATATGATTTCTTGAGTCATTTTTAAGGATTATATTTTACGAATAATTTTTATTAATAGTATTGAATTAAATTAAAAATTAATTTAAATTAAAAATTTATTATAATAAAAATTTAAATTTAATTTAAAATTTAAAATTTTATTATTTAAATAAATTTAAATATTTATTTTTATATAAAATAAATAATTTATATTTTTTATTTTTTAAATATAAATATTTTTAATTATTATTAAAATATTATTTTATTATATTAATAAAATTATAATTTTCTTTGTATCAATATTATTATTAGAATTATATACCTAATAGTGCTGTCAGACCCATCTTTTTTACGGTGGTATCAGAATTTGATCCCAAACGTTCCGTGTCAAAACCCAGTTCCAAACACTGCGCTCGTGTTTAAACTACAGAGAGTAATTTCGATAATTGACCTCCACGGACCTATTCCCAGACGAGACGCGCCCTGTTGAAATCCTTCTGAATATCCTCCTACTGCACGTAATTGATCCACCTGTTGGTATTACTTCTGACGCGCCGAATCTGGTCCTCTACTGCTGCCGCTGCTGTTGTTGTTGCTGCCATTGCTACTACCACCGCTACGGTTGTTGCCACCGTTGCTGCTGCCACCGCTGCTGTTGTTGACCCTCGAACTCCTTCTACTTGCAGAGCCGGTAAAACAACAAGTTTGGTTGTGTCAATGATTATTTGGGAGGCCAAATCTCTACCTCTGCGCCTCTTGTCGTTCGGGAGCTTCCCGAAGACTACTCGCCGGTGATATAAAAGAGAAGAGTATAGAGAATTGCTGTTAGAGGTCAGATTGCAAATAACAAAAACTCGGGGTTCAGATTGAAAATAATAAAAGTTTGGGGGCCAAATCAGAAAAAAATCATAAATTTCAACATGAATGGCACAATCCGTGTTTCAATTCCTGTTCTGGATGAAAAAAAATTACAATAGATGGAGTGTACAAATAAAAATTTTATTTGATTATAATGAATTATTGAGTATTGTATAGTATAACGTTATAGAACTCATAGCAGATGTTATAAAAATACAAAAAGCTACTAATCGAGAGTTACAAAAGAAAGATAAAAAGGCACTCTATTTCATCAATCAAGGGGTGAATGATGAAATTTTTGAAAATATTACAAAAACAACCTCGTCAAAGTAGGTAAGGGATATCTTGAGGGATGGAAATTTTAGAACCAGTTTTAGTTTATATAAGTAGAGTACTTGCCTTAACAAATTAAATGAGAATTTATAGAGAGCAACTAAATGATCAAGTGAAAGTTGAAAATATCTTACGGACACTCACATCGCAGTATGAACACATCATGGTTGCTATTGAAAAAGCACATGATTTGTCTCAGATGTTTGTTGATGTACTAACAGGCACGTTGCGAGCTCATGAACAACGTATGAATGAGCAGTGTACTAAGAAGCCAGTAGAGCAAGTATTTCAAAGTTAGACTCCTACCAAAAGTAATCAAAGTGATCAATCAAAGCAGAGGCAAGGTTCTTCTTGTGGAAGAAGACGAGGATCTGGTAATAATCATTACAACAATAAAGGTCAGGGAGGTCACTATAACAACTATGGAGATGGTGATAATCAATATAATGACCAAAGGAGATCAGACTAGATGCATAGAGGTCGAGGTCAAGATCGAGGTTAAGACCAAGGAAAAGGTTGTGGTAGAGGAAGACATAACAAGTCTCACGTTGAGTGTTACTCTTATCACAAGTATGGTCATTATGCTAATAAGTGTAAGTCTCAAGAATATAATTAAACAGCTCATTGTGCACAAGAGGGAGATTCAGATAGTGGACATGAAACACTTATGATGGTTAATATAGTTGTTGAAAAACTAAATTACAATACTTGGTTTCTTGACACCGGGTGTACTAATCATATGTGTGGGAAAAAGGAGTTCTTTATTGATCTTGATGAGTCAATCCGCTCGACAATCAAGTTTGCTAATGATAATAATGTTCCAGTGATGGGAAAAAGGGCGAATTCTTACCAAGTTGAAAAATAAAGATCATAATTATATTTCAGATATTTTTTATATACCAGACATGAATAATAATCTTCTCAGTTTGGGCCAATTATTTGAAAAGATGTATAACATGCAGTTACATGATAACTGTCTCTCAATTCTTGATGTGAGAGGTACACTCATTTTTAAAGTCTCTTTAACAAAGAATCGGATGTTCCAAGTTGATACTGCCACTGATATTTACACTTGTCTAAGTGCTGTTATCAAAGATGAGTCTTAGTTATAGTCTATTCATTTTGGCCATCTAAATTTTCACAGTTTAAAATTGTTTGAATAAGGAAATATGGTGACAAACTTGCCCAGGATACATCATCATAATCAAATTTGTGAAGCACGTATTCTTGCCAAACAGAGCAAATAACCCTTTATGACAAAGACTTAGCGTGTAAGACAATCACTCCAACTTATTCACTCTAATGTTTGTGGCCCGATGAATATGTCATCACATTGTAACAATAAGTATTTTCTTACCTTCATTGATGATTTCACTAGGAAGACATGAGTTAATTATATGTAAAGAAAGTCTGGGATGTTTGATTATTTTAAAAAGTTTAAGGCTTATGTTGAAAGATAAAGTGAATACCGTGTTAAAATCTTAAGAACTAATGGAGGTGGTGAGTATATTTCTAATTAGTTTAAAGAGTATTATGAAGTATAAGGAATAAAGTATGAAGTTACAATTCCCTATACCCCACAGTATAATGAAGTTACTAAAAGAAAAAACAGATCAATCATAAATATAGTGAGAAACTTGTTAAAGGCTAAGAGAGTTCCTAATCTATTTTGGGTAGAAACTACTTTATGTGTTGTATACTTGTTGAATAGATTTTTAACAACAAGTATTCAGAATGTCACTCCTGAAAAAGCTTAGTGCAGTTTTAAGCCTAGTGTAAAACATCTTAAGGTGTTTGGTTCTATTGATTATGCTTACATTCTAGTAGAGATAAGGACAAAGTTAAATGATCGAGGAGTGAAAATAATTTTTCTTGGCTACAGAAAAAGAGGATATAAGTCATTCAATCCTAGACAAAGAAGGTAATTGTGAGTAGAGATGTAACTTTTGCTAAAAATGAAGTTTGAAACTTTGATGCTGAGGAGCAATATAACTCTCAGAGACATCCAATTGTTATTTTGGGAGAAGAAAAAACTCAAACTACAATCCCTATTATAAATAGGGAAGTCTCACCAGTTGATGCACAGAATCTTACACCACAAGTTCTATAAGAGAATGGAAGATCAAGGAGAAATCGCCAACAATCAGTTAGATTGCAAGATTATGAGGTAATCCCTGATAATGTTATCAATGATGATGGGGATTTGGTGCACTTTGCCATGTTTGCAGATTGTTAACCAGTGACATTTGATGAGACGATTTAAGATACAAAATAGATCAATGTTATGAATGAAAAAATTAAGGCAATTGAAAAGAATGATACATGGGAGCTTACAGCTATTTTACGTGATCAAAAGGCTATTGATGTGAAATGGGTCTTCAAGATTAAAAAGAAATCAAATGGAGAAATAGAGAGATATAAAGTAAGATTGATTGTAAAAAAATTTAAACAATGATTTGATAATGATTATCACAAAAATTATTAAAAAATTTATCAAATTAATGTGAAATCAGCTGAAACAGATGTTAGAATTAAAAATATCACGTAATCAAGATTAAGGGGATGTTGATATTAATTTAAATTAAGAGTTGAGTTAAATTAAATTAAAAATTTATTATAATAAAAATTTGAATAAAATTTGATTTAAAATTTAACTATTTAGATAAATATAAATATCTCTTTTTATATAAAAATATATAATTTATATAGTTTGTATATTTTTAAATTATTAGTATAAATATTTTTTAATTATTATTAAAATATTTCAGTTATATATTTATTTTATTATATTAATAAAATTATAATGTTCCTCCTATCACTAACATTTGTTTCCTATTTTTCTATACTTATCACTCGATACTGGGATTAGTATTTTGCCACATGTGTATCGATGTGCAATGCTGTTATCTTGAATTGATTTGTCATATGCATTAGGCCAAAGTATTGTTTTATTGCATGTAGCAGTAAGCTCAGGATCAATGGTTTCCATGGCGGTGTTGTTTGCCATCTCCAATAATAAGATTTTGATACGAAAGGGGGAAAATTGTAAAGAAATAAACAAAATTAGCACAAACATATTATGCTTAAGGCCAATATTTAAATGGAATATAGAGCAGTCAAGTCTAGGTTTAGCATTACTCTTGTGAGTTGGAACCCCTCAAGTCTTGTATATGGATTAGCGGTAAGTCACCCAGCGAACTAGTAAAATAAAAACCAGAAGAAGGTTCCTTTAGGTGCTCAATGCTGTCACAATTTAATTGGTCTAATTTAGATGAGCAACCACCATCCATCCAAACAAAAATTTTCTGAAATAGTACGAAACTACTTTTTATTGTAATAATTTTATTAAATCGTAAAGAAATTAAAATTTTCCCATAAATTTTGAATCATAATATAGAAAGCACAATCTTCCAAAAAAGACCTATCTAACACATCAAACTTACTCGAGACTCAGAAAACTTCTATTTTCATAATAAGCCAAAAACAAATAATAAAATTAAGGAGCGAACAAATAATAATTCATTTTACGAGAGAATATTTTAAGGGTTGTTCTGTTTTTTGTTAACTTTTTATCGGCATTATTTTTACATATCCTAAAATCTTCAAGATACAACCAACGATAAAACCGGTTCAGGAAACGAGTTTAGAATGATGATGTTGTCAAGCCCCCACTAAGAACAACAAAAAACAAGAACCCACGTCAAAATTAATAGCCATTTTCGAAAAAGAAGGAAAGTTATTTTCTTGGATTTCTCTTCAAGGGATCCCAAAAAAACCATTTTGTTTTTTCAACCAGAGGTCACAACCTTTTTCCATCGCAACATTGAATAGAGTGAACATATGACAGGTTAGTGCATTGGTGTTAGAGAGGTCGCACACTATAAAGTGAAATGTAGACGATGCCATGTCGCTTTCGACAACCCTTCAGTCTGGCAAACAGTAGGCAGTCTATCTCAATTCCCACACACAATAGCAGAAGTCTGACTTGTCCCTCGTGCTTTCCCATACGCACGTTTTGGTGGAATATACTGCACATGCTCATCTTTACATAAAATTCGCATGAAGACCAGCAGGACAGTCAGTTCAAATTATGCAACAAACAATAATCACAGTTTTTAAGTATAAAATTATAAATTGTTAAAAAAAATGAAAACATAATGAAATAGAGTTGGGCTGAGTCAATATGCTTTCAGAGGCCATAGTTACTATCCAGAGGTAGTGTTTAATATGCTATTAAAAATAAAAATATAATTTTATTAGATAAAAAGAATCACAATAGTTCTATTCCTCCAATCTAATATTATTTTATTCTATCAATAAAACTTAATTCAAATATTGATTAAATATTTTTAATTTTACACATATTTTGTAATTTGCATTCTTGCCATTTAGTGTTTTGTTATTACCAATATATTATTTCCTTTCTATTGAAAATCTCAAATTTAATTTCAGTAATTTGCTTTCTAGCAAAAGAAAAAAACAAACAAATTAAAAATTGTTATAGAAACAATAATAATAATAATAATAATAATAATAATATTTTTAAGTAAGTGTCACAACTTCTTTTCTACTCTATCACTCTGCTAATATGGATACATTTAAAGAGATAAATATTAAAAAATTATTTGATGAAAGGAATAAACTTAGTAGTCTATATCACTAATTTTTTGTAACTTAATTGGTTAATCTAGTGGTGAAGAATAACATTATTTAAACCATAAAACCTTCCACTAGGCCAGCCTAATTTATTTGTAGGCCGAATCAGTGGGCCTCCAAGCCCAGTGAACGTGTTCATTATATACACACTTTGTAATTTGCATTCTTACCATTTATTATGACATATATTATTATCAAATGAAAAAGGATATTTGACTATGCTTGCAATAATATTGACATCTTTTTGTGTGAGGTTTTTTATTTGACTTGAGTATAGGGCTTGAAACTCATATCTCACATTTAAATAATTGATTTTGTGACTATCATGCTACTTAGGTATAGCAATCAACTTTCATTCACATGAATTAAAAAAAAAAATTTAGTAAGTGGCTTATAGGATTTTAATAGATTGAACATGCTTTTTTTATTTTTTATTTTTGGTAATTTAGAAGTCACACCATTAAATTTTTATATGAAACTATAATTATTATCTACGAGTTAAAAGATTAGTTTGTTACTTTTATTCTATTTTCTAAAAGAGATAATTTTTTATTTTAAAAAATTTGATGAAAATAGGATTTAAATAATTTTTTTATATTTACAAACATCATTAACAGCCTTTGACCTTTTTTTATTCCTTTGACTCCCACGAAATAGTTGGACGAGAGTTGTTCTAATTTATTTAATTTTATTCTCTTTTTGTTAAGAGTTTTTTTCCCAACCACATTGATGCATTATGACTTCTTATTTAAGAATAAATTATGTGAAATATATTTTATAAAATGTTATTGTTATTTTCATATATACACAATCTCAATCTCATATTCAAATTTTTCTAAATGCATTTTATATTTCTTGTATAATAGATCTGAATTCTTTATATATATATATATATATATATATTCAAATAGTAATTATAACAATAAAATTTATATTAATAAATTAATATTTGTTCTCAACTTAAAAATATTTCAATTTTATATGTAAAATATTTATGAAATATTTAGTAGAAAATTAGAGAGACAAGAAATAAAAAATAATATAAAAAATTGCATATCCATTGATAATCATAAATTTAAATTCTTTTTTATCTTTTTTTTTTTTTTTTTTAAGGGAGAGTGGGCTAACATAAAATTAATATGCCATTCTTTTGCAAATTTTGGATCTGAGTGGAGCGCATTGAATATATCCATCCTCGCTCTAGGCTTGAGTTGGGCACAGCATAGCATTATATGCCTTTCCCGGCAAATGTATTAGCAGCTTAGGAATATATTAATTAGGAGAAATCTTAACCACCGAGACATACGGAAGAAACTTGTGAATTATGAGCCAATGGTACTATTTATTAAAAGAGTAAACCACTGTTTATATTATTCTGAAGGATACACTTTTATTTTAAAAAGAACTGAATTCATGGATCACGGTAAATTTAGGCATTTTTTTCAACAAGAGCATTGCTTTTGTTTTCTTTCGCACCACAGCCGCAATTTTTAGCACACTCCCATCGGCATCCTACGGGGAGGGGTAAACAGAAGAGACGGCATTTCTGGAGACACTCGACCGAGCACGGCCCCACCTCTGTGGTTGTTTCTGCCAGACAGGATAAAATCAATAGCATCGCTGCTACTCCCACCAACATTTCTGCACTTGCCATTTCGCAACTCGCTCTCTCTGCCTCCTTTCGATGATGATATGTGTCATCCCTATAGTTCTTTCTGCCTTCTCCTTGTGGTTCCTTTTATATCTCCTTTCTACCTTTTTCCCTGTGGTCCTTCTGATACCTTAAAACCGCCCATGGTATTGGGTAGTACATATTTATTCTAAAAACCCCCCCGTGTCGTTGGGAAGTACATGTTTAGTTTTCATAAGTAGAAGTATACGTTCAATTATCCATATTGTTAAATATAAAAATAGTATCATTCAAATACAAAATTACTTGATAATAAATTTTAATATTTTATCAAAAAAAAATTCTATTTAAAAAATTTATTTGTTAAATAAAATATAAAATATAAATAATATATTATATTTAATTATTAGTATATTTATTAATTATTTAATCTATCTATAAAAGATATGTATTTAATTATTAATATAAAAAAATTATTTAAATTAAGAGTTTAAGTTTCTCAATACTATATTTGTATAAAAATTTATAATTAAATTTAAAAATAATATAATTCAAATATAATATTATTTAATTATAAAATTTTAATAACATATTAAAAAAATTATTACATTTAAAAGCTTATTATATTTGATAATATTTAAAATATAAATTATATATTAATTTAATTATCTATTTGTCTATAAAAAAATATGTATAAAATCATTTATTAGATTTTTATTTTTATTTTTTTAATAATTTATCCATTATTTTATACTACATAATATATAAAATATGTTTAAAAAATAATAAAATTAATTGATATCATATAAGAAAATTAATAAATTATATTAAAAAACACTAAATAAATATAGAAAACACAATTGTACTAATTTTTCTTTTTTAAATGGGATGGGAGTATTATTCATAGATGCCTCAACAGAGGCAATCCACGAAAGAAAGACAAAACCGAAAAAGAGTACCCGGCGCGCGCACAAGGAGAAAAAAAAAAAAGGTCGAGCCACTGTGGAAAAACTGGAACTTTTGTACAAAAGGATACCCTATTAGACAACGCTAATCCTGTTAAAGAAAATCTTTGGCAGTGTTGTAATCTAAATCCCATTCCAGAAACCAAAAATCCCCCATTTACATTGTCAGCAACACACAATTTTAGTGTTCCTGTGTATTTGTCCTCAAGTCATCACCAACGACAACAACAATAAAATGTCAAACAAACGCCCCCGTAACCAGTAGCCCGGTCCAAGGAGGGATAAATGGACCTGCAACCTCACAGCCGAGTTATAAAGGATTATTTTCTTTTTGTCATGTAAATAATAAATCCATTTCACTTTTCTTTTTTTTTTTAATCTTTGGTTTGAAAATCTAAGGCCTGAAAAATTGAGAAGTAAATGCCTATTTGTCTCCCGTTTATAGAAGATGGAAGCAAAGCAGTTCATTGCCGTTGCAAAAATGGATTTGGAGCTCTACCAAAGGCACGTTGACTCCAATAGCAGAATTCCAAATTCCCTCTTATTATCAAGTCCAAGAGAAGAAGGGTGCGAAGAGTTGAGGAAACCTATAATAGGTTCCTTCCAGCGATGGATCCAGAACAAATTTTTAGGGGAGACAATCGAGTTTAGAACCTGGGACCGAAAGGGGGCAAAAGTCTCGGCTTTTGGAGGTGGAAGCCTGGAAGCTGATTCCAGTGATGAGGAACTGTCAGAAATTGAAGATGATATTGAAGAAGGTTTTTTTTTTTTTTTTGAAGTATCTCAGCTATAAATGTCGACATGTTCGTGTTATAATTCGCGATCATTTTGGAGTCCGAAACGGTTGCTTGTCTCGCTAAAATTAGCGGGTTAGAAAAGATTGTCTCGCTTTTTGAAATGGACACGCGTTGCAATGTACGCAAACAGTGATGGCGACGCTCTCAAAAAACCTAAAAATTTAAAATTTTCTGTTACCTCTTTGCCCTTGATACAGCCCCAAGTGCAAATTGAATCGATAAGGCTTATGTTTTGGAACTAAACTAATCTACTGTTAGAAGAGTGTTCGAAACATTCGTACCTCTTTCAATCGGATGCTCAATTATTTTGTAAAAATTGTTCATAAATGAAGCACATTTTAGGAAAATAAAAAATAAAAGAAATGCACGTCAAAAATCAAAATTTCTATAAGCATAAATGGAAAAGTCTCCTTCCACTTCTTTCCTATGTTTGTGTACCTTTTTTGTCTTAAATGCTGCATTTATTGCAACACCAACTCCACCAACTCAGAGTAGTTCCATTGATAAATAGACGAGCATGCTCATCTATCTATCTTCCAAAGACTCTTTGTCTTTTGCCTTTTAATTTTTTTTTCTTTTAAATGGAAGGTATTTCAAACAAAATTTATGCTAGTATTTTTTTATTTTAAATTATTATTAATTAAATTTTTTATTTTAATTTAAAATTAAATTAAATATATAATTTAATTGTAAATTTATATATTATAAAATAATTTAATAAGTTATATGTACTATATATATATATATTATATAATAAAAATATATTTGAATTTTAAGTATAAATTTAAAATAATATTTTAGTGTAAAAATTTTTGTTAAACTTAGAAGATTTAATTAAAATTTTTATATAAATAAAAAAGATAAATTCTCTTTTTACATAAAATAAAAAATTATCAATTATATTGAAAACTCTCAATAGTTTTGAGAAAGAATATCTTAATCTTAATGTATTTGTTAGTATATATAAATCTTTAATATTTACAATATAGCAACAAAAAGTATCTCTAATACCTTATTACTATTTAATAACTATACTTTTAATTTTGATATAATAACCACTTAGGAAAATATTAGGTGGAAGAAATCTTAACTCGTGTGTAACGGAGACATATGGAAGAAACTTGTGAATTATGAGCCAATGGTACTATTTAAAAACTAAAAGAGTAAACAACTGTATACATTTTTCTAAAGGATGCACTTTTATTTAAATAAGAACTGAATTCACGGATCCTGACAAATTTGGGCATCTTTTTCAACAACCGCATTGCTTCTGTTCTCTTTTGCGCCACAGCTGCATTTTTTATTACAGAAGATTTGGCAACCTAGGGAGGCGGAAACACACGCAAACGCATTTCTTGAGATGCTCGCCACTACCCCCACCAACATTTTTGCATTTGTCATTTTACAACTTCCTCTCTCTGCCTCCTTCGTTCGTTCCTGATACGATGATAACATGTGCTATACCTGTAATTCTTTCTACCTTCTCCATGTGTGGTCCCTTTTATAGCTTTTTTCTACCTTCTCCCTGTGCTCCTTTTATAGCTTAAAAAGACCCCGTGTTGTTGTGTAGTAATTGTTTATTTTCCATTTACAGTGTATATATATATATATATTATTCAATTATTCATATTTAAAAATTATTTTACTTAAATTAATATATAATCAAATAATATATTTTTTAAAACTATAAAAAGAATTATAAAAAATATATATTTAATTATTAATGATAAAAAAATTATTTTATCTAAAAATTCAAATCTCTCATTATATTTATATAAAAATTTATAATTAAATGTGAAATAATATAATTCAAATATAATACTCTTTAAATATAAAATTTTAATTATATATTAAAATATCATATTTTTTAAAAGCTCATATTAGTTGAAATTTAAAATATAAAATATATATTATAATAAATAATTAATATATTAATTTAACTATTTATCAAGATATATATATAATTATCTATTAAATTTTTATTTTGAGCTTTTTTCTTATATATTTTAAAACATATAATATATTTAATAAGTCATATTTATTTTTTATGTGTGTGGTATATAATAACAATGTTTTTGAGTTTTGAGTATGAACTTAAATTAATTATTTGATATAAATTTTATTATTGAACCCATTATAATGAATGGATTTAAGTAGAGTTTTAATATAAATATAAAAATAGGCCCTCTTTTCACATAAAAGGTATCAAAACAAATGAAAAATTAATGATAATATTGAAAAGGAAGAACATAATCTCAATGTACTTGTTAGTATACACACATCTTGGAGCTCTCTAATATGAAAACAAAAGGTATCCCTAATACCCTGTTACTATTTAATAAATGTACTTTGTTTAGAGTAATTTTTCGTTGGGCTTACAAATCGTGTACAATAATCCGGTAATTTTGATTAATGTTGATCCTTTATTAGGCCGAGCTTGGGTTACGTATTGGACCCATTCATGGATAAATTGCTTCTCCACTGGTCCGATTCCGGTGAAGCCCGCTTTTGTTTGGGTTTCCGATTTAGTAAAAGAAAACACGAATAGAGAAAACGAGAGCAAATCTAACGACGTCGTTTTACTGACGTAAATATATATATAAAGAAATAAAAAAAAAAACAAAAAGAAATTTTAAGTGAATTGAAAAAAGGGGGTCGGTGTATAAATTAGATGATATCAACTTAAAATCCTTGTTATTTTCTCAAGTAAAATTAAAAAATAAAAAATAAAAAATTGTTGAATCCTCGGCAGCAAAATCGAGGCTTTGCTTTGTTGGCTTTTGGCTTTTAGTACATGAATAAATTTTGGATTTGAGTGGGGCGCATTTAATATATCCGCTGCCCTAGGTTTGAGTTAAGGGCAGCATTGGATTATGTGCCTTTCTCAGACACCTTGGGAATATATAATTAGAAGAAATCTTAACTAGAGTAATTGAGACATTTGAAAGAAACTTATGAATTCTAAGCCAATGGTACTGTTTAAAAACTAAAAGAGTAAATCACTGCATACATTATTCAAAAAGATGCACTTTTATTTGTAAAAGAACCGAATTCATGAGCATATACTTTTATTTAAACAAGAACTGAATTCATGGATCTTTAGGCATCTTTTTCAACAACCGCATTGCTTTTGTTTTCTTTTAAACCACAGTTGCATTTTTCATGACAGATGATTCGGCAACCCACCGGGGGCGGGAGACAAGCGGAAACGCATTTCTGGAGACACTCGGCCGAGCACACCCCGACATCCGTAGTTGTTTCTGCCAGACACGATGAAATCAATAGCATCGCTACTAATCCCACCAACATTTTTGTACTTGTCATTTGACAACTTGCCTTCTTTTCTCCTTTCGTTCGTCCTTGATACGATGATAATATGTGCTGTCCCTGTGGTTCTCTCTACCCTCTCCTTGTGGTCCTTTTTATAGCTTAAAAAGTAGCACATGTTTATTTTTCATATATATTTAATTATTAATATTAAAAAATTAATTTATCTAAAAATTAAATGTATTACATATTAATATATTATTTTTAAGTTATAAAAAATATAAATTTAATTATTAATATTAAAAAATTATTTTATTTAAAAATTTAAATTTTTTTATATAAATTTATAATTAAATATGAGATATAGAGTTAAAAAATATTACTATATCTCTTTATATTCTTTTTATAAATTTAAAAGTCTTTTATCATAAATAGTATATATTTATTCTATATTTATAAAAAATATATATTTAATTATTAAAATTTAAAAATTATTTAATTTTAAAAAATATCATATAATAATATATTTTTTATGATATAAAAATGAATCTGTTTCTTCAAAAAATTCATTTCTATTTATAAAAGAATTCAATATATTTGCTTTATGTTGGGGGCAGTTTTTCACTCAGTGTGGTCTGTTACAAATGAAATAGGGATTAGGGGGATTAGTTGAGTTGCATTTACTTGCAGACTTCTTCTCATGTTTGGGATGACCACTTGAGGATCGCTGCTATTCACCCTCATTGCGGTTAAGATCCTGCTTCTTCTGCCCGATCCTCTCTCTCTCACTTTTGCTAGAGTTTGGCTTCTTACTCTTGGAGTGAGTAGAGTAGTCGATGAAGGTTTCAGCAGGGGCAATGGCAGCATCCAGGGTCTGCATATCACGCCTATCTAACTCGACTCTCGCCCAATCCTTCAAGCCGTCTTTAAAGTAGAAGAGAAATTCCCTATCGGACATCTTGATTTCAAGAATAAGGGTAGTAAATTCCTTAATATAGTCGGAAATACTACCTGTCTGATATAAGTGACGCAACTTTCCCCTTACTTCGCTATCTGCATTGTGAGGTATGAAGTACCTACGTACTTCAACCTTGAATTGCTCCCAAGTGTCGATGACACACAAGCCTTTCTCCCTCTCAGAGTGCTTTCGTCTCCATCAGAGTTGAGCAGTATCCTTTAGGAAGATTGGGGCGTTGCCTACCTTGGCAAGGTTATCAACAACCCCCATGGCCTCGAAGTACTGCTCAAGACTGAATAGAAAGTTCCCCACAGCAGTGGCATTGCATGTACCGTTGTACATGGAAGGTTTGGGAACCTTCAAACCATGTACTGTAGTGGCGCTAGTAGTGGCAGCTGTACTAGCGAATGAGTTGTTTCGGCGTAGAGAATCCATCTCCCTGCGGAGGTCATGAATCTCTCCTTCAACGAACTCGCACAAATTAGACAGATCTTGGTTTAGGGAGCGTAGTTCTCCCCTAAACGGGCAACCAAACTCTTCGATCATAACTTTGGCAGCCCGTGTGATCTCTGCATTCTCATGGATCAAGTTATCGACTTGATTGCTGAGGTCGCCCACAACGAAGCTTATGTCAATGATGCTCCTTTCCAAACCACCAATACGAGAGTCTATGGTTTCCTTTGCTGGAGCCTTGGACTTGCCACGTTTGGCTGGAGCATGCTGTTCCTCACGCCCACGAGGTTGATGCTCCGCTTGTTGCTCCTCCACAGTAGTTGCAACAAATCCTTCTTCGCTTGCCATGCTTGTTGTCTCCCCAAACAACAAACAAACAGGTTTGCACCTTAGCTATGATACCACCTGTCACGGAGTTAGGCTTCGAATGTGCTAACCTGCGCGGCACTTAGTCGATCTTGTGTGTGAAGATGAGCTAAGTAAGCCTTTAAGAGTTTGAGAAAATCAATGGAAAGCGTTGGGCGGCAAGTAAGGACTTGCAATTGCTGTATGAAGAGAGAGCACAAAAAAACTTTGCAAATGAGCTTGTATTGAGTATACAAAGGTATGTTTACAAGTGAGAGGAGTGGCTTATTTATAGTTGCTCCACCTCCTCAATATGTGGCTACAAATGACTATCTAGAATATTTACAATGAATATTCTAGAAAGAGCATTTAAGAGAATCCTTCAAGAAGGTTTTAGGTGAATATTTTTGTTGGACTTTGTTGGAAATCTCTAGATGAGGTTATTCCAGATACTTTAACACTCTTCTAACACCTTTCACTTGTTGGATTTGAGCTACCAAGAGAGCTAAGCAATGTTAACAGCTCGCAAAGGCTTAATTTGACCCCTAATATATGTCTTCTTACTTACTAAATGCGCTGAACTTAGTGTCCACGTGATATTAGGAATATATAATTAGAAGAAATCTTAACTAGACTAATTGAGACATTTGAAAGAAACTTATGAATTCTAAGCCAATGTTACTGTTTAAAAACTAAAAGAGTAAATCACTGCATACATTATTCAAAAAGATGCACTTTTATTTGTAAAAGAACCGAATTCATGAGCATGTACTTTTATTTAAACAAGAACTGAATTCATGGATCATGATAAATTTAGGCATCTTTTTCAACAACCGCATTGCTTTTGTTTTCTTTTAAACCACAGTTGCATTTTTCATGACAGATGATTCGGCAACCCACCGGGGGCGGGAAACACGCGGAAACGCATTTCTGGAGACACTCGGCCGAGCACACCCGACATCCGTAGTTGTTTCTGCCAGACACGATGAAAACAATAGCATCGCTACTAATCCCACCAACATTTTTGTACTTGTCATTTGACAACTTGCCTTCTTTTCACCTTTCGTTCGTCCTTGATACGATGATAATATGTGCTGTCCCTGTGGTTCTTTCTACCCTCTCCTTGTGGTCCTTTTTATAGCTTAAAAAGCAGCACCTGTTTATTTTTCATATATATTTAATTATTAATATTAAAAAATTAATTTATTTAAAAATTAAATATATTACATATTAATATATTATTTTTAAATTATAAAAAATATAAATTTAATTATTAATATTAAAAAATTATTTTATTTAAAAATTTAAATTTTTTATATAAATTTATAATTAAATATGAAATATAAAGTTAAAAAATATTATTATATTTTCTTATATCTTTTTTATAATTTTAAAAGGTTTTTTATCATAAATATATTTATTTTTTATTTATAAAAAATATATATTTAATTATTAAAATTTAAAAATTATTTAATTTAAAAAAATATTATATAATAATATATTTTTTTATGATATAAAAATAATTATAAAAAATATATATTTAATTATCAATTTTAAAATATTGTTCTATTTAAAAATTTAAATTTTTTAATTTATAGTTAGATGTGATATAATATAATTCAAATACAAAATTATTTGGTTATAAAATTTAAAAAATTATTTTATTCAATTTAATCTATTAAATGAAATTTAAAATATGAGTTATATATTTTATTTAATAATTAATATATTATATTTATTAATCAAAATATTAATATAATAATATATTAATTTATTTAAAAAATATTTATAATAATTTTTTATTATATTTTTATATTATTTTTTTATAAATTATTTATAATTTTATATTTTATAATATATAAAATTTATTTAAAATAAATTATTTTATAATTAATATTTAAAAATTATTTTATTTAAAAATTAAAAATTAAATATATTATCTAATAATATATTACTTTTAAATTATAAAAATATTATATAAAATATAAATTTAATTATCAATATTAAAATTATTTTATTTAAAAATTGATGAAACCCGCTCGGCTCGGCAGCAAGATCGAGGCTTTGCCTGGCTTTTGGCAGGGCGCATTGAATATATCCGCTGCCCTAGGTTTGAGTTAGCCGCAGCATTGGATTATGTGCCTTTCTCAGCAAATGTATTAACAGCTTAGGAATATATAATTAGAAGAAATCTTTACTAGAGTAATTGAGACATTTGAAAGAAACTTCTGAATTTCGAACCAACTGTTTAAAAACTAAAAGAGTAAACCACTGTATATATTATTCAAAATGATACACTTTTATTGAAACAAGAACAGAATTCATACACTTTTACTGAAACAAGAACAGAATTCATAGATGATGATAAATTTAGGCATCTTTTTCAACAACCGCATTGCTTTTGTTTTCTTTTGCACCACAGTTGCATTTTTCATGGCAGATGACTTGGCAACCTACGGGGGGCCGGAAACACTCGTAAACGCATTTCTGGAGACACTCGGCCGAGCACTCCCCGACATCTGTAGTTGTTTCTGCCAGACACGATGAAATCAATAGCATCGCTACTAATCCCACCAACATTTTTGTACTTGTCATTTGACAACTTGCTTTCTCTGCCTCCTTTCGTTCGTCCTTGGTACGATGATAATATTTGCTGTCCCTGTGGTTCTTTCTACCTTCTCCTCGTAGTCCCTTTTATACCCTAAAAAGTCCCTACGTTGTTGGATAGCACCTGTTTATTTTCCATATATATTTAATTATTAATGTTAAATAATTATCCTAAAAATTAAATATATTATCTATCATTATACTTTTTTTTAAGTTATAAAAAATATAAATTTAATTATTAATTTTAAAAAATTTAAATCTATCCGTATATAAATTTATAATTAAATATAAAATAATATAAATATCACTACATTTCCCTATATTCTTCTTATAGTTTAAAAAGTCCCTATGTTGTTGGGTAGCACATGTTTATTTTCTATCAATAAAAAAATATATATTTAATTATTAAAATTATAAAATTATTTAACTTAAAAAAGAAATATAATACGCAATAATATATTTTTTTCATAATATAAAAAAATTATAGAAAATATACATTTAGTTATCATTATTAAAGCATTATTCTACCTAAAAAGTTCAAATCCCTCAATTTATACTTGGATATGATATGGTATAGTTCAAACACAAAATTACTTAGTCATTGAGTTCTAATATTGAGAAATCATTCTATTTAAAAACTTAACCTATTAAATAAAGTTTAAAATATGAATTATATATTATATTTAAAAATCAATATATTAATTTAATAATCTATCAAACTATATGGAAGATATATATAATAATATCTATTACATTTTTATATTTTTTTATAAATTATTCATAATCTTATATCATGTAATATATAAAATTTACTTAAAATGAAATATTTAATGATTCATTTTTAAAAAAATATTTTACTTAGAAATTAAAAATTAAATGTATTATCCAACAATATGTCTTTTTTAAGAAGTATCATATAAGATATAAATTTAATTATCAATGTTAGAAAATTATTTTATATAAAAATTTAAATCTTTCTATATAAAAAATTTACATTTAAATTTGAGATAGTATGATTCAAAAACATCATTATCTCCCCTATGTCATTTTTATAACTTAAAAAGTCTTCCTACTATGGATAGCACATGTTTATTTTCCATCTACAAAAGATATATATTTAATCATTAAGATTAAAAAACTATACGACTTAATAAGGAAATATGCTATCTAATAATATGTCATTTTCAATATATAAAAAGGACTACAAAAGATATACATTTAATCATCAATATTTAAAAATTATTTTATTTAAAAATTTAAATTATTTATTTATTTATATAAAATATATGCATAATAATATTTATTATATTTATTATATTATATTTTATAATTTACTTATAATTTTATATCTATAATATATTAAATTTATTAAATAAAATAAAATTATATAATATAAAATAATAAATAAGTTATATTAAAAAAATTAAATAAATATTAAAAAAATACTATTGTACTTTTTCTTTTTTTTTTTTTTATAGCATGGCGGGTACAAAGAACAGAAAAAAGCCTCGCCACCGTGCAAAAACTGGAACTTTTGCACAAAGGGATTACTCTATTTGACAACAATAATCCTGTCAAAAAAATCTTTGGCAGTGTTTTAATCTAAATCTCCATTCCGGAAACCAAAAAGCTCCCATTTACAACGCTCAATTTTAGTGTTCATGTGTATTCGTCCTAAGGTTATCAGCTAAGACAACAATAATAAAATGTCAGACAAACACCCCATGTAAACAGTAGCCCAGTCCAAGAAGGGATAAATGGGCCTGCAACCTCACAGCCTTTACTCTCTTTTTTACCATGTAAATAATAAATTCATCCCTGCCTCCGTCTCTCTCATTTGTTTTTCTCTTTAAAATTTTCTTACAAAATGAAATAAAATATATTTGATTTTTATTTGTATAATTAAAATCAAAAAATTAAAAAATTATTTTTGTTTCAATAATTGTTTACTAAATTGACAATTACTTTTATTTTCAATAAAATTATAAATAAAATTTAATTTTTTTTTTTCACTTGAATTTGAAGAAGAATTACTATATATACAGAATTCTAAAGATTACTTACCAATCAAATACCTGAATCTGAAGAATAAAAAACTTAATAACTCAAGGTAAATTTATTTCTTGTATAAGCCACATGTCATCGTTCTTTTTTTTTTTTTTTTATTCACATTTCATGCATCTATTTGTACATTTTCTCTCTTTTTTGTTTCAAAAAAATATAAATAAAAAGTGCGTCGGGTCTCACTTGCCATTCAACTGCTTCAAAAGCGCTGTCTATTGGGTCTCGTTTATACAGTAACTCTCTGTATAAAATTAAGCGTTGATAGGTGTATTCACTCCTCCTTTTTTGAATATATATATATATATATTTATATATATTTATATTAATTACAGCACTTAGTTCCATTGAAATTTCTTTCAATCAAGTCTCATACATGTTCATTTTCATTTTTTTTTTTAAAATTTTCACGCATATCATTGAATTTATTAGACTTTGTTAATAAAAGATTTAAATTAGAAAGTCAGAAATTAAAAGACGGGATAGTGAAGAGAATTTAGATTGGGGTGGCAAAAATCACCATCTCCATTTCTTTGTTCTATTCTTGTTTTTGCCTTTGCGTATGGCAACGAGATGGCATTAATTCAATGTTTTTTTTCTTTTTTTTTTTTTCCTCGCGGACCTATTTAAAAGCCGTTTGGCACCTTAATACGTCGTTGCTTTTGGAGGCACTGGAAAAGTCAAAATAAGAGGACTCAGTAGAGTACGTGAAACAAAGCAGTTCATTGCCGTTGTAAAAATGGATTTGTAGCTCTACCAAAGGCACATTGACTCGAACAGTAGCATTTCAAATTCAATCTTATTACCAAGTGTAAGACAAGAAAATTGCGAGGAGTCCGGAAACCTTTCTTTCTCCAGAGATGACCCCTAAAACCAATAAACCAAATGCCCATTAACACCCAGACCCGAAAATCAAATGCAATCCCCAATCATGATCAACCATAAACAAAGTGACACGACCCGTAACTCTCATGGGAAAAAGGTGACAAGTTCCTTAGTCGTGGTTCATCATCCCCCAGTAAAGTTGGTCCTCCATATCTTCAAAGCCACGCTACCAGATCTTGGGTGCTAGCATGCCCTTCTTTTGCCAAGGAATCGACAAATGCATTACATTCACTTGGCTGATGGTGGGGTCCCATTTTTTATGCCGTTGAACACCGAGCAAAGCGCCAGGTCGTCCTTCCCCATTATGTAACCATTCCACCGCAATGCAATGCGACGGTCACTTTCAATGATTACGGAAAAAGCTGCGGTACCCGCCTTCTGATCCCTTAAGGACGCTGCCTCTCTAATTGCAAGCAATTCCACCTCATTGATGGACGTTACTTGCACTGCCTTCGACAAGATACACACCACCCTTTTCATCATAACCCGTCAATGCTCCACCAAAACCAGCCATACCAGTGGTTCCAAAGATAGTGAAAGTACCTCTCGGGAGTGTTGTCCATTCCAAGTCCCTTCTGCGAGCAGCGACTTTCTTGGGAGAGGATATATTGGCAATATTTAACACAAAATTGTTGAGAGAATAACGTCCGTGAAGCCATTTGACCTTGGACCACCATAACGTTCTGACTCTGATCAAGTTACAAATTTTCTCAACTCGAAAAGATTTGATGGAAGGCTGGAAGCTGATTCCAGTGACGAGGAACTCTATCAGAAATTGAAGATGATATGGAAGAAGGTTTATGGAGCATCTCAGCTATGTATGTTGCCATGTTCCCATTATAATTCGTGATCATTTTGGAGTCCGAAAGGTTGCTTGTCTCGCCAAAATTAGCGGGTTCTAAAAGATTGCTGGAGGTTTTCAAGTGGACAAGCTCTGATTACACATGTACGTGGGTAATCTGAACTTCGAAGGATTCTGAGCCGCTTTTTGAAATGGACACACGTTGCAATGTGCGTAAACATTGACATTGACGCTCCCTAAAAAACTTAAAAATTTAAAATTTTCAGTTATCTGTTTGCCCTTGATACAGCCTCAAGTGCAATTGAATCGATAAGGCTTATGTTTTCGAACTAAACTAATCTACTGTTAAAAGGGTGTTCGAAACATTCGTACCTCTTTCAATCGGATGCTCAGATATTTTGTAAAATCTGTTTCAAATGAAGCACTTTTTAGGAAAAAAAAAAAAAAAGCACGCCAAAAATCAAAATTTCTCGAAGTGTAAATGCATAAATGAAAAAGTCTCCTTCCACTTCTTTTCTGTGTTTGTGTACCTTTTTTTGTCATAAATGCTACATTTATTGCAACACCAACTCCACCAACTCAGAGTAGTTCCATTGATAAGTAGTTGAGCATGCTTATCTTTGAAGATAAGCAATGCACTCTTTTTTTTTTTTTTAATGAAAAGAATGTAAACAGAATTTAAGTTAAGTATATTTATTTATATTTAACTATTATTACTTAGATTTTTTATTTTAATTAAAAATTAAATTAAATATATAACTTAATCATAAATTTATATATTATAAAATAATTTAATAAGTAATATATATCTTTTATATATATTATATAAAATAAAAATATATTTAAATTTAAGATATAAATGTAAAATAATTATTTGATATATAAGTTATTATTAAATTTATGGTTATTAATAAATTTAATTAGTCTTTTAATATAAATTTAAGAGGTATTTTCTTTTTTATATAAGAAGTTATGTTTTGTTCTCTCATTAAAACAAACAAAAATTGTCAATTGTATTAAAAACTCCCAATATTATTGAAAAGGAAGATCTTAATCTCAATGTACTAGTTAGTATACACAAATCTTCAATCTTTACAATAAGATAACAAAAAGTATTGTTAATACTTTATCATTACTTAATAATTGTATTTTAGTTTTGATATAAAATTTTATTATTGTAAATTGTTACATGTGGTATGAGATTGGTCATATCAACTTAAAATCTTTCTTATTTTCTCAAGTAAAATAAAATAAAATCAATTGTTGAAACCCCTTGGCAGCAAGGTCGAGAGGCTTTGCCTTGTTGGCTTTTGGCTCTTGGCACATGAATAAATTTTGGATTTGAGTGGGGCGCATTGAATATATCCACCCTGCTCTAGGCTTGAGCGGGGCGCAGCAGTACATAATATGCCTTTTCCAGCAAATGTATGAGCAGCTTAGGAATATATTAATTGGAAGAAATCTTAATTAGTGTAACTGAGACATTTGAAAGAAACTTGTGAATTATGAGCCCATGGTACTGTTTAAAAACTAAAGGAATAAACCACTTTATATTTCAAAAGGATTCATTTTTATTTAAACAAGAACCGAATTCATGGATCATGGTAAATTTGGTCATTCTTTCCAATAACCGCATTGCTCTTGTTTTCTTTTGCACCACATCCGCATTTCTTATTACGGATGATTTGGCAACCTACAGGTAATCTAGTGAAGCAAAATGGCATTATTCAAACCATAAAACCTTCCAATAGGGAAGCCTCATTTTTTAGTAGGCCGAATCAGTGGGCCTCCAAGCCCAATAAAGGTGCTCATTATATACACATTTTGTAATTTGCATTCTTACTATTTATTTATTATGACATATGTTACTATCAAATGAAAAAAGATATTTGACTATGCGTACAAAAATACTAATATTTATTTATTATGACATATGTTACTATCAAATGAAAAAAGATATTTGACTATGCATACAAAAATACTAACATCTTTTTGTGTGAAGTTTTTTTATTTGAACCGATTATAGGGTTTGAAACTCATATTTCATATTTAAATAATTAATTTTATTACTATCAAATATAGTAATTAATTTTTGTTCTCATAAATTTTTTTTTCAATTATAATAATTAACTTATAAAATTTTAATAGATTAAACATGCTCTTTATATATATATAAAAATTACACCATTAAATTTTTTATAAGAAACAATAATTATTATTTATAAATTAAAAAATTAATCTCTTAAATTTTGTTAGCTGTACTCTATTCTCTCGAAAAAAATAATTTTTCATTAAAACATTGATAAAATTAAAATTTAAATAATTTTTAAAAATTTTGAAACATTATTAGTACTCTCCTTTAACTTTTTCTTTTTTTATCCTTTGCTTTTAACTCTCGTGAAATAGTTGGATGTGAGTTATTCTAATTTATTTAATTTTTTTTCTCTTTTTTTAAGATTGTTTTTTCCAACCACATTGAGGCTGTATAGATTTCAATAAATTATGTGAAATATATATTATGAAATGCTATTTTTATTTTCATACACGAACAATTTCATATTTGAATTTTTCTAAATGCATTTCTCATTTCATGTATAATGGATATGAATTCCTTATATATATATATATATATATATATATATATATATATATATCATATTTGAAAATATAATTTCATACACTCGGCCGAGCACTCCCCGACATCTGTAGTTGTTTCTGCCAGACACGATGAAATCAATAGCATCGCTACTAATCCCACCAACATTTTTGCACTCGTCATTTGACAAGTTGCTTTCTCTGCCTCCTTTCGTTCGTCATTGGTACGATGATAATATTTGCTGTCCCTGTGGTTCTTTCTACCTTCTCCTTGTAGTCCCTTTTATAGCTTAAAAAGTCCCCGGGCAGCACACGTTTATTTTCCATCTACTCAAGATATATATTTAATTATTAATGTTAAAAAATTATCCTGCCAAAAATTTAAATATATAACCTAACAATATACTTTTTATAACTTATTAAAAATATTACAGAAAATTTGAATTTAAATATTAATATTAAAAAAATTATTTTATTTAAAATTTAAATTTTTATATATAAAAATTTACAATTAAATGTGAAATTGTATCATTCACTATGTCTCCTATGTCTTTTTTATAACTTAAAAAGTCCTTTTATATATATATATATATATATATATATATAATTATTAATGTTAAAAAATAATCTTACCTAAAAATTAAATATATTAGCTATCAAATTTTTTTTAAATTATAAAAAATATTATCAAAAATATAAATTTAAAAATTAATATTAAAAAATATTATTTTATTTAAAATTTTAAGTTTTTCTATATAAAAATTTACCATTAAATGTGTGATAGTACAATTCAAAAACATCACTACCTCTCCCCATGGAATTTTCAAAATAAATAAAAAAGTTGTGGCTATTAAATGTGAGATAGTACGGTTCAAAAACATCACTATCTCTTCCTATGTCTTGAAATTTTTAAAATAATATATTATCAAAATATTTTATTCTATGAAATATTTTATTATAATAAATAATTTACTATAATAAATAATAATAAAAAAATTTAATAATAATAATAACTTAATAATCAGTTTTAATGAAATAAATGAATATAATTTAAAAACATCACAACCTCTTCTTGGGAATTTTCAAAATGAATAAAAAAATTGTGGCTATTAAAAATAAATTAGTACAATTGAAAAACATCGCTGCCCTCTCCCTATATTTTGAAATTTACAAGTTTTAAATTATTTATTATATTTATTAAATAATAAATATAATTTTTAATAAATAATTTATAATAATAATAATAAATATAATCTTTAATAAATAACAGAAAAACATGTGTTGCGGCAAGGTATACGTCTGCCTGGATTCGAGTGACCCGGCCCTCGAAACTTTTACCTCATGGAATAGTTTTCTAGATAATGCCATCCGAGAGCGCTTTCCACGAAAGTGAGCCTGTGTACCAAGTCCTTGAAATTAGCCAGTCTTGGTAGGCCTATGCTGAGGCCCAAACGGCCAGTATATAACTTAAACTCAAAAAAGAGGCAAGCCTCCCTTTTGAGGTCTGGGAATCTGTCCATAGCGCTAACTGGTATTACTGATCTTTCTTCCCGTCTTCTCTTAGGCCTTTTTCAAAGCCGCTTGGGGAAGAAAAGAACTTAGAGCGGTTTCGAAGACAGATTGTCGGGGTGGTACTCTGACTCCGCTTCCGAATCAACTAAACAAAAAGCTTCTACCACGCACGATATTTAACGCAGCAGAAGCAACCTTCACACCTTAACTAACTTAATATAATAAACAGCAATCAACACAAGAGCGCGCCTGCTCTACCTCTCCCTATGTCTTGCAAGTTTCCAATTATTTATTGTATTTGATAAATAATAAATATTTTTTTTTAATAAATAACTAAAATATATATATATTATATATAAAAATTTGAAATTAAAATTTTTTCATTATATTTTCAAATTTTTAATTATTTATTATATTTATTAGATAATAAATATATATTTTTTAATAAATAACTGAAAAATATATTTATTATTATATGTAAAAATTATATTTTTAAATTTTTAATTATTTATTATATTTAATGAATAATAAATATATTTTTTTAATAAATAACTAAAAAATATGTCTATTATATGTAAAAATTTGAATTCAAAATTTTTATATTATATACAAAAATTATAATATTATATATAATACAAAAGTTATATATACAAAAATTATAGTGTTATATATAATATAAAAGTTATAATGTTATATATAAAAATTATGGTCATTAAGCTAAATAAATTTTTTATATCAATTATTAACTAATTATTTTATATATTATTTTATAATAAATAATAAAAAATAAAAAAATTATATCTATAGTACTCAAACTCATATTTCTTCAACGAAGGTTCAAGTTGTTGCCTTGTTGGCTCTTGGCCCTTGCCACATGAATAAATTTTGGATTTGAGCGGGGCGCATTGAATTTATCCGTCCTGCTCTAGGCTTGAGTTGGGCGCAGCAGTACATTATATGCCTTTCCCAGCAAATGTATGAGCGGCTTAGGAATATATTAATTGGAAGAAATCTTAATTAGTGTAACGGAGACATTTGAAAGAAACTTGAGAATTATGAGCCCATGGTACTTCTTAAAAACTAAAAGAGTAAACCACTGTATAAATTATTCAAAAGGATTCATCTCTATTTAAATAAGAACCGAATTCATGGATCATGGTAAATTTGCGCATCTTTTCCAACAACCGCATTTCTTTTGTTTTCATTTGCACCACATCCGCATTTTTTATTACGGATGATTTGGCAACCTACGGGTAATCTAGTTGATGAAGAATGACATTATTCAAACCATAAAACCTCCCAATAGGCCAGCCTCATTTTTTAGTAGGCTGAATCAGTGGGCCTCCAAGCCCAATGAACGTGCTCATTATATACACACTTTGTAATTTGCATTCTTACTATTTATTTATTATGACATATGTTACTATCAAATGAAAAACGATATTTGACAATGTTTGTAAAAATAGTGACATCTTTTTGTGTGACGTTTTTTATTTGAGAGTTTGAAACTCATATCTCACATTTAAATAATTGATTTTATTACTATAAAACTATTTAGGTATAGTAATTAATTTTTATTCTCAAGATTTTTTTTTAATTATAATAATTGACTTATAAGAACTTAATATATCAAATATATTTTTTTTATGTTTTTCATTTTAATGGTAATTTAAATGTTATACCATTAAATTTTTATAAGAAATAAGAATCAATATTCACGAGTTAAAAGGCTAACTTCTTAATTTTTATCGCCTTTATTCTATTTTTTCATTAAAAAAATTGATAAAAATAGAATTTAAATAATTTCTTAAATATTTAAATATCATTAACACTCTCCTTGGACCACCTTCCTTTTACTCTTTTTCTTTCGATTCTCGTGAAATTGTTGGATGTGAGTTGTTCCAATTTATTTAATTTTCTCTTTTTTTAGGGGTTTTTATTTTCAACCAAATTGATGTTTTATAGTTTCTAATTTAAAAATAAATTTTGTGAAATATATATTATAAAATATTATTGTTATATATATATATATATATAAATATAATCTCATATTTAAACTTTTTTAAATATATTTCATATTTGGTGTATAATAAATCTAAATTCTTTTTTATATATATATATTTCATATTTAAAATTATTCTCGTTATAAAAATATTTCAATCTTTTAAACGAAATATTTATAAAATATTTGATTAAAAATAAAAAAATAAAAAATAAAAATAATATAAAAAATATATATGTACATCTATTGATAATTATAAATTTAAATCCCTTGTTATCTAATTTTTTTTAAGGGGGTGGGGACAAACATAAAAATTAATATGCCATCCTTTGCAAATATTGGATTTGAGTGGGGCGCATTGAGTATATTTCCCCTCGCTCTAGGCTTGAGTTGGCACAGCATTGCATTATATGCCTTTACCGGCAGATGTATTAGCAACTTAGGAATATATTAGTTGGAAGAAATCTTAACTAGAGTAACTGAGACATCTGGAAGAAACTTGTGAAATATGAGCCAATAGTACTATATAAAAACAATAAGAGTAAACCACTGTTTACATTATTCCAAAGGATGCACTTTTATTTAAATAAGAGCTGAATTTATGGATCATGATAAATTTAGGCATTTTTTTCAACAACAGCATTGCTTTTGGTTTCTTTTGCACCACAGCCGCAGTCTTTTTTACAGTTGTTTTGGCAAGGTCCGGGGATGATTAGACACAAGTTATTGCATTGCTTGAGACACTCGGGCGAGCACGAGTCCACCTTTGCAGTTGTTTCGGCCAGACACGATAAAATCAATAGCGTTGCTACTACTCCCGCCAACATTTTTGCACTCGTCATTTTCCAACTTGCTCTCTCTGCCTCCTTTAGTTCGGCCTTGATTCGACGATAATATGCGTTATCCCTGTAGTTCTTTCTACCTTCTCCCTGGGGTCCTTTTTATAGCTCTTTCTACCTTTTCTCTGTGGTCCTTTTTATACATTAAAACCACCGTGTTGTCGGGTAGTACATATTTATTTTTCATAAATAGAAGATACACATTTAATTATCCCTACTCATAAACTATTCTACTTGAAAAAATCAATGTATAACTAAATGATACGGAGTTTTAAACTTTGAAAAAGGAGCACAAAAGATAAGTACTTAATTAATGTAAAAAAATTATTCAAACTAGAAATTCAAATATTTTACAATTATATTTGTGTAAAAATTTATAATTAAATATAAAAATAATTTTATTCAAATATAAGATTATTTATTATAAAATTTTGATATTATATTAATAAAATATTTTACTTAAAAGATCAATATAATAAATGAGATATAAAATATAAATAATACATTATATTTAATAATTAATATATTAATTAATTATTTATCTATTTGTAAAAGATATAAATAGAATTATTAATAAAAAAATATGTATTTAATTATTAATGTAAAAAAATTATTTAAAATAAAAGTTTAAATTTCTTAATATTATATTTTTATAAAAATTTATAATTAAATTTAGAAGTTGTATAATTCAAATACAATATTATTTTGCTATAAACTCTAATAATATATCAAAAAATTATTATATTTAAAATTTTAATATGTTAATGATTTTTTTATATAATTTATTCGTAATCTTATAATGTGAAATTTATTTAAAATAAAAATAATAAAATAAATTTATATTATATAAGATAATAAATAAATTATATTAAAAAATATTAAATAAATATAAAAAACATAATTGTGTTTTTTTTTTTTTTTTTATGGTACGGGAGTATTATTCATTGCGGCCTCAGCAGGGGCAACCCACGAAAGAAAGACAAAACCGAAAAAGAAAAAGAAAAAATGAAAAGACCCAAAAAAAAAAAAAAAAAGCCTGGCAACTGTGCAAAAACTGAAACTTTTGTACAAAAGGATACCCTGTTAGACAACACTAATCCTGTCAAAAAAAAAAAAAAAAAATCTTTAGCGTTGAAACCTAATCCCATTCCGGAAACCAAAATCCCCCCATTTGCATTGTCGGCAGCACACAATTTTAGTGTTCCTGTGGATTGTCCTCAAGTTATCACCAAAGACAACAACAACAACAAAATGTCAAACAGACGCCCCATGTAACCAGTAGCCCAGTCCAAGAAGGGATAAATGGACCTGCAATCTCACAGCCTAGCTATAAAGGATTATTCTCTTTTTATCATGTAAATAATAAATCCATTTCTCTTTTTGTTTTTTTTTTCTTTGGTTTGAAAATCTAAGGTCTCAAAAATTGAGCAGTAAATACATAATTGTTTTTCATTTATAGAAGATATATATTGACGGAAAAAATAGGGTTATAATTAAATTGAAAAAGCTCAGGTGGTGATGTGATACAAAAGAGAATAGTGAAGAGAATTTAGATTGGGGTGCGAAAAATCACAATCTCCATTTCTTTGTTCTATTCTTGTTTTTGCTTTTGTGTCTGGTAACGAGACGGCATTTATTCAATATTTATTATTATTATTATTTGTTTTCCTCGTGCACCTATTCAAAAGCTGCTTGGCACCTTAATACACCCCTGCTTTTGGAGGCACTGGAAAAATCAAAATAAGAGCAATTTCTAGAGTACGTGAAGCAAAGCAGTTCATTGCCGTTGCAAAAATGGATTTGGAGCTCTACCAAAGGCACATTGACTCCAATAGTAGTATTCCAAATTCCATCTTATTATCAAGTCCAAGAGAAGAAAAGTGCGAGGAGTTGGGGAAACCAATAATAGGTTCTCTTCAGTGATGGATCCAGAACGAATTTTTAGGGGAGATAATCGGGTTTAGAACCCAGGACTGAAAGGGGTCAAAAGTCTTGGCTTTTGGAGGTGGAAGCCTGGAAGCTGATTCCAGTGACAAGGAGCTGTCAGAAATTGAAGATGATATTGAAGAAGGTTTTTCGGTGTATCTCAGCTATATATGTTGACATGTTGGTGTTAGAATTGGTGATCATTTTGGAGTCCCAAACGGTTGCTTGTCTCGCTAAAATCAGCTGGTTTGAAAAGATTGTTGGAGGATTTCGAGTGGACAAGCTTTGATTATACATTTACGTGGGTAATCTGAACTTCGAAGGATTCTAGGACGCTTTTTGAAATGTACACACGTTGCAATGTACGTAAACATCGACATTGACGCTCCCTAAAAACTTAAAAATTAAAAATTTTCAGTTACCTGTTTGCGCTTGATGCACCCTCAAGTGCAAATTGAATCGATCAGGCTTATGTCTCAGAATTAAACTAATCTACTGTTTAAAGGGTGTTCAAAACATTGGTACTTCTTTCTATCGAATGCTTGGTTAATTTAATCTATTTATAAATTAAGCACATTTTAGGAAAAAAAAAAAAACACGTTAAAGGTCAAAATTTCTCTTCTTCCACTTCTTTACTATGTTTGTGTACCTTTTTCTCATAAATGCTTCGTTTATTGCAACACCAACTCCACCAACTCTAGCTCCAATGATAAATAGACAGGCACACTTAGATATCTTCCCTTCAAAGGTAAGCAATGGACTTTTCTTTTCTTTTTTTTTTTTTCTTAATGGCAGGTATGCTAAAAAAATTTATGTTAGTATGTTTTTTTATTTTAGATTGTTATAATTAAATGTATAACTTAATTATAAACCAATATGTTATGAAGTAATTTAATAAGTCATATTGTTCTTATTTATGTTATATATAGTAAAAATGTGGTTGGGTTTTGTGCATGGAGCTAACATAATTATTTAGTGTGAAGCTTAACGTTTAGCCCGTAAAGCCTAATGTTGAGCTCATGAGGAGTAGATTTAATAAAAATTTTAATATAAATATAAAAGGTAGGTCTACATAAAAGATTACTTTTTGTTCTCCCATCAAAATAAATTTAAAAAAAAAAAAAAAAAACTGCCCACAGTCTTAAAGAAGAATATCCTAATCTTAGCATATGGGTTAGTACGCATAAATTTTCAATCTTTATAATGTAATGACAAAAAATATGCTTAATACTTTATTACTATTTAATTTATAATTGTACTAATTTTGATATAAGATTTTAAAATTGTAAATTCTTACGGGGGATCATATGAACCTAGATTTCGTCTTATTTTCTTAAATAAAATTTTGAAAAAAAAATTACTGAAGCCCTTGGCAACAAGATCGAGAGGCTCGGCTGGCTCTCGGCTTTTATAAATTTTGGATTTGAGTGGAGCCCACTGAATATATCCGCCCTGCTCGAGGCTTGTGTTGGGCGCAGCATTGCTGTATGTGCCTTTCCCAGCAAATGCATTAGCAGCTTAGGAATATAATAATCGGAAGAAATCTTAACTAGAGTAACTGGGACATTTGGAAAAAACTTGTGAATTATGAGCCAATGGTACTATTTAAAAACTAAAAGAATAAATTACTGTTTACATTATTTCAAAGGATACACTTTCGTTTAAATAAAAATTGAATTTATGGATCATGGTAAATTTGAGTATCTTTTTCAACAGTCGCATTGCTTTTGTTTTCTTTTGCACCACACCTGCATTTTTTATTACAGATGATTTGGCAACCTAGGGAGGGCGGAAACACACGGAAATGCATTTCTTGAGACACTTGGCCGAGCACTCCCCCGACATTTATAGTTGTTTCTGCCAGACACGATAAAATCAATGGCATCGCTACTACTCCCACCAACATTTTTGCACTTGTCATTTTACAACTTGCTCTCTCTGCCTCCCTTCGTTCGTTCTTGGTGTGATGATAATATGTGCTATCCCCGTACTTCTTTCTATCTTCTCCTTGGGGTCCTTTTTATACCTTAAAAAGACCCCATGTTGTTGTGTAGCACCTGTTTATATATATATATATATATATATTGTTATTAAAAAAATATTCTAATTAAATTAATATACTATCAAATAATATATTTTTTTAAAATATAAAAAAATTTTTAAAAAATATCTATTTAATTATTAATATTAAAAAATTATTTTATTTAAAAATTTAAATCACTTACTATTATATAATTTATAATTAAATATGAGATAAATTTATTCAAATATAACACTTTTTAATTATAAAATTTTAATATTATATCAAAAAATTATTTTTCTTAAAAGCTTAACTCGTTAATTAAAGTTTAAAATATAAATTATATATTATATTTAATAATTAATATATTAATTTAATTATTTATCTATATATATATAATTATCTATTAAATTTTTATTTTAATTTATTTATATCTTATAATATATAATATATTCAATAAGTCATATTTACTTCTTATATGTGTTATATATAATAATGACATGTCTGAATTTTTGATATAAATTTAAAATAATTTTTTAATATAAAATTTTAATATAAATATAAAAGATAGGTTTCCATTCCACACAAGAGATATTAGAACAAAAAAAACTACTTGTAGCATTAAAAAGGAAGATCCTTATCTCAATATACTTGTTAGTATACATATATCATCAATTTTTAAAATATGAAAATAAAAGGTATTCCTAATACTTTATCACTATTTAATAATTGTATTTCTAATTTTGATATAAATTTTTAAGATTATAAATTTTTATATATGATGTAAAATTAGATTATAACAACCTAAAATCCTTCTTATTTTCTCAAATAAAAGTTACAAAAATAAAAAAAATTGTTGAAACCCCTCGGCAGCAAGATCGGGCCTTTGCTTTGTTGGTTTTTGGTTTTTGGCTGTTGGCTTTTGGGACATAAATAAATTTTGGGTTTGAGTGGGACGCATTGAATATATATCCAACCTGCTCTAGGTTTGAGTTGGGCGCAGCATTGGATTGTGTGCCTTTCCCAGCAAATGGTATTAACAGCCTGGGATTATATTAATTAGAAGAAATCTTAACTAGAGTAATTGAGTTGTGAATTATGAGCCAATGTTACTGTTTAAAAACTAAAAGAGTAAACTATTGTATTTATTATTCCAAAGGATGCACTTTTATTTAAATAAGAACGCATTGCTTTTGTTTTCTTTTGCACCACAGCTGCATTTTTTATTACAGATGATTTGGCAACCTAGGAAAGGCGGAAACACACGGAAACGCATTTCTTGAGACACTCGGCCCGCCACTCCCCGACATTTGTAGTTGTTTCTGCCAGACACGATAAAATCAATGGCATCGCTACTACTCTCACCAACATTTTTGCACATGTCATTTTACAACTTGCTCTCTCTACCACCTTTCGTTCGTTCTTGATGCGATGATCATATGTGCTATCCCTGTAGTTCTTTCTAACTTCTCCTTGTGGTCCTTTTTATAGCTTTTTCTACCTTCTCCTTTTTATAGCTTAAGAAGGCCCCATGGTGTTGTATAGCGCCTGTTTATTTTCCATCTCCAGAATATATATATATATATATATAATTATTAATATTAAAAAATTATTTTAATTAAATTAATATATTGTCAGATGATATATTTTTTTTAAATTATAATTTTTTAAAATATATATATATATATTTAATTATTAATATTAAAAAATTAATTTATCTAAATATTTAAATCTCTTACTATTATAATTTATAATTAAATATAAAATATTATAATTTAAATACAATACTCTTTAATTATAAAATTTTAAAATTATATCAAAATATTATTTTTTAAAAAAAACTCAATTTATTAAATAAAATTTAAAATATAAATTATATATATATTTAATAATTAATATATTAATTTAATTATCTTTTAATATATATATATATATAATTATTTATTAAATTTTTATTTTAATTTTTTTATATCTCATAACATGTGATATATTAAATAGATCTTATTTGTATTATATATAAAAACAATATATTTGAATTTTAAGTGTAAATTTAAAATAATTATTTATTATAAAATTTATTGTGAAACTCATGATAACGAGTAAATTTGACTAAAATTTTAATTAAATATAAGAGATAAATATTCTTTCTATTTATGAGATATTAAAATAAATGAAAAATTATCAACAAAGTCAAAAAAGGAAAACCCTAATCCCAATGTACTTATTAGTGTACATCTATCTTTAATATTTATAATAGTATAACAAAAAATATTTCTAATATTACGTTATTATTTAATAATTATATTTTTAATTTTGATATAAAATTTTAAAATTATAAATTTTTACATTTGGTATAAGATTAAATCATATCAACTTAAAATTCATCTTATTTTTTCGAGTAAAATTAAAAATAAAAAAAATAAATAATTGTTGAAACCCCTCGGCAGCAAGATCGAGAGGCTTTGCCTTGTTGGCATTTGGCTTTTGGCACAAGGATAAATTTTGGATTTGAGCGGAGCGAATTGAATACATCCGCCCTGCTCTCTAGGTTTGAGTTGGGTGCGGCATTAGATTATGTGCCTTTCCCAGCAAATGTATTAACAGCTTAGGAATATACTAATTAGAAGAAATCTTAACTAGAGTAACTGGGACATTTGAAAGAAACCTGTGAATGCTAAGTCAATTGGCACCGTTTAAAAACGAAAAGAGTAAACCCCCTGTATACATTATTCAAAAGGCACTTTTATTTAAATAAGAACTGAATTCATGGATGATGGTAAATTTAGCCATCTTTTTCAACAAGCGTGCTTTTGTTTTCTTTTCCATCACAGCCGCAAGTATTCCTACAGATGAACACGCAACTTAGTGGACTTATTGCGGGGCGTAAACAAAAGACAATGCATCGCTTGAGACAGTCGACCGAGCAGTTCCCAACATCTCTAGTTGTTTCTGCCAGACACGATAAAATCAATAGCATCGCTACTACTCCCACCAACATTTTTGCACTGGTCATTTTGCAACTTGCTTTCTCTGCCTCCTTTCGTTCGCCCTTGATACGATGATAATATGCGCTGTCCCCGTAATTCTTCGTACCCTCTACTTGTGGTCCTTTTTATAGCTTAAAAATTCCCCAGCGTAGCACATGTTTATATTCCGTGTACAAAAGATATATATTTAATTATTAATATTAAAAAATTATTCTACTTAAAAATTAAATGTATTATCCAACAACATATCTTTTTAAAGTTATAAAAAATACATTAGAAGATATAAATTTAATTATTAATGTTAAAAAATTATGTTATAATAAAAATTTATAATTACATGTGAGATAATATAGACCTTTTATACCTTAAAAAGTTCTCCCATTGTGATACAACATGTTTATATTTCATCTATAAAAGATATATATTTAATTATTAATATTAAAAAATTATTTTATTTAAAAATTTAAATTTTTTATCAAATAAAAATTTATAATTAAATACGAGATAGTATAATTTAAATATAATGTTAATTAATTATAAAATTTTAATATTGAGAAATTATTCTATTAAAAAATTTAATCTATTAAATGAAATTTAAAATATAAATTATATATTATATTTGATAATTAATATATTAATTTAATTATTTATCTATTTATACAAAAGATATGTATAATAATATTTATTATATTTTTATATTATTTTTTATAATTTATTCATAATTTTATATTATATAATATATTAAATTTATTTAAAATTAAATAAATTTAAAAAATACTATTGTACGTACGGCAGTTACAAAGAACAGAAAAAAGCCTAGCCACTGTGCAAAAACTGGATCTTTTGTACAAAAGGATTACCCTATTTGACAACAATAATCCTGTCAAAAATATCTTTGAAAGTGTTGTAATGTAAATCTCCATTCCGGAAACCAAAAAACTCCCATTTACAACGCTCAATTTTAGTGTTCCTGTGTATTCGTCCTAAAGTCATCACCGAAGACAACAACAATAAAATGTCAGACAAAGACCCAATGTAACCAGTAGCCCAGTCCAAGAAGGGATAAATGGGCCTGCAACCTCACAGCCTTTATTCTCTTTTTTACCATTTAAATAATAAATTCATCCCTCTCTTTCATTTTTTTAATTTTTTAAAAATTTTTTATAAAATAAAATAAAATATATTTAATTTTTATTTGTACAATTAAAATTAAAAAATTTTAAAATATTTGTATTTAAATAATTATTTATTAAATTAATAATTATTCTTAATTTTAATAAAATTATAAATAAAATTTAATTTATTTTTTTATTCAGATTTAAGGAAGGATTACGGTATATATAGAATTTTAAGAATCATTTACCAATCATAAACCTAAATCAGAACAATAAAAAACTTAATAACTCAAAGGTAAATTTATTCCTTGTATAAGCCACATGTCATCATTTTTTTTTTTTTTCACATCTCATGCATCTATTTATACATTTTCTCTCTTTTTGCTTAAAAAAAATATAAATAAAAAGTGCGTCGGGCCTCCTTCAAAAGCGCTGTCTATTGGGTCCCGTTTATATAATAACTCTCTGTAGAAAATTAAGTGGTGGTTGATAGGTATATTCACTTCTCTTTTTATGAAAAAAAAAAAAATATATATATATATATTAATTACGGCACTTAGTTCCACTTAAATTTCTTTTAATCAAGTCTCAGACATGTTCATATTCTTGTTTTTTATTTATTTTCACGCATATTATTAAATTTATTTGACTTTCTTGATAAAAGAGTTAAATTAGAAAATCAGAAATTAAAAAATTCTCAGGTGACGGGATAGTGAAGAGAAGAGTAAAGAGAATTTAGATTGGGGTGGGAATGGGGTGAGAAAAATGACCACCACCATTTCTTTGTTCTATTCTTGTTTTTGCTTTTGCTTATGGTAACGAGATGGTGTTAATTCCTTTTTTTTTTTATCCCTCGTGCACCCATTCAAAAGCCGTTTGGCACCTTAATACATTCTTTCTTTTGGAGGCACTGGAAAAATTAAATAAGAGGACTCAGTAGAGTACGTGAAACAAAGCAGTTCATTGCCGTTGCAAAAATGGATTCGGAGCTCTACCAAAGGCACATTGACTCCAAGAGTAGTATTTCAAATTCCATCTTATTACCAAGTCCAAGAGAAGAAGAGTGTGAGGAGTTGGGGAAACCTATAATAGGTTCTCTCTCCAGAGCTGACCCCTAAAACCAAAAAACCAAATGCCCATTTACACCCAGACCCGAAAATCAAATGCAATTCCCAATCATCATCAACTATAAACAAAGTGACACGACCCGTAACACACCTGGGAAAAAGGTGGCAAGTTCCTTAGTCGTGATTCATCATCCCCCAATAAAGTTGGTCCTCCATATCTTCAAAGCCACGCTGCCAGATCTTGTGTGCTAGCATGTCCTTCTTTTGCCAAGGAATCGGCAAATGCATTACATTCTCCAGGCTGATGGTGGGTCCCTTTTTTTATGTCGTCGAACGCGGAGCAAAAGCGCCAGGGTCGTCCTTCCCCATTATTTAACCGTGCCACCGCAATGCAATGAGAGGGTCACTTTCAATGCTTACGGAAAAAGCTGCGGTACCCTCCTTCTGATCCCATGAGGACGCTGCATCTCTAATTGCAAGCAATTCCACCTCATTGATGGACGTTACTTGGACTGCCTTTGACAACATACACACCACCCTTTTCATCATAACCCGTCAATGCTCCACCAATACCAGCCATACCGGTGGTTCCAAAGATAGAAGCGTCAGTATTGAATTTGAAAGTACCTCTCGGGAGTGTTGTCCATTCCAAGTCCCTTCTGCGAGCAGCGGCTTTCTCGGGAGAGGATATATTGGCAATATTTAACACAAAATTGTTGAGAGAATAACGTCCGTGAAGCCATTTGACCTTGGACCGCCATAACGTTCTGACTCTGATCAAGTTACAAATTTTCTCAGCTCGAAAAGATTTGATGGAAGGCTGGAAGCTGATTCCATTGACGAGGAACTATGAGAAATTGAAGATGATATGGAAGAAGGTTTTATGGAGCATCTCAGCTATGTATGTTGCCAATATAATTCGTGATCATTTTGGAGTCCGAAACGGTTGCTCGTCTCGCCAAAATTAGCGGGTTTGAAAAGATTGCCGGAGGTTTCCAAGTGGACAAGCTTTGATTATACGTGTACGTGGGTAAGCTGAACTTCGAAGGATTCTGAGCCGCTTTTTGAAATGGACACACGTTGCAATGTACGTAAACATTGACATTGACGCTCCCTAAAATCTGAAAAAATTTAAAAATTTTCAGTTATCTGTCTGCCCTTGATACAGCCTCAGGTGCAAATTGAATCGATAAGACCTGTGTTTTGGGACTAAACTAATAAGGGTGCTCGAAACATTCGTACTTCTTTCAATCGGATGCCTAGTTATTTTGTAAAATCTGTTTGTAAATGAAGCATTTTTCAGGGAAATAAACAAATAAAAGATATACAAGTTAAAAATCAAAATTTCTCGCATAAACGGATAAGTCTCCTTCCACATCTTTCCTATGTTTGTGAAGCGCATTTTTTGTTTCGTAAATGCTCCATTTATTGCAACACTAACTCCACCAACTCTGAGACAGATCCATTGATAGACAGATGAGTATGCATCTATATCTTCCTTTCAAAGATAAGTCAATGGAAGGTATGCTAAAAGAATTTCAATCTCAATGAAGATTCACTTATTCATGTCCTCGTAATAACTCGTTTGCTTAGCTGTATCTTGTCGTTTTCGATACAGTGGTGACAGCCTCCCAGTCTACTTCTCGCGCTGTCCAATGCACATATATACCCTCCTCGTTATATTGATAAATATTACTACCTGTTGTTGTAGCTGTCTACATAAGTTAAACGTTGCTGGAAGATACGACAACGTAGGTGTGAGTGGCATTGGTGGGAACGATTGTGATTCTTGAACCATTTCTGAAGCCCATTTGTAACAAAGAGCAGGTTTAATTAGGCAAATGAAAATTGTGCCATATTCTCCATTCTTTTCCATTAGAAAGGCTTCTCGGTATATACCAACTAACCTCCCTCTTCACTCAAACTCAAAATAAATTAAAATTGACGTGTCCAATCGAACAACCCCCCCCCTCTCAAAAAAAAAAAAAAAAATCGAATGCCAATATCAAGACAGAAAACCACAAGTTATAGAATAGCTACTACTTTTGCCTTTCCATAACCCTCTTATATGTAATGTTGATGATCTCCAGGTTGTAAACAAATAAATAAATAAAACGTGTGCACGTAATTTAATTGACAATTTATTTTTAATGATTCAATTAAAAAATCTAACTACATTTATCAGGGAAAAATGAGAGTTTTGGGGTATAAATTTAGATTCGGGATATTTGAGCATCTTTTCTTCACAACTGGATATTTTATTAACCTGTTGATTCAAATTTCTTCGGAATTAATATTACCATTTACGTAACATATGAATATGACTTGCCGCTAACCGATGTGTCCTAGCTTCAAAAAAAAAAAAGAAGAAGAACACCTATATTATATGCACAGCCTCGTCCCTACCTTGTTCCCTGTATGAAAATGATAGAAAGACACAAAATTACTGAATAAAATAAACAAAAAATATATAAACTGTCAATTACAATTGATGGACATGATTTCCTAATTTTCATATTTAAATCTAATGATTTATATTTCGTTCTGTCCGCCACATTTACCAATCCTATTTCCCCATCAGCAGGCCCTTTCCTTCGTAACAATTTGGTCAAAGTTTCCATTCATGCGAAATGCCAACAAGTTATTTCGGGCGTAAAGAGCACGCAGGAGCACACGTCACACTTGCATACCCCAAGCTGAAAAAGGTAATGGAAAATATACGAGGGGTATAAGGTCTTCCGGATCTGTGAAGGGGTAGTTGTTTGTCACGTGACTTTAATCCATACAGGCACATCATGCTGTATATTAAAAGCCAGGCGTATGCTTATAAATTACAATTCTTCTGCCTTTTTTTTATATGAAAAAAAACAACAAGAAAAAAGTGCAAGCTGACGAACTTGTGATTTTTCCAATGTTAGACAGGGAGCATTTGGTATATTAAATATTAAAATGACTCGTGCAACGTGAATCTTGAGTATTTTGACAAATTGTCACCAAAAATTGAAATATGAATACCCATTAGCATGCGCCATGTGAGGATAACAGGACATACAAACAAAGCACATGTATAACATCTAGTCAATAATGCATTCTAGACGCGGGATTGTCATTCATTTTGAAACAATATATATGGTAGCGTTTGTTAAGATTTCATGGACTGCTTTGGGTCTTATCACTCTTAGAACCGTGTTAAATAATCATTTTACCATTTTAACAGTTATAAACAGCGTCAATTTGGTAACAACAATCGAGAATAGGTAACAAGTAAACTAAATATACCCTCATTGTATGCAAGCCTCAATCCGAAAGTACAATTCGGTGTTTAGGTGGGAAAAAAAGAAAAAAGAAAAAAGAAAAAAAAATTCTGTAAATTTTCATAGCATTCCAAGATAGAACCACAGTGCCGTTTTGTTTTTTTTTTTTAATCTTTTTCGCCCACGTAGCAGTAGAGACCTTTCCACGGTTTTGTCAATCACAGGAATGTTAGATGACAACTTCACTGATAATAATCAGAAGAAGAACTTTAATTCACCAGATATGCAAACAGAGGAAGCCACTTGATCAGAAAGCATGGGGGAAAGCGACCCACCAAGTGACCAAAAGTCCAAAACAACGTCCAAAACAATTGGTGCTCTGCCTCCCTGCATTTTCTAAAGATAATATATGTGTAGCAGAGTACAGCCTGATTATTTTTAGCTTGCCTGGAGATCGATTGTATTCTGTGTGGACACACAATTGTTTTGCATTAAGGTGAGAATCAGTTTCACATCCTCGCTTTCCCATTCGTGTATTAAAAGAAATTAGTTAATTAGGCAACCTATATGCATTAACGGGGATTAAGATTTTAAGCTTTGGGAAACTCTCAAGGAGAGACACGCAAGAGATTCAAATTTCAATTTCTTTTAAAATTGTTACAAACTATTTAATTCTCGCAAAAATAAAAATAAAAATAAAAATTTTAGTATCATAAATGCTAGGGCTTATCTCTTGTATATATAAGAATTATTTATTTATTTTATGTTTTTTAAAGGGAATCCGCCAGATTCAGTTTGACTAATCAGCTTTTTTTCTCCGGAGGATAAAACTGTACCGACAAAAAAAATAAAAATAAAAAATAAAAAAAAGAAGATAAAAAGGGAGAGAGAATTATTTGTTAAACGGGAATTTCTGAATGAATCTCTAGAGGTTGTGTGCAACTTGCGGGTCAGAAACTTTTTTGAGCGTGTAAATACGGCTGCCTACCAAATCCTCCAAGACTCTGACCTTTCTTCCCTCTATATAAGTACTCTTCTCTTCTCTACGCAAGGACTCTCCACAACCTCCGTTGCCTTCTCTCTCTCTTTGTTTAAAGAAAACTTCAAAGAAAACACTTCTTCTTTGCCTTTACAATGGCAACGACGGCCGTGCCTAATGGCGGAGCCCACAGGGAAGGACTCATTGTCAGCTTCGGTGAGATGCTGATCGACTTCGTCCCCACCGTTTCCGGAGTCTCCCTGGCGGAGGCTCCTGGTTTCCTCAAGGCCCCCGGCGGTGCTCCTGCCAACGTCGCCATCGCGGTGGCTAGGCTCGGAGGGCGGGCCGCGTTCGTCGGCAAGCTCGGGGAAGACGAGTTCGGGCACATGCTGGCCGGGATCTTGAAGCAAAACGGCGTGATCGGGGATGGCATCAACTTCGACAAGGGAGCCAGGACGGCCTTGGCGTTCGTGACGTTACGCGCCGACGGAGAGCGTGAGTTCATGTTTTACCGCAACCCCAGCGCGGACATGCTCTTGCAGCCCGAAGAGCTCAATCTCGAGCTCATCAGATCTGTGAGTAAAACGCCTTTTCCGCTATACTTTTAGCCAGGATCTTGGTGTTTTGATTAACTTGATTCTTGTTTCGGAAGGGAAAGCGCAACTCACGCGCTGGGTGAGAATTTGGTGAATGTATCCTTTCTAGTTCATTTCACAGGAGCCATTTGTTTGATGTAATTAACAAGTGTGTCCCATTTTGTGTGTAGGCCAAAGCATTCCACTATGGATCCATAAGCTTGATTGTGGAGCCATGCAGATCAGCACACCTAAAGGCCATGGAAGTGGCAAAGGACGCTGGTGCCCTTCTCTCCTACGACCCTAATCTGAGGCTGCCATTGTGGCCATCAGCCGAGGAGGCCCGTGAACAGATACTGAGCATTTGGGACAAGGCAGAGATTATCAAAGTCAGTGATGTCGAGCTTGAGTTCCTTACTGGAAGCAACAAAATTGACGATGCTGATGCCATGTCCCTTTGGCATCCAAACTTGAAGCTGCTTTTGGTCACGCTTGGTGAAAAGGGTTGCAGATATTACACCAAGGTACAACATTTTTAATCGTATACCTGAAATAGTTTTTCTTTTTTATTTTTATTTTTTTTTTGGCTCCTTGTCAAGCGCATATTGATTAATGGATTTGACTTCTAGCTATGGTTAGGTAATGAATTTATTGTTAGGTAATGAATTTTCTGGTTTCTCGTGGGTGGCGCTGAGTCATATTCTACTAGACCTAGGACCCCACCCCACGGAGCAAAAAAAATAAATAAATTAGGTGGCGGTACTCTTCAAAGATCCATCCAAATTTAAACCCAAGGCTTGACCCTTGATCGACTCTGGAGGCCGGTTCTAGACCATGGTTAATTATCACATGGACACTGACTTTTTGGCTGGCTTACTCAATGTTATTATGATACAGGGCGTTCCATTTCCCCGTCTTTACGGAGGGGTCCGGAGTTACCCCTGTTTTTAAGGGCACTGTTTCTATTGCTCGAACTTTATTACGAATCTACTTGGGGGAAAACAAAAAAAACCATATTATTATTAGATCAAAGCTCGTCCTTTTTGCTCACACGTTACACGAGTCAGATTTCGTAAAGTACTGTTCACCATAAAAATGTTGCTTATTGTTATGCTATGCATATTATTGGGGTTCACTGCTATCAAAGACCCCCAACAGTTCAGATATCAGGATTGATGGTTCATGGATTTCGCCACCCACATAAATATTGTTCTCGTTCCGGTTTTTAGTTGAGATGCCAAATACCCAAATTGGATTTACTCGCATTTTTATTTGGTTGTCGTTGGTTGGGCCTCTTTACCACCTTGAGTGTTAAAGAGGCTATTGTGCATTTCTTCGTTACTCCACTTCAAAGGCTTTCTAGTCAAATGTTAGTCGGAAACTTTTGTTTCACCTTTTGGATTGAACGATGACAATTCGACAAGTCTTTTATCTGTACTAGTCGATGTTTCCCATACGAAGAGTTAAACATTGCCCCACGAAAAAGTGAACCTCAACTTAAGTTTTGACGTGCTGAACATTTGACAGACTATTTCCGGAAAAATGAAATCTACTCTATTATTTCCCAACAACGTGTGGTTGTCCAATTCTAAATTGTTTCCATTGATTGTCGCTGTTTACAGGATTTCCATGGAGAGGTGGATGCTTTTCATGTCAATACTGTGGATACAACAGGTGCCGGTGATTCATTTGTTGGTGCTTTGCTATGCAAAATTGTTGATGACCAATCTGTTCTCGAGGTACATACCAAATACAACTATAATTGCATACTGTTACTTTCATTATTGTTAATATTATTCTGTGCATTAGTTTATTTGGTGAAGTCTCCAAGGATTCTTTCAAGGATTTTGGGATGAAATCGTACTCACACAGGGAATCAGGGGTTTGTATGGGGGAAGGACAGTTAGCCCATAGTCCCTGAACCATCTAATGAACCCTGGACCACTTGTTCAGCTTTTTCCACCTTCCATAGCCAATCTAAGTTGGGGGCTACTGATTTTTCGTGTGCATATCTACTCTTCTCTCTTTTAATTGCTGTGTATTGGATCTTCCTAAATATTACTTGCTGGATATCATTTCAGGACGAGCGGAGGTTGAGAGAAATTCTTAAATTTGCAAATGCATGTGGAGCCATTACAACTACAAAGAAAGGAGCAATCCCTGCTCTTCCAACCGAGTCTGATGCCCTCAACCTAATTAAGAGCACGAAATAAGACTTCCAATATTATGAATTTATTTTCTGTTTTTTTTTTTTTTTTCTCCCTGTTTTCTTTGATTTGCTGCCAACTTTTGTATGCTTCCATTTGAATTGTTTGCAATTCAACTGGATGGGGTTTTCAGTCTCCAATTCTCTTTTTCAATTTTTTTTTCCCTTGTTGGTTTAACGGTGAAAGACTTGAACTTAAAGGTCCTTACCAAATAAGAATGTTTTTTGGTTGGTGCAAAGAAGTGGATTGCTTTGCTTGTGTATCAGGCGGCAGATATAAATTGAACCTTCTTCCAATTGAAAAAAGAATATTTTAGCAATGATAGGGAATTCCTAAAGCTAGCTAAGATGAAAGGCTGAGCCCACCAACCACATCTTTCAAGGTGTTAGTCGAAAATTATTATATCAGACAAGCACGTGATTGAAGTGCACCCCCAGGCAACTCGCACAACTTGCGCGAGGAAACACTGTTTATATTCTTCACGGTTTATTTTCTTTATTGATTATAAGGGCCAGTTCATTGCACTCTTCTCGAGCTTCCTGCAACCTTTTGCTTTCTCACCTGCGTGTGTGTGAGCGAGAGAGACGAAGAAATTATGGCGATTTGCAAGTTAAACGGTGCTAGGTCATAATTTATATAAATTATGACAATATTTTTTGTGTAAAAGTGATAACTATTGTTAACAAATATAATGAATAGCGTAAAGTAAAACTTCTTAAGGCTGGCGCTTGAAAGTCTCCCAGCATTTCCATAATGGGTGTGCACTTACCATTACGGTTGGAAATCTTTTCATGATTTACATCGTTGGGGCTGCAATTAGGGTCAACTATTACTATTATGAGTTTAGCCATACAGCAGCGGCACAAAAGCGTCTTTGTAACACCCTTTTTGAAGTCAAACAAACGCATAGTTGTCTAGCGTTTCGGTTGATGGTTCGTAGACCTCAAAAAATTTTAGAAGGGTCAAGTTCCCCTGGCCACCCTAAAATCCGCTGAAATTGGGTCCTCGCTTCCCCATTCATGTGGACTTGAATATTTGGGCCTTCATTTCAGGAGTCCAAGATAAGCCAGCAGTGTGCCCCTTGTGAAACGAACCAAGAAATGTCACCATTTGTAAATTTCATGCCCCCCCCCCTCCCCTCTTGTTTTTTTGGTTGATAAGTTTCTTTTTCTTTCTTTTTTTTTTTTTTGATTTTTTGAGAGGAGAGGTTGGGAATCTTTCAAAACCCTTCAAGTTTGAATGGCCATCAACCCGAACCCTAATGATTTCGAAAAGATTTCCACATAACCTGTAAATATGAAGAAAACTAATTTTCCCTTTTCGTTTGCATCAAAAATTCGAATTAATGTGAAGAAATCTAATTATCTTTTGTTAATACTGGTACAACGCTTTACTTAATCAAATGATTTTTTTGTATTATTTAAGGCCTACCTTTATATATATATATTTACATCATTGAAAAATTATCTTTAACAAATTGGGTTTCATCAAATATTTACTCAACCACAGAAATTCCTTAAGTGTTCTCCTTGGCATAACTTTCTGGAAAAGATTCTTGGCTCGATTCATTGTGTGTTGTCGTTCTCTGATTGGCGGAATGATGCCGCCCAGGTCTAAAAAGGTCAAAATTACATTTTAACTTAGCACGTTAGAGAAATTCACATTTCGTGTTTTTTTTTTTTGTCATTTCCTCTTCAAGGTTCAATTTTTATTCTCCTCCACCTCTTCTCTCGGGTCGCAGTTTCGATTTTACTCTTAGAATTTCGCCGGAGATTTGATCTGACTCTCCAGGATTTACCTCGTTACTCCTTTCGCTGTCCAGGTCCTACTCACTTTCGGATTCGGATCTCTCTCTCCCTCCCTCTCTCCCTCTCTCTCTCTCTCTTTCTCTCTGTGTTTATATGTGCCTAAAAATTACTGGAATGATGTTGTGATTCTATGGCTTGTAATCTTCAGTACTGTTTTTGGTGTTATAAATCTTGAAATAATATCAGATTTTTATTTAGATTATATTAGGTTAATGAAGAGTTGGGGGTTTTAGTCACCTATGAGTCAAAATCGTTCCCTTTTGTCAGCAATTTGTGGTTCTGTTGTTGTTGTTGTTGTTGTTGCGGTTGTGTCTATGGATTCAGACTTGAGGAGATAGGTTGGTGGTTTGATGATGTTAAGAATTATGTTGATCCGGTTTGTAACTCGCTTTCCTTCAAAATTGAAAGATATTGTTAGGAAGCTGAAGTCTCTTATTTTAATCACAAAGAACAGGTTATGATGCTGGCTGGGATTTTTCAAACTTGTTCTCATGTTTTCTTCTTCTTTTACTCTTTCTCCCATAGCAGAATGTATAACAATGTCGAGGCCCAACCTGGGGTTCCAAGACCTCCCATGAGCTCACAGCCCAATCCGTTTGGGAATGCATTCTATGGAGCTGGTTCAGGACTTATTAGAGGTGGACTGGGTGCATATGGGGAGAAAATTCTAGGGTCAAGCTCTGAGTATGTGCAAAGCAATGTAAGTCACATGCTAAGCCTATGATTTATTAAGGGCCCTTTTTAATTGTGCCAATGATTGTCATCTCAGTTGGAGTATGCTTTTTGTAATCTATGATGTTAAATGTATACGGGTGAGTATAAAACCACTGTTAGTTATGCAGATCCAGCTACTCACAAAGACGCCAAAAATGGATCTTAGGCAGACTGCCAAGATTAGCATTTCAATAGGAAAGGAAATGCACGGGCAATGGGGAAAAATTTTTTTTAAAAAAAAAAGTAAAATTAAAATGGAGTATAGAATAAAAAAATGGACAAATGAAAATAAGTCAAATATGGAACAAGAAAAAGAGAGATCATGAATTGGACATGCATATGTTTGATAGGCTAGTTTCCTTTATTTGTTAGCACTTATTCTTACCAAAATTTCCCAGTTTAAACTGCCAGGAAGGAAAGTGCCATGTGCCATTGGCTGAATGGCTGACTGGATTGACAACATTCTTAAGACAGGCAATGCTGAAGTACAAATTTGCTTTGTATTGCAATTATGTAGGGGATGATGGATAGATATCTGATACATTATTTGGCTTAGTATTGGGGTGCAAAGGATATTCTGGACACATTCCTATAAGTGTGAAAGAAGATTCAAAATAGCGCATTTTGTAATCAATTCTACTTCCTTCTTGATGATTATGTAGACATGTTTGCAGCTGCCTAACAGACCATTCTCCTTTCCAAGTGCTTCTCCTCTTCTCTCTTGTTTATCTTCCTTCCTAACAAAGACACTTTAATTCTCATTGAAATTGAAATCCACCACTCAAGTATACCTTTTCTAAAGGCTTTGGAATCAAATTCCAGTATACATTAACACCCCTGGCAAGATATCTGTGTAATGTGTTTGCTTTGCAGATGTGTAGAATGATACTGTAGCACCCTTGGCCAGATATCTGTGTAACATATTTGCTTTGTAGATGTGGAGAACTTTCTGTTAAGTGTTGCATTTCCAACTATTGTCAAGGTTTTTTATGTGAAGGAATGCTGACATTTTCTTTTGAATGAACAGATAAGTAGATACTTTTCTGATCCCCAATACTACTTCCAAGTTAATGATCACTATGTGAGAAACAAATTGAAGGTTGTACTGTTTCCATTCCTGCACAGAGTAAGTACTAATGTCATGCTGCTTTAGGTCAGCAAACATTTCTTTTTTTGTGTTTATGGCCATAGTTCTTATTTTGCTTTCCATCAGGGGCATTGGACACGAATAACTGAGCCAGTGGGGGGTCGACTATCCTATAAACCTCCAATTTATGATATCAATGCACCGGACTTATACATTCCTTTCATGGCATTTGGCACCTATGTGGTTCTTGCTGGCTTGACATTGGGACTTAATGGAAAGTAAGTATGGTGCTACTTTTAAATGAATTGGACTTAAGCTTCATTACCTACAACATGAAGTTGGAAAGCCTATTACTTCTTTCTTTTCCCCCCTTTTGCATTTTTCATTGACATATCTATGAAAAGCTCCTCGTCTGTCCTTCTCTTTCAGTCCTTTCATAATTTTATGTGTTAGAAGTTTTGGTCAGTCACAGTTCTTGTCCACCCTGGAATCTAGGTAGTTATATGGATCTGCCCAGCTTTTTCTGGATACATTTTTTGGGCTCTTCCAGGCAATATAAGCAAATCCAAATTTTCATTTGATTGTATTTGCATTTGTTAAGCTAAATGCATGTGTAATAGATAAACCTGGTGTTTTTTTTATTGAATTGTAGTAGGTAAAACTTGGCTTTTCCTTGTTTGTTTTAGATTGAGTTAGTATTCAGATACTGTTGCAAAAGGGGATGCTTAAAAAGCAGGAAAAACATCTGAGGATGAAAAGTTCCTAGCGGTGGAAGTATTGGAGAATTTGTGGCAAAAGTTGCATGGTGGAAATTGTGGTGATATTGACAATGCTTTACATCATTGTCATCATCACAATTACTGTTTGTTCATCCTTAGTCTTGTTTTATGCTTTCCTCTTTCACTATTTCTTGTAGGTATATGCGTTTGGGTCTTTATGTTTGCGTTTGTGCTTATTTTGGGAACTCTGTCTAGTATCTTTAGTTTCTTTGACACTTAATTACATTTTTTTGTTGCTTCATGTTTCATTTTCATTTGATGCCAGGTTTAGCCCAGAATCCCTCAATTGGTTGTTCATCAAGGGATTGCTTGGCTGGTTTCTGCAGGTTGCATTGCTCAAAGTAACACTTCTTTCATTGGGTAGTGGGGAGGCACCCTTGTTAGACATTGTGGCATATGCAGGCTATACATTTACTGGGATGTGTTTTGCTGTCCTTGGAAAAATTGTATTTCAATACTCATACTACTTTTTGATGCCATGGACCTGCTTATGCATGGGAATTTTCTTGGTGAAGACAATGAAGAGAGTCCTTTTTGCAGAGGTGAGAAGCTATGATTCAAGCAGGCATCATTACCTCTTGCTGTTCATTGCTTTGGCTCAGTTCCCACTTTTCACATGGCTTGGCAACATTAGTGTTAATTGGCTTTTCTAGACTGCATTTCTTACGTTTTAGCTAGAAACAATTCCGCGTTTGTAATCTTTTGTAACATCCTAGAAATTTTGTTACTTTGGTTGATATATGAAATGGCAACTTGGCATGTTGATTGTGGTTATGATGTCAATTCACTTGCCTGCTCTTCATGTTGAAATCTTGGGGAGAGAATGATGCTTGTGGTATGCTGAGGAAATGAAGCCTCAGAGTTGTAGATGCTCGCATGGGAATTGGGAAAATTCTTCATCATTGCAAAGGCACTTACGAGTAGTATTTATTGTTAAATGCTCTATTTTTATCATAAGCGAAACTAATTTCTCTGCGCTTGAACGTAAAGTGAAATTAATTGACCAGCAATTGCCAAAGAAAACTTGAGCATATAGAATTTCCATCCTGGACACCTTTAGCAGTTGTTCGCAAGGCTGCCTCTGTTTCTTGTTGTGTCATTGAACTGTCGTGGCAGATTTCCTGTCAGGAAGTTGTCTAGGAATTAGGTTTTCCAGGATCTCTGGAGTTATGCTCCATATTCTGGGGGTATTGGACCGGAGAATTGGTTATGGGACAGATCCAAAGCAACCAGACTGACGGGTAAATGACCACGTAGTTGGTTAGAATGTGCATCTAGCACTTGAAGCTGTGTCTCTCTTCTGGGAAATTCGATTGGCTCTATTGCTGAGAAGTGGTTGACTGAGACATTAATGCGCAAGAGCCTTGGCAAAGAAAGAACTTCCTGGCTAATGATACCTGTAAACCTGTTATCATGCGATGCTATGAAGGGCCCTTACAGGTGAAATGTGTCCTGAAAGAGCATTAAGGCTGGGAGACAATGTTCTCATGTTTACTGGAAGTCTAATGTGCTGAGCTTCCCTAATCCAGAAAGGTATAGGATTCTTCCTGCTAGTCCATTGCTTGCTATGCTGTGAGGTAGGTTATTCTTCGCAATCCCAAAATATTGGCAGGAATTGAGCCAGAAGGTGATTCTGCGACAGGTCTATTACTTCAAGGTGCTTGAGCTGGGTGATTGCACTTGGTATATTGCCATTGAAGAGGTTTGCAGGCAGAGCCAGAGTGGTGAGATTTCTAAGATTGACCACGGTCTCTGGTATTGGCCCTCAGAATTTGTTCTTGCGTAGATCAAGCACCCCGAGGTCTGTCAAGTTTACGATTGCTGGTGCTAGAAACCTATCGTATCCAGTAGCATCAAGATCGATTTCTATTATTTGATTGCATGAATTATCTAGGTGGAATGTGCACAAGATTCCCAGAAATCCCGCAGTACTTTTGCACGGATCCACCGAGAAATCCCAACTATAGACGTAGGAATCGAGATACGGTCAATGGACCTTTTGATTGCACGAAGGACTTGAATATCCAATTCTAGTGTTAAAGGATTGAGCCAGCACGGATATGGGAGCCAGGTGAAGGGCCAGAAAGATAGAATTTGGCGGAAAGGAGAACAGAGAGGACATTTTGGTGGCCATCTGTGCAATAAAATGCAGACTTACTTACACTAGTGATTTGCCTGCCTGTTCCTCAAAGCTCCGTGTTTTATGAAGCCTCTCTGACTTGAAGTAGTGCGCGATACAATCACTGCAACATCAATGAAATGCCCATGCCAAGAACTCAAATCACTTTAAAGCCTTTAAAGAATGGCTCAACTACCCCTTCTTTCTTTAAACAATTTAAGAGCTTGAATCTTCTTTAAACCGTATAGAATACTACTATAAGATATAATTCTTTGTCATAAAGGGGCAGCTAAAAATGCATGAACCTACCAAGAAGAAACCGTTTGTTTAGAGTGTTGAACAAACCATTCACACCTTTGTGGATCTTTGAGAGACTCTGAAACTTTGGAAATGATGAATCAGAACCAGTCCCACTTCGGGGCCTTTTACTCGAGTGCTGAAACCATTAAAAAATTTCAGGGCTTCTTTCTGCCGCATGTTAGAACAGCTCTTTAAATTTCAGTCACTTGCCTGGACACAAGACACATACAACAATCCATTTTTATTTTGCAAGTCTAATAGCTTTAAAGCACCGATAGTCATTCTGCCTACGTTTTAACCTGACATGTTGGTTAAAATATCATATGTTTAGAGAAAATTCAGTTTCAACAGTGTATTTTATAACTCGTTAGCACCAACCAGGTCCGGGATTCTCCTCTCGGCTTTTGGTCTTATTAGTAGCATTGCCTGCACCCATCATTTCAAGATTGGAATGAGTTGCTATTTACAAGCCCTCAAGGGGGCCCGGGGGGTGGTGGGGGTTGGGGTTTGTCGTCCGTTAAATTAGAGATAGGTCGGGGAGATGCACTCGTAACTGCTGCGCTGATGATCATGACATCTTAGTGGGAAGGTGGGTTTCCTTTATGCCCCTACTTAAAATGGAGGAAAGAAGAAACAATTCAGGAAGAACTCTACTCAACCCATGATTATTAGATCATTTTGCCAAGGTGAAATGGGATGAAACAGGCACTTTGTCTTGAAGGCAAGTTTAGTAGTCATCAATCCCAAAAGAGCCTGCTTAACTATTCCAAAGCCTCGCATGCTAGGTTCCTCACGCATCAAAAAGGAAATGATACATAGATCACATCATACACAAAGCTCCCGATCCAACAAAGCATACATACCCCCAAGATCTCCCTTAATTCAACCCAAATCAATTTCCCAAGATACATACATTTTTTCTTTGATGTGAAGGGAGTAACCATAGGTGAAGTCTGCTTCAGATCAATTAGCCACAAAAATAGAACTGGTTGATATATTTGGACTCACAAAAGCAAACAAAATATAATATGTGTACCAGAATCCACAAAAGAGACACAAATGAGACTTTCCAAACAATTCTTATGATACTCGTAAAATGCACAACAAACCATTGTGTGCACCTGTAAATAAGCATATATCATGCAAGTATTTATAAGGGTACTTAATTATAGTCTACTGGCATGGAACCTAAACCATAAGAGTTTAACGTCCAACTTCAACCAAGATCAGGCACAGTGAAGTATTCTTCTTCTTCTTCTTTGTTTAAAATCTCGATCCTTGGATTCTTATAGGGCATGTTGGACTTGCTGCGTCTGTATGAAGTAGCATTGGTTGATGCCGGCATTGGCAGCTCTGGAACTTTAGCTGCTGTTATAGCCTCTTGAGGGAGTTGCTCATCAAACAGACCCACGTCAGCTAGCCATTCAAATTCCTCGAATTCAAGCTGCTCTTTCTGCAAGGTGAAGTGAAATGAGAGTCACGAGAGACAGAAAATTGGTGTCAGTTCAAAAGCAAGGAGCAGTTTAAGCATAAATTCTGGCTTTGCAATAACATACTAAGGATAACCGAACAATAAATTAATACTCTGCATTCAGCAAAGGAAAAGTTAGAAGACTGAGGTTATAAAGTGCATCGAGCGGTCAGAGCTCAGACTGTGAAATTGGATCCAGAACTAAATGCAGGTTCCCAAATCTACTGACAACTAGACTAATAATCGTCAATCTGGCTCTTTTATTTCTCACAAAAAAATCAAGAGGTTTCTTCCAGGCTTAATGCAGACCTTTTAAGCAAATGTTGTATCCTAAATTTAATTGCTTTTACAGCAATTCAACATATTTGCTTCATAAATCTCCTTCTATATGAGGCTCTTTTCCCTTGGTCTATGGAACCGAATATCTTCCCGTGTTGAGCTGAGAGATTCAATTATTACCAGCAAAACGTTCAATTCGAAGAAACCCAACATTTTATAGTTAAGTTTACCATGTGGATTTTTTGGACACATCCACTCAGTTTGGTAAGACACTGCCTTTGTTCTCACCTTATCAGAAGACGATTCGAAATCTGAGAGTCGAAGCAAGTCATCAACAGACCATGGAGGTGTGAAGCTTGATGGCTGTTGTACGGCCAATTCCGTGGAGTTCTGTTGTGTGCTCTTACTTGGCGGCTCTAACCATTTCTCAGCGTCCTTGGTGCAACAAGAGCTTAAAGCCACACGAATTCCAGTGGCCAGAAACCGCCGGTGGTTCGCAGAAAGGCTGCCAGCTGGATGTATTGGTTCATCACAATTCTGGCATAGTAGAGCTCTGTCTTCAACACAAAAGATGAATGCTGGCTTTTCCTGTGTTCCAGATAACTCGGAAAGAATAAAATCACTATGCTTGTCGCTTTGAACAGTAAAAGTTCTACAAGAAAAGAGACCAACATTCCTACCTGGTATACTCCCAAAAAAAAAAAAAAAACGCGAAAGAGTTGAACAATTAGCAGCATTGCTGCTCTTTGTTTATTTGGACATGAAAAGAGGGAGGCAGAGATTTCTTCATCACCATCTTCTTCTTATTCTCAGATCTCAACTTTTTTTGTACAAGCTATACGTAACTCAATTTAAAAGACGCATAACAGACTTACCTGGCATATGTCACAAGTAGGCAGCTTGCTGGGGAGGCATTGGAGGAGTAGCCTCTGATGCTTACTTGCAAGCTTGTTGGCTGCATGCACTTCTATGTCACACTTGGCGCAAAGTGCAGCCTCGTCCGCACAACAAATGACCGTGGCTGGATCTTTCTCACATACATCGCATTGAATTTTCATCCTCCCTCGAGTGGAGATCTGTATATATATATATATTCAATTCCTATTTCCAATAATCTTTCCAGTTGCTAAGCAAACCTTTTGATACTTCTAGTAGAAACCCATTTCTTCATACTTTTACTCGGTTGCTATAAATCAAACTTTGGGGTGCATCCAGGATATGGCTACGTACATAACATAAGATAGAAAGACAGAGATTTAGAGATCTAAAAGAAACCTAGAAATAGAACTATTGCTATGGATGCATCACACATGCCAGAAAGGTGCCTGGAAGCAAACAATATTCGAGGAGATTCTGAGCCAGACATCAAAGATTGATGTTTCAGACAAACCCTTTCAAAAGACAGAAAAAAGGGACCCTTTTAGGCCAACAAGGCTGCAAGAGTGGCGAAAAGTCAGCTTGGAAGATAAACAATAAGAGAGAAGAGAAAGCAAGAGGCATCATCCAGAGAAACACGTAGAAAACTCGAGAGATGGGCGCGCTCTGCTCAGTGCTAAGCTAGCAAGGAGCAGCGTCATTGGCGGGGAGTCCATGGAGCTTGGGAAAGATCAAGGCTTTTTAGGATTTTTTGCGAATCCAAATCAAGAAAGCTCGGTGGCGTGGCAATGTAATGTAACGTGGGGCCCGTGCTTTGAAAGCCCTCATCAAAGACCCAATGTGTGGTTGTGGTGCGTTTAGCAACAAGTACTCCTAGTCTCTCGTTCTTTCTAGATCTTTTTCAGAGGATAGTTAAAAAAAAAAAAAGGAAAAAAAATCAATGTTTATAAAATAACTCCTATGCCCGTTTATCAATTAATATATAATTCTGATATTTTTTAACATCAAAATCGCGTTCATAAACTATTGTAGAGATGAATTTATTTGTCTTTTACTATGATTAAAAATTCCTCTAATATTGATTTAGAATATTTAAATTTCTTTTGTTAATCAGCTTTTACACGGTTATAGGGAATTGTACTTATATATATACATCAAACAAAATGGGTTGGTGAGAGTGGATAGAGTAATTTGAGGGTAATTTAATAATTTCCTATTAAAGTCATTGCAAAGTGTTAATAACTTCTTCACCCCATTACTCCCCAAAACAGTGAAAAAAAAATTTCTTGTGTCCCACGTAAAATTTTCTCACTGTTTTTTCAACACTTTGTTTTTACAGTTTTTACCGAGCAACAATTTATTCCCTTTAAGATGTATTTTCTTTCCGATATTTATCTTTCTCGCCACTTCCACTAATCCAAACATAGAGGGTAATTTGGTAACTTGGCTGCTGGAGAAGATGCCACCAGCCCTAGATGATCGGTACGGGACTCACCCCACCTATAAACCCAGCAATGTCAGTTCTTTTTCTGTCTTTCTGTCAGGCTGTTCCGCAGCGTTGCTCATTGATTTTTGTTTTTTTTTTTTTTTTTTTTTTTTCAGGACAACGGGATTATTGATTCTTAAATTTATAAGGTTGGGGATTGGATTTTTTCTAAGCTTGGGCTTTTGGGTGTAACAATAGCGAGCCAATAATGGCTAGAGCAATTGATGGGATTCTAAATTGTTGCTGTAATATATTTAATTTTAGCTTTTTTTTTTATTATTATTATTTCTTGAGTTTTTGTGTCTATTAGACAAAATTCGTGGGTAATTCAACTGCTATGGTTTGAAGTCTTTGTTACTATTTAGTTGGTCAAATGTGTTACAATTACTGGATTTATTTTTAATTGGGCATGGATCGTTACGTTGAATGAGTGACTTGGTAGCACTGTAAAAGTTAAACTCGATGTAGATGAAGTCAGAAATAACCAAAAAGTGGAACTGCGTCCATCGATCTCTCTCTGTCCCTCGTCGTGTCTTTGTTGTCCAAACGTGATTTAGGATTCACCAGAAGATGTTTAAAAAGTTGTTGTAACCATGAAAGTTGCAATATTGATTTGATCACCAGAAAGGGGCGCCTTGGCAAATGCTAAATAGTTATAATCGTGAGAAATGCAACGCATAATGTTTTTGAATTTTGATGCAAAGTCATATCACCTATGGGAAATTTCTCCGCGTGCCCAATGGGGGTTTCAGGGAAACTTCAATTGACCAGCTAAACGACGAGTCCTGAACATTTGTGAGCGACGGGAAGTTTCCGGTTTCTTGTCTTGCGTTTAGCTATAGACCAATTCAATCAAATTTAAGGCAGTGTTGAAGTGAACATATCATAGTCAACCGGAATGTCATTCGTCGTTTTTAATCTTCTTTTCAGTCGCTGAATCCTTTTTATTTGTCTTATCGTGAATGTAACGGCCGCCTCGGAGGAGTTGTGCTCCCAATATGCAATTAAAAAGTTCTTGATATGTTTCTTTTCGCTCTCATAAATTCAACTATTACAATTTGTTCTTTATTTTAACGGGGTCCATGGAGGGCATTTCCCGTCAATTGGAAGTCGTGACGTTGGAGGAGGGTTTCAGACTTTTGTTCATTTTTAAAAGTCAATTCGCCGACTATTCTTCGTTGATCAAGTCTTTCTTCCCTGGCAAAACAATATAAAAAATCCAAAGAATGCAATCGAGTTCTCTGAACACCTTCACCGAGCTTTACACCACAACCACATACACAGACTACTCGAGTTCCAGACATCTGTAATCACAAACATGGCAAGTTATGGCACCATGCACAGGCCAAGCACAATTTCGGCATCTGCCCTTGAGGTCCAGGCCGGCGAATCAAGGGATCTGGACAGAAAGAATCGCAACGACCACGTTCGTGCTGAATTGAAATTAGTCTGCCCCTTCAGGGTTCCTTCAAGTGCAGATGCAGCAGCTGTCCGGATCATCAGGAACTTAGGCCATTTCGCAATATATTACACGCATTTTGTGTGGATCATACTTTTCATTAGCTTAATTCCCAAGCGTAAGGTGTCTTTGATCTTTTTTGTCATTATGACATATGTGGGGTCATTGTACCTATTGCTGTTGCGGGCCCTGCCAAACTCTAACTTGCTTCACAAGGTCATTGACAAAGGTCTAATACTGGCTCTGCTGGCTTTTGTGACCGTGGCTGGGCTCATCCTGACACATGCTGCAATGCATCTTCTGCTGACCTTGGCAGCTGCTACACCTATTGTATTGCTTCATGCAGTTTTGTGGGTTAGGGAAGACCTGTATGATGTTGATTATGAGGAGAATAATTCTACAGGGGAATTAGCTCCTCTTGTGCAGGATTCCAGGGAGATGGTCTGATCTCCCATACCTAAACAGAAAGTATTATCTTGTAATGATAGGCAAAGCTAAAGCCAGAGGCCACGTTTCCACTTTCTTATCATTGACAGAATTCCAATAAGGTAGCTGTGTGACCATGAGCCAGACACTTGGCTAGCTTTTAAGCATTTGTATCCATTAGTGTTGAAATTTTGTTTTGCAGGAAGGTCCCACGAATTGTGTAAAATATTTGAGTAAAATTACTCAAAATGCATCCGATTTCAGTTGATTTGTTTCTTGGGATTCATCCGATTTTAATGATGTCGTTTCCTACCATTGTCTTCTCCCTTTTGTATGACCAATGATAAAATTCAGAGATTTCCCTTATTTAATATATATATTTCGAAGGACTTTTCTGTCATTTAGCCTATTTCCCAATGACTTGAATTGTAATTTGCACTGAATCGTATAAAGTAGAGAAAAAAATAGATACACTCTCTAAAGAATTTATTGCGCGTGACGGAATTACCCAGGAAAAAACTAGAAAGCCAACGAAAACTCTACAAAATCGATTTGAATCAGCAGGTAAGAAGCTTGTTTATCTCTTAAACCCGCTCTGCTTCTTTATCCCCCAAAGCCCTAATTATCCTAAGTTGTTGTTCAATTTCTCTTTCTCGGCGTAAACATCTGCAATTCTAGAGCCAGTTGTCTTTTTTTCTTCAATTCAAGTTTGTAAAATTTTCCCTTCACTTCTTTGGGAGCTCGCTGAAATTGAGAATTGTTGCTGGGTTATTGAGAAATTGACACTTTATTCATGGTGGAACGGTCGGATGCGTGAAATTTGGCAGTTTTGGATGGTTTTGTTGATCTGGGTCTCTCAGATTTTGTGGAGATTGGAGTTGGGTTTTGTTTTGTTTGACGAATTTACAGTCTTTCGAGCAAAAACCCATCATTTTCGTGGAAAATAGTTCTTCTGGTATTGCACTATTGAGTTTTTTTCGTTAGCCTGAAGTGAGAGAGACAGTGGACATCTTAGGAAGGTGGAGGATTGTTGGTACATATGGGCAGGCCGTTGTTTTATGAGATCGCCGACAAGCCGGCTACAAGTTGTATAATAGGAATATGCAGTGCCATATGGTTTTATATACAAAAGAGAAACATTGGATACTCGCATGTAGGCCTGAGTTATGAAACTGCTATTGACGGGCACCATTGGAGGATAATTACTTCAGCATTTTCACATATTAGTGTCATTCACCTTGTTTTTAATATGAGTGCACTTTGGAGTCTTGGGGTGGTAGAGCAGTTGGGCCACCTGGGTCTTGGTGTATCATATTATCTTCATTACACACTTGTGTTGGTTTTCTTGTCTGGAGTTTTAGTGCTGGGGATTTACCATATTTTGATACAAAAATTCAAGGTAGATTATTTTCGGAGAGTGACTGCTGTTGGGTATTCTTGTGTGGTTTTTGGTTGGATGACGATTCTCTCCGTGAAACAACCTTCTTCAAAGTTGGACCTTTTTGGGTTTCTTTCACTTCCCATCAGTTTTGCCCCCTTTGAGTCGTTAATTTTCACCTCAATCATCGTTCCACAGGCAAGTTTTCTTGGCCATTTGTCAGGCATTATTGTTGGTTATGCTATTGCATGGGGTTTGATCCACGGGATGAACAATTTCTGGGCAATCTCAATGCTGGGATGGATTGTGGTTGTTTTTGTTTTCAGCTTGAAGCGTTCTGGTGCATATGATTTTAACTTTATTGAGATTGAATCTGTCACTGATCCTTCACTGCCTTCTGTACGGTTTCTTGGAAATGGTAGAACCTTGCAGATGAGTGCACTACCCATTGAAGGTGTGGAACTGGTTTAACTTTTAGCAAAGATCCTACGCTTTGTGCTTGAACCTCCGAAGAATCCTACATTATTGAGTTGTTGGTATTATACATTGCCACACTTCCATGCTATTGATTTACACTCGAGATTTCTCAGACTGCTGAAGCAGCTTTAACTCAGAATGATCAATGCTTTTAGTGATGGCATCTGATCTGTTTGCCAGGTTATTGGCCATTAATATTCCCTTGTGCTTATATGTTGTACTTTAGATTTGTTTCTTTTGTTTGCTTCACAAATTCCTTGATCTTGTGGATCATCTCATTTTGCTTGAGTATTTATATTCAACCAAAATTTTTTATCAGAAAAAGGACCCGAACATTATATCAATGTTACATAACCAATATAATGCCATCCAAATAGAATTGCTGTATGATGATGAACAATCCTTTAAAGGGAAAGAAGAAAAAGAGGAAAGAAAGCTATTCCTCTTCTATTCAATGTTCTTACATTTCTCCAATTCTATTTTCTATGTGCAATATGAGGCAAAGAAATTACACCTGGTGTTTATTTGTTTATCATTTGCTTGTTTACTTAAAATATTTTCATGGTAGATAAGAAATTGGGTTATGCACATAGCCTACTCATAGATGTGAGTGAGGCGTGATAGTAAGTTTTGGGCAGTTGTTAGTCCAACTCTGGGATGCATATCTGCAGGAGAAACTGGTGATAGTAAGTTTTGGGGCAACATGGCCGGTTTCTAAATTTGTCCACTAAACATAACGTGGAATGGCGTAATATGTTTTCAGCAGATGTGCTTTTTATGTGTTGTGGAATGGAACCCGGGTAAATAGAAGTGAACTTTGGAGTTAAGGGCTTGGCATTCTGCCCTTTGAGCCTTTTGGTTAGGACGGGCATAATTCTTCTTCCTTTTACCTTTGCAACCACTGCAACTTTAATTTATAGCATCCATTGCTGTTTGAATGCCATTTAGAGCTCCATTCTTTTTCAGGCTACACGCCTGGGTCCAATAAATCATCAAGACACGCAGAGTTGTAGTCAACCCCTGATGCTGTTACTTAGAACTTAGCCTTCTAAAAGAAGTTGGGGGCACTGCGAGCCTGGATGATTCTTTCATTAAGTATTAAACTCTGCCAAAACTGAATTTGTTTCACGTGGGCAAACTTCTGAGGGTATGTGTCCGGTAGTGGCTACTGGTTATCAGGTTTTGTTAGGTATAGACAGTGTTATGAGGTGTTCTTTGAAATGGTGATAACATTGCTCCAGTGTTTACAGAAGCAAGGTTGGTTGGGTGTACGTCGTTAGTCCTTACCAATCCATTTATTGTATATTCATCTTATTGAAGGTTATAATGTAGTGATCAATGTCAATGAAGTCAACTCAGTTCATTTACAGCCGATTCCTGCCGTCCTCCTCCTGGGGTGGAGGTGGTGGATGTAGGCGGTTCAAATTTCAATAATTGCCTAAGGAGCCAACCAAAGAATTAACAGAGACGTCAAATCTGTTAACAGAAAGAATAACACGGTTTCAATAATCATAAATAGAATAGAACCCAACTTTCATCTCAAAAAAAAAAAAAAAAAAGAAACATACTTCTCCCAATTGACTTACTGAAATGGTGATGCTGCCCCTCTGATTAATTATAAACATTAATAAATTTTAGATCCTGCCAAGTGCCGACAACTAATATAAGAGGTGTTACCGGCATTGCCTTGCAGCCTACTGAGATCTACAACACATGACAAGAATGAAATAGCATTGCCGGCTAATAATCAAGTGGTGAATGCCACCAGAATTGGATGCCTGCATCTTCAATCATTATGTTACCGACTGACAGATAGGAATTCTTGCTCCAATGGCCACAGTTTACATCTTCAATCAGAAGTGTAATGTTAATCTGCAGAGACAAGATATGGGTTAGACACTTGCCAAATAACAATTATTCCGACGAATTAACATCCTTTAAAGAGGTTAAGTGTGGAAATGTGCAGGGATACACGAGTAATCTTTGGCTTCCAATGCCTGATTCAGTAATCACAACAAACTCTGGGGAAACAATAGTCGTGACGTACATTCACAAGAAGTAGGCAAATGACAAATTGTAGAGTACCAAATAGCTTCACAGGGGAAAAGAAGAGAAAGCAATACCTTACACTTGGCTCCTGGGTAAACTGAAAAGGGGGAATAGAAAGAAACTTTCCAGTAGCTTAGAGCAATTGAGCAAGGGAAATGAAGATGGGAAATGTAGAGGAATATAACTGCGGACTGGAAGACAAATCTACCCTATGATTCGCATGTGAACAAGTACATTAGTCTGCCAAAAGTTGGATAAAACTAAACAGGATGAACAAAACTTAAATTAACAAAGAACAATTCTACTATGCCCGTTATGCTGATGAAAAGAGTTTAAAGCAAGCCAACACAACAGATTGTTGAAGTCCTTTTGTGAGCTTGCTTACCCAGTGCAACAGAAACAGAGGAGACGGTGTTACTTCAGTCATGCAGGTTTCCTAGTATTCTAGATATGTACTAGTGACAGCTCTTACCACTTCTTAGTATCCTCACTCCCTCCTCATGACTGGAAGTTCCCATTACTGCTGGCTAAGACATTTGCAGAACCACTTTCTTGAGCACCTTGATGAAGGAGTTGAGAAAATCCCTGTCCAATTGATTTCCATAGGCGTGTTGGCAAAGAAGACTGCTGAGTATCAACACTTCCATCTTTTGAAGGTTCAAATGAGGAAGCAGATGCAGGGTTCAGATCAGAGAATCTCACAGCACCTAACAGTTGCTCAGGAAGCTCTGACTCAGTTATGCCCTCAATGAGAAAAGCCAGGTCAACAGTTAGCATTGTGATGTAACCAAATGCTAGATGAACTACTGCACTTGCAACCATGGAAGATCCAATATCCACATCTACTTCGAGAAAATTTTCTGTCACACAATATTTACAGCACAAAGCACGACCGATGATGCATATAGCTTGCTCCCCAACTGCTTTCCTTACGATCCAGGGGCCTTTGGCTATGTTGGCTATTAGTTTAAGCCTTGAATTCCTAAACCCGTCATCCCCTTTCAAGAACTGGTCCATTAGAGATCCCTCCAGAATTGGCTCTGTAGCTACAAAGTATGCTACAGCACTATAATTATCCTTACCTGGGAGTTGAAGATTGAATGCCCAAACAAAGGGCTTATCACCTGTTGGAAACTCATCATCAATAACCTTTTTCACACAACTGCTTTGGCTTTTCAAGACATCCCCAATTTTGGTAGAGCTTTTGATCCAATCAAATCCGAGAGGCTTTAGCAGACATTCACCAGCAGGGATCTTAACTTTGGTTGTCAGGTAATCTGGACCTCTTACCATGAATTTGTCTCCAGGTGGGGATGCCCAACCATTTGGACAATTATCCACATCAAGCATTGGGACAGCTCCCTCTGACCTTATTCTCTCCATCCATTGCTGCTCACTTCTATCGGAAGTGGCGGCCATGAAGTCCTGTGCGGCACCAAAAAATCAGACAGTCATTCCAATGAATGCAGCAATAGAAACATATATACATTGCGCTTTCTGTTATTTCACTGCATCCTGCTCTAAAAATCACCTAGATATTCTACAATTTTCTTCTGAACCATTCTAAATAACTGAAAATTGCACAAATTCAGTACGGTGATTAATCAGCGAACAAAAAGAGATCACCAAGCAAATACAGATTAGCAGATGCAAACTCAAAATTCCTTGTTCCAATGTTCCCTTCTGAAAACATCAATCTTCCTTTTATAAAAACAGACATATGTTATATCCTCAACTGCAATTAGCTTTACCGTACGTATGCGTTATTCTTAAACATTTCATAACACCCTTGTCATAATTATCCAAGTCCACCGTCTCTTTCGAAAAAAAAAAAACAGAAATAAGAACCCTTTTACAAATCACCACAATTGAAACCCAGAAATAACCCAAAATGCCTAGGCATTTTGCACTTTGCACATTAAGAACAGAAACAAAACAAAACAAAAGGGAATGAAGGAAAGAAAAACGCATCCGCGCCAATCAAAACAAAAAACAAATACATTGATATCTCCCAAGAAAGGCCAAATAGATGTACGTGTGAAAGCCCTTACCTTACCTTACCTTTTTAAATGCTGTAGAGGCCAAAACAAAGCTTGACCCAGCAATCAAAATTCTATGAAACCACCCCCCCTCCCCCAAAACACCCAAAACCCAAGACAGACAGAGGTAACAAAAGTCACAAACAAATCAGGAGTTTTCTTCTCATCATTGTCACTTTGATTCGGGAAAGCTTCAAAGTGAAACTTGTTTTGTTTCCTTCCCTTATTAAAGGCATTTCCTTTTTTCTGAAAAAATAGCGTTCTTTTCCTTTTTGTCTTTTAATTGTAGACCCGAGATCTTTAGTACTACCGACTTGATAATTATTTTTTCGTATTTTTTTTAATCATCTATTCAAATATTTATTAAATTAAAAATTATATAATATAAATTTTATATTCATTTTTAACATTAAATAAATATATTAATTATTTTATTTATGAGTTAAAGTAAGATTATTTTATAAATAAATTTATAATTTAATATTACCTATTCTAAATATAATTTTTTTAATTATAAGTAAATAATAATGTGAAATTTTAAATTTAAATTAATATGAAAAAATATATTTTAAATTATTAATTATTTATTTTTTCTAATGGCATAGGCAAGATGAGAAGGGTGTACGTACACGAAGTTATCTCACAGATATTTGAATCGAACACACTAATAGAATTCCCATTCACCAGAGAGAAGAAAAAAAAAAAGCGCGCAAAACCAATCCTTAAACAAACCCCCATTGTGTATAAAACCAAACTCGGTTAATGCAATTTTCCTCCGCTCCATCTGCGATTCTCGCAAAACCACAATTGGGTGTTTTTTTTAATTTTTTTTTTTTTTGTTTCTTGCCATTTCAATCAAAGTTCCCGACTTTTTGCTTCTCAACTCGGGTTTAATCCGGTTTTCTTGTCTGGGTATTGGTCAAACAATGAAAATTTGAGGAGTTTTGGTTGCAACGAGGTTGAAGCGATTGTGCTGTGGAAGGGTGTGGATCTATCTATTGTGTCGTTAAGAAAGGTCTCAAGGTGGGCATGTTTGTTAGTGTTTGTTTCTATTCATCCTGGAAGTTTGGCGTCATCTCAATTTATTATTTGTGCCTTTATTATTATTATTATTATTATTATTTAACCTTTTTTACTTATACTTTAATAGTTGCACCGTTGCGGTGATTAACAGGTTGAGAACAAGTTACTAATTCAAGTTCACGTGACTTTCTTACTATTTACTTTAAATTTAGAAAATTGAATCTCAAATTTGAAAATTTTAATATTTAATTAATTTAATTAAATTTTAAATTAATTAAACTAATATTTAACTTTAAATATATAAAAATATGATAATTATATATTTTATATAAAAAATTAATGCACAAAATGTGATAATATATAGAATATGAGTGTGGTATGTGTTATAATATTATGTTTGATGAATTTAATCCCATATATATATATGTGTGTGTGTGTGTGTGTATTAATCTAAATAATATAATTTTTTCTTTTAATAAAATTGTTTTTAATATAGGTAAAATATTTTAAATTAAAATAATAAATATAGATATAATTTAATATATGATTTTATGTCCTTTCATTAAAATAAAAAAAAAAAAAGAAAAGAAAGAAGAAAATTATGTAAAAATTTCTTGAATTTTTATGTTCAATGATTTAGAAAAGAAAAAAAGAAGAGACGAAATAAGGAGGAATACAAGAGAACTAGCATATATTTATTTTGAGAAACAATTTATTGCATTTAACGCAGTGCCAAATCAATGCTGCTAACTAGTTGTACATGAGTTTGGAATACGAACTAAAAAAAAAAAAATTGTGAATAATTTACTAATTTATGATTAAAACAATAGGTTGTTCAAATTTTGTAGCTCTCATAATTTTTGAGGCTATATTTTATAGTTTGGTTCCCAGGTTTTTTTAAGTTTAGCCGACCAATTTAGCTTAATTTTCAGATGCGCCAGAGGGGTTCAGAACAGCCGTCTTGGACTCACCCGCGAGTCACCTACCAGCAGCGGCCTCTTGGAATTCATTGAGGCCTGAACAGCCGTCTTGAAGGGTTAATCCCACCCACAATCACGGGCCGAAAAAGGCACGTTGCTTTAACGAAAACCCGTGAGAAAATAGGCCTTGCTCAATGCTGGAAGCCTGCCTGATGGTAAAAACTTTAAAAGCCGGAGTTTATTCGTTGCTGCACGTATAATGAAGTAAGGTTTTCTTATATGGGGCTAAAGCCCGGGAGAAGGTTTGGGTGGTCCGAATTTCAGTTGTGTTGCCGATGACAGAAGCAAGGGGAATAAGCAGAGTTGTCCGTTGCGTTTGCACAACAAAAGGTGCATAACAAAAAGGCTTCTCTTGTGCATTTGAATAACTACGCTCAGAAGTGCAAAAGATTAAATGAAGAAATTTTCATTGCGGAGCCTATCATTGCATTAAGGGGCTAAATGAACTACATCAGGTGAAACACATATTCCAGTAACTCACCTTAAACGCAATCCATCGTATATAGAGCAGTCTACGACGACTATAAATGCATATCTAAACAGAGCAGATGGCAAATTGTGACTAGAATTTCAAACAGTAGCACCTACACCCTTCAAAAACTGGCACAGTGACCATTCTTTTCTCAATCCTTTGTTGCCGGGGGATTTTTATCCGATGAATTGTCCCTCTGGCTTGGAGAGGGCATTGATACTCTCATTTTCAGATCCCCAACTACTTGCTGCTGCTGTTTCTGGGAATGAATTTGAAGCTGTTGAAATTGCTGTGCGGTCAAAAGAGTGTGCACGGCTTGATTGTTGGAATAGAATTGCTGGCCCGCACCGTAGGAACCAAAATTCATCATGGGTCCACCATTTGGCATGGCTTGACCAGTCATTAACTTCAGATGCTGAATTTCCTCTTTCAGTGCGTCATTTAATGCTAGCAGAACAACAGACATCGATTATCATGACAAGCAAAAGCAACACATACTTATTATGACCAGCAAAAATAATGCACCCCAAGAAAGAGAAACAAACAAATATCCATTTACTCCCAAGGTAAAGGTGCAACATCTAAGAACAACGAAGGCGAATAATTAGACGGCAGTAGCTTTGCAATGTGAAAATAATGAATACCAGCCTTGTGATCAACAAGAAAAAAATGACCAGAGCAACTGCCCACCGATCCCATATTAAACTAGGTCTAATTCATTGAAAAAGTGCAAAATTTGCCTTAAATGTCAAATAGATATAACAACAAAATGATACCGTAGAAAAATTTTTGTGGGCGTAGTGAATATAAATATATGGAGCAACCAATCATATGCAAATAATCCTTCAAAATCTTGTGTGGTGTAAATTGGGCAACATCTTAATGGATCACAAAATGCATCTGCATACCCTATAAAAGGAAATAGTTGTAAAAAGACATCATTCTATTTGTCGAAACTATAATGGAACCAAAAAGAGAAATGAAGCCACATTTCTAGAACCATGACTTTATAAGCAGCTCTAAAACCTATTTAGCTTTCTAAAGACCAATTTAAACTTCAGTGAAACCAAAACTGGACAAAAAAAGACAAACTATGATGAAAGCAAGGACCAAGAACCTCTAGCCAATGCCATTTAGGAAGTGTCAAACCTAAAACGGGCAAAAAAAAGCCAAAAAGATGGCAAAACTCGCCAATGAGGAATATTTTGCTCCTTGATAACAAAAAAGATTTAAATACAATAATATCAATTAACTTATAAGTCAATCCCAAAATATCAAAAGTAAGGAACAAAAACAATTAAGATAGGTAATTGCCCTTCAAAGTTAAAAGCTATCAAAATATCCTTACCATCTTGCAAATGGACCTGACGCTCCATTGTTTGCAAACGCAGTTTCAATTCACTATTTTCAACAGTCAGGCCATTCGTATCTCTCTGGTGGCAAGAAAGCAAAAGCAAATCCAATTTTATCTTCATTGTATAACTTAAATTAATAAATCAACCAAGTACAGAACAAATAGAGAAGGTATCCTATGACTTTCACCAGATTGGGTGCAAAGAAAAATAAGATGAAGGGTAAAGTTAATTCAACTACCTGCAGCAAAGTCAATTGAGCAGACAATGATGTCGCTTCTGTTTGCAGTGTCTGCACTTTCCTTTCAAGTTCAGCTATGTATCGCATTTTCCTTTCCTTTGACCTAGCAGCTGATTGCCTATTAGCCCAAATCCTAGACATAGCACACAAAAAACAAGGTATGAGTTGTCAATCCAAAAAAATCAAATAAGTTGCCACTGTATTTCCTCTTCTCTCCAGCAAGAGTACAAATAAATTGGAGGGTGACATCCGAGGATCGGACAGACCCTTCAAGATAACATCTTAGCTAGATTTTAGGATTGGGAAGTAAAATGTTGGAAACTTCAAGCAATAATTGACAAAAAGCAATGCTATTTAGCGACAAAATGGAAAAATCTAGAGCTAATAAAACCATCCATACAGCTTGCTATATAAGTCTGTAACATGTAAGCCAGATTTTCTACAACAATACATAAAGAAAATGATAGTTCAATGACTCAAAAAATAAATGAATAAATAAAATAAAATGTTCCAAGGGTATTATCAACTATCATATAAATAAATACTTCAGTATTCAATGCAAAATTCACAAACACATGAGATATTGTTGCCAGTACCATTAAAGTTACCACCATAAGCCACGCCTCAATATTTAGGTAATGAGAAAATAAAGACAGATAAAGTGGAAAAGAAGGAAATGTAAGATACCTTTTTGCACGCCTGGGATCAATAAGAGCAAGTTCAGCAAGCTTAGTAGCAGACATGGCTTTCTTAGAATCTGCTGGAGAGACCGCTTCTGAACCTGATATGAGCATCTCTGGCTTGATAGTTGTTGAGCCATCCATTGACTGGCTATGCTGGTGCCTAATTCTAGGCCTTTCACTAGGCCCAGTGGCCACATCCAACATTGTAGGTGCTAGTGGCAGCGTTGGGGCCGCCAAGACTGGAGCTGAAGACTCCCCGACTTGAGAAGCTGATGTAGCTGAGGATGAATTCAACTTATCCATATCAAGGTACATTGACAACAAATCTTCCTCGGTATCGTCAGAGAAAGAGGGCCCATCAGCACCACCCACCACGCCAAGATCACTATCAAAGCTAATATCATCAGGTAGAGTCAGAATCTCTGAATGGGCGCGTCGATGGCCAACATTCTTAGGTGGGTTATCAGGCATTCTGCTAATGTCATGACTAAAGCGGCTAGAATCCACCCCATGACCAAAATGGCTAGGGGCTGAACTGCTTCCTGAAGCCATTGAAGGGAATGCAGAAGATGATGGCTCGGGCTTAACGTTAAAGGAACCCCCAGACCCAGACGGTGAAAAGCTCGAAAATCGACCAGAAGGGGGCGGTAAACCGCCACTATGAGCCAGAGATTTATCCTTTTCCATCAACAACTAGAGAAATCTCTCAAACCTAATCAGCCTTTCTAAATAACCCCGTTTCTTTTTTTTTTTTTTTTTCCCCCTATGAGATTGACTTTCAAAATAACTTAAACTATTGAGGAAGGCCGAACTCAAACTCAAAGATTCCAAATCGAGACTTCACACAAATTAAAATAGCAAACCCCAAATACTTAAAAGGCCATTCCATGGTTACCCAAAGCAGTAGCAGAAACAGAAGCAGTAGGAATCTTGAATACAAGATATCGGAAAGTATGCTTGCCCACTGTGATTCTCAACAAGATACATATGAACGCCTCCACAACAGCAAAATAAAAACTCCTCCCCCTCCCCCTCCCCCCTCCCCCCACAGAGACGACTCACAGATCAGAAGACAAAGAGGCCTCCAGACAAATGGGAGATCTGTTGAAGACGCAATCTTCGCAAAATTTACCCACAAAGATTGAGACTTTGCAAATGAAAACAAGCTTTTTGAAGTGCCATGGCAGGCCCTAGACTAGACGCGGATTTGATCCATTTCTCCGGATGCGTGAAGAAAGTCTTAATTTTCTGTTCCCGAAAAAGGTGAATCCAAGGGACACTTCCAGGAAAATCAAGACTGGTCAGGGAATGGAATAGATATTCTTACCAAATATAACAGCAGCGTCACACGGTCTGGTAGTCTGTCTGTATTATTATTATTATTATTATTATTATTATTATTATTATTATTATTATTATTATTATTATTATTGATGTTTTAAATTTAAATTTATTTATTATATTTATTATTATATATAAAATAAAATTTTATCTTAAATTTTAAATTTAATAAAATTAAAATTAAGTATAAAATATTTAAATAAATAATTATTATTGCCTGAGAATCCTCCTCGGGCGGGCCTTTTAGAAAGGAATCGAATCCAATCAACGGAGCACATGGTCATGGAAACCTTTGTATACATATATTGATTAAATTACCAAATATTTCGTATGGTATATGTTAAATATTCACATGTTCACAAAAAAAAAAAAAAAAAGCTTTTTTTTTTTTTTAAAATTTTTTTAGAGCAACACAAAAGAAAAGTCAAAATTCACATTCTCGCAACATTATTTAGCACTGGAGTTTGAGCGTAAATTGCGTGGCATGAATCGGAATGGTGCTAAAGCCAAAACAGAAATGACACTTGTTGAGTTTGGTTTGGTCGGTTGGCTCCTGACAATTTGCAGTGTGGAAAAATATCCCCAATTTTGAGTGCTTTTGTCGACTCCAGGTATTCTCCAATTTTACTTGGGAATTGGGTTCTAAATTGCCTGAGAGACAAATGGTAACTACCATAAACTTCTTTTCTATCTAAACACCACCCCCCCCCCCCCCCCCCCCAAGTAAACGTCTTATTCCTTCAGATAATTGGGGAAAAAATTTTTGTTTGGTCATTCCCACTTAGAAATATTGTGAGAAATAAAATACACTTTTTAAGTTTTTTTTTTTATAAGTTAAAAATAAAAATAAATAAATAAATAAATAAAAAGTGGGATATTTCGTTTGAATGTTATGAAAAAATAAAAAAGGGAAAAATTAATGTTAGTAATATAACGCATGTACCCCATGAAAATATAACGTATGACTTGATAACTGGGCAATTGCATAATTTAATAATAAAAATATCCTTAAAAGAGTCTTGCTTCTTTGCTTTTCTCACCAATGCTGAGACTATCAACAGTGTCTTAAATGTGAATATTTTTTGATTGATTCAATTTTTTTTTTTTTTTTCTATATTCCGTCCCAAACAAATGAAAAATCACTTGCTTACACCACTTTTCTTTCTGATCATTTTCTTCCTACCCCTTTGTCTCACAAAACAAACAAAAGGTAAATGATAACGTATCTGTAATTTAAAACTCTAATGAAAGTTAAGGATCAACGATTGAGTGATATGAATTAGATAATCATTTCTTTTTAACTCAAATTGGTAGAATTCCTAAATTCTGGCACTTCTACTTTCTTTTAGCTCATTGACCAATGGCCATTTCAAAGAAGAAGAGGCATTTACACCAAGGCCAGACCTTTGAAACAAAGATGGCAACATGACAATTCAACTGTTGAACAGCAGGCAATCAATCCAGGAAAACTTTAAAAGCAACTAACTTTACAACATCCATTCACAGCAAAAGAATGACGATCGATCGCTGGATGACGAAATTACAGGACTATGATATGATCCTTGCACATTAATCCTCAGAAAATGTACTCCGGAAGTTGGAGGGGAAACTGACCCACTTCAACTGGAAATGGGCCACCTTTTGGGTCTGCCAATCTAGAATACCAATAAACAAGGGGATAGACAAGTTATAAGCAAGTAACCAATGCATTAACACGATCATTAAAACTCGAACTACTGCAACTGTGGAAGTCATTCAAAATCATTATCGAAGAAAATGCGAACTTGGAAGTTTATGTGCTGCTGTATTGGCAATATCAACTCTTAAGACAACATTTTAGTGCTTCATACTTGCAAAATTATGAATGCCATATGACTAAGATCTTCATGGAAATTCTTAGAATGTATAGGTCACAATGGAATAGCCTTAACATTATACCAAGACTCGCCTAAAAGGGATTTGAAAATAATAAAATTAAATAATCCTCATTAGGTAAAATTTCCGAACTAAGAGTTATCACACAATAATATATTATCATAAATACAAGAATATCATTAAAATCCTAGATAATAAATATGCATCTTCAAGATTCTTCATCACATACTCCTTATGGCATGCAAAATAGTTGTGCGGATTACCTGCCAGGTACAAAAGTGAAGGCACCTTCAACAGAGCCGGAGGGAGCTGGTAAAGGTGTGCAACTCTCATAGATAAACTCCTTCTCCCCTGGCTGCAAGAGTGGGTGCTGCCAAAATACAAGGTGACAGTAAGAGCACATGCAGTGGGTGCTGCCAAAATACAAGGTGACAATAAGAGCACATGCAGTTCCCGGAGAAAGAATTAGGGATAATTTGCAAATTGAAATGGCAAATCATATTGCCTTTCAAAAATATCCCTTTCTAAAACTGCTCACAAGTCACAATAGATGTTTTTCTCTTAGAAAACTTGCACCTATCACCCAAGAATTCAGTCATACCCTGCCTATCACAGCTTCTGCATTGACTTCAGATACAACAACATCATGAGCACGGATAATCCAATGCCTCAAATACAGTTGGCAAGAGCGGAAGGACATTCCATTGATGATGCATCCTTTGGGTAGCAGAGACATACGGATTGAATATGCAAACCAGTATTTCTCAGATCTATCGTAAGGGTCACTGTACTCTGGTACGAAAACAGCTGAAGCACGAATCTGCTTTTTTTTTTTTTCAAAAAAAAAAAAAAAACCCTTTAGGATTACAAATTTTAGAGTCTCTGTATTTCTCCCTCCCAACAAAAAGAGGAGATGAAAAAGACAGACTATATATGGGTTTACTGCAATAGCATACCTTCACATTATTAGTAACAGCAGTGGAACAAAGAGGAGGCACCTCTGGGAACTGACAAATGCTTCTGAAATCTCCCTCCCGAATTTTGATAATCCCCTTTTCCAAGCGATTGGCATGTTCTTCTAGCCATAGCAACATGCCATCCTGCTGATTATTGCCACTGAAATCATGCACTGAATTTATCAATGAATTTGGTACACATGGAATCATTTCTCCATCCAATAAATAGTTCTTGGTTCCAACATAGAGCTGGCCATTTGTACAGTTGAGGAAAAAAAACTTATCAGTTGATGTTGATGAACCAGCCACAAGAATGTACTCAATTTTGCTAGAAAAGCCCATGATCTGTTCTGTTGCCACTACCACTTGTTCTAAAGGTAAGAGGTAGACATTAACCAAGTGCTGATAGAAAGAATATCCACCTATTAGGCCCAACAAACTGCCTGCTACACTTGTTGGCGAATCTTGGCCTCTAAGATCTTGACCATCACAAAAACGGTAGAGAATCCTTGTTGGGAGAGGAAGCTTCACCATTAAAATGTTTTCTAACTCTTCAACCTGGTCTTCTGAAGCACCCTTACATAATGTAGCTTCAGCCTCAGGGAAATATGTTGCCAACCAGTTCTTGAGTCTGTCCCAACATCTTTTGACTCTTTTTACAAGGGGCCAAGGATACATACCAAAGCATTCCCTCCATGTTCGATAACTTGCCTAGCCACACACACACACACACACACGCACAGAGAGAAAGGGAGGGGGTGGAGCATAGTTAGGAAGGATAAACCAGTCCTACCAATTTAGAAGCCAACTCAATCACACAACAGTCCTAAAATTCAGCCAGTAATATGAAACTCCTTTAACAATATTGCACATCATGCACCCATTTCACTCCCTCATAAGTCAATCTAAATCATATTGTTTATGAATGTGTGTGAGTAATTAATCACAAAACCCAATTCATCATACATAATACCTTCCAAACTTACCCTCAGTCTCTTTTTCTTCTTTATTTGTCTTCTTACTTTCTTTTCACAAGTCAACAACAAAACCCCAAAATTCCATTTTGAAAAATATTCAAGCATAAGAGAGGCAGCAAGTTTCCACACATCCTCCAAAATTTCCTTTTCTGTTGTTGTCACTCAAGTAAAAAATTTAAAAAACTCGAGTCAAAAGAATTTAAATGCAAAGGTGAAAATGACTTTTCATATATCACTTTACAGGACGAAACAAGAAACAGAGAGACCCAGAAATGAAATGATTGGAAAGTGATGAACTTTAGTAGAATTTTCTTTTCTTTCCTTTTTTTTTCCTTTTTTTTTTTTTGTTTTTTTTAAAAACAAATTCTTTAATAATTTTTTTTTTTTTAAAAAGAAGAAGAAAAAAGGAACCTTGAAAGAAGGAGAAGGGTTTCCTTGAGGATCGAGAGGGGCGAAGAGATCAAGATCTTGCAAACAAAAGCGGGACCAGAGAAACTCCTCAGATGCTGAAGCCCAGAGCCGCTTGCTAACGCATGCAGTTCTTGCTGTGTCCTCGGGCCCTAATTTCGTTAGGATTACGTGAAGCGCTAGATCTCCCACTGTCTCCAATCCCATCTCTCTGTGCCTCTGTGAATCCCTGCGTTCCGTCATGCTAGATGAGTTCTGCCTGTTTCAACCTACCTCCTGCTTTTGTACATGTTGTACTGTTTCTTTTGATTTTTTTAAACTTTTTTTTTTTTTGAAGCAACAATAAAAATAACAATATTTAATTATTTTTTAATTTTTTAAACACATTAAAAACTTTAATTATTGTAAATTAAATTTTTATATTAAAAAAAAATTACAATTTAAGACTTTTATTCATATTTAAAACTTTCATTTATGTTAAATTTTAATATTAATATATTTAAAATTTTAATTAACAAAATAAAATGTGGTTACCAATTCAATTTATAATACTTTTTTTTTTTTTTTTTTGTTACGCAAAACTTGATGTCAAAACAGAAAGGATTCGAAGAATAGAATGTAAAAGTCAGCCTTTAATCTTATAGAAAAAGGCCCGATGATATATAAAAACATTTCAAGGTGAAATTCAATATTACAGAAGTTATTTTTGCATTTTGGGGGGGGGGGGGAGGGAGGGGGAGGGAGGGTGGTGGTGTCTAGGACTGGGCTTATTGAAACTTCTTAATCTAAATTTAAATTATAATTGGTTTGGCATCCCTCTAGTGGAGAAAGGGAGGCGAGGAAGCTGCTCAGGGAAAGTCGAACAGATTCATCGTTCAAAAACCATATTCGGATTGCCTAAGTTCTTTAGTTCCATTAAAGAACTGAAGCACACGAAAGCCGTTGACCCCACATCTTTAATCCGTGGACCGCCACGATTTCCGGCACAAGCTAATGGGAGCACCTTTCATTTGTTCCCCGGATAATCATACCATTGCCGGGCTTGTTGGAAAATCGGTTCTTGGCCTCCATCCCCATTTTTCAGCCATTTGCCAACCAACTATTCCTTTCGACCCCATGTCATTTGCAAGGATTCTAGAGCTACCGACGCATTCAACAAGCCCCGAGAGAGTAAAAATCCCATCCCTGACAACTAATCCACGTACGGTTTGCATGGAATTACAAACCTATAATCCAAGCCTTGTCTTGGTAGGTAGCATATTTAGTGACATGGACAACAGGTCAAGCCTCAAGTAAACATCACGGTCAGCTTTCATGATGTCGTGAATGGATAGATGAAAGTCAACAGAGCTAAGTATAAGCATGGCCGGGGGCGTTCATGTTCTCTGTACAGTTGAGAACAATGATGTCGTCGAAAAGAAGGACCTCAGAAGAGCTATAGATACCTTTGCTCAAGCTTTCCAAGGTACCAATGTATTTTTTGTCCTAATCCCTTTTACTCCTAACATCGTTAGCCACAAGAACGCATCATCTCATTAAAAACCAAATAACAAATCAAAATTTCCCGCAAAATTAGTATCAAATCTCAAACACTGGGCTACATCGCCACATTCGAACTTGTCCTTTTAAAGAGAACGAGAATGCGAGAGAGAAAGAGAGAGAGAAAGAGAGAACATCATCCTGAGGAAAAAAAAAAAAAAAAAAAGGGTTTAAAAGAACGGTAAATTGAAAAAACCCATCAATTGCAAGGGAGCCAGCTCTAGCAAAGCACGAAGCGAATGGAACCCGAGCCAACAGTAAAAGTTTCTCGTGGCCTTTTGATTTTGGGCTTCCTACTCCATAAATAAAAACGACAAACAGCCATAATGCCTTCGTCCAATTCTGTCGGTTAAACTGAGTGGTAAGGATGCTGCCTTGAGGCGTTAAAAACGAGCCCGTTTTACCTACACACGCAGGAGATATAAAATTGCTCATTAAAAGTAGAGATAAGAGCCCCATCAACAGGAAATTGTCAACCGTCTTTGCTTTTTGAATGGCCTTTGTGCAAATGTCCCAGAGACAACTAATGCCCAATACAACAAAAGGTTCATAAAAGACAGAAGAAAATTAAAAAAAAAAAAAAAAAACAATAAAACAAACGAGGAGATAAAAAAGTGTGTTGCGCAATTGACACACGCACTAGTTTTTGAACAGGAATCAGGTAGAGACCCGGACGGGATGACAGACACCCCTTCGTAATTACAATTACGATTTGCTTACATTGGGGCTAAATCACACTCGAACAAATAAGCGTCCACACCATGGTTTTTTTTCCCATACGCAGTTCAGGCGACGCTTGCAAGCATTGCCAGGCAAAGTATCCGAGCATATCGAGAAGTGGGAAAACAGTAATCGAGAAACACTTTCCAAAAACAATGTTTAACCGTTTGCCTACACAATTTGCCGACGCGGATTCTGCACAAGGCTTTCAAAATCAAATAAGCTCCTGGACAGCAAGCGTATTCTGGTTAATATTAACGGCAAACGCACAAACTGACACCAGGCTTGAATTGTGTGAGCTGAATATATTAGCTCATTAATTGAAAATGTCAATTCATTTATGGGTGCGACGCCCTTGTTGATCGCAGAAAACAGTTTCAGACAATGTTTCAATTGGCATCACCCAAGAAATTGCCTACAAGCTAAACAATACGATATTCCAATACAGCTTCTGCAAATTACTCATTTACTTCTGACTTTGATCTCTGTTGCTTAGCCCTCTTGTACCCAACCCGAAGGCGTACATTGCAGTTCGTTGCCTCAATCCGCATTGAATTGAGGTCTCAAATATAAACAGACCACTTTTCAAAGCTGATAAAAACTTGGCTAAATAACAATTCATAAATCAAACGGCTTAGATCATTATCAGTTAATGTTGAGCGTGCAAACCATCTATACCTGGCATGTTCCGAAAAGGGCAGCCAAAATGATTCATCAGGAATCAAGGCCCACAGAGATCAGTGCCCCACCCTTGTTTAGACTCTGTGAATTTCAATAGATGGTAGTAGTTTTAAAGGGACGGAGAACACCCAGTAATAGGCATCATGTAAGAGATAAAAACCTGGGAATTACTACTCACAAGTGAGGTCCTTCACCATTATTTATGATCCATTAACTTTGTTTAGCTCGCCTCACTGCAATGTAACCTAAGATGCGACTGGGATGGTCTGGAATATTCGCAAAACAGTTTTGAGAGCGCCAAAAATTACCCAGTGTTTGTCTTAAACAAAAACATGAGCAGGAGCCAGACAGAAATTGGTGACAACGAAGCCAGGCCACCTAGCCTAAGAGATTAGAAGATGATGTTTAACTTTTCACGCTTGATGCATTATATGCACACCTGCGGAGTCATGAAATTGAACAAATAGGACTTGGACAATTCCTTCGGCATTTCATTTCATGCCGTGGGAAATACATGTAAATGATAATTAGCCCCACATTTGACCGTAAAGGAGAAAAACAATTGTATTCCTCAGACAGGATTAATGAGGTTTCGACAAAGAGCTCTGAGCTTCCATCTTTCTTCTCATTTTCTTTGCTGCAAGTCTTGGTTTTATCTTAGAAGGGCCTATAAGGCAATGTCTGCCCACGATGAGGATAATTCAATGACCTTAATTCATAAGGTAAAGTCTGTGACTAGACTCCAAAGGTCGATAGAACTAGTTCCAGGCCTTTTAAAATTAATCACCCTCCTCTTTTTCCCTTTTTGGTTTGATTTAAGCTTATATTACTTGTATTCAATACTATTGAGGCCAAATTTGAAGAGATTTTGGACAAAACGATTCATTTGACAGAGCTTTTTTAAATAATCCACATTTTGGCAGATATAACCAATATATGCTCAAAACATATTAGATTAGTCTTACACAAAATACAATTTACATCTCACAAATATAAAAAACATCCAATCAAAACTCCAATAGCATACAAGCACAAATGCTGGGCAAGAAGAAAAAGCTCCACATATCATTGAAGAAAAGTATACATATGAATTGCAAAAACACGTAAAACATAACTGGGCAACCATATTGTATGATAGAGTAAGATGCACATGGCTGAGTCATTGCATGACAAGCATATTAATAGAAAGAAGGAAAATCATAAGAGGTACTGGCATCTACATAGAAGACAATCTGGAAGATTTAATTTTAGTGAAAATGCACCTTGTGGTAGTAAGAAAAAGAGAAGCACAAGCTAATGAAATTAATAGGTAGACATGAAAAAAGAGCATAAAAGAACAGAGCAAAAATTGCCAAAAACAAAGAATGCAATAAGCTTCAGTTACAAAGACATTTATGACATCAAAATGAAGTCAGCTCACATAAAACAGAACAATTCAGCACGAAAAGATAATGACATAAGTTCTGTCCATCAGGCTTAAATCACAACCCTATGGAATAGACCCCCACAGAAACGCCAGCTTCTAATTAAAGACCTGCAAGTAGCTGCTCCACAAAACATCCACCAAAATTTCTACCAAAAAACTCAATTTCATGGACATCACGATTATGTCCCTTTGAAACACTCAACTATAAAGTAAATATCGCACCCCCTCCTCAACGTCATCAAACTATTAACTTCACTAAAGTAATATTTCCAACAACTAATATTCTCTCAACCATTCATTTCTGTTCCACAAAACATACACCAAAATTTCTACCAAAACATCATTTGCACAATCTCATGGACATCACTATTATGTCTCTTTGAAACACTCAACTAGAAGGTAAATATTGCCCCCCCTCCTCAACACCCTCAAACTATTAACTTCACTAGAGTAAAATTTCCAACAACTAATAGTCTCTCAACCATTCATTTCTTCTCAGCATTCAAGTTATCACCATATGTTATAGACATGACAATATTTTGGAAAGGGTCCAAGTCAACATCCATAAAGAGATACCATGTTTCAAGAATCAAGACAAATCTGAACCCAGAAAACAAGTTTGACAACAATGACTTCTATGAGAGTAAATCACTTTCTGAGCACTTTCCAATGTCTTGAAACACTTCAAATCCTGAAAACTCTATCTTCCAAGACACATGATCACCTCCATAGTTATCCATCCACATCAAGGCATGAGATTTTCTATCCAAGTAAGTTTCTATCATATATCAGGTTTTAATAGGCAATAGAGAACCAAAACATGTACAATATACACAGTTTAGTTCCCCAGACTAAACAAAACAAGGACAATACCAATTCCTCCAGAATAACTGAAGCATTCCAGCAATCATTAATCCAATTCCAACATAAGGGTGCTTACCTAGATGAAAAGACACTCATTGCTGGTTTCCAGATCCCTGCACCCCTGGACTACTTGTTTGCTGTTGCTGTTGCTGTTGCTGTTGTATCTGGAGGAGGAGATTGGCTGCAAACTGTAATGTAGACTGGTATCGCTGATTTTTGTCAGCCTCAGCTTCTGGCATAACCCGGCCACCTGTAGGAAGAGCAGTTTGGAATTGTTGCCCCTGATTGGAGCTATCCCAGTTCACTTTTTCAGCAGTCAATGGCATCCCAGACTGAGCTTGGGAATAATTTATCCCCTGAACCTGTCCAGACAAAGGCAAAGCAAATTTTAGATTGCTCAACTAATAGCCAGTATGACACTGGACCATCCAATTTATGTAGCATCCAAAAGATCACCTGAGAACCACGGGGAGCATCAATCTGATACTGCTGGCTGACGTGTGGGGACAAAGCATATTCCCCACTTTGAGATGTGAAATTTGCCACTGACCTAGATTGAATTAAACCCTGATGTACTACACTGCTAGTGGAATCCAGCATTTGGGTATTTGAAGGAACCACATTTGTCAAATAGCTAGAAATGTTGGGTACAGACTGGTAATGCTGAAACTGTGAATGAACCTGTGACTGCACAGCAAATTGGTTCCCAGCTTGTAAGGCAACTGCATGTCCTGCAACTTGATTTTCATGCCCCAAACCCTGAGACGAAATCCCTTGTTCAGAAGCAACAGAAGAAGCTGAATGCATAACTGTAGACAAGCTTGACACTGGCTGACCACTTCCTGAAGCAGATGACTGCATATTTGCTGGCAGGAAAGATGCAAGAGTGGCAATAAGCTCTGGTGTTAAGGAAACCCCAGATTGGGAAACTTCTGGAATGCTACTAGATGCATAGGGTTGGGAAATAGATAGTGCTACCACAGACTCAGTTGTTGATGGATAAAATGATTTAGAAATAAGCTTTGAGTTCTCATGCAAAACCCTGGTATAATCTACAGGCATCACTTGTTCCTCCTTCTGAGGGATTACATTCAATTCAGCTTCTTGATGAGGAATGTGATGTCTATCAAAATGCTGTGGAAAATTAATTGGTTGGTGTAACTGAGGCTGCAAGGATAAACTATCAGGGACTTCTTGTGGCAACTTGAGGACAACACCGTAGAGACGCTCAGGTCCTGTTACTTTTAATACCTCTGATAAAAATTCTGATGGAGGCACCAAAAATAGTGTGGTCCCATCATCAAGTTTGGCAACACCAGCACGGCTTTTTGTACCCAAGTAACGAAGAAATTCTGTATAGGAAGCAAAATCATCTTCACTGTCCGGCAAGAAGAAGACAATGTCAAATCCAATGGCCTCGTCATAGTGTTTTGTAAGCACATCCAATCCTGTTCTGGCTGAGCAATTAATTACTTCAGGACTGCAAGCCAGGAACCTCAATGTTAGTTAGAGATAATGTTTATGCAAGTGTGATCAACAGCATTGTAATGGCAAAAATGCTTGTTTTCCAAATGAAAACTTCAATAGAAAAGAAAAACACTTCTGGAACCTCATGAATCACATTCTCAGCTCTTATAAACAATTGGTAAAACATTACTCCAATAAGGACTGTAATTTCAAGGAAAGTTTGTAGGCCAAGAGAACCACAATACATAAAGTAGCATTTACTGTTAACTTCAACAGACGGTGCAGTATCTTCAGTACAGACATATGCATGTATGGCCATATGCATGCAGTAATAGAACTAAGCAAGGTATAAAAGTTGCAATACATCAATATAAATCAGACAGAGATAACATATACTCACAGCTCAGATCCTATCCCATTCCCTATTGGTATACAGCGAGCATGGCAAACCGGTGTTCCACCTTTTGCAATAAGGCCACACCATATATAATCAACATCAGAATGAGGTAAAGGTTGTCCTCTTATTGTGAGCCTGGCACCAACTGGACTAAGACTACTCTTCCCATGAAGATTTGGACATGGTACCAACATACCTCTATCAGAAGCTCCAAGCCCATATGTCCTTTCCAGACTCAGCAAACGGTTATCAATCCCCCTTGTGGGAAAGGAGCTGTTGTCAACAGATGAAGAAATGTCAATTCTGGACCTTTTGGGCTCACTTTCATATTGACGTGCATCAAGCACATCCCATCCAGTTGATGACCTCACTGGTCGCCTAAACCTCAAGGCAGGAGGACGGATCCCAGGTGCAGGAGGAGATGTCCTCCTCCAACTAAGTCCTCCTGGGACATTGGAAATGCTGTCCTGGAGTGTATGTATTGAAGCCAAGTCACTAAATTCTGCACCTGAAACTGCAGCATCAAAGCTACCTTGAGGACCAATTGCTCGAATAGACGTATTTGGTCTTTGAACACCACTGTGTTGAAAAGAACCAGAAAATTGACTTAGTGACATTGGATACTGCTGATCAAACACATCCATTTGGACATCTCCTAAAGGATGCTCATTTAACATGTCTGGCTTCTGCCCTTTAGTTCCAGGATAAAAACTGGGATAATGCTTTGCTGGCACCAGATCACTGCTTGAAAACATAATTGAGATGCAAGGATCATTAAAAAGTCGCCCCTGGAGCCCTTCTTTAGCATGCCGGGCCTCTTCAACATTCCTAAATTCAACAAAAGAATAGTGTCTTGAAGGAAAGCTCCTAATTCTCTCAATCTCACCAAATAAAATCATGGCATTGTGGAGCATTTGTTCATCAATCTGGACAGAAGGAGGATAGCCTATCCACAAAACATTACTCGGTTGCCCATCTTTTTGGCCCCCCAAAACCTGAAAATTCTTCATGGGCAAAAAATTAGAACAACTTGAATGTCAACATTACATTAAAATTTTGATCATCCTAAATGAGCCAAAGCAACTGTTGACCAGCAAACTGGAGTCATATAGAAATCTTGGCATGCTGAGTCCAAGTGTCTCCACACAAGAACAAAAACCAGATTGATGCTCAATTATTGGGTTAACACTATAAAACCCTAAAACTTGTGCAGTTGGCACCAAGCGATACAACTAAATTGCATCTTAAAGTGCATACTTCTAAAGAAATAACAAAAGAGTCACAATAGTAATTCATAATAAAGTTCAGGTTAGCCACAATTAATCACCTGAGCTCTTCTTAGGCCAGAATTGGGTAAGGGAAACTGATTCTCTCTTGGATCACGGAAGTCAGGCAACTGTTCCTGAAAAGTGAAAAAAATAATAATCATACTTGCTACAATCCATTGAGAGAGAAGATAGAGAAAAAAAAAAAAAAAGCAATACAAAAAGGTGTTTCTTTTCAGAAGTAAGAATCATTGAGAGAGAAAACAGATACTAATCCCATTGCTTTCTTTAAAAGACATGGTATTGATTCACTGGACTAGCCCAAACCATTTGTTAACAGGAGAATGAAAGTAACTAACCCACAGATATGCAAAATGAAGGCCCAATAACCTATTTCTACTAAATATTCTTTGACCATTGAAACTGGTTCTAAATAATGGACCCAGAAACAGTATGTCTGACAACCTCATGTTCCAAAAATTAACTTACTCTTCTTGATGGCTGGGAACGAAGGAAATCAACACGTATCTGTTCCTCTCCAATTCGCTTTCCTTTCATGTTTTCCAGGGCTTGAGAAGCATCTTCTAATTTGAAGTAGTCAACAAATGCAGTATTCCTATCTCTAATAAACTTGAAATCCTCAATTTTTCCAAACTTGAGAAACTGTTCTTCCAACTGTTCCTTGGTTACTCCAGAGCTGATTCCACCAACCCACAGATTTTTACAAGGTTTGGCCTGAACGCAATATTGGTAAGGAGATTGAAGAAAGTATAGCAGGATTGCACACTTTGACACCAACAAGTTCCCAATTGCAGCAGATAATATGGTTTAAATCAAGGGACATGTGACTTAGAAGGAAAAAATAATGTCAAACACAGGAATCTCAGAGATTCAAAGCAAATACACAAAAATACATTATCAAAGATACTTTAAATGATAATAAGAATGAAGAGGATGTCACAGGTTGCACATTAAAAGAAAGCATACAATGAAGTCCAATAAATAAAAGATTTCCAAGCAGACCTTGCATTGCTTAAATTTTTCCAATAGAGGAAGAATCAAACATAAAAGAAGACGTGAATTTCATTTCATCAGTGAAGAGGCCACCAAGAGCACAAGAATCCATTGGAACACACAACAGTAAGCCAATGGATTCCAAAAAGAAAATGCTATAGTTCATATGTTTTAAACTGCCAAAGAATTTCAGATAATTTTTCAGTCAAACAATCTACCTCCTCCAAAAAAAAGTCATGCCTTAGGTTCAAACCCAGCCACGGCAGGACTTGTATTCAATGGAGTATGAAAGTAGGAGAAATTTTGTCACATTCAATATAGTGCACAATTCATTGTGCATATTGGCATGCAAGAATGATCAAATCAATGTAGAAGTAGAAAGGAAGGGGAAAAAAGTTCTAAGAGAAATGAGGCTGCATAGTTTTAGTTCATGACTTAACTGGGCAGAATGAAATGAGTTTAGAAGTAGAAAGGACGGGGAAAAAAGTTTTAATAGAAATTAGGCTGCATAGTTTTAGTTCATGACTTAACTGGGCAGAATGAAATGAGTTTTACCTATATGTGTGTGTAAAAGCAAATAGAAAAATAATTAGAATCTTACTATCACTTCGTGTTGTGATTTTGAATAATACAATATTTAATGGAACTACTACACATTAATATTCCACTAGACACTAGTACAACTTTGCAATGTGAGATCATAGACAGTTTTAAGGTTACAAGAACAATCAAATTAAATCCAATTGCAAAAATTTACTTCAGTTGCCTGTCATTTCATTTTAAGATGGCAACAAAGAAGAGTAGAACTCATGGAGTTGGCATTTTGATCTTCTTTCCAACAATTACTGATAGGTATCATGACAGGTTTTGATGTTATAATCTAACAAGCAAACCAAACAATATATCTAATGGGGTAAGAATTTAGATAAATTATTTACCACCTCAAAGTGGGGCTCACAGAACAGGTAAATAAGATCTGTTAGCAGCTATTTAATAATGGCCTACCATAGTATTTTCAATAAGACACATATGAGCTGCTGACCATTAAAATTATGCACAGAGCAAAATGGTTGGTCATTCAAAGCTGTGAGCTATTGTAAGAAGAAAGCTGTGAGCTTATGCCAACAAATTAGGAGAATCACACTAGTTTTCATAACTATTATGAAAGAAAAAATAATGTAAGTGTGGTTATATAATATATGCTCTTTTTCTTTTTTCTTTCAAACAAGTATAATATATACCCATTTAGGCCTATTGCTTGTCTATGTAACCAGGCATTTTCTTCCTAAAACTAATTCCCATGTTCCTACATGTCTCCTTTGATTTTGAGAGCCTCCCCCTCCCTGTCCTTACTCATCTTTTGAATGCCGTCAACAAAAATGCTGGGACATAGGCTCTCAAAGAAGGAAGCCCAACAAATGTCAGATGCAAAGCCCCGAATGTAAATTCTCCACCAGAACAAAAACACATATTTACACTATAATACTTCTCACTCAATAGCTTTCACTGAATCTTGGCCCATAAACAAAATAATATTGGAATCTCAATTCTATAAATGTTTTATTTTTTATTAAAAAAAAAAAAAACAAGTAAACTAGTTCTAGTGGTATGAATCAGTGAACTAAATTTATTTTTTTCGATAAGAATTAATCAACCATTCAAGCCCAATGCCAAAAGCATCTAACGCCCATAATTATTTGGGAACCTCAAAAAAGAAGCAAAGATTATAAATTGCAAGAGAAAACCTAATCTTTAAATATTCCAAACAGAAACACCAAATCCACAAGCCAAAATCCTAAGGAAACACCAAAAGAAAAAAAAAAAAAAAAAAAACGAACCGGTTTTGCGAATTCGATCTTCAAAGCGTTCCCACGCATATTCGTGCCTTGAAGCGCGTCCTTGGCGGCGGTGGCGTCTTCCACGCGCTCGAAGAAAACAAAAGCGTAGCTCCGGGAAGAGTAAGTCGTGACGCTGTCGAGCGCTCCGTGTTTGGCAAAAAGATCCATGAGATCGGTGTCGGTCACGTCAGGAGACAGATTCCCCACCCAAAGATTGCTCGACGGAGACTCTGCCTCCTCCGGCTCCCCACTAAGCCCTTGCTTGCTCGGTCTCATCGTTGGCAGTCCCATTGTCTACCAATGTCCTCCAACTTTGGATTATAAATACAGATTCTTAGCACCAGAACCACCCCCTCCCCACCACCGAAAGAGAAACAAAAAACAAATACAAATGCTTGTTTGATTTTGAGCAAAGATTTGCAAACAGAAACCCTTTTCTTCTTTTTTCTTTATTTTTCCTTATCTTTATATTTATTTATCGCGGGAACCAGATGGAAACCCTAGAAGAAACTAGAGACCAGAGGCAGGGAACGACGGAGGGAAACTGCCATGAGAAAGACGAGGCTTTTATACCCTATTGGCTGTTTCGTAGGGGCGAATCAGTAATTTCATTCTTGTATCTTTTGTTTTTTTCTAACTTTTCTGCCTACATTTGAGGAGAGGATATCCTCTCTCTCTCTCTCTCTCTCTATGTATAAATATAGAAAAACAAAAAAAAAAAAAAAGGGTATGTTATTATTTAGTAGGTAAACAGACTTTTAACTATTTCCTGTGTAGTCAAGAGAGAGCTCGTGAAAATTCAAGGCTTTAATCATATAAATTTTCAATTTCGGGGATGAGGTTAAAGTTTAAACTTGAGGAGGGTGGTCAGAGATTAATTTGCAAGATGGATCACATGAGACAAAACATCAAACAAAGATGATTTTTTTTCTTTTTTTATTTTACTGGTACAATGGCTAAGCTGCGTGGAATGTTAAAAACTGATGCGTCTCTAGGAATTAGCTAAGGATAGCGGAAAAATCTTCTGGCAGCCCTATCATTAGTCGGTAGCATCCTATAAAATATGCGAGACCAATCAATCAGAAAGTCCTTTGCCAAAAAAATGCATATTTCAATTTTGTTGACAACAAAGATAACAGGGGGTCAAAACCAGGTTTAGCATATGCCAGAAATTGCACAAAACTTGATCCATGGTGTACCCTAAAAAGATGGGATGACCCAACAGGCTCCTGACATCGATCCCATGAGACAATCACTGCAAAGCAAGTCTGTAAGAGACCAAATTTCAAAACGTTTGCCAAGTGGAAAAGAGGGTTTTATTAATACAGAAACACTTGGCTTACTTCATGTCAAAAATACAAAGGGCCTTCACCTTTCTAAAACTATATTTGATACCAAAGCAAGGGCTGTTTGAAGTTTACTGCACCATTGAACTCGCCTATCTTATAGACAAAAACGATACACTGTCATTTGATCTTAAAAATTATCCTTTGCTCGGCGGATAAAACCTAAGGCTTCTTCATCACTTGCCGTTGATGGAATATCTAAAGACTGCCGGATTTCTCCGCTTGAAGTTCGTAGGAAAGGATTACAAGCCTTCTCAAGCTTTAGCGTAGTTGGAATCTGGGACACCAAACACGTGAGAAACCACTTTCAGCTGGGACAAATTTAAGAGGATGAAATCAAATATGTAGAAGAAAACACAGAAGATGACATCATGCAATAAAGTAGTATGCATTTATGGTTAAGAAAAGAGCCAGAAAGAGTGTAAAAATAAAGTGGAGAGGGACATGTGGTGGGCGGGCAGCTTAAGCTGACTGATCCTGGTTAAAAATGTGACTTGTTGCATGAGGGTGACTTGTTGCATAAGGGTCCCACATGATGAGTCTTGGCTAAAAACAGCATGGTTGCTGCACTAAAATCACACGAACTGAACCTGGATTCCAAGGTTCGTGAAGTTGAGCTACAATGCACAGCTCACCATCTGCAGTCAATAATCATTTTTACTTGCTCCTAACCTAGACCTGCTTTTACAACTAAAATCAATTTATTAGTTCTTAACTGATGTAGCATCTGGACTTACTGTTGGTAAGTTCTTGCTTCGAAGATGGGCCACATGGGCTGCATAGGACTGGAGCTCCTCGTTGTTGGGTTCTATAGACAATGCAAATCTTGAATTACTCTGTAAAATGCACATTACAAAGTTAAAGCCTAAATTTGGTATTTAAAAGATAGTAAAAAGTACTGTCTAGAGGAAAAAAGAGATCATGGTGACAAACCAATGTATACTCATGACCACAATATATATTTGTATCCTCTGGCAAAGACATAATCTTTCTGAGGGAAGCAAGCATCTGTAACAAAGACAGTCAGCTGTTACCTTTTTGTTGCTTTTCCATTTTTTTGTAACTGAAATTCTCTGCAAATTAATAAAAAGATATGGAAAAACATCTGGAGACTACCACAAATAGGTTACATCTTTCTTCAAAGACCAATACAACCATGCAAAAGAACAACAAATCATCTTTTTTATTCCACTCCCATAGGGCGGGCAGATTTACTAGATTACTTGGGGCTGTCAAGTTGTTTATTTTGGAGATCAAGAGGACATATTCCAACAAACTTCATTCCCTAAAATTATTTGGCAAGATAAGACTTCACATCTACAGAAGTTCAACTTCAAAAGTATTATTCTTAAAATTCCTATCTTTTCTAGCTAAGCAAAAATGAAATCATCTCTTTTTGAGCAACTGCTTCATATTCTAAACATTAAGAGTTAATGCCTTATCTTGCAAACAATGTAGCCATTCTGTTTGAATCAAGTTTATTAACCTTGATTTCAACCAACCTTCTCTCACATGTACATATCACAGGAGCTGATCTATAACAGCAGAAATATCCATTTATAAACCATAAATTTGACCACAAAATATACAAAATGGTGCATTCCAATATTGCTGCATTACCTACTACTTTTTCAGATTCCAGCATAGCGGTATAACAAAGCAATGTTACCATACCTGCTTAGGCGTCCCTTCAAACAGCTTCCCACATGATAAGCTGAACAAAGTGTCTCCAGTAAAAATTGCCCCTGATCTGGGGAAGTAGAAGCTAATGTGGCCTGCAATGAAGTTACAACAATTTTTTTTCTTTAAACAAAAACAGATTCGTTTTTTTTTGGAAGGGGGGGTGGGGGAAGATATAATTGAGTCCATACAAGTCATGAATTTTGAGAAAATCATTATATACATTCTTAAAAATATGTGGCCTTGTAGTGTATTTGCACTCCCTTTTCTAGAAGTATTGACTTTATACACTGAACACATTGGTCAAAGTTATGGAGAATTCACAAGTCTTATCTGATTCCTGATCTCTTGTGGATTTTACACATCATATCATATCAGCTTACTGCACGGAAATCAACTTTCTCATTATAAAGAATCAGAAAAAATACAAGACAACCTTGAGTGTGCCCAGGAGTTTCCATTACATGCACCTCATGGCCAGCAAACATCCACTTATCACGATCATTCAAAAATACATCGATGCCAGGAATCCTGTCCCTGTCAACTGCTGAACCAATTACCTTCAAGGAAGATGGAGGAAGTATGAGAAATTCACATTATCATGATAATCCAAATAATGAACCACCTTAGATCAAGCAAAGGGGGTCATTATTTCTTGTCCAGAGGAAGTACACTCCCTTTACACTGTATAGAATTAACACTGCCCTTGGTTCAGAACCTCACACTAGATTCATATAATTGGAAATCAACAACAGAAAAGAATAAAAGCTGCCTTCACTAAGATTACTGTCTTGGCAGAACAATAAAACAAAGTGTTAAAACCAAAATTTTACAGAACAATCAGAAAATGATTGTTTTGACCATAATTGCCAGATGGTTTGCACTTGCTAAAGAATTAAATAGAGATAGTCAAGAATATTTTCTTAACAATATAAAACCATTAGAAGATTAATAGATGACTGATAACTATTTACCATGCAATTCAAATTATAAGTTTCAGACAAATGTCTAAAAAATGTAGCTTGTATGATCAACACAAGATCAACCAGCACAAAAGGCTCCGATGAGGTTGTGCTGAGGTAGATGTAAGAGTATTTCAATCACATTCAGACCACTGGCCCACCATATATGACCACAGATTGGAATGAGTTTGGTTTCATCTGCTAATCTTAAAAAATTTGACTAATTCTATAATCAATAACAAGGAATGGTTGGTTAATCTTGAACCAGTTACTTGTTGATGGATTTTTTACTTACTATTTGTTTTTTGAAACTGGCTACTATTCAGTCCCAAGTAAACTTTGTCAAAACAGCAGCCTTCTATTGTTGCTGTTTCACCAAAATACTAGACCAAGGATTTAGGTCTAAAAATGTTCGAGCAACAAGTTGAATCTCAATCAAAAGTTATTTGGCTAATCTTGTTGCAATCTGGTAGGATACCACAAGAGCGTTGGATAAATTGCAAATTCTTATTTAAAATATTTAGAACCTGAGTACTTCCACTTTAACTCAGAGAAGCCCTCAAAGAAGAGTGGGGTAAGACCTTGACTTCTCCCCTAAGAATCCACAAATAATCATAGCCCAAACACCACAGGCCACATGTATAAACCCTAAGGACACAATTGAATTTCTAAGCATCTAGCTCAGGATGAAAAAATATATTTTTGTGTTGGGGGAAGCCGTTTTTGGGGGCGGCAGGGCAGGTGTAGGAATACAAAGCAGTGAAAACTCCCATCCTGTCAAAAAAATGATTTCCAATACAACATGAACTTCAAAATTTTTTTGTAGGTATCACTTTTCTGAGTCAATGTCCAGTTAAACTCTTCATATATTATGAGTTGAAAAAGAAGGGAAAAAAGGGGGAAAGAACAAAACCACTGGGAAATACCATCATCATACCTTTGCACCATACCTTGCTTTCAATTCCTCATTCCCACCTGTATGATCAAAATGATGATGAGTATTAAGTATGTAGGTCAGATTAATTTTTTTCCGGCTTAAAGCATTAATGACAGGTACGGCCTCAGAAGGGTCAACAACTCCAACTGTGCCTGTATCCACGTCATGTAAAAGATATGCATAGTTGTCCCCAAGGCATGGCACCTGACAACATAAAAAAAAAAAAGCAGAGGAATAATGATGTTAGACAATTAATTTTCAAGAAGAGCAACTAAGATATTGATGGTATTGCAAAATTGTACCACATATTCTTACCAGTTCAATTTGCAACGAGGAAGAATCATTGGAAACATTGCAAAATTGTGAAATTCTAAGTGTTCGACCAGCTCCTCGCAAGGTTTTCAAAGGAACATATAGCAAGTGCATGAAACCATACAAGAGGCCTTTTCTAAGGCAAATTTGTCGCATGCAAGGCCACACACAAACCCCACTCCTTGCCTAAAACATGAGGAACAGAGAAAAAAGGATTGAAAGATTAATCTCTACAATGTTGACCTGCACCTCCACTTTATAGATGCTATGGCCAAAAAACAGGAAAGCCACATTCTCAACAGAAAGCAAAACAAACATATAGATCTGCAGAGTGTCGTTTAACACGTAGGGGTCTAACTAACTCAAATGAATTGTCAAGAAATAAGCTTAAGAATTTACTTGTAGCCACAAGTCTGATGTCGACATGAAAAACTGCATCCAAATTGAAACATATGCATCCAAAAGAGTGGAAAATAATAGGAAGTTCAAAAGTCATAAAGATTCCATGAATCAGCGATCCATTTTCCTGGACTATGCCCAAATTTAAGTCAAAAACCATATAGCTTGATTGGTCACAATTTAACACATAGTTTTTATCACAGAAAGTGGCCAAAAAAAAGAGTATTTTCCACATGAATATTTAAATAAATCTCAAACAACAATTCACTGCCACGCGAGTGTTTACCATCCATCAGGCAAATCTACACCAACTGCACAGAGCCTTGCCTAGAAGGTAAAACAACAAAGACCCAAAACGGCAAAAAGAAAGGTGCACATAAACAAATACCCATTTGTATATACAAGTAAAGTTTTAACTTTTTTTCCAAAAAGAAAACACAAAAGGGAGGAAAATGCACAAAAAAAAAAAAAAAACAAAAACCGTTTATAAAATGATTTATATCACACTCACCGGAAATATTAGCCCAAAAAAAAAAATGCAGAATCGCCACAGATTCAATCAAGAACATTAAAAAAAAAAAAAAAAGAGAGAGAGAGAGAGAGAGAAATGCAAGCACAAAAGGAGATGAAAAAGAGAAGAAACAAGAAACAAACCCGAGTACAAGGAAGTGATGTCATAGCACAAGATGCTTTTGAGATCATTTGCATCTCATTCCCCCACTCCACCCCCTCCCTATCTCCGCCTTGTTAATAAATTAACAAAAAAAAAAAAAAGAACAACAACAAAAAAAGACAGGAAAAAAAAAAAAAAAAAGGGCAGAGTTGTGGTTTTAATTTGTTTTTTATTATTTTTTTTTTTTCACCCCCTTTTCGGCCTTTTTTGAGAGATGGGGAGGAGGAGAAATGAATGAGCTTGTGGTGGGTTGGCAGTTTGGTGGCAGTAGCCACTTTCAATGACTGTGATGCATTGGCCCATTTAAATATAGTATATCCCTCTCTCTCTCTCTCTCTCTCTCTTTTTTTTTTTAAACAAAAAATTCTCTTTTCAATATTCCACAAAAATGTAAAATTTCACGTTTCTGCGATATTTTCTGACTTCTCTTTTAATATCCAGCAGTCTAATTTTTCGTGTTAAAAAAAATTGTATTTTTTTATTTTTTAAAAATTATATTTTTCAAAATATAAATATATATTTTTGTAAATATATTAGTTCTTTCTTGCACATCTTAATTAAAAATAGTATATTTTTCAAGAAAAAACAATATGTATTTTTGTTAGTAGTATAATAAATTTAAAAAATTATAATATATTTTATTAAAATTAATGTAACAATCGTAGATGTTACTTTTCCTCTAGTTGGGGATAAAAACTGAAATTACAGGAAAAACAAAAAAAAAAAAATTTATAAAATAGTGATACAGGATAAGAATATTTGTTTACTTCTAAAAAAATTATAAAAATATTTGTTACAAAGCGAGTGAGGGAAAATGAAAGATTGAAGACAGGACACGTAGAAGTGCGCTCTGAGTTCGGTGTCAACATGGCTGTTCCATGTGGAGTCTCGCGTCACTGACCGCAAGGAAGGGCCCACGTGGCAGATTGCAGCCTTTTAATCCTCCTACTTAGTTCTTTTTATTTGATTGATTCTGAAAACACCTCAATCTTATTTATATATTCTAATAAATAAAATATAACAACAAATTTTATAAATGCATAGAACAGTAAATATTAAATCACCATACACTATAATTTATCCCTAAAAAGAAAAAAAAAAAGTTGCATTATAGGGTCCAATTGCAAGGCCAAATTTTACTGATTTAATGATTTTCTATAATACAACAACTAGTTTTTAAAATAAAAAAATATTATAAAAATGTTAATTATATATAAACGTCTTGATTTAATTTTTTTAACAAAAACAATTTACTGCTCATTATAATAGTAGCTTTTAATAAGAATTTTTATGCTCAATTAGGGAATATCAAATCTATAATTTAATAATATATTAATTATAATTTTTTATATTTTTTTAAGTAATGGAATACTGTCAAAATATTTCAAATTTTAATTAATAAAAAAAATGTAAAATTATTACTGAATTGGGGGATAGAAAATGGAGTTCAAAAATAAGGTTTTAATGAGCCTGACAGCATGTCAACTGCGGGATATGATAGGAAAAAAAATAATATAATATTAATTTTTAATTTTATTTTTTCATTATTGATAAACTCATTTTTTTATATTATTATAATAATATATGTATTATTTTATTTAATTGTATTCTAACATTAATCGATTCAGAACTCCTTGCTTTTGCACTCTGAAGTACAGCTTAGCGCCGAAGTAGCTCTCCAAATGTCACTCATTGCCATAACTCGTCTTGCTAAGTTCGGGGAAGAACGGAAGAGTTGACTTGGGCTGAGCCCCGAGACATTGGAGATCGAGCATGAATTAAATAGAGTAGAGTATCAGATATTAATTATGAAATTTAAAGATAAAATTACTTTTAATTTTAAATTTTGAGTTTAAAGTTTAATTTTCGATGTGAGTGGCTGAGGGTGGTAACACGAGCATGATTAGACAAAGTGGCAGATCAAAGTTTGAGGAATGAAAAATGCAGAAAGAGGAAAAGAAAAAATAGATCCTGACAGGGTAATCATCCAAGTAAATCGTCATGCAGCAAAAGAAAACTTCTGCTGTTGAGATGCAAATTGCACTGAACTGTTAAAATCTCTGCAATGGTCACGATAAAACAATTCATTTTCTTGAACTCATGCTGCTACCAATGAAGCTTTCCTCGAGAATTTCTGTTGGATTCACCATAGTGCAGTTGCTTTTTTGAACAAATTTATAAATGCTTCATCCTAGGATTTCTGTTTCAAGTACAAAGTGGATTAACTAGGCTTCATATTAAACTTCGATTTGTAGTTTGTGGCACCCCCATGTATGAGAAAACTGTAACTTTTGGCTGCTGGGGATGTAAACTGACCTGCACCAACTTTGCATCAGGAAAATTTGACTCAGATGCCAGGGTTCTTATTTCTTTTCCACAGACCAGGGCCATCTCCTTGAACAAAGGATGCAAAACAGGCTAACAAGAAATAAATTAAACTGATGAGATCTGATATGAAAATTTCCTTACACATTCGTCATTGATCGAGCGGGATCGTTTCAAACCGACCAAACTCTCTCAATTTGTATACTTTCTGGAGACCGATGACAGCAGAGATTATTCTTCGGAAGAAGAAAAAGCCCTTTCATTTGAAGTAAATGATTTCTTTCACGACAACAATGATACTCCATATATACCCCAAAGCCATGTGAGATTTATGTACATCTGCTCGATTAGTGGGCTCCCAATGCCCACTTGCAGGGCAGTGCGCTGTGTTAAAATCTCATGTTGTACAGTATAGTGTATGAATCACCAAACCAGACCAAGCTATACAATACGTAAGTCACCTTTTCCCTTTTGTCTCTACAGCTCAGGTTCTCGGTGATGATTGTGATCCGCTACCCAGTGCTGCGGCAGCAGATTCAACATGTGTAAGAAGATACTCGTAAATCTTCTTGCGAAGCCTGTCAATGGTTTCTGATGGAATATGGGGCATTTCTTCTTCATCCTTGCTTGACCCAATGTCATCTAACCAGTCATTCACACTCTTGAGCTGACTCAAAATCCCTGCTATTTGACCATTATTTAATAACGTCGATGCATCCACATCCGCATCCAAGAATTTCTCCACATATCCCAAGAACCATTCCTGAGACTCCATCTGCAGTTTATCAGCCAAATCCACAGCCTCATCTAGACTATTTCCTTTTATCCATTCAGGTGGAGGTTGGGGCTGTGCCTTCTGAGTCATAGCAGAAGCATCCCCAGGTTTGCGAAGAGCTCCTGTTGCTACAAGCTTTGAGCCAACTGTTGGACGTGTTTTTGTCTGAGTTTTTGTCGCAGCATTCTTGGAAGAATGTTCAAGGACTAAAATGGGCTGATTAACGGCATTATTCTTTTGGCCTTGAGTAAGAGATTGAGCTGGAATTACACCCGAAGTAGTTTCTTTGGCAAATACAGCAAACGAAGACAGATTTGTGGCAAGTGCAGCTTGGACCCACAAGGCCGCATGTTTACGTCTATCTGATGTAATCTTCAGTGCTTCTTCTGATGGGTTGTTCTCAGGATCTGACGATGAACCAACCAGAGTAACTTTAGATAGAGAATTGGCAATCATGTGAACATTGTTCAGGCTAGCATGGAGGGCCAAGAACTGCTCCACGGCAGGTTGTGGGTAATCTTCCTTGGCAGAGGAATCCAGCTCAGAGTATAAGCTGCAAGAAGAAAAAATAAAAAAGGGCAAAACACAAAAATTTGAAACAAAAAAACAATTTACATTACAACCAAAGAAAATGTAGGAATGGGGAAATCTTATGCCTGGTCAGTATATAGAGGTATAATTCATACACAAACATAAAATTGAAGGTTAAAGCACACTTTGTTAAGTGCCAAAAAGCAGACAAAATGTGTTGATAATCCAAATATTGAATTAAATGATAAGTTCAGCATGTGATAAGTTACCCCTCCAACAAACCAAGATCACCCAGCACCACAACCATATCAGAATGATACTTCCAAAAATCTAGCTGGGTAGAACCACTGTTCTTTTGAGTTTAAGTACTGAAAATTGATACAGGTAATAAGTTTTCTGTTTCATCATTAAAAGTCAAAGCTTCCTTACAAGCCACAGCAATGTTAAATTGGTAATACTTGCTACCTGAGTAAAAGGAGATACATATTACAGTCATTACCAATCTAACTGTTAACTGGATATATTCTGTACTTCATTCTTACTCAATGAAGCAGATTTCACTTAGAATATCATATAAGTGCTGGTATAAATATAAGTTATTCATTGGGCTTCCAGAGTCCACAGTATAGCTTAACATATGATAGCTAGAGAAGTGCTGAAAATGATAAAGTTCAGTATAAAGCTAAACAGTTTCTACTTTTATGCCACTGTTTCTGCACCGCTATGGGTAACTGTACCTCAGACATCGAAGCAAGCTCTCTGCAATAGAAGCCTCTTGTATAGCTTCAATAGCTGCTGCCTGAGCAGCATCTCTGTGCCTCATAATTTCCTATAACATGAGTAGCATATAATGAGAAAATAGCAAGAATCTGAGTAATACAACTCGATGGTTCTGACACATGACTTGTAGATGATGCACAGAAGAAAATGAATAAAGAAAAAAAGCTGAAGACTAAAGACGAATGCAACAAAAGGGCAACATCATCCCATGCAAACCACTTACTATATGCTTTCTCCTCTACAATTTAATCTTTGCTAGCATTTCCCAAAAAATCCAGTTAGCATATCACTAGATACTTCTAATCAAATTTGTATGCTTTTGGGTTCCATGTCACACAATAGTTTAACAGGTTGCTGATTGCAACACAAGAATATCTGCATAAGTATCAAACTATTTCTACCATTGAAAAGTTCAGGGCTTTTTGCAAGAAGAGGGTTTGTTCAAGGGAAAAAAAAAAAACCTGTCTAAAGCATGCAGAGTTGCTCAACTCCACCATATAAGGAAAAAAGAACAGAGCTTTAATGTGAAAAAAAAGGCCTATGAATCGTTACCTTTCCAAGCTCTGCAAGAGAGGAGGGTAGTGAATTCCAAGGGACACTTCCCTCAGTCACTCTTCTACCATTCATTGGCATCTTCACCAGATTTCCTGGGAGTCCATTACTAGAATTTTCTCCTGATAATTTCTTTCGGATGGATGCTCTCAGATGATCTGATTTCTCTTGTTCATCCAAATTTCCATTTGCAGTAGCTTTCTTCGTAGATATCTGCCTTTTGTTCTCTTCCTTGGGGAGCTTAGCAGATATTTGGGGTTTATTATCTTCTCTAGACAACTTTTTTTCACTAGATGTACTTCTTCTAGGTGGCTGCTGCTGAACAAAGTTAAGGGAGGACTAAGCACAATTTGAAGTGGAAAAGCAGAAAAAGAAAATGTGGTATGATATTTTCGAAAACTTTTGAGTCGGCCAAGGGAAGACAATACAAGATATGAGAACATGAATTGACCAGTTTTATCTTTGAAAGCACAAACAATAAAATAGTCAACTTACAAATATCCCCATGAGATAACAACTTATTAAACAATAATGGAAACTATTGGCAACTGAACAACAACTAAAAGAATGAAGTCAGGTTTAACCAACCAGTATAAAAGCATGACAATATAATACATGCTAACTTAGCAGCGTGCATCTCAGCCCCCACACATTCTATTCAAAGTCGTATCAATCAATGGTGATACTTACAGAAATACCCCGAGCATCATGGTTTATTACATGATTTGCAGCTCTTAATTTTGAACTTTCCCTGCTCTTCACTTCCAAGCTCCCTTCCCAGCTCTTTCTCAAAGCCTTGGCCCCCATCTCAATCCCAAGGACTATATTTTTAATCACTGGCACCCTCTTCGCAGAGGGGCTCGAGGGACTTGCTCCACAAACAAAAGCTGGTTTTTCCGTCACTCCCAGCCTAGGCGATCCTTTATCCAACCCTTTAATCTTTGCTTGCTGCTTAACCCCATTAGCAAACTTCTCAAATGAAGTAGGTAATGAATAACAACTTGTTGGAGAAGAAGGAATCGACCTAGTTGATGACTTTGATCTGGTTAAAGATTCCTTCTTTACATCCAAAGACACGGTAGATTTCGGCAATTGCGACTTTGATCTACTCAGAGACGAGATTTTCTTCTCTGATAACCCCTCCTTGTTAGCATGACCATTCGGCCTAACCCCGCCTGCTTTCTCCTTCTCTCCTGCACCACCACTGCCTGAAAACCTCTTTTGGGGTGCTTTTGCTTTTTCCAAATGTTTGGAACCTGAACTTGAATTATAGACATTATTGAGAAAACCAGGAGAGTGAGTTGCCACAATATCTTCAGGGCTACCCACACACGGGTGCCGCCCTGGGACCGGCTTAACCCCTCTAAGTATTGGGACTGGTGAGGCTGATTCAAGCCTTTCAACATGAATAAATTGGCCCAATTGAATCTTATCACTGAGAATTAGATCATCATGCTCATCGGGTAACGATACATAAGTGGCGTGAGACGAATCCGATACCTTGAGATAAAATCCCTTGTTAGGGAATAACTCACCACCTGCCAGTGCTGGCACAATGCTCACCACCTGCAAAAGAGACGATCTGTGCTCACCGCCAACTTTCACATCTGTGTCCATGTGTTGTAAAAGCTTGAGGAGCACTCCAGGAACAAGATTTGCCATTTGTTAAAAGACCTTCAATTTGCATCACTCTAGGAATACCCAGAAGGAGATTTCAATCTCTGATGCACCAAAACACCAGAATAGTTGGAAAAGGAGACGTCCTTTTCAATAACCTAGATAGTGACAAGGAATCAAAGACTCGATTTTGACAGGTTGCAGGGAAAGAAGTAATGACTTGGACTTTACATTCAGATACTATTTGTTACCATAAAAGGTTATAATGAAACCAGGCTCAGGTTCAAAGGAGAGAGAAAATAGAACGCTCTCAAATCAGACTAGAGAATGCTTAATCAAGTAATAAACGACAAACCCATTTAGGAGAAATGCATTAATCATATATACCAACTCAATAACGAGTGAATCTGGCTGGGCAACTCTAAAAGAATAAAACTTATTAGTCAAAGAAAGATAAATGATAATGCAAGAATCTAACCCGTAAATAAATTTGGAATCTTCATGAATGCCAATGGAGTAGTAACAAAGGTGTACAGCTTGGTCAGAGGCAAGCAGCATGTCCTAAAGGTTCAACAACCCAGAAGAGAAAATGACAGCAACACCCTATTGGGAAACTCTACAATCTAGAGGGCTGTGTTACTCTGTTCTTTTGGTACAAGATAGCTGGGTTTTTGTAGTTTTGTGTCACGAGCCGCACGAGAGCACGAATCCAGTTGAGAAAAGGCAGCCCTTTTATCTGGAGAAAGAAGCAAAAAATAAGCAAGTTATTGGGGACATGGGATATGATATCATATGGAGCAGAAAACTTGCAGGAAGCAAGCAGAAAAAGGCTAAAAAGGAACAATTGGTGCTGCGCTCATTTCATGATTGATATTACATTACTAGAGGGAAAGGCCACAGAGAGAGAGAGAGAGAGAGAGAGGGAGAGAGGGAGAGAGCTTGTCAGTGACTGGACATGAACACATATACACGCATGCAGCATCTCAATGAATAAAAGAAACTGGAACCTAACCCACTTTAGGTAGCAGTGATTGAGCTGCAGCGTTTCTGTAATTTACACAGTAAGAAGGAAAAGGAAGAAAGATGCTAAAATGTTCAACAGGGAGCAAGATGGTTTCTTGAAATCCTGGAGAGGGAATCTCAACAAAACAATCAAAAACTTAACTATTCTTTACTTATTTTATTTTTCCCCGTTTCATATGTGGATCGCTTTAATTGATAAAATAATTTAATATATTTATTTATTTTATATACATGGAAAATGCAAACGGGTGCATGTGGGTTGTTAGGACAATGGAATGGACTGTCGGCTGCTTATAAAGGGGTCACAGCTCCAAGATAGACGAAGCAGCTATGTTGTTTCATTCTTTTGTTTTGGTCAGAGTGATGTTGCATCCTTTACCCTTACTGTACTTCCCAAGTTTTTTTTTTCAAAAAAACAAACAAAAAATTTCTAATTATTCTTTTTTTCAAAAAAAAAAAAAAAAAAACAGTCTGGCCTTTGTTAATTTTTATCTTGGCCACGCATGCATGCAGCGGTACCCGCAGTGGACCCAATTAATATTCTCGCCCAGAAGGCAAAAAGAAATTTTAACAAAGAATTGCCCGCGTGGAAAATAAGGACTCAAATTAAGCGAATATAAAAATTATAAATTTAAATAAATACCAAAATAATTTATATTATATGTAAAATATTTTATATATAGTATAAAAATCTTTTGCATTTATTTGAGTGTATTATTTTTTGTCCCCCTAAATTTATCTGAAAATACTATGTTCTTTCTTTTTAATGTTTCATGTCTATCTCTATTAGGCGGGACCAATTTTCTGATGTTTAGAGACAGCTAGCTGTCTTAAGACATCTTGGCTTACACGCTGAACATGAGATTGAGACCTCATCTCGCAAATGGGTAAGTGGGACAAGCCTAAATAATCATCAGGATGAGTGATTGGTCCTTCTTTACTTTAATATTGGACTTTATTGTATTATCTGAGGGGCAAGCAAGTATAAAGTTCGCATTAAAATCAACAAAACATTCTTTAACTGGTAGTGAATCTTCATTTGCTTGAGTTGATTGATTGGGGCTTGCAGGGTAGGATGTACTTTGGTTGTCTTGTTTAATTAAGAATTTGGACAGGGTGTCCTACCTTTTATCTCTACTTTATTGTTTCTAATCTCTGGACAAGGATCTGATTCTGCTTTGAGGCATCTTGTTCAGTTCTTTTATATGTGTTCCTTGTGATAATTAAAATGATTCAAAACTGTGTGGTGGGTTTTGAGATGGTTCTGCCCCTGCCCCTGCCCCACTCACATGAGGCTCCATCTCATCTAACTCAATTGTTAAGTTTTACCAGCTTATGCAGACATATTATTTCATTAAATGCATGAAAAAAAAACCTTGGCAGACAGCAGCTCCCCCACCCCGCCACCCCCCAGCGCAGGTATTGGCTCCTACTTCTCCACCTACTTTGAAGATTGCACTACATCGTACGAAGATTTTTCTCTTTTTTTCCAAATGGCAAAAGATTTTCTTCTGCATTTGCAATTCAGACCAGTTTGGAAGCTACATCTTTGAGAGTCACCAAGTCAGTCTCATTGCAGTATTAGGGAGAACAGTGAAAGTTATGCATCAACTCCTAATGCGAGAGCACTTGGCTAGTATGCAAATGACTGCCAGATGATCAAGAAATTTTCCGTTTGGTAAATAATCTGGAAGCTATTTGAAGAGCAAAAAGACATACTACTTGCAACAGGAGTTCACCAATGAGACCCGTTTCAGGTCAATCTCATTTCTTCTGGGTTCTGACTAGACCTTTCTTACCATTCCATCAAACTTTTTTCAGAAAAAAAAAAAAAAAAAACGGCGTACTCCACAGTGGGATTTAAGAAATGGTTAAATGTAAGTAACTTTATAGTTATTTTCGCAGAAAGATTATTTTGTGATTCGAACATTTGCAGGCAATAATAGACTAATTTTACTAATGCAACCTGAGGCTTGCTATTCAAATAAAAAAGACTGAAGGAAAAAAAATCATACCATCAAATATTTCCATCTAATTGTCAAGTGTTGAGTGGATGTGCAAGAGGCTTTCCATAACAAAAAAAAGGCTTCTGCAAGAAAGTACATGCCGTTGACCTTCATTCTACCTCAAGGAAAACCATATAAAATAACCTGACACTATCATCAGGAAAATAACGCAAACAAGTAACTCTGCCTGCAAACACAACCAAAACAAGAAGCCTGTGTGCTACCACTCCTTTCCCTCTCTATGATGATGGAAGAAGCAAATTCTTTTTGCTATCTAGCCAACTATTGGAGATTATCCTGCTCTTTTCACCCCTGATTCATGTTCACAATATCCTGCTGAGGGACTTGATAAGCGCTTTCAAATTGCGTCTTGTAGCTTCATCACCCGTGAATCCCACAATATCAGAGCTTATACTCTGACCCGTTGTTGAAAAGGAAGCAAAACATGGAAAGTTAATTAAACACAATTCTGTTGTTTCTGCACTGGCAAAAAGAATGGAAGTTCCAAATTAGGATCTCACCTCAACGTTTTTCAAGGTGAAAATTAGACTGTAGATGGACTTTTTAATCAACTCTGTGTTCTCTGGGGTCATGACTGATATCTGTGCCCTCCTGCAGAATAAAAAAAAAAAAAATCTAATCATTGTGGAACTGAAAATTATTCTTTCTGGTTTTGCATAAATAACACCAAATGTCTACCATGTTAATATGAGAATATCCACAAAAACACTTAAAATTGCTCAAAACACCATTCCACAGCCAAAATTCATCTACCCAAGCATTTCAGTCATGACATTGACAAGCAACACCTTATTTATATGTATTACTTTTTCTTTGTAAGGCATCTACTTATCATTACTTCAACTTCAAAGTATACTTAGTAGAGTTCGGCACTTAAAGGATGTTTTATACCTTCATTACAGGTGTGATCAGCACCTAAATGTTTCAAGGCATACTTAATTGCAACACCTTAATTTTATATATATATATATATATATATATATATTTTTTTTTTTTTTTTTTTTTTTTTTTGTTTTTTGTCTTTTTGAATAGTATCTACTGATTGTTACTTCAACTTCAAAGTATACTTAATAGCAATCAGCACCTAAAAGAATGTTACAGTAGAGGATGTCACATAAGAACATTTATATTGGCCATATCTATTGACTTTAATGATTTGTTTTCTCTGGGAGAAAGAAAAGGTGGCAAGGAAAGGAGTTAGGGAGGCTGAAAAAGGATCCTGTCCATCCTCTCACAAGTTCCCATCTTTAATGTCTAATAAATGTCATAGCACCTCTTTGAACCCTGAGAGATGGTCCTTCCTGGTGCCTCAAATTAAATATGAGAATTTAACTTGTGCTTGTGCAAAAAGCAAAATTTATCTAGCCTCTGCTTTTGGGGGTGGGGGCGTGGGGGCGTAGGAGAGAGAAATGAAGACAAGTGACCTGTCGGGGTAGAGATTGTACATGGCATTATGAATAAAGTCAAAGAAGGTAGTTGGTTTATGTCAACCATGGTGCAAAGTCATAGAGACAATCATTATGCAAGGGATATAAGTGGTGGAGCCCTAGCAGAAGCAGTGGAATGGATGAAAGGTGATGGTAGTTTGAAGTTGGTTGGCTAAAGTCCATTACTCTGTAAATTGTGCTCTCACACCATGTTACTTCTAAACAATAGCTATTTGTCCAGAGATACACAAAGTTTTAACTTTAAGGTAGCTGAGTTCAACATAATATTAGTAACAAAATCACAATATCATCTGGAATTGGTTTGAATGTCAAAACTGTTACTCAATTACTCAGTAGAATATTACAGAAGCCTGTTGAGAATGAACATGCCAATGCAAAGCTGGGTTGATATTAGTTATATTAGAGTTCCACCAATCAGACATTTGCTGTAGTAAAGAAGCTAATCCCACCCTTGCAATGACAAACTAAAATGATTTTTAAAAATAGATGCAACTTGCCTTAAATCTTCAGAGGCTTGTGTTAGGCTTCTGGTTAAGGCCTCAACTTCCTTCAGCAGACCACCATCACGGACCTCACTTAGCAAAGGTTGAACATCTTCGGTCATGGCTTGGATCTGAGACATCACTACATCGAAACCAAATTGTGCATGAGTATGCACTAAATGAAGATTACTGGTGGTGGAAACTTGATTATGCAGCAGCAAAGAGCATGCAGAGAAAATGTGCAATCAAATTCAAAAGGTATGAGCACAACGGCATTTTCAGACACTGCAAGTTTTTTTGAATGCCGAGAATGGTTCACCTTTCTAAGTTTTCTGGTGACATTGATATTAGTGACCACATATCACAATGTAGTTCACCTGTTTTGCAACAATATAGGCAGAGACAACAAAAAATCTTCCAGAGCCTAGATATGATTAAATTTCATGAACTGAAATAAAAAAAAAGTGTCGCACCATTTGCCAAATCAAATGTGTTCGATAACATAAACAAGCAACTTACTAAACGGTTTCTTAGCACTTTGAGCTAGCATGATTGATGAAATTATTAATTCCCAACTTATTAGACAAAATTTTTTCTGTGCCAAATGAGGTCAACAGCAACTCCCAAGTAAAAGGTGATAGTTGACTTGGTAACCAGTAAAGTCTCCACTTTCACATGAACAAGTGAATGATTTGCAAAATGTAAGGTTATAAATGGTTCAAAAGTAAGTAATGGTCAACTATGTCAAGAATGGTATAAAAAAAGAGGAAGAATAATGACGAAGGGCACACATCATACCTTTGCAAGCAGTGGTTTTGACTCCTCGATAACAGCAGCAACACGCTCAGCCAATGCATAGCTTTTGGTAACACCAATTTTCTCCATTTCACGTCCAAGACGGGTGACTATACCGACCAATTCATCCAAACTTACCCCCTGTAATCCCCTTATCTTTTGCCTATCACATACAATGAGACCTTCTTTAATGCATTCAGCCTCAAGAGGTCCTACAGTAGGCGTTGGAATTGGATCTTTAGGTGTTATATCAATCAATGTTTCCATAAGAAGACCTGACTGGTTCACTTCAATTAGTGAATTTCTTGGTATGATTATTTTATCATCTTCAACCTAAAAAATATAAAGGAAAGACATTTGAATTACTATCAAATTATACAAAGTGGTCCAATTAAAATTTCATGAATGGATATGCAAAAAGTAACATTTTGATCAAAAGTACCTCAACAATTGCTTCGATATTTCTCAAGGAAGGATTAACGCGAATGACATTGCCAACTGTTACCCCTCTAATCCTAACCGGTGTTCCTGTGCAAATACCAGAAGCCTTGTTGAACTCAAAAACAGCTAAGTACTTCCTGAACCTAGCCCGCAACTGAAATCCCCTCAACCAGGCCAAACTGAAAACTAGAAGCACTACACCTGATGTAATAAACAACCCCACCCCACCTTCCCAAATGGTTCTCCGACCAAACCCAAAGTCACTTAGTGGCTTTAATGTTTGCCTCCAAATATGTTGAGGGACATCCAACACAACTTCAAGTGGTCCTTTCGTCTCCGAAGAAGAAGGTGGTTTGCTAGGCACTGAATCTGCAGACATAGCCCTTATCTGCACAACTCTCTTTCGAGGTCCTGATGGAAGAAAAGGCAACGAGTTTGAAGAACCATGGGAGCCAGTTATCAAAGTTGAAGATAGCATAGCGGGACACATCGAAACCTGGGCTAATGATTTCCCAACCATCTCTTAAACAACTTCTATACAAGACAGATGGCCTCAAGGGGCACAATATCACTAGTTCAGACTTTTCCTTTCGCCCAAGTAGAAAAAAAGAAAAAAAAAAAAGAACTAAAACTGGGATTTATAAGAATCTCCTGCAGCAAAGAAATCCATCAGTCCAAATGATGAGCAGCACTGGTTGCTAGAAACACGATAAATGGAGGAAAAGAAGCAATAGATATTGAATCTTGCCCGGTTTCCAGCAAGTTCAATCTCAGTAACTCACAAACAACAAACCCCAAGATTGTCACCTCAACCCGAAAAAGAAGTAAAGGTTTCTTTCCCCCTTTTTTCCCGTCAACCGAACACAAACACATAGATCGAATTACATTACCCAGCACATTTTCTCAGTCCATTACTGTGGACAAAATACAAAAACAAAACGAAAGAAAATGAAAAGAGCAAACTTTCACTCAAATTAAAAGTACGAATTAACGAAGAAACCCCATATTAAACATCCAAACCAGAGAAAAAAAAAACACACAAATAGACCAAAAGTTCGCAATTGCAATTCCCAAATTTTCAGACACTATTTTCTCAGCCGCCAAACAGAGAAGAGAAAAATAAAAAGAAAAAAGCCAAATATATATGTAAAGCTAAAAACATGTTTACCGATGATTTTAGTTACCAACTTACCTTGGAGCATGTTGTGTTTTTCTCTTTCTTGTTTTGTTTTTTTTTTTTTATTTTTTATTTTCCCCGCTATCTTTGTTCTTCGCTACGACAAATCCGAGGAAGGTGCGAGCGAACAAGTAAGGACTTGTTAGGTTATTTTATTTTGTTTTACTTTGCCCGGAAAATCAAAGCCGTTCATTTTAAGGAAATAATAAATTAGGGTTTATTTGTTTTTTTTTTTTTTTTTTAAATTCTATTTAAGAGTTAAATTTGAGATTTTTAATTTTATAAATAATTTTAATAATAATAAAATATAATTTATTAATAAATTAAGTGTTATTTTTAATTTAAGATTATTGAATTATATATTATATAATAAAAATAATTTTTTTATATTTATAAATTTTATATATTTATATGTTATATAATTAAAATTTTAACAAATATACTTGTGACATTTTTTTAATTTTTTTTTAAAAAAAAAATCTTTCATTTTGGGTTATCAAGGTTTCCTAAATTTTCAGTTAATAAATATTTTAGCACATCAAATTCACCCCAAAATATCCCCTTTTTTTTTTATCAATACGGAGACCTTAACTCAGAAAAGAAGGCAAAATATTCTCTATTTCTTTTCATCTATAAAATTCAACAAAAGTAGTTTTAGCGCTAATTGTACAAACCCACTCGTTAAATGGATATGGGCATTCGATGATTAGAGTTATCGAGTAGACATGTTGGGCCAGATTTGGGCTAGCCTTTGTTTGGGCTGATCTCCTTTTATTGGCCCAGGCTCGGTCTGGCTCAAGGTGCAGAAGCGTCTCGTTTATTCAGAAAAAATATTTAATAAAAATCATTTCTTTAATTAATATTTCCAAGATTGGACAGAACGCAGAGTCTTAATCTCTTAACACTCAAAGTGGCAGTTTATACGCTTTTTTTGTTTTTTTAAATCTAAATTCAAGTCTTTGACATACTAAAAAATAAATTTATATATTTAGACATATAGTAATAAAGTTCTATATTTATAAATATTAAAATTAAGTAAAAGAAAAACTTGTATGGATCCAAATAATGTAAAATTTAAACGAAGAATTCTCTTTATACAACAAGAGATTAAATAAAAACAATGAATGATGAATGAATTTGATTTTCTTTACAGGTATAATAAAAGAACCAACATTAGAAAAACAAAAGAGCTCCTCCAAGAGGTTCAGCAAAAGCATAGAAGAAAAGTGCCTGCAAGGCTTTTTATTGTTGTGTGCATCCACAAGTCTATTACTGTCCTGTTGGTATAAACAATTGTAGTGAAATAGGTCCACAAAGCAAGAGTCCTGAGCGAAGTTTGCAGGGACAAATGCCGTTATCACAACGCTTTATTGCCTTCCAATAAAAAAATAAAAAAGGGAATTCGGAATTGACCTGGAGGAAGAGACCGCTTCAACTTGTCAGCCTTCTCAGAATCAAAGACGCAAAAGCGTGCACATTGAAACTTGGAGCAGCGGACCTTGAACTTCACCGCATCTCTGCTCCTCTTGATTTTCACCGAGCGTGCGTCCTTCCTCCTGCCAGTGAGAAGGAAATCCCTGACCTCATGGATTTGCATGGGCTGAGAATTAAAACAAAGAACATCGAACTAAGAGAACATGCATCATCAAATATAAAACTAGGAATATACATTAAAATAACGTCATAAAATTAATAAAATGTTACAGAAACTTTGCAAAGAGCAAACCATGTAAGAATCCACAACAGACGTCACTAGATTTAGAGACATAATGCACCAAATCCACAAGCATAACAGAAGAACAGAGGGGGGTAAGACTCATGCTATCCAGGAGATAAACCAACCTCAAGCCAATTGACACTTCAAATTTCAACTATCTCTTGAAAAACCCCACTTATTGCCGTCAACTCCACATTTCTACGAAAGGGTCGTTCCATAAAAAAAAAAAAAAACAAAACAAAACAAAAAAGTCCATCTACAGTTAAGTATGGAGTTCTCTAGATTACGGGAACCGTGATGACTTAGTATAAACACTTGGCACTGGCTCGCATTGAATTCAATCAGATTAACCCAAATTTCAACCGTAAGAAACAGCACAAAGGAAGCTATTACACACTGGAAACACTGAAACTGAAAAACATCAGAAAGAACATAAATAAAAGAAGGATTGAGCATATAGCATTTTTTTATTTTTTTGTGAATTTTCTAGTATTGAGTGTATAGCTTGTTTTAACAGAAATGGAAAAGCGGAATATGGCTAGTACTAGCAAATGACTGCGATTTATAAACCTAAATAAAAGGAGGATTAAAAGAGGGTTGATTTTAATTAGTGTCGGCTGTACTATGTGGCTCCGGAAAGTAGATAAAACTTCAGGAAATTTGAAGGAGCTAACTTCGGATTGTCAGCTTGGAGGGCACCAAAGAAAAAAAAAAAAGAAAAACACAGTCCCAACTCTGAATTGTCGACTGGCGAAGAGACTTCCTAATTGGCATGTTGTTCCATGACAACATGACAATGCTTCTAGAATAGAGTGTAGCCTATGAGAAAGCTAGCCTTTAAAAAAAAGAAAAAAAGAAAAAAAAAAAGAAGAAGAAGAAGAGGAAAAAGAAAAGTAGATAAATATATAGTAGAGGGTTGGAATAAAAGCCCTGAATATTGGATTTAGCAAATAAAAATAATAATGACTGACAATTGGTTGTGAGCAGTTCAAAACAGTTTAAGGAACAATCCAATAATTGCAATGCAAGCAACGAAAGAGAAGGGCCATCAACTTCATATACGTGTATCCATGTCCATACCCAGATGACGCATGCAGTTGCATGTGCACACGTGCTCCTCTGTGATGAAGAAAATGAAAAGTTTGACATAGTCTCGGCCTTGAGGGGTTGTGGAAGGGTATATTTTCCATTTAATCGAATCGGAATATATGTGTAGACGATTCATTGAAGTGTCTGCGAGCTAGTAATCAGTAGCACCAGCCTTATCTAAATCTGGAAAAGTTGTTTTCCACTACGTAATGTTGGCCAAAAGTCAGTCATATGTGTGGCAAATAAAAGTAGATATGCTATTCAAATCACTATAGACATAAAGGCAAAAACGGGATCTAGTTGGTGCTCATCTGTTTGCCACCAAGGTCTCTTCCTGGTTCCTTTTTCATCTTCTTTATGTCAATCTGGCTATCTCCTTTTCCTTACAAACCCGTCCTTTTTTTCTAGCTTTTTTTTTTTTTAAAAAAAAAAAAATCTTTAAATAATAATTATTACATTATTTCTACTTTATGATCCAGTATATAATTTTTGGGTAACAACAAAACGATTTATTACAAAATTGATTTACATTTTATTAGAAAAATGATGATAATGTGAGAAAGAACTTACGGTTATCACAATACAACAAACATAAAATCCTAAAACGGTGATTGAATTGAGAAAAAAAAGTGTAAGAATAAAAACTCATTACCTGCCTGTTTATATTATATCAATGCGTTTGAGCACCTATATGTATTTTATACACACACACACAGAGTTTTATGAATGTAAATCTTCAGAACATTCACTTAGTCGGACAATGAAGATGATCGTTACAATTAATAAAGATGTCGGTTGTGTTAGATTCTTATTACCATGAACGGCAGCTTTGAGTTATGAATCTTCAATTTTTAGTTATAAAATTTATCAGTGTTATGGGTCAGTTTCATCAAAATTTGGCCACTAGCAACAATTTGTGAATCAATGCTAGGCTTTGGTAAATTCTCCCAAAAAAGAAAAAAAGAAAAAGAAAAAAAAAAGAAAGACTTGATTCAGCAACACTCAATTTACATTTCTCGTACACTTGTTATGCATTAGAGTTAATCTTCTTCACTTCTATTTTAATAGCACCCACTTGCCCGTGAAACAGAGTTCTCGAAATAAAATCAATTGGCCATTTGGGGGAGCCAAGGCATGATCACAGAAAGGACAAAGACCTTGTGCTCGGGAATTGATTTAATGAATTAAGTTTGAGAATCAGTGAAGGTGTCATTGATTTCCTACACCCCAAATTGGGCAGTAACTCGATTTTTATGCATATAACGTTAGTCTAGGATAAGATTCCACATATTTGTCATTTTCCAGAAAGAAAAAAAGATTCCTTACATCTGAACTTGGCAAATTAAAATAAACTTAATGATATTCTTGCAAAAAATGCCACGCAGACAAAAACCATAGAAAGTGCTCTTGCAGGCCACCCACCATTTATATATCATCAAATTAATTAATTGGATTTCGGAAGTTATTTATATATTACCTTCTTTGTTTTTTTTTTTTTGGGGGGGGGGGGGGCTGGAGCCAGATATGTCATTAATTGCTAGGATGATATGCAATATTTTAATAAGCACCTGGAGAATTAGTATTTTTTAAAAAAATTAAATTTTTTATTTTTTTATTCAGAGGGAAATAAGAAGTGGAGCAGAAAATAAGGACAACTATGCAAAACAATATTTGTCCACCAGCTCCTCCCATACAAGTTCAGGTTTCTGTATCTGCTTCTCCTCTTGTGTGTGCATAATTCTACTAAAAAAATTCTAACTGACTAGAAGCTCTAAACATGTATTAGAGGAATGAGTGGAAAAAAGAATACGTCCTCTGTACACCAAAGTTTTAAATAATTGCGACATCTGAATGTGATCATAACTAATTAGCCAAATGCTACACGAATGCACAAATGGTCGAACTATATATACATATATATATATATATGACACATAAAAAAATTATTAAATAGAATTGAATTGAGATTCAACTTAACGAGAGAGCTTCTCAATCTAATTTTAGTTTTTTTTTAGTACAATAACTTTTATTAATGATATCTTTGGCTCCTGTTGAGGTTACCAAACCAAATTAAATTGTGATCATAAATTGTAGCAATAGCTTTTTTGTTTTTATTTTTATTTTTTTATTTTTTTTCCCGGCACAACAGAGGTTCCAATCTGAAATCTGTTGATTCTAAATGAAATGCTCCAATTTAACTATAAGCGGGAGACTTATAATAATGGTAGGTACAATAGATCATAAGTGTCCTTTTGCTTGTAATTAATTTGCAATTTGAAACCTTGCTTGGATTGTGTGTCTCTGTGTGTGTGTGTTTATTTATATAGATCAAACTTGAGGTAAAGGTATGCATAACTCTGATTTCTATTGTAACAACTTACCCCACAAAGAGATGAGAAGAAAGATACTGGACACAAGCAATCCAAAAAGGAAATGCATAGCATGGAAATGTGAGAAAAGAGGCACAAGTGCAAACACCTTCAAACAAATACACTGATCTACAATCAATAAGAAAGCAACACAAACTCCCAAGCACAAAGATGCACACGAAAAGAAAACAAAAGAACTTGGATGGACACAAAGTACAGAAGATATTATGAACTACAAATATGCATGAATGAGAACATCAACCAACCAAAAAGAAAAAAAAAAAAAAAGAGTAGTAGCTATATTCCACAAAGCTTTGACAAGCTAATTAAGCCCTGTCCCTTATCTTTTGAGAGTTTGGCAAATATGGATGATCAGCAAACCCTCTTAGGGTTTCCATGCTGAAGCCCACACAACAGGTTCCTCTTTCCATGTCAAGTAAAACCCTGGAGGCTCCTCTCCGCTTTGAGGTAGCAAAAGTGACCATCCAGCTTTGTATCTCTTGAGCAAAGCCGTGACATCATCGACCACATCGACGCTGTATCCCATCGGAGAAAAGCTGGCTCGCCGGAGTCTCTCCGACCACTGGCTTCCTCTTTCCCTTCTCTCACACTCTCCTCCTGTTCCTCCGTCTTCATCTTGTTCATCATCACAAGCCAAAACCCTAACCATGCTCCTCGAGCATTCCCTCTCCAGCATCAACCTTTCATTACTAGTTGGGACAAAGCTCTCCTCTAACATCTCAAAGTAGATGGTGTAATATCTAAGGCACTCCTCGAAACACTTGACAAAGTCATATCTCGTGCTACTGAAGTCAGCTTCTTCCTCAACAACCGTAACAACTCGCGGGTTCAGCGATTGAAACATCCGAATCACAGCACTTCTTTCCTCTACATCAACTCTTTTCAATGCCCCAATACAGTTGATGGCAAGGGCTTCATCTCCTTGAATCCCCAGCCCTTCCATTGTAAGCTCCCCCAAATTGTTTAGCCCACTTATTACATTGAATTCAAAGGGAACCCCCATTAGCCTAGCAAACTTTTCCATTCTTTGTCCTATTTCCTTCATGACTGATCTTACGAGGTTCGCCGTTACTACAACTGTGAGCTTAAGGTGTGGCGTCTCATCATTTCTAGTGGCTAAGGCTTCCAGCAAAGTAGGCCATTGGGTGCAAAGGGTATTGCTAATATCGATTATGTGAAGTTTGGTTTCACCATCTAAGGCCTCTAGGAGTGCACCGTTTGAAGCTACATGACCAAAAGTTGTCCATGGACTTACCTCTTGGAATTTCAGTATCAATTTCCTAGCTGAATCAAAGGAGCGACTCTTCTCGGCTACCGCAGTCAACGTTCTGAAGCATCGCTGACCGGATTCCGTGGCCTTGCAGAATAGAGCTTGCAGGAAATAAGACGCCAATTTCTGGTCACAATCTCCGTAAGGGGAGGCCAGTTCGTTTAACATCCATAAGAGGTGATGGATTTTGCTGGAATCTTTCTCCGAGATGGCTCTTGCACACTCCCTAAGAAGCTTTGCTGCCCACTTGTTACTTGAGTCACTAGGCTCACCTGAATCAGATGAACGGCTTGTCGATGTTTGGGGCTGATTATTGCTGTTGCTATGCATATCTATGGCTGCTGCTGCCTGATCATTGCTCTGTTAATGGGAAGCGAAGAAGTGTGTGTGCGTATGTGTGTGTGTGTGTGTGTGTGTGTGTGTTTCTTTTCTGTTGAAGAGTGGTATGTCCATGTATGATGGGGAATAAGCCTCCCCACCTCCTACTCTTGACTTAGAGAGATGCTCTTCTTGCAGTACTATATTAATTCATCTGAGTTCAGACATGGTCAAGTACAAAGCTGTGACATAGAAGGCCTTATTATTGTATTGTGGGAGTCATTGTCGCGCTCTATTTGGTTAAATTAGCATCCGTTTCTTGGGCATCAAAAGGCAATATTTTTTTAGATGTCAATATGTAACACTATATTTGTTTATTTTGAGCAACACACTATCGTGACAGGTAAGCCCATGGTCTTCTTTTGCAACCTTTTTGTAATCATGATTGTAACACAATCTGGACTGCTGTCCTTGGCATATAATTGAGCTAAGTAAAGTTTAGACATTTACATATATGGATATGGATGCGGACAGTGACCCGTAATTAGTGCACAATTGAGATCAAAACAAGACCTAACCATGACAGTAAAAAATACTTGAAACATGGTCGCCTACCCCCACAAGGTAAGGGTTACATAGGGTCTAGTTACCTGAACCAAGTTCCGCTACAGGCGACGTGGGGGCGTGGGATCCGTTCAGGTCTCACACCCCCCCCCCCTTTTTTTCTTTTTGGTTTTTCAAAAAAAAAAAAAAAAACGGTGTGTTAAAAACACAATATAATGTGTAACTATAAACCTTTTTTTTTTTTTTAAATGTTGTTTGCATATTTTATCATCTTTTTACACATTTTTCTTACCAAGTTGTACATCTTATTATTTATATAAAAATTTAAAAAAATAATACAAAATATACGAGCCTGTCATATTAGTTCATCAAGGTCCTGTCCACGGGTCTGTCCATCTACTTTTTCCAGGGTCACGTATGCGAGGACCACTAGTTGTCAGGATTACATTTTCCAACTCTTTTAGCTTAAAATGATGTTTGGGACAAGGATTCATTTTACCTAATGAGAACTCACGAATATTGCTATACAAAAAATTATGAACTGGTACCATATTAGACAGAAACCTTCCCAACAGAGTCGCAGGTCATTTTCAACAATCAACTTCTCTGATAGAGTGGATACGATAACTTACAACCAAGTTCACCCAAAGTTAAATCAGGGGCAATTGCAGTAAGGTTACCCAAATTCCATGACTGCTATCAGGCAAGATGTGAGGAACACAACCCTCACCATGATCCTTCATATCATGAAATTCCAAGGACTTTGGCCAGCAGAAACCATAGAAACTACGTTTCTATATAAAAAAGCTCGAAGAAGAAAATTTCAGCTGGACAGTATCATGACAGTAGTTAATGGCAAGGAATCCTTCACTCCCAGAAATGTCAGACTCCGGGAATCCTCATTGTTCTAAAGCAGCTGACTGGCGTTGAGTGGTAGACAACAAACAATATATTTTCGTGAGGTAACACAGACAAAGAGACGATGTTAAAAGAAATAATACTTACAATAGACAATTGATTGTGACTTCAATATGATCATCATTTGAATTATGAACACGAATAGGTTTATCATTGTTGATGACAATCAGTCTAATAAATGGGCCAAAAAAGGAAAAAAGAACTACATATGAGACTTTAGTCTAATGGTTAAATCTGTGGTACTGGATCCAACGAATCTTAGCTTGTATCAACTTTAAATTGTCAGAAAAAAAAAAAAGTGCTGCATTTTTTTTTTTTTTTTGGTACATAGGAAAAAAAAAAAAAAAGGTACTTCCATTTTCCACTGTTGAATTGTTGTGGTCCTCCTCAGATTTAATGGGCACGAAGAATGAACTGAACCAGATAACCCAACTATTGTTGTAAAATTACATCATCTATTCAATTTTAATGCAACGATTCCCACTTCCACTGGCAACAAGATATTCAACATGGAAATGCTTCTTGTGTTATGTTCTTAGTTTCTGATGTTTGCATGTCAATTTATTCATTTTTGGGGAACTTTTGGATCGATCCTCTTGAACCACATTCAATGCTTATAGAAGATTTTAAAAATCAGTACTTTCAAGCAAAACTTACTGTCTGTATGCAACACATGATAAGAAGAAAGCACTTTAACTTTATTACGCGGTGGAGAAAAGTCTCATCAGGCCAAAGTTTGAATGGCCACTTAAAGATGCCTGTCATGATCATTTTCTTGCTTTTCACTGAAAAGCTTAAAAATGAAAAAAGGGAAGTGGAAAGAACAAAAGGGAAGGGCTACTCAGAAGCTAAACATAACTTGAATTAAAAACTCAAGAAAGAAAGCAAATACATGCTTTGACTACAGTTCTTTTCTTTTCTATGTGTTCTAATATAGTGAATGTTGGTAGCACTCAACTAACTAGCTAGCAGCCCCTTGTACATGCCATTGTCATCAATTCCCATGAGCTAGCTCATGCACTCCTACTCAACCATGATCTTTGGTAACAATATGGTAGATGCCTTGCACATGATTCTCTGCTTTTTAATGATGAGAAATACTCTTAGGTAAAATTCATTTGCTTCATAAAATGCATTCAAAGGCTGAACTCGAGTCTGTGCGCATAACCACACAATATATCTTTGTCACTAGGCTAACTACTACGAGTCTCTTAGACGCATTATATTATCGTTGTCTCTAACGGGGCAGTATGAATCAAAGCGGTATCAAAGAAACGAAAAAAGTATTAGCAAGTGTGTAGTAGGAGCTCTCAAAATTATCATTTCACTAAATAATTGTAGATATGGGACGTCTCAAACTTGTCATCTAAATCGTGCGGCAGCAGCCTGTTTGAAATTGATATTTATAAATTTATTCACAAAACTAACTAAAAATGCGCTTCTCATCCCATCCAGAGTCAATTGGGGTAGCAAAATTAATTAAAAAGTCAAATGTATACGTGTGTGTGTGTGTGTGTGTGTGTGTAAAGTAAAGGTTCTAGAGATGAATAAATCCAAACTTAAATGGCATCTAAATGTAGTTTATTCTGCACTAATGGTGCGGCAAAAGGACAAGGTTGATGGTCCTATTTCACCATCCAAATCCAATCATTGGAGAAAAAATGTTGTGAACCCACTTCTTTGCGTACTCCAAGCTACTTAGCATTACTTTCCTCTCAACATTATTTTCCATCTTACATAAAAAAATAAAAAAAATAAATAAATATGGCCTTTCAATCCTTCGTAAACGATTTCCATTCCTGTGGCCCATGGTTTGTAACCTCGCTTGTCTGCTTGCGTTTCTTAGTATATAATTTTCCTTGTACAAATTTGACATCTGGGAATTACATAGAGAAAAGCAAGGGCTTTGCCATCGAGGGGCGGCTTAGAATAGTGTGACACATGAGTCCTGGTGTATATCTTTGTTCCAACCTTTGGCATAATGTTCGTCAACATTGTAGTAAAGCTGGCAGGCCTGCCCCATAAACATCGGTTAAACTTCGATTAATCCAAAAGAGTGAGTGTTTTTGGATAAGCAAATTAATCTCAAGGGTTTTTGGTAATTTCTTGGTAACAAGAACCGATATCATACAACTGGGGTGCAAGTCAAAGATGGAGGGGACAAGAAATCCCATGTTCATATACCCTTTTTTGTTCCTTTGCTTTGATGTGTGTAAATTCATCAATTCGTTTATGCAAAATTTTTGCCTTATAATTGAAGTAGCTAGCATAGCGTGCAAACAATCTATGGGGGAGAGCTTGCTGTTATGAGTTCCTTGCCAAAGATGGAGTTCACGTATAAGTAGCTTAGCGAGAGAATTGGAGTTCAAACCCTCGAGTCTTCCCTCAAAAAAAGGACAAATCCACTTATAAATGAGAGAGAGAGAGAGAGAGAGATGCCATTCACATAAACGAAAATATTGAGACTAAACTTACACACACATATATATATATATTCGAATTAATAATCTAGTCGATTATTTACTTTCCACTTATAAATATGAGAGCGATGCCACTCACACATAAATGAAAAAAAAATTGTTAGACTAAATTTATATGTGGATTTTTTGAATTGATAATCTAGTCGATTATGAATGTGCCTATTGAAATTTTAACAAGAGGGAATTATTTTGGTCAAATGATTATAAGTTTGAATGAGTGAAAAAGCCTATGAGACTCGACGGCCATATTATGCCGTCGTTTTATCCAATGATCTCGTTTACGTGAATTGGTGTCCTTTATTAAACAATTGCTATATTTTGTTAATTTTTTTTAAATGTTTGTGAAAAGCAATTGCCCGTTTGTTTGTTTCAACTCCTAGTGGCCAACGGGATAGGATGACCGAGATTAAGGGCTCAAATGATAATGTTAACAAGTCTCATGTCGCTATTTGAACCCAAAAAAATAACAAAGATACACACACCCCAGATGAATATATGCGACTCTGGTGTAGTTATCGACGGCAAAAGAAGCCAAATCAATAAGCCAAATATCCAGGATTAAAATATCTATGCTGGAAAGGTTGGGGTACTCCAATTGAGCTTTCATCTGATGGGAAATTTTGGAAAGGTTGTCCTTCACAACCCAACCTAGTCTGTTTGTCCCATAAGAATTAAGCAAGTTTTTAAAATGAGTACGAAAATGAAGTTTGCTTGCTAGATTACACTGTTTCACCTTTTACTTTTATTTTATTTTTTGCAAAAAAAAAAAAAAAAAAAAAAAGAGTACTTGGCTGCTTAATAACAAATTCATGTTGGTAAAAAAGAAATGGAAACTAGCTTCCTTTTTTCTTTTTTCTTTTTTTTTTTTTTTCTTTGGGACATCGCAATTAAAGTTAAAGTCCATTTTTTTGGTAAAAAGTTGTGAGAGGTGTGGATTTTGAACATCCAACCTCTTGTTAAGAGGCGTTCAAGTAGGCTAAATGGAAACCAATTTCTTTGCTACAAAAAGAGAGCTAGTTCATTCTTTTAATGTCTCACAAATAAAATCATGAGGGAGATTAATTAAATGCAATATTTTTCTAGAAAAATAGAAAGAGAAAAGAAATGAGAAACACAATTCGAAAAACAAAATGCAAAGTTGGTTCTACATAACATCTTGCTTGGGCCACCTACCCGTATTGCAGCTTAAATTCAAGTAGTTTAAGGGTTAACAAGTTCATGGGGGTGAAACTTCCAATTAAACTTTGTTAATAATAGAACCGAAATTCAAAAAAAAAAAAAAAAAGAAAAAAAAAGAAAAAAATTGTATAACTATTATCAATTAAATTTATAATTAAGATTTTGTGGTCCGATACTTTAGATCTATCGTGCGTGCGAAGCGTTCTTTTTGCGCACAGGAATGAATTGGATGGGAAAGTTAAAAGAGAGCCACATGACATGTTCGATGGGAGAGAGAGAGATGGGTTCATTATCTACGTGACAATGACGGTTCCTTCGAGCTGCTATGTTATTATGCGCTAGTCTTGTCCCAACCGGGCACTTTGGTTGGCCTGTGTTGTGCCCCAGTTACACTATTCCATGCAGTCTTTGACGGCAGATACATCCACCCGAAAAGCTCTCACGATGCGAATGCCTCTGAGGAGAAACAAATGAAATGGAAACTGCCAAATCGTTGATATTCGTTCATTCTCTTCATCATCCGCATTTCCAACATCAGTCACGATCATTTCAAAGTTGTCGGGATGACTCGTAGTCTTTGTGGATTTCGTGTATTTTCAAATCAGTAGTAGTTATCATCGGATAATCAAAGGGAACCCGAAGGAGATGATATTCCGGGTGTGATCCGCTAGATGGGGCAGAAAGAGCGATACTATTCTTCGGGATAAAATCTATCAACTGAATAACACGAAATTCTGTAGACTAATAAGATTATCTCTCTTATAAAACATTATTTTAATATTTATTTCTTTAAATCTATTCATATCAGCATAATTATACAGTTACGAAAGATCGTGACACCCACTTGAGGAAAATATTGATTTAACAAAAAAAGAAAAAAAAATAGTACAATGGAAGACGAGATTACGTGCCCCAAGTCAATTTTTAATTGATTTGTTGGACCAACGGAGTTCTCGAGAGTTCAGGAATAATTGCTTACAACCAAAGGTAGTCCTGCTTGAAAAGAGAAGAACCCTTGTTGCTTTGTAAAACAGAGTCGAGGCAATGACACAATTTCAAGTTCGATGAATGATATATGTTGAATAAGAGAGTCTAATTGTGTACAACAAACCGGGAGACGAAATACCAACTGAAATATTGGCTGCAATCTCACTCACGCGCGTACACAGACGCAGAACTAAAATGTGCTACAAGAAATTCAAAAACGACCCGGAGGCGGCGACGGCGGCAGCAGCTGGTGCCAAAGATTGATGAGTGCAATTCTGCAAAGGGACAAATATCATGTCCTGGGAGTTGAGGTAATTCCAAGGCACTGGCATGACATGCTACAACAATGTTATTGTCTTAGGTGGTGCTGCTGTTAAGGAGCGCCCAGAGGTGCAATGGAAACTCTCACAAAAAGAGCCCAATCCATGCTGGACTTTTGACACTTGATCAAATATGACACTTGGAGAACAATTCCAGGAGATACCTCCAATCATTGGCATATGTTTAAGTGTTGCAAGCTTGTCAGTAATTAACTACCCCCTGCAACAAATCCCTTAACAAAATCCCGCGGGGTGGGCTACTTGAGTATCCATATGCAAGTACACGAATGCCCGTATGCACAATCAATCGTGCATGATGTAATCAACTGGGAAGCCAAAGATCAAAGGCAGCAACAAGAAAAGAGTTAGAAAACACTGTAAAGGACATTATGATGAACTAATTCCAGAGAATTGTAATGCTTAATCCCAAAAGGAAGCCAACATGACTGCCTCCAGAACCAACTATAGCTTCCATCCCTTTGCATGACCATCTTCCATATATGGCTCGAGGAACCCTATGAACTGAAACAAAACAAGAACAGTAAAGGTTCCATTCTTGGGCAGCAATCACAGGCACAAGTAAATCAAGGTTAAATGCTCAGATAACAAGATAATAGGGGTTAAATGCTCAGGCAGCAATCACATAAGACATCATAAGTCCTTTTTGTTAAAGTTCCTAGTCCAGAATGAGAAGAATAATGCGTGAACTTCCTTAAATGAATTTTTTTCTACTCTGCCCAAACGTCTGATTTTCAACAGCATATGCCATCCATCAATTGCAGAAACTCCACAATAACATACATATAAAAAGTAAACACCTTCATATTTTTTGGCACAACATAAATTAGAGAGCATTTGAATGTTATCATACTTCTCAACCAGTAATAAGTAACATTATAGTCTCTGCAGATACATTTGGCACTAGTGAGTGCCATTCAATAATTTGGAGATCATTAGAGAAGAAAGTTCTTCGTTGGGTAGAAAATTTGATCACTTTAAGGCATGCAATGTGGCATCAAGTCACATATTATCCAGAGAAGAAATGGCACCTTGATTGAGCAGAAAATTTTATGATCAAATTGACAATATAGAACCATGCCTTGGTCAGGGAAAAATCATCTATATATGTTTTCAGCTACTACATAGAATATCCATCCTAAACAGAAGACACAAAAAAGAGGCACGACTAGATAGTTAAAAGTACCTTAGTTCCATCCCCAGACCACCGTGCCCCATATCCTTCAACCACCCTTATCTCAAAGACAACTCCATGCTGTGGAATGATATGCATATTTGACCAGCAACAAGACCCCATAAGCTGACCAATTACATCCATTGCAAGCCCATTTTTATTATCATCTTGCAAAATTCATGCAGCAACCCAGTAAGAAACTTTTTCATCTCATATGAAATCTAATAGAAATGCGAATTCACACTTTTTCCTTGTACATAAAAAATGAAACCTTATAATACCCAAAAAGTAACCCCCAGTAAGAATTGGGTATTTGGTCAGTTTAAAAATCTGGAAATAAATAAACCAAATCAAAATTGCATAAAAAAAAAGGCAAAATAATGTTATACTTGGGTTATGAAACAGACTTAAATCTACAAATATGTATTGAGCAAATGTAACTGGACATATAAAATTGCCTTAGTTTTCTCACTAGGCCCATTTTCCTCTTTTACTTTCATCTAATTAGTCCTTGGTGTATTCATAATTGAGATTTTGCTGCTTCTATGAAAAATATTGAGTGAAAATTAAGCCTTTGTTGGTCCGCCTTTGACATGGAATAGTAGCCTCTGTGACTGAAGCAGCTTAATGTCTGATTTGCAGCCTAATATCTACCTAAAACAATACAACTTTCACAAATATTGAGCAACAATAAACAAATTCAATTGGGTGAGGTGCCTCCAGAGAGATGCTTGTTTCTAGCACCTTAGAAGATAAATTTCACTAAAATTAAATATCAGGGACTAACAGCATAAATAAAATGACGCATAAGCAATAACTGTAGTCTCTCCCAAGAAAAGAGACAGGAAATAAGGAACAAGTACAAAAAACAGTGGCCATACTTGCATAGACACTCACCATTTCCACAGAGAATACCCCAATACTTATTGCCACTTCTTTCAGTATGCTTTGCCAAGGCCCTTGCTCCATTAGTTAGGGTGCTACCTTTGATCTCCAGCCAAGCAAATAAACAGTTCATATTCATGGAGGCAAAGAGATTTGACAAAATTAAGCTTGTAAAGTTCTAAGATAAACACTCATATAAATTATCAGAAATACATCAGTGAATTCAATAGGATATACGATTTCCTTTAACCCAAAAAGAGGAAAGGAAGAGAATAAGAATATTGGGGGCACCCCCAGTTGGTGCTTAGAATACAAACCCTAAGTCCCACATGCTACAGAATTTTCTGTCCATAAATAGGAATTTCCAAAGAAAGTATGGTTATACAGCGTAACAAGAGAAACAAAAATGCTTGTTAATGCATTTAGAGCTAACAGGGAAAAGTATATCTTCTCTATTCTACCAAAATAATGCTCTCATGCTTTTCCATGGATATATCACTTTTCAATCAATGCCAAGACAGCTAACATTAGCACTGAACAATCAATCTAATTACCTTTATGACCCGATGTATTTTCCAATTAGAACTCAAGAAAACATAAGGAATTAAAAAATAAAAAATAAAAGATATATGTAGTTTCTCAACAGAAGAAAAGACAGTAATCTTACATTTGACTTATATGGCAACATGAAGGATGAAAGAAGTGTCGATCTCAGTGGAGGAAGGGCATTACAAACTGTGCCAGCAGTATGTGCAAGACCCAGTAGATGTTGAACTCCACAATAGCTCAGTTCCTAGATCAAAAAGATACAATTTTTAGGAGTACATAGCAGTCATAGTAATATATATATATATTTTTCAGGAATATAAACATCTAGAATGTTGCACAAGGCAGCAGTAGAGTATCAAAATGCCAAAAAGTTATGGAAGCCATCCTTGTACATGAAAATTAAAAGGGGGAATGAACAGGATGAAGTTAACACACATCCCAAATTTTGAACTTGTAGAACTTCAAGCAGTATAAGCCCAGATAAAAAAAAAAAAAGTTAACTTTTTTCAGCAGAACAAGAAAACCAGCGCTGGTCTTTGTTATTATCAATTTTGCCACTTCGAGTGTCCCATAAAGTTTCATTAAACAACTAAAAGATTCAAGGCGTCCAATTCAGTACCAAGGAGTACACAAATCCAAACTTGGCGATCAACTTAACTAAGCTTCAGTCATAGATACTATACCCGTGTTTGGTTCTATTTGCTGAGACTATTTGTAGGTGTGAAACATGGATCTGGGCTTGATCTACATGATAAATGAACATTTCATGTTTGTGTTAAACCTATACAAGTGGTTTTTTTCCTTTTTTAATCAACAGAAGCCAGACATGCATGAGACATGCCCTCATGCAATCAAACATATGAATCACAGAAGTTCAGCAGGCACTCACAAACAGCAAGCTAGCCAAAGATAGGTACGGCTGAGCAACTGGTTTAAACACGCTGATTGCAATCACACCATTTGATGTTTCTGTTTCTTCAGTGTAAAACTTCCGATAAATATTCACACCTGACAATGTCATAAACCCATAACTAACAATTGACCTCACCGGTTCAAAATGATATTACCAATAATTACATTGTGAACAGATATTTTTTTCATAGAGCAAGGCTTAAAATTGAAAAATGGAAAAGATTTAGAAAACCTTCCAAACCATTGAGAATATCAATCCAACTAAATAGACAGATTATTGCAAGTATGCTCGTATAACCACAGTTTTCTTTGCAATGAAGCACAGACAGTTCTAACAGGATGTGTGTCTCTGTCAGATATGACACTCGTCAAACACATATTGGATATGCCAATGTGTGTCTCACAAAAAAAATAATTAAAGAAAAATTTGGACACATGTTTCAAGCACTTAATCATTGCATCAAATACATACCATACACATATAAAACTATTTTAAAAATTTTTAAAAGCCACACATATAATAATTTTTTTTTATGAACATACTAATGAGATAGAGAACACATGCACTTAATGTCATGAATCTGTTTCTCTCAACCAAAAATATCAGTTGCAAAATCTGAGATAGAAACGACTAAAAGAACAGAACTACTACCTTCTTCAATATTTTCAACCCCAGGAAGAACTTTTGCAAGACCCTCTGCTTCCAACATCTTGGAAAATGAAGCATATGGGCGAACAACCTGCACATTGATTAAGTTGCAGAGCTCTAAATGGCTACACAAAGCTCCTCAAGAATAAATAACAAATACATTGATATCTCATCACCTCGACTTTGAGTACCAGACTTTTGTTTATGAGAATTATTACTCCTGGTGTAATTCTAAGAGAAAATAAACCATTTAATATCATGAATAATTAAGTATAGAAAAAAATCATCAAATTATACATGAAAGCCAGAGGCCAGGCATAAATAACTCTGAGAGAGGTAAAGAAGTATATGGCCAATCACACCTTTGACAAAATAACCCTAGGAACTAGTTATCAAAATTGGAGGCAATTCTATCACCAATTCTATCATGCTAGTGCCTTGACCAATAGGCAATCTTACACAGTAGGTTCACAGACCTCAGAAATTTCACATTCACACTATACAAAATACATGTCAAGTATATTTGATCAAACCACAGCAATTTAACCAAGCAACATCCCCAGTTTTCATTTACATGGAATACATTCTTTTTTATATTTAATTTTACTCATCAACTAGCATAGGTGTAAGGCATTGGCCATTCCAATATAAAGTACCCTTCTTACCCCATTAAAGAGACTAAAAACCAAAGTGAATAAAAATATAAATCAGAGAGCAAAAAGCCAAGTCATCTAACATAAAAACCCATATAAGTTATACCGATTGTATTTGCCAACAGCACATCTTCCTTCAATTGTTTTCATGCCATCTGCATATAATGCAAGATCACTAAAGCATAAGTCTTAGACTGCATAATCTATAATAAACCAAAGATTAAAGATGAAAAATGTTTACTTGTACATAAATGGAAAAAATAAAGTAATAAAAGCAAATAAAAAACAGATAATACCTTTTAAAAGTGAGAAGAAGGGCTCCTGAACTTGAAGTTCAAAAGGTGCAGCACTCAAAATCTGGTAAATGTGGATGACAAACACATAAAAGATTGTCAAAAGCACATTAAAGAAGCATTATAGTAAAAAAAAAAAAAAAATCACAGTACCAAATTACAAATTATTTGTTTGTTGGGAGGAGATAACAACTAACAACAAATACTTGCATTTATTAGTTTAGAACCCTTTTCTTGAATTATGTTGTTCCATTTTTCCTCTCTCTCCTTCAAGGAAACATCATCCTTGAGGAATGCCATCTTATCATACGTCCTGCACAATGCTCCAGATATTATAGATTGGTAAAGAGCTGAAGCTAGGCGCTTGAATAAGGGATATTGGGGAACCCCTTTGAAAGAATCTGCAGCATTGGTGTAAAAAGTGGTGAATCTTCCTCAAGTTAAACATGGTTCCATAGGCTTAGAGTGCAAAGAAATGCTCTTTCACTTGACATGGGCAACATAAATCCATAATTTATGTAAAAATTTCAGACCCAGTGGCATATTCCAAGCAATAAATCTCAAAAATTAACATTAATCCCTATAAAGATAGAATGAATATGTAAAAAAATGCTCCATATGGTTGGCCGGAAGATGCTATAAATTAAACAGAGAGAAAAAAAAAAAAAAAAGTTAAAGTTCCAATCTTTTGACTGCATCAAGCCAGTTCTGGTAAATGCAAGAAAACACATTCGGTTTCTTGGTTCTTGAGCATATCGAACTCACAAATTTTTTTTTCTTTCTCAGGAAACAAACGGAAAGCGAGTGGGGTAGGTCGACGGGAGATTTATAAGTTACCTCGGCCGGCGTCAGTGGCGGTGACAAGATTAGAAACGGCGTCGTTTTGGCCGAGTTCAAGAAGTTTGGAGCAGAAGTACTTGGAGAGTCCTAAATCGAATTCGAGGGTTTCGTTGACGTGAGATTTCAGTGTGAATTCTAGTAATTCTTCCATGCATTCTCTCAATCGCTCCATCTCTCTCTCTCTCCCTCCCACCCTTTCCCGCTCGCTCGCTCTGGCCTTCCCTACTGACCCCGTTCTTCTTTTTATTTCTCATAATTTTGCGCACTTTTTCTATTTTTCCTTTTCCTATTAAGGCTAACTCATTATAAATTTATAAAGAATCAACCCATCTTCTAGAAAATATAGAGAAATAAAACTTAGATTTTTTTCATTTTAAAAAATTTTAAAATATTGTGCAATGATGAGAATTATTTGTGTTCATTTTATCCCAGCCCTCTAAGCTCTCATTTAGAAAATTTAACTAAGTGAACGGCTCTTTTATTTAAGAATTTGAGTTTAAAAACATTTTGATAATTAAGAAATTAAATTCTTATTTTTAAAATTTAAAATTTTAATTTTAAAAAGTATACGATTTATAAAAAAATATAAAAAAAAATTACAGATTAATAAATTTTTTAAATTAAAAAAATTGAAATTAAAGATTCCAAAAAAAATTCTTTTTTCTCTTATTTTATTAAGATAAATTGATTTGACTTGAATTTAAAAAACAAGCATTTTCAATTCAATAATCAAAATTTTAAACTTATATTTTTAAGATATTAAGTTTTAATGTTAAGAGAGAAGTTAGAATTAATGTGTATAAGAAGAACTAATTTATTATGTAACTTAAGATGCACGTCTCAATTAACCTAAAAAAAAAAATATAATAATAATAATAACAAGCACACCAACGAAAAAACAAGGATGGGGAGGGTTTGATTCTGCCTGAGGAAGGGTATCCAGCTCTGTGCAGGAGAGATGCGGCATGCCCGCGACGAAGTTTTCAATACCTCTCCCACACAAAACCTGGAGAAATTTTTGTATACACGGAGTTATACCTTAGCATATATAGTATCTGGCAACATGGTCAAAAGCCTGCGCAGAAGTGAAGTGAGTAAGAAGACTCTATTACAGAGAGGATTCTGGCCAAAGGAACGTATGGCTCAGCAGCTAATTTTGCAACACAGATACCGAGCACACCATTGGAATTCTCTTTCTCCTTTGTGTAAAACTTTCTGTACACCTTAACACCTGCAAAAGGCAGCATCTTGTCGTGTTACTCTACCGATGCACTTCACAATTACACCTAAAAACACCCATTTGAACATAAGTCTGAGAATGAACATGGAAAAGAAGTTGCTGTTGCCATCAAGCTAGTCAGATTCATTACCTAAGAAGACATCTCCGAAACAAATTACCAATGCGAGCTACTCTGTGAGTATTTTTATAAATTCTTTCCCTTTTCATTTCTTAATCAAGTTTGAATAACTACAAAAAGCTTCAGGTAAGAAGTAAGAGATTTGTTGTAAGTCAAGTAAAAAAAAAAACAAAGAACACTGTTCTTTGTTCAGCTCTACTGTGCAAAACCATTAAGAAATTTGAGAGCAATCTGAAAAATAGAAGCTAACAAATGCCATATAACTTAAGGCAAGGACCTAATCCAGCTGCTAACTCTAGCAGAGTATGAACAATGAATCATTCTTTTTTAACTATTTCTCTCAAATTCTTCCCAGTGACATTAATCATGCACTCATCGAGATTGCTACTGCTTTTCAGAAACCAAGAAAGTAGTTCGCTCGGTGCAGCCAACCAAGCCTTGCTGAGCTCGGGAGAAAAATTAATGCAGAAGGAAGCCATGCAGAACTAGGTGACCAAATATTAGAAATCCCCATCCATGAGTTGATTTTGGTCTTGTAAAGGCAGGACCAATCTTTCGTCCTCCCCGAGGTGAAATACAAATGTCAACATCCAATGTGAAGATGCAGTTAAAAATGAACTTCTACATTTTGGCTTGCTGGAGTACTTGAACGCAACAAAAATGATCGCCTATCTGACCCTTGAAAGCTTGGGAACTAATTGAGAGGAAGTATACAGACATATCCACATTCCTGAGACTAGATTTGTAGTCGCCAAAAAATAGGAGGACCAAAGAACATGACAAGATCAAGTCAAGTTCATGCTTTGTTTATAAAAGTAAAATCAGCAAGTAGAGCAGACCTACCTTTCCTGAAAAAATGGATGGCCCCATTAAGATTTGAATTACTTCAATGGAAAACAACAAACTAAATATTTCAGTTGTCTACCTTCCATACTTATAAGACTTTGTGTTGTATGGGCATATTTGACAACACTAATGAGTAGTTATTTCCTAATTCTGAGGCATTTGTCTTCTGCACCCATACTTCAACGAAATACAAGGTAACACAGAATAATTGCATCATCCTCTAGCATATGCACGGTTTGTTACCTTCATCAATTGTTTTAACTCCAGGAAGGACTTTAGCAAGGCCCTCTGTTTCCAACATCTCAGCAAATGAACCATAATGATGAACAGCCTGCAAACAAAGAAATTACAAGGAAACCAAGTTTTTGCAAAGACAAAGCACATGTCAATGGAACTATTCTCACTTGAACTTGGAGAACGAGACATTTATTAAAGAGAATGAATGCTCCAGGCCCAATTCTGAGACCAAAACAAGGCGCAAAATTAGAAATGGATTAGTAAGATGGACCAATAGAAAGATAATAAATATGTGTTTGTCTTTGACAAAGGTATAACATCCAAATGTTGGAAAGAGGCGATTCAAATGCACTGAACTTCCCAACATAAATGAATCTAGCGAGAAATCAACATCAGATATGCAAAAAGTATATACCAAACAAGAGCATAAAGCATCTGCTATGTGTAACTGAATGGACATAAGGCATACCTATTATAGTCACCTAGAGCGCACCTTCCTTCAACTGTTTTCAGGCCATCTACAAATGGTACTTAAGGACTATAAAAATTGTTTAGCTGAGGGAGTTTAAACTTCAACATTAGGCAACATAGGCAGGCGCACAGATCAATAGCAAAAATCCAACAGTTGTGTACCTTTCAATTGCGAAAAGAAAGGCTCCTGAACGTGGAGTTCAAAGTTTATGGTCTTCAAAATCTGATAAGATTCAAATCGTATTCACAGTAGTAAGAATTGAGCTCATCAGTTCTCAATCTGAACATTAAGTAGCACAAAAACTAACTCTACCCCAAAAAAAAAAAAAAACATACATTCAACAGCTCAGTTCCTTCATTTAGAACCAATTCACTCCATTCACCTCTCTCTTTAGGTCCATTCTCTTCAAAGAATGACACCGCCGGGCTATACGTCTCGTGCAATGCTCCAGAGGTTATCCAGTCATACAGGGTCCATGCTAGGCGCTTGTACAAAGGTCGTGGAGGAGTTTGTCCTGATAAATATACAGTGGTTCAGTTCATAAAGAACAAAATTTTCTCAAATATATACATATATATAGTCAAGCAAACAAAAAGAGAGAACAACGTAAATATAAATTTACCTTGTGGGGACTTCTATCTTGCCTACAAGATTGAAACTTTAAAATGAAAAATACATAACGAGCGACAGAAACAGCACAAATTTAGCTAAAAGGCATAGACCCAGTACAGAGTACAAGAAGAGTGGAACTACAGCGACCACATAAAGAACAAGTATTTGCTATCTTAGGACTTGGAGACGAAACACAGCTTCTACATACTCCTGGAAAGCAAACAAAAAGAAGAAAGAGTTTTGAGGGATGTGTACCTGTAGAAGTGGTGGGGGGGTGTGAAACGGAGTCGTTTGGGATTGGGATAGGAGGATCGTGGCTGAGGAGGCTGGAGCAGAAGTCCGATGAAAGGCCCAGATCAAAGCCGAGAGTTTTGGTAACGTGGGAGTGGAGAACGAACCTCACTAACTCTTCTATACAGTCCTTCAGCTTCACCGCCTTCGTTCCCGGAGAAGATGGGTTTGCCTTCTCCTCCTCCATTCTCTCTCCCACAGGTAAACAAGGCAAAAGGTCGAAGTCAATCGAAGCCGTCCTTTCTTGTACCTCTGCTTTTCTTTCGTTGGTTAAGTGAATTGCTTGCAAGTACGCCAGAGGCAATATAATTAACTTGAATCGGCGCCGTCTTGGGTAGAGTCCACGAGGATTTTTGAGTTGCTTAAAGTCCACGCCAGGGCCTTTCTCTGTCAGTGCTAAGAACGCTAATGCAAGAACACAAACATGGGACACGACTTACGAACATTAAGATTTGAAAATTGCTAAAACAGAATGAGATTCGAATATTATTCAGTCAAAAGCTAAAAATTTTGTGACAAACGTGGTGACTGCGTACCGATATGGATAGTACACTTTTTTATGTCTTTTATTGAGTTGTACAGTGAAGTTCAAATTAAAAATTAATTTAATTTTTTTTTTATTTGGTATATCCAATTATTGTATGAATCAATCTTTTTTCAGTTGTGAAAACTGAAAACACTAGATAAATAAATGTACTTTGAATGAGAAAAATATAATTTGGATTATTGCTCTCACATGTATTTGTATCGTTACATGACGGGGTTGGTCCCCAATATTTGGACATACAACAGATCCAAAAATTGGAAAACTCTGATATCCCTCCTATATTCCAGTTGATGTGTTTGAGAAAAAAAAAAAAAAAAAATCAATTCCATGTCTTCTCCTCCAATTCTACCCTCCCAACAATGATGATCTCTATATTCTTCTTCAATCCTGTCATCTTTTTTTTTTTTTGTGTACAGCTAACTGTACAGATCTTGTATCTTGCATTCCATTGTTGATCCTGTCAATTATCCAATTCTTTTTCCTTTAAGATCCTGTATTTTTGAACCTGCTACCAATGCTTGGAAGCCAGCTTGCGGTTTTGTCTTTCTGTGCTAATAATAATAGTAGTTGTCTGAGGAAAGTGGGTCTATTCGCCGGGCTGAACTATGCTCTTTGACTATCTCTTGGAAACTTCAGCTGCTCCAGATTCCATTTCATCTGCTGCAGTCGAATGGGGTTTCACAGATCCATCTAGAGAATGATGTTCTTGCTCATAATAAGCCTGGGTTGTCCATATCAGAACCAGAAACACCATGATCAATGACAAGCACACCAGTGATGCCCATGTCATGTGAACATACTTCTTCAACGGCTTGCAGTGCTTCGAACGGATCTCAGAAAATGCATCATTCACCAATTGACATTCTACCAGGCTTTCCATTCCAGGATAGGCGTTTAGCAGGTTCTGTATCAAAGTCGTGTAGACCTTCAGAGTTGTAGACACGTTAATGGATATGAACCGTCCGTCATTACACGTTCCGTTTGGATTAGAACAAGTCAACGCCTGCAGTACCTTCATATAGACATGAAAAAATCCAAAGGAGTTATTTACACAATTTGGTGAAATAATAATGGCAGTATAGAAGACGCCAATATAAATTTATGTTCCATCTTCCCTTTGGAATACCTGTGGGATATCTCCTATTTTGATACTATTACTTGGGCAATTATCCGGCTGGAATTGGTATTCTGGTGGCCCCGAAAAGGGATTGCAGATGTATTCACCATTTGTACCGGATGTTCCTTGCAGAGATGATAAATTTGCATTCACCTGTAGTTTTTCCAGCGAAGGAATAATATTACACAAAGTAAACCAAGTCCACAATTATGTAATGAACGAGGGGCAACACGAGATTGGAATTTACAGAAGAGGGGATAAAAAGGATTTTCCAGTAATATCTTGCTAGAAAGTTAAATGGTCTTTGCAAATACCAGAATTTCAGTTTCTAAAAGAGATTACATGAAAAAATGTGCTTCCACATCTAAAAATAAAATGACCAAGGCTTTAACTTCCACTAATGTCCGGAAGAAACATATCAATGTTTAAAATCAACGGTACCTGGTTAACAATATTATAGATCCCTGCGCTGACATCAGATAAAGTTGTTTTTGCTGACCGCAATTCTCGGCAAGGAAGGATAGAACTCAAGCTGTTGTTGTAGGGATTTTGTTGGAAGTTTGCAAACGCTGTACATGTATCGTCTGAGAAACTGAAAAGATGTGGTTTTCTCAGTCCAATTATTTTCCAGATCCTTGAGGTACATGCTGATATTTATATTAAAGCATATGCTTGAAACAATCATGGAAACAGAAAGACGTACTTATCTAAGAAGTAATACACCCCAAACAACAACCAGCATAAAGCAGTCAGGAACCAACAAAGTGATATTAGCCTGAAACAAGAAAAAGATGGTATAGCATTTGTTATATGAGAAGTGTACTCGAAACTTGATAATTTCTATCAAAGAAATGCCAGTTAAGCTAATATAGAGTAGTTTAATTTACTTACAAGTGAAGTGCCTGTCGTAACCTCAGCGTTCGAGAGACTGCATTCAATTTGAAGCCAGGTTTTAGTCATGGGCATGAAAAATGGCCAAAAATGTATGCATTTGCATGAGAATAGGACTGGAGTACAGAGAATTTTATACACTTCAAGCTAAAGATTTCTGCTTTAAGAAAGTTCTAGTCAGCTGGGGAATTATGGGGTTCCATGCTTGATATTAGCCTGGCTCAAAAACCTTCATTTACCAAAGTATGAAACAAATTGATAGTTAAATCTGTCAAGAACAGGACCCCTTGGAAATGTACCTGAAAGAGCAATTACTGCGGCCAGATTCAAGGATATAGTGACTGTGGTTATGATGTACCTGCAAGCATTTAACATTCATTTCCTTGAGAAAAGACTCTGCAGAAAGAAACAATTTAGGAATAAATGACTATAAGACAGAAGACTTTACACTATCTTGAGACCCTTGTTGATCAAGCGTCTGTTCTTTCTAGCCTGCCTTTGTAAATCAGCAGCTTTAACATCTAGCCTTTTTGATGTCGAAGTAAGGAAGCGAGAAGCTTGACGGATGCTCCCACTGGGCATGCCTAAATAATTGTCACTGATACTTTCATTGGTTGTCCTGAGATTATCTCTTATTTCTTTCATAGCTCCTGTTGCATTATATATGGTTTGTGATGCATCATCAGCTGTATCAATGATGATGTCCAGAATAACTTTTGCTCGTGAATGAAATCTGGCATTCCCTCCGAGAACTACCCCAGATGCAACCCTGCACACACGTTCCATTTTGTCAGGGTCTTAAAGGGTTTCAAATTAGCTTAGCAAAACTTACGTTTGTGCATTTAGGATTTCAAATTGGCACAATATAACATACATTGCTAGGATTGTGAACATTGTAGCCAAGAGGATGGGCCACAGGTAGCACTTCCAGTAGCTGGGTGACATTTTCTTGACCTTTCCATTCCTTCTCCTCTTACAGCAAAACTTTGTGCCTAGCAGAAAGCTTCCATATGCTATTCCAACCAGAAGCCAGAGGACACCAATGACATAACCTGAAACTCCCGTAAACGCAGTTGACTGCAAAAAACGAAACAAGAAACGCATTTTTCACTTTTGGGGAAAGAAATGTTGTGGGGTTCCACTGACACTAAAGTTTCTGGAAACGTTCTACGAATCAGATTTGACAATGAATGCCCACTTCAATAAAGCATTGTTACCTGTACGTGATGACACTTCTTGTGATCATTTCCCTTTCTTTCCAAGTTTCAAGTTCTTGGAAGTGTAAGGGTTGCCTATAGTTTTGAAAAAATGGTCATATTTTGAAAGCTTATTTAAGCATGAAAAAGCTTATTTCGTGTAATCATTTGTGATAAATTTCTATAGATTAGCAGTGGTATGCATATGCATGTTATTTTTAAACAACTTCAGCTTTTCAAAATTGTCTCTTGAAACATTTCAATACCTGTTTCAACTTCTTCCTTCTTTTTTTTTTTTTTTTACCTTTTTCCGTTTAGTTTCATTTATGATGCTTGCTGATGGATTATTTTGGGATCGCAATTGACACTGAAATTTTCATGAATTAGTACCCCTCAATGAAACCCTGATGTGCGTGCATGGTGGGGCAGTTGCCGAGATTGACATTAGCAATAATGTGACAGCAGCCCCATTAGCCACAATTCGAAACCTTGTTTTGGATCATGATTTATGCTAGCAATTGTAATGGATAATGCAGCCATGCAATCTAATTTATATTTGTAGTTACGTAGAGATGATTGCAATTAAAATTTTTCTTTCTTTTGCGGGGTCTGGGGAGAGAGAGAGAGAGAGAGAGAGAGAGAGAGAGAGAGAGAGTTACACTCCAATAGTGCTTGTTAGTGATATCATATCCGCCCCTGTACTTCTTAAAACCATCTAGAGGGTCCACCCTCACAGTGTCATCCGACTGTCCCGGAGGTGATTGGGAGACATTGTCCTGCTGGAGCAGACTTCTACCTAAAACCCAAGTAAAAATTGAACATTTATGAGCTTTTAATGCCAATAATTAAGGATATTCCTTTTTTTGTTCTCTCTCTCTCTTCATCTGGTTAAACCAATTATTTAAGCGTGCTGACGATCAAATGATGTATGTTCATGCAGATCACATAATTGGCTCATGCTTAATCCAGACTTACACTCGTACAGGCTTTTTTTTTTTTTTTTTTTGTCAAAAAACAGAAAGAAAGAAAGAAAAAGACCATTTCTCACGTGACAAATTGGTGCAGAATATGTTGAAAGGACTCACTGGCCCCCATGATTCCAAGAGAGTGGATCCAGGCAAGAAATAAATAAAAGGCTATTGCGAGGTTCTCACCTGGTCCGAAATTATTACAGGAGTAGGCTTGTCCTGCGATGCAATTTGTGCCCAGTAGGACCACCAAGAAAATAAATGGCACAACCAGACTTGTGGCATGTATGGGCCCCATCCCCCATAACCTGTCAAACAAGTTGAACAAAACTCTGTTTTGAAATGCTCATGTTGTCGTGTAAATTCACCAAATCCTAAAGCTGTCTTGTTTTCTAGCTACCTACCCCAATGCTAATGGTTCGTTCTGATACACACTAGTAAAAACTAGAATCTAATCCATCAAACGTATCAATTAAACTCCAAACTAGAACCCCTAGTACTTGAACATGAACTTAACACCGGAGAGAGAGAGAGAGAGAGAGAGAGAGAGAGAGAGAGAGAGAGGGAGAGCTTTCTCATTTACAGAAGGAGGCTGCAGAAAAATGAAACTCCACAAAGCGAAAAGAAAAAGGGAACTTGATGACGTAAATGTGAATGGAGGAGGGATATGTACTGATGTATTAATGGGGCGCACATACTTCTGTAAAAGCAGCTTCTTGTAAGGAAAGAACATTTTTCAACGGTTGATCTTAATTGCTAAGACTGTCATTAGAATGAAAAGAGAAAGAAAAGATGAACAAAAAAGAGAGCATAAATCCTTCATCGATCAATTAACTCACCAGAATTTAGAAACAGCTTCTTTTTAAAAGCTTCAACAGCTTTCTCTCTGCCTCTAATCCGTTTCTTTTCTTTAATGATATGCAATCAGCAAAGGTCTTCAGTATTTCCAATCAGGGGTGCTCAAATTTCTCTGAAAGCACCCAGTACCCATAAAAAAAAAAGAAACACTTTGACACAAACCTCAAAACCTCAGCTTGCTTCAACTTGAATGAGCCAAAAAAAAAAAAAAAGACCAGTTTAAAAACATTAAGACGTATCCAAATTCTGGACTCCCACCAAACGGCTGCTTCATGAAAACGTATAAATTTATTTAATAGAATTCAAGAAAGTCAGATATCTGGAAGCTTAGACTCTTCAAATCAGGTGTGTTTTGATTTCTCAAAGGTCCTTAAGTGAGAAAAACCCCCGAGTCAAGAAACTTGAACGAAAGCACCCCCTGGTCTTTCAAACCCCTCGAGCAAAGTCCATTTATTACGTCCGAGACAAACAAATTTGATCCCATTACAAAACCACAATTTCTTTTGAATAAACAATGATATCAACGAATACCAACTGCCACTAGTTCAATTTTCATGAGGACCAACAAAACCGTGTCAAGTGCTTCCTTCCATGTACATCTGTCAATTGAGAGTGATAGATAGAGATAGAGATAGGGAGAACTTGATCCTTCAACTTAACCCACCTCTCAAATTCCACCAAATCCCCAATCTCCTTTTTTTTTTTTTTTTTCTTAAATTATGTGCACGTTACATGCACATATATGTACACGTATCGTGCAAGCCATGTTATGTTGAGAATATTACAAATTTTTTTACTAAAACATATTATTTTTATGCTGGTTTTTATCCAACTCCTGAATAGAATCTCACCACAAAAAAAAAAAAAAAGAAATTATGTATTTAAAAAGTTACATGTTATGTCATTATAACGAAAGAAAAACTGAGTATTTTTGATATTATCATTGGCGATGGCATTGGGCTTTAAGTGTATTTTGGTATGAAATGACACATGATTCTCACCAAAATCCATCTTTCTTGGCGAGCTAAAGTCAAAAACCAAAACCAAACTCTTTTGGTCAAGTTTCCCCACCTTTTGATCCTCTGACTATAGTCGTCATTGCATTTTACGTACCTATGCATCTATATATATATATATATATCCCTTTCTTTATGTAATGTGGGAACCTGACGAATGCTTACAAAAGCACCTAATGTCGGCTTCACTGTTTGAAACAGAAAGGAACACAAAGGGCAACGGCAAAGTTTGACGGGGGCCGCCCTCCTTTTGTCTCAAAAAGGGGTCATGACAAAGAAATACAAATGAAAAGTATGGTTTCACCGTTTCTTTAGTTAAAGAATTCAATGCTGGATAACCAATTCAATTATATTCATCTGCCCCTACGGGGTTATCTGGACGAATGTGGTTCAGGTGCATGCCTAAAATGTCATCTAACCAACCATTTAAATTAAATTAAACAATTTTTCAATATAATATAAAGATTTTAAATTTAAATCACGATATCCTAAATATCATAATTTTACAGAATCCTAAGGATTAATGTGTACAGAGCAAATTAAACAACAATTAGTATTAGCGGGCCCACACATAAAAGAAGTTATTGTTCATTTAGTAACATGGGTTCGTTCGAGTTCGCAACAATCGAGACAATGTGATCACATTGCTCCGCTGATTCTGCTAATTAATTATTGCTAATCCGGCTATTATTGAACCACTTAGTTATTTATTTATTTATTCTAATTCACGCGTAATTTATGCAAATATATTAAAATTGGAATGGTAACTTTCTTTTGTCTCCCCTGGCCTAGCCATTTGACCGCCTTAAATTACTGCTTTCAAGTGAGAGAGTCTTAATCATTGTGAAACCGGCACTACATCACTGCTTGAAGGGAACTCAACTAGTTTCGTACAAATCAAACATTTTCTTTTTTAAAATTTATTGATCTGAAATTAATCAAAATTAGTCTCCTGGCTTAATTCTTCTTGAATTTATGGAAATAAATAAAAGCAACAAACAAAAGCTATTTGAATTACAAAGCTGTAGACGGCAAATTATTTATCAATAAATTTAGCAAAATCAGTCGGATTTACTTATAACTTGCGTTCTTCGTAGAAGTGGCTTGCAAAATGATCGGGGGATTTTACAGTTACGTAAGAAGTCTCCTTTGGGTCGTGAATGGGCCATCCATTAATCCTTTTTTTTGTGGTTCTAGACAATGTTTGCAAGGGTATTATTTGAGGGAGTTGAAAAGGCAAAGAAATACATTAGCGTAAAGCAACGCAATGTTTACCTTGTGTTCCGATTTAGAATTCCAAATTTTTCTTCTTCGACGACTTGCTTGTCAAAATTTGCCACTATTTTTTCCGTATAATATCTGCATAAATTGTCAGTGATTAACGCAGTCAATACTCATAATAATATCAATAATAAATTCCCTAAATAATCAAACAAAAACACCGAGGCGGATAAACAGGAAGTAGCCTTTAGCCCCATATTACTTGTAGAAAATGCCACATTTGATATTTCTAGACCCAAAAATGCCAAAGTGACTCAAACATAGCACCTGAAAAATAACACATAGATGAAGCACAGTGATAAAAAAATTAATGCAATGAAAATATCAAGCGATCTAATTTACAAACTAAGCGATAAACTTCGGCGAGTTTGATTAAGGGTTTTCCCCCTTTTTTCAAAAAAAAAAAAAAAAAAAGAAGGCAAAGCTAGTATTCTCATCATCAAGGGTAAAATAGTCATTTGCCAAGTCGGCTGCTACTCTAAGTTTGTCGTAGTCTAATCTAGACCGTATAAGAAACGTCAGCATTTTGGTCAAAGAAGAGGAAAATACACGGGAAAGGAAACAGATTCGTGAACATTTTAGGCCATTGTTTTCCACGCAGACGATGAAACTCAAAAGTTTCGACTAAACAGATTCAATGAATTTAAGTGAATATAACTAATTTTTATATTATATATAAAACATATTATATTATATTATCTAAAATATTTTATAGGTAACATAAAAATTAATTTTGTATTAATTTAAATACACTATCTTTAAATCTACTTAAAATTTTTCTAACGGTTCAATCTCTTTCATTGATGGGCACTGGTCAAAAGATGTCGCCGCCCGTGTGCCGCCGGCATCCTGATTTATTCAAATGAAACATCTGATTAAATGTCCTGTTGACGTTTAACGAGGCCACGTTGGAGAGCATGCCGTGTTAGGCAAGAATTTCGCACATTGACTCTTTTACCCTCTCGTTGGCTAAACAACTTACTCGCATTCGTCAACCGTAATAACAAAATTCAGTGTTAAATGACAAAACAGACCCTTAGTGTATCTAGCATATCTGATATCATGTCCCGAATGCACACTCTTTGTAAATTGATCAATACGTACGTGCATGCACATATGAATTGAAATATGCAAAACGACACGTGAAATGGTTGTGTTTTACATGCACCAAAAATTTCTGGAAGCCTTTCATAGACCGCACAGAACTTAGACTTCTTTTCTGACATCCATTTGTTCATGCATGCATAAGCAATGAATGGATTGAACCACATCTTCTATATCCCACTTGATCCAGACTGAATATTCTATTGAAGATATAAAAAATAACTGAGCCGGGCTGAAATACAAGTGAATCCAATAGAAGCTCAGTCTGTGTTATTCAGTAGATTGGAATCAATTAGCATGACGGATGGAAAACTTGGCTGAACATTTATGTATTCAATCTTTCCCAACTCAGATCTGTTCTTGGTCCACAAAAATTATGATTCTGCCGTCTTGGCATGACAATCGTCATTTTGGGAAGTAGGGAAAAAGGGGGGTTTTTGTACAACAAAAGAAACCCTCACCTGAGAGGCAATGTTGTGTGTAAAAGGCCTTCCTATGCACGATGCTTTGGAGTCTTAAAAGAGGGTCAAATGTAAAGGGTTTTATGTCTACCATCATGAACAGAATTACCTGGCCTAAGCTCATCAAGAGAACCAAGTGCAGAAAATTCATCCAAATGAAAGGTATAACAATAAAATAAGCCCTTTGTTGCCTACTATTTCCAACAGATTCCAGAAACTTTCGGTATTGCAAACTACTTAATTTGCAGTCAAGTCTCGTCCAGAAATTCAACATTTGCCTTGCAAGGCTGGGCAAATATTTTTGAGAAACGACCAGGACAGCAGGGGTGGAGTCCTGATCATTTATTGGGGAGGTTTGCCAGGGGAAGGATGGCTGCCAGGCCCTCGTTCAACTTCACTGGGAGCGGTGGCATCTGCTTCATTAGTTCTGGCATGTCATTCATACTGCAAATGAACAATAGAGTCAAATGTTGAGCTCCTCTGTTCAGAAATGCGGGCAAAATTAACCCAAGATTCAATTTGTTATAATGATAACTTATCATCCAGTTAAAAACAAATATTGATATGATTATGGTTCATACGAGGAAAGATTAAGTAATAACCTTAGCAAGAAAATGATTTGTTAGGACTGTAAACCTAGGTCAGGAGGATTGGTGAGGAAAAGAGAAGCTACATATTCAACACTTAATAGAAACTTCCTGCTTAATAAAACTGCTATATAAAGAGAACCATAAAATAAATCAAAGCTGATTCATAGATGAATGCCTACAATGCACCAACCACCGGTATAATTGCATAATGAAATATAAAAAACACCATTTTCAACATACTCATTCATGATCTTGAGAAGGTTGTCATGAGTTTCGCAGAAAAGACTGATGTTATCCTGCAACTGAAAAGAAAAGGAAAAAGCAAGAGACACTCAGTCAGAATGCAATAACTGAAGTTCCCTTCCAGAATAGAGTGTTCAAAGAGCAGCTAATGCAATTCACCTTTGTGCAACTGCAAGATGGGGTTTATAATTGTAATCCAAGGTTGGGTACTTGGAGAAACGAAACAAGTCGTAGAAAATGACAGCTAGATCTGTAAAATTTTTTTTTTTTTTGGGTCTGCTTTCTATGAAGGAATGGAAGTATTCAATTGAGGGTGGAGAAAATCATAGAACTGGGCACACTATAAAGCTAATGTGCAAATATCGCCCAACAAGATCAGTATAATCTCCTGAACCATGTAAACAGATGAATGCTGTTAACATTGATAGAATATTTTCATCAAGTTAGGTGGTGTTCAATAAGCATACCACATCGACTTACATCAAGACTTCCCATAGCCATAACCTATAAGTGATTCGATCTCGTACAATGAAAGAGCCACAAAAAAGGAAGAAGATTTTTCCCAAGGACCTCATCAAACTCAAGCAGAACACCCTCTGGTTACAGAAAATCCAAGTTGGAGGGTGAAATGTATTATATTAAAGAATTCCTTGGATTGGTCATTAGACACTTGCACTTTGATAAGTTCAAACAGTATTTGTGATTGAAGGATGTATTCAAACACACAACTGCCAACAAAGAGAGAGAGAGAGAGAGAGAGAGCAATAACTCATCCGTACTATTTTAAGTTGCACCAGATTATGCAAATTGCACTTCATGAAGTACTACATTCTAAAGAAGCACACAATAGATATACTTTGTATTTCAGAGAACACAGTTGATATGAGCCACAATATTAATGGTGTTGTGGGCCAGGTATTTGAATTTTGAGTGCATTAACAATTGACAGAGATAACTGAAGACAAGGTAAATGTGAAATATTGTGACCAGGATACAATTAATACCTTCATGGTTGCAAGATTTGTGGAAATTTGATTCAAGGCTTGAGCATTTTGCTCAAGAAGCCTGCCTGCAACCCCACCAATTGCTGCAACAGAAAATGCAGCTGTTAAAGAAGAAGTGCAATACAAACTGCATGGCCACTTATCACAAGGCATGTTTTATTTAATAGAAGGCCTGTTTCAGAGCAAAAGGTTCATTTCAAACAATGTGTTTAGGTTCTATCCAAAGAGAAAAGATAGAGAGAGAGAAGATATTAGAAAAAAAAAAAGTGCTTAGACTGCAAAAGGATGATCAAATCACTAGGAACAAGCCCATTGAAAAGTGAAAATTGATGATTGCTAGGATTGCAGATGCACAAAGCATGTTTATGAAACGAAAAAGGCTTGGCTACATTCTTATGTCCCTTGTGCTCTGAATTGAATTGTGATACATCTAGTCAAGGCCATTTGACAGAGGTTACTAACAGGGACCTCAGTATCTAAGTGGTTATTTTCAATCAACAAGCCAATTAAACACATGTTTCCATTCATCAAGACAAATGACCACTGTCTAAGGCTTTAGTGAGTGCAATTTGATGTATATTCAGAGATGAATAGAAACAAGTCATGCATACCTAAATAAGTTAAATGCAGAAATCTACTGATATATTTAATCCTGTTCATTGGCCCAAGAAAAGCCAAGTTTCAGAATGCAGAGTTCACATCTTAGCCAACAAAAAAGAGTTTAGTAACTCTTCTAATCAGCAACATGAAGTTGTTTGAAAAGATGGTCTGTTACTTTCAAACATTAATCAATACAAAACAACCACAAATTAACACAAAATGATGCAAAGAATGGGAAGTAGTCTTCACTTTATACCAGGACAAGCATGTTTTTTAATTCGTTATTGCAGAGTTTTAAAAAAGAGCCGCAAGTAGCAGATGACCATCTGATATGGTTCGACAGTCTAGACTTGTCAACAATACAAGTTACAGAGAGCTGCGGTTTAAGTATTATGGTGGCCCTATAATAAATGATGCTTTAAAGGTTTCATGGCAGGAGACTAATATCATTTTCAGACTTAGACAAGTTTATCTGACCAGAGGTACAGATATGGTCTTTCTTTCCCATTTTTGTCCCATTTTACTGTGTTGTTTGTTTGGTTAATCTTCTGTGCCCTACACCCCTAAAAAATCCAAATCTATAAGTCAATGCAGGCCAATGCATGCCTAGAAGATCTGGGACAAACATATGGCTAATCTACAATCCAATGCATTGAATCAATGTACGCCGTGATTATGCCTCCAATGGTACAACTTTTCCAAATACCCAATTATTATAATTACAGTGTTGAGATACTAATTCAGAAATAAACCTAAAATTTATATAATAGCAAAAGATGAAATTGGGGACCACCAACCACAGGAAATATTATTCAAAATCTAGCAAATTGAAACAAAATCATTGAACATCTCTATGTGCTAAAACTATTTGAAACAACACAGAGATGTTGTCAAGAAGCCAGAACCTCACCTTTGAATGTTATGCCGTCTTCATGGTCAGTAGATATCATTGGAGTTGCATACGAAGGAACGTTGGGCTTGGCCATGTAATGCGAGGGCTTTGTTGAAGGATCAGTAATTCTTTCCTGGGAAACAGAGGCAGAAAGAAATTGTTAATCTTCTAGCACCTAAGGCAAGCAAACTTGAAACTTAAATAGTCAAATCTTTCCATGCATTACATTTTTTGAGTAAAGTACAATGCTACATTGATCCATGCCACAAAAGATTATTCTCGAAGACCATTGACTGCTGTAGGTTTGGCAATGACGGATGTCGCCAAATCGAAGCATGGTTATTGAAGGAATAGGCATCACGATTTTTACTGTGCAAATTTCAGTTGCTTTTTAAAGAAAAATTTGAAAGTATGCAGCATAAATACCAAAGTAAGGACCAAAAATGCAAAAAATGTCAATCAAAAGAAGATTTAGGATCTCCACAGCAGGTTTTCCACAGATTAAGATTCCAAATAATTCCAAAACTAATGCATGCGTTGCACTTTCTTCTGTATGTCATATCAGATTACTATCTTAGTCCTATAATTATTGGATTGTGCCACTTCATATGAATACACATGACCCACAACTGAATTCTCAATTGTGACACATTGCATGCCTCATGCCATGGGCTCAGTAATATATTAGCCTCTCAGCCTATTAGTGAGTTGTGCACTTGCACAATACACAGAAAATGAAGCATAAACTAGTCCATCCAGACAGCCTTTTTGAACTAAAATAACATAAGCTTCAAATGAAGACTAATAATCACCATTGCACAAGAAACACAAAAATAAATGAACTCACAAAGGATCTATGATATCAGAAAACAAGCAAAACAATGTAATACAGACTGAATCTTATCATTACAATATTTCCATTAACTTTACGAAAAAAAAAAATATTGAACTTGCAAAAATCTGCGATATAGCCATATAAGCAAAACATTACAATAGATACTGAATCTTACAATCCTAACATTTCTATCCACTTCATTAAACGAAATCATGGTCCACAAACAATTATGCCTCTATGCCCTATTCAATCTCATGTTTACTGGAAACCAACTAAAATTATAGATAATGATAGCAACTTTACCTTTTTATCTTTGCTTTTTCTCACTAAATTATCTTCCTTCCTTCTCTTACTATTTTCCTTTTTCTGGAGATAAATAGATCAGTCAGTATATTTAAATGACAACAGTAGAAATAAAGATAAATACAGCAATGATCAGCACACAGAACTATCTCATAGAATATCTCTAAAAGGAATGGAGCAAGTTGAGCCATATTAATATTTCATAACAGCAGCATTTGGACACCATGGGTACACAGTTTAGGTTGGTATTGGCAGGTTTCCACAATAATAATCATTTCCATAGGAGCTGCGAAGTTTTGAGGTGGCTAGATATGGCAAAATCCAAAACTTACAGTCATCCATCTGCAGCGCAGGGCAACATCTCGAACTGTCTTATTCTGCAGCTGCATAGCTATCTTAGCATAGCGAATTATGCTTGATTCCATGGTATATCTGCAGGGAAAAGGCACATTACATGAATCAATCATGAGTTAGAATTGGTAGCTGGAAATATATATCAAGCCAATGACTGATTCAGCATGAAAGAGACTAACTTAGGCAATAAAAACTGACGAAGATAGTAACTACAGACTGCTTGCATGATTACTTGTTGGGGTTTGCAAAAAAGAAAAATAAATTTATTCCCAGTTACACGGATAAATTTTAAAAATAATTGGTTAAATGTTCATCATAGAAAAGGACTTATTTAAAAAATTAATGATCACGGCTTTTTGGGCCAAACTCATTACAAAAAATACAAAACAATTATGATAGAACACAGACTACATCACTTGACCTCATATTCATCCATCAAGCAGCAAATCATATTCAATAATTCCTTTCTCATACATTCACCTGTAGTTTATGCACATCACGGTATCCTTTCCAAGTGCCCAAAGGGCATGGCAGGAGACCTTTTTTGAGATTGAAGATAAATCCACTTTATATAGTTATCAACCACGATATCTGCATAAGTTTTTGCAGGTTACAAATATTATCAACTACTTCTGGCAATGGTTCTTATTATTTAAGCAAGATAGTCAACTCCAAGCAACTTAGGACATGAGAAGAAAGGAGATAACCTTGAATTAAAATCTAAAAAATAGACTAAAGATAACCAATCCAATCAGAAACTCAAAAAAAAAAAATTCCTTTCTTACAGAACCAATCAAAAACTGTAACAATCAAAGGACCATCGAGTAATTAAACAAAAACAGAAGTTGATCTAAAGAAAGAGGAAAAAAGTCCCAAACAAAAAGACAAGACTCAACAACTCTTTTTTTTTTAAAAGAAACTCTAAAATCCCAATTCAACGGAGGCAACAAGCATCTTCAAATTCAACAATGTTTCGCAGTTCCCCGGCAATTCAAAGAACCCAATTGAACAAAAAGCCACAAGGACCGCAAACACTGGTCAGGAAAACCAAAATACAAACTCACTTAGCTAATCCTTCATCAAGAATGGCCTGTTCCTCCGGGCTCCAATCCGTTGAGATCCCCGGGTTATGCTTCAACGCCTTACCCGAACTCTCTGTCCCGTTACCAGGATTGGGTCCATTATTGGTATCTTGGTGATGAGTCCCAGATGGGTTTGCCATTAGAAACGAAAGATTCAATCTTTCTTGAAAACTTCAGCCACAAAACTCTCTGAAAATACGCACAAGTTCACAGATTCTCGGTTGGATTCACGCCAATTAAGGAAGTTCCCGCCAGAAAACGAGAAGAGAACCCAGACGGAGAAACAGCCTGAATTGTGTTTTCTTTAAATAATTTTATAGAATTGGCAGAGAAGTAGAGCAGGAGGAGAAGAAGGGTTTCTATCAAAGACTGTTACTTTCCTTTAAAAAAAAAAAAAAAAAACAAAAGACATAGGAACAAGTAACTGTATCTATCTGTGCATGGTGGGGTTTGTGAGACTGAAGGGAGCTCTATAAAAACGACATGGGAACGTCTTTCAGCGAGAGAGAGAGAGAGAGTTAGAGCAGCGAAAATCCTAAAATAAGGAGGCGATTTTGATTGGGATTGTTTGCCTTTTTCGATAGAAGTGTTCGGAGAGCTGGAAGCATGAATGTCTTGTTTGTTTTGATCGTCTTCCATTTTTTTATTTCAATTTTTGTTTTTTCTTAAATTTGAAAGCCAATTTGATTGGATCAACGCAATTTTTTTTTGTTGGTCCTCCTTATCTTGTCTTTGTAATAATCTAACTCAAAATATATTTATTTTGAAAATTTGAACTTCTAAATTTAGAGACGTTGTCACCAATTTGTGAATCTTTTCTTCGGGATGGAGTCATTATTATTATGCGCAAGTCAAAAAAAAAAAAAAAATTATTACTCCAACAATCGAGTTTCACTTGAAATAGATACCTCCCTCCTCAAAAAATTAAAAAAAAAAAGGGAATGGCCAAGGTTGATGTTAATATTAAATGTATAATGATTACAATTCACTCCCAGAAAGTACGTTAGTCTATTAATACTCGATAAGTTTGACCTATCTAAAATAAGATTTTCATTTTGTTGGACAGGACACCTTACCATATTTACGAAAAAGGAAAAAACTAGGCATACCGGGTTGACAGAGAGAGAGAGAGAGAGATGTGATTAATGACTAGACAGACGGAATTAAAACAGAGAGAGATGTGACTCATGACCAGACAGACGACATTGAGCAAGTTTTATGTTTTTTTTTTTTCCAAATATGATATAATGTATTAAAAGTGTTAAGTTGAATAAATTATTTTAACTGTATTTACATCGAATATATTTTTTTTTTTTTAAAGAAAAAAGTCTCGAGGACTTTATTCATGGGATTTGCTCATATAGTGTGGGTTTTTTTCAAAATAAGAAGAGGTCTCCCCATCATTGTAAAAGCAATAACTAAGAAGATCATAACGTAAGTAAGATGCAACCTTTTATTTATTTATTTTTTCCTGAGATGGTAGCAAGATAGATCACTGGACCTGAACAATTTATTGTTCTGTATCGTTGCTTTGGTCATCTTGGAAGCTTTAATTGTTTGTGGGCTTTAAAATATCTGTGGGTGGGTTCCATTTTTGGTGTAAATTTTAGCACCCAGACAACCCAGCCGGTGGACGTAAAAGATGGCGACTTTAATGAACACCCACCCTGACTGAGACCCAAGGTTGGTCAATACATCAGCAGCCACCAGGCAAACGAGCTTGCTTGGCCAACTAACGTCTTTGCCGATTGTTTTATACTTGACCTGACCTTCGATGAAGCAGCCGGGCTTACTTTACAGTTGTAGCCACTTCCACTTGGGGTTGGGGTAAGGATACTTTAGGCTTTGATTAAGAGAGAGCGTACATGATATAATAGATAATCAACGGTTTTGTGTTGAGTGTTGTGTGATTGACTGATTCATGGCTAAGAAGAAATCCAACTTGTTAGTGGGCATTTAAAACTTAAATGATACTATTGGTCGGATGACTGACCAATGACATGGCGCTTGTACATAATAATAGGAGTCTTAAGAAATTAAGGTTAATGCTACTTTGTTTAAAACGAGAGAGAGAGAGGAGTTATTTAGCACCTCGGCGAAAATTATTGTTCGTACATCAAAGGGAATCGTATGGTACATTAACGTGTTCGAGACCATAACTTAAAAGAGTACTCTTCAAGAGTAAGACCCCCAATCCCGAGCTATTATAATTTTAGGAGATTCCGTTCTGATATGATTATGTTACACAAAGATGATGAGGAGTCCATAACTTTCCACCCAATAATAACTGGAAATCCATGACTATGTGTGGTAACCAGACTACCGAATGAATATTTTATCCCATGAAAGCAAACCAACCAGCACAATTAGACAAATAAATAAATAAATAATATAAAGAAGATAATAATGATGAGAGTTATTTTTATTGTATAATATATATATATATATATATATATATAAAGACATTTTGATGCGACAATCACAAACTTTACTTTAATCATATGATGCAAAAGATGACATTTTTATGACTAATATGAGGCGCGATATGTGAACCCAACGGGCAACGGGCAAGGGCAACATCTTACCTCCTGTTCACCGCAAGAAGGGACTGCATGACATCAAGCGCAGCTTCCGTAGACTCGCCTTCTCTCTCTTTCTCGTCCGAAACAGCACTGGCTTACTTCCAACCCAGAGGCTTTTAGATATGCTGGATTTGGCAACACTTCTAAGTTAGGGGAACAAAAAAAAACAGGGCTGAATTACCGTCTTCTATTGCATTTATTAATTTTGGGCAATGAAGGTCAAATCAATCGAAATTTTTAACAAAACAAAAATGCAGGCTTTCAAGATCACAATCATGATCAACCGATAATTTTGGTTACAGTTTTTTGAATCGAAGGCAAAGGGGCAAGCCCACAAGTTATTGTTGATACCTTGTCATTCATGTGTTGCATCAGGGGCACAATCAGTGGGCAGAACACGTTGTCAATCAGTCCGACCCACTAGCTTTTCTAGACCCAGGATCAGGCTCTAGCTACAAGTTCACTCAGCCCTACAAGAGGGTCATATCCCACGAGTCTGTGCTGCGTGCCAATCGACACGCTGCAAATCACCCCAGAATTTGCTGGTGCTGATGGGTTTGAAGACATGGGGAAATCTTTTGCTCTGTCACTGCGCCAGATGGAAAACGTCAATGTTTTGACTGAAACAGCTGGAGTGACACGTAGACATTGCCGGTTCACTCAGAAGGACCATCCCAATTAGAAGACCACTAAAGATATAAATTTAAATAAATCATGATGATAAGAATGAGACTTGTCAAGTAAATGTTATTTGTTTTACTGTTTAAAAAAAAAAAAACAAAACAAAAGTTAAAAAATTGAGGATATAAAAATTTAAAATAAAATTAAGACGGGCAAAACCTGCTTTCCTAGCTATCAGCAACTAATAAAAGAGGATTACTTGTACACTACGTTGGTCATATATTTTGTGTTTATGTTTCTTGTTTTCCTCGTCAAGAGATTATATCCAACAATATTGTCAACTTGTACAAATATTTCTTTTTTGATAATGCAAATTTAGAAAAAAAAAAATGATGTTTTTATTAAAAATTAGATAATTTTCTTCCATTTCTCAAGCGGCTATTAGAAACTCTCCCCGCACCCCACCCCACCCCTAGCAAAATAAAATAAATTAAATTAAAATTATGTACGTGCAGTTTTGTTAGCATAAAAATAATTCATGTCATCCACGTAGCCGCTAAAAAAATGTCGTCGAATTTTTGTTAACATCATCACAAAACAGACTTAACTTATGTTGGGAAATTCAAAATCATTTTGTCCAGTTTTTGCTAATATAACCCAAAAAAACAAAAAAAAAACAAGAGGCTACGAGGGAAGAGAATCAAGTCGACGTTCTTATCACTATGTTGCTAAAAACTCGTGGAAAACATTCGTGGACACTGTGTTTTAAAGTTCACGGGTACGTGTAAATAGATCAGTGTAACCACTATCATCCATGTGCCAAAGTGAAAAATTGAAGCAAAGAGTGACATTTTTGTTTTTCTTGTACAAACTTTATTATTCATATTATTTGGCAATATCGGGATAAAAATATAAATATCCCAATAATATACGCCACAAGCGATTTCGTACAGTTGTGATTCAATCCTAAATCATATACAATTTTTTTCAGCAAACTGTAAACACCTTAATTTATGATTACTTTGGTGACTGACAAGAAACTAACCCTTCAATAATGAGATGCGAACAGAATGCACTTAATGGTTAGAAGGCTTTAAGGTTCTTCGGGGACTCTGATTCCAGAATTTTGAATTAATATGTTCTAATTTCAATATAGATTTCAGAAATTCTTTTAGCTCAAATTGGAAGATAATGAAATGAAGGGTACGGCATCTAATCCTATTCCCTCTTTGTTGGATCTTTATGTTCTTGATTGCCTAACATAGGGTGACTTTTGTTTATTTTTTATTTTTTCCTTTGGAAATGAAATAGATGTAAGTAGGCTATCCACAATGATGCAATTTACATTATTTGAGCTGATGCGATTTTTATAATTTGTGTCTATTATAATTTTTTTATTATTTAATAATTATTTTTTATTATTTTTAAATTAATAAATAAAATTATATTTTATTATTAAATTTATATAATATAATACTGTATAAATTTTGAATTTAATTAAATAATAATATTATCAGAATATTTAATTTATTGAACACCGATTTCTTCGAAACGATTAATTCTATCTCTTTTATTTTTGTAAAATCCTTATTTTCAACTCCTAATTCTCAATCCCTATTTCAAATTTCTAATTCCAAAACCCTAAATTTTCAACATGAGCAGCACTTTTAGGAATTCTATTTCTATTCTATCCATCCACCACCACCACCAAAAAAAAAAAAAAATTTGTTTATACCCCTTACTCGATAGCAAAAGAAAAATTTGGGTATCACCAATTTACGATCTTACAGTATGTCATCGCACAACTTTTCTAATTCTGATGCCAGAATCTCTTGAGTTAAAGAATCATTATTTCTCGTACAAGAGTCTTTCAAGAGACTCGAACAGATGGTATTTTCTATTGCACAGAGGGAGTCAGGAGACAACACTCCCAGATCTGTTAACAAACAAAAAGAATCTGTGGAATCCTGTGGAGGCACCAATCGTGACTATACCCAACCACACATAAGGGTAGAATTTTTCCGCTAGGACGAGAGTGATCTTGCAGGTTGGATCTCCCGAGTAGAAAAATATTTTCGCTTCCATCATACGCTAGAGTTCTTTAAAGTTGAAATTGCTTCTATCCAATTAGAAGGTGATGTAATCCAATGATATGATTGGGTTGAAACATGTGGTGGAGTTCCAACGTGGGCTGAATTCACTAAAAGCCTTCTTGTGCGATTTGGGCCCTTGGAATATCACAATGTTGACGGAGAGCTTGCAAAAATTCATCAGACATCCACCGTTCTCAAATATCAGAGTCGATTCGAGCGACTTGCCAATCGAGCTAAAAATTGGTCCGAAAGGCAATTGGTGGGAACATTCATTGAAGGGCTTACTACTGACATCCAACGAGAAGTCAAGGCTCGCCAACCACGAACAATGGTAGCAGCTATCTCCTTTACTCGCCTGCAGGAGGAGAAGTTAGGTGTTGAAAATCGTCGACCATCTACTAATGTGACCAGCAAACCTATCGAGGGTAACACCAACTCACCCTCTTTTACTCGTCCTTCTAATACTAGATATTTAATTCAAGAACAATTGAAAGAGCGGATGACAAAAGGGTTATGTTGGCATTGTGATGAGGAGTGGCACAAGGAGCACCGTTGTAAGCAAGGGAAGTTTTTAATGATTGAGCCAGTTGAGGAGACTAAAGAAATAAGTGATGACCACACGGGCCTAGATAGTGATGACACCTTTGTTTAATACGTAGATGAGCCTATAGTGCATACTTTAGCTGGGTATTCAAACCCACAAACTATGAAGATTGATGGATTTATCAAGGGATGACCAGTAATGGTACTAGTTGACTTGGGTAGTACCAATAACTTTATAGATGAGAAGATCGCCAAAAGGCTTACCTTTTCAATCGAAGATTATGACAAATTTGCTGTGAAGGTTGCAGATGGGAGAAATTTGACATGTCAAGGGAAGTGTACAAAGGTAAAACTCGTGTTATAAGATTAGATCGTTTATATTGATCTCTTCTTATTACTCCTATAAGATTATGAGATTTTTCTTAACATTGATTGGTTGCAGACCTCGAGAGATATTACTTGGAATTTCTCTAAATTAAGAATGAAGTTTCTATTGAACGGACATCCAGTGGAATTACACGGAAGACGCGAAGGTAAAATTATCAATGTTAGTAGTTATCAAATGAATAAGGTCTTATAGAAAGCAGGACAAGGGTTTCTGGTGTAGTTGACAGGTATAGAGGTGACCAAATCACATTCTATATAAGAGAAGGAGGTTACGACACTATTGACTGAATTTTCTAATTTGTTTGCTAAGCCCGTAGGTTTACCCCCGCAAAAGGACACACAACCATCGTATTCCGTTAGTATCTAAAAATACACCTATTAATGTTCGACCTGACCGTTATCCACACTTCCAAAATAGAGAAATTGAGAAAATTGTTAAGGAGATATTGGAAGCTAGCATCATCAGACCAACTGTTAACCCATACTCATCTCTTGTCCTTTTAGTAAAAAAGAAGGATGGTTCTTAGAGGATGTGCGTGGACTATCGAGCACTTAACCACATCACTGTGAAGGATAAATATCATATTCCCGTGGTCAATGAACTATTAGACGAATTGGGAGGCACTCAACTATTCATTAAACTGGATTTAAGGTTAGGATATCACCAAATCCAGGTTCATAAGGAGGACATTCAAAAAATAACTTTCAGGACACATGATGGCCATTACGAGTTCCTGGTTATACCCTTTGGGCTTACCAATGCACTTTCAACATTTCAGAATTTAATGAATGATATCTTTCGACCATATTTACATAAATTTGTCTTAATATTTTTTGATGATATTCTGATATATAATTCTTCCCTCAAAGTACATTTGTCACATTTGCGGACTGTATTCACTACCCTACATGAGAATTTTCTATTTGTTGAGAAAACAAAATGTCATTTTGCTAGCCAAACAGTGGAGTATCTTGACCATGTTGTCTTCAAAGAAGGAGTAGCGTTTGACCCTTCCAAAATTTAAGCAATGCTGGATTAGCCAATTCCAAAAACGATCAAGGTACTACGAGACTTTTTGGGATTGACTGGTTATTATCACAAGTTTGTTCGTGACTATGGAAAGATTAGTGCTTAATTGACGACTTTCTTAAAGAAGGATTCATTCAACTGGAAGACATAACAGAAGAGGCGTTTAATCAACTCAAGCGAGTCATGACCACCACCCCAATTTTTGTCTTACCAGACTTTAAGAAGATATTTATTATTGAAATTAGAATTGGTACAGTATTAATGCAGGAAAGTCACCTTATTGCCTTTACCAGTAAGGTATTATCACCAAAATATCTCAGTATATCTGTCTATGATAAGGAGATGTTAACTATTGTTCATGTAGTCTCGAAATTGTGTATGTATCTCATTAGGAGGCGTTTTCAAATTCAAACCAACCATAAAAGTCTGAAATATTTATTGGAGCAGCGAATCTATTCTATGGAACAATAAAAATGGATTTCTAAATTACTGAGTTACAATTATGAGATCATTTATAAAAAGGAGAGCGAGAATTTGGTAGCCGACGTATTATCTCGTATTCCGGAGCAGGCTAAAATGGTGGCACTCTCTATCCCTGTTTACACTATAATTGTGCAAATTAAGAGGGAGTGGTGGAATGATTATGAAACTCGAGAGATTATTGAAAAGTTACAGACATATCTTAATTCTATTGCTCATTACATTTGAGATTCTCAAAATTTACGCTATAAAAGGAAATTGGTACTTGTTCTTCATTCTCATTACAAGGATACAATCATGTAAAAATATCATGTATCCTTGACTGCTAGCCACTCAGGATTTCTTCGTACCTACAAGAATATTGTTAAGGAGTTTTATTGGAAAGGCATGAAGAAAGAAATTAGAAAGTTTGTAGCTGAATGTGATGTATGTCAATGTCAAAAGAGTGAATCTGTGGAATCTCCAAGACTTCTTTAACCTTTATCTATTTCAGAAGGAATTTGGACAGACATTTCTATGGATTTTATTGAGGGACTCCCATTATCCTAAGGTAAATAGACTATTTTTGTTGTTGTCGATTGTTTGACCAAGTATACTCATTTTTGTGCAGTTAGTCACCCTTATACTGCTACTAGTATTGCTCGAGTTTTTGTTGACAATATTGTAAGGCTCCATGATGTTTCTAAATTGATTATCAATTACCGAGATAAGCTCTTTATCAGTAATACTAGAAAACTGAGGTAATCAACCGATACTTAGAAAATTACCTTCGTTACTTTGCAAGTGATAAACCAAAGAATTGGATAAATGACTTCTTTGGGCCGAATGGTGGTATAATATCACTTATCATTTCTCTACAAAGATGTCCTAATTTCAAACAGTTTATGGGCGAATTCCACCTACTCTTACAAGGTATACAGCTGGATTATCTCACATTGATTAAGTCAATAAAGACTTATAAGACAGAGATAGGTTGCTCCAACTCCTGAAAGACAACCTTATTGTTGTCGAAACCCATATGAAGCAACACATGGATATGCATCGTACGGAACGAGAGTTTTTAGTGGAAGATTGAGTCTATCTTAGACTTTAACCATATCGACAGTTATCCGTCACTGTCCGGTCCTTAATGAAATTATCTACTCGTTTCTTTGGGCCATACCAAATTCTGGAGTGCATTGGTCTTATTGCCTACCATCTTAACTTACCAGTAGGATCAAAAATACATCCATCTTCCATGTCTCTTGCTTGAAAAAGAAGGTAGGAGATGATGTGGTGACACAAAGCCAACAGCCTGACATTACCTGCACAGGAGAGGTTAACCTTTAGCCGCAAGCCATCCTAGACCTTAAATGTGGAAATCTAGCTGTTGTTCAAATCCTAGTTCAGTGGACTAACCTCCCTGTTGAGGATGCTACCTGGGAGTTCTATCATTCTTTTACAGATCGATTTCTACACTTTATTGTCAGCCAACCTTAAGGACAAGACTATTTTTGAAGGACGGAGGAATGATGTGATCCCCATGATTTATGTCTACTATAATTCTCCTTTATTATTTTGAATTTGAATTAATAGACGAGATTATATACCTAATAATGACCTGTCAAGTTTATATAATTGTAATACCTTACGATTTTTATATTCAACTAAATAATAATATTATCAAAATATTTAATTTATTAGAGGCCGATCTCCTCAAAGCGATCATTGGAAGCTGATCCCCTCAAAACAATTAATTCTATCTCTTTTATTTTTGCAAAACCCTTATTTTCAACCCCTAATTCCTAATCCTTATTTCAAATCCTTAATTCTGAAACCCTAGGTTCTCAACACACAAACCCTGTCGCCACTACATGCCAGGAACTGGAACAACCCACCTGACTACGTCAAAGTCAAAGCTGACATCGCAGATAAATTATTAGAACTGAAGCTCTGGAAGCATAGAGTCCCCAGGTTCACTTGTCAAAAAAAGAAAATCAATTGTTTAAGATAAAAGTATACAAATGTATGGTACAAAGAGGTCAAAACTGACTATCCACTCTAAATGTATGGTACAATGTCACTCGTGAAGATTAACAGGAAGAATTGTGTTTAGCTAACCTCGGAAAAGTGTTCATGCAGCCGTCTAATCGAGACAAGATGCACCAGAAAATGAACTTGCTTGGACCTCTCTACTTTTTCTGGTGTTCAAAACAAGAGAGGAAAAAAATGTAAGAAAAAGGGCCAGAAAAAAAAAAAATCCTGCTTCTACCATTTTCATGATATGCTTAAACGTAGTCTAACTTGTGTCAATTCTAGAACATTAAATTAAATCCAACAATAGATCCTAAGGACAATTCATAATGCAGTCTAGGGCTTCAGGTAAAGCTGCTGAAGAACATAATACAAACCATCTAGGATGATAATTTCTCTTTAGTTGAACATTTATATGTGTGAAGGTGATGGAGGCCAAAAAGCACAAGCAGTGTTAGCGGATGATCGAACTATGTTACCATGCATGTGCACCCACAGAAAGCATTATTCAGATGCTTAATTTATCCCAATATAACTCTTTTTCTTAATGCCAATACAACCCTTACCACAAAACAGGCCAGTTTATAGCATTGCATGATTAGATAATCAAAAATCCACTGCTATCGTCCAGATAACATGTGAAGAAACAAATAGACGTTGAGCTGCTGACCAAAAGACAGACCTAGGTATAGCTTGTTAACTTTGTCAGTCCTTTATTCATAACCTAAAAACATTAGTTGAGAGAAACATATCTTACTTCATATTTCTTGTATATGGATGCATGTGGGAGTAAGTTTGACAGACATAACTACTGTATGTCACTTGAAAATTTTCCTTGCATTGTTAGGCAAGATTACTGCAATTAGAATAAAAAGCCTGAATGGAATGTAGTTACCTTAAAAATGGATTCAGGGAGCCAACGGCAGCGCAAGGCACTGAACCAAGTGTTCAAAAACAAAGGGACTAATCTTTAAGAATTCATTCCAAAGGATCCAAAAAACCAAACTTTGTCAAGCTGGAGTCAAAATCGCCATCCCTGTTCATAAATACCAGCTCAGAGTGCTAAGGCTGTGATCCTTAACAGCAATTTTACACAAAAATGGCAACCCTAGTCAACTTTCTGAGCTGCAGGACTCTTGCTTTTGATCAGCTGCCTCAAACAAAAAATCAGAATCAAAAGAACAGCCATGAAACAAAGATTCGCTAGTATTTGAGTATCATGACCATTGTCATTCATTCCCATATGCAGAAAGAAAAAAGTAGAGTGAAAAATCACTATTCTTACTTTTATTGAAGAAAAATATAAACAGGTAACACACCTTGTAAAAATATTTCTTCCGGAGTTTGATTGCCGTGCGCACACATCTTTTGACATGAATCTTTAGCAGCTTATCATTAAAAATCTGCATGATTTGAAATTGTAACTATATGAGCATTAAAGAAGGGCATGAAGCAATTTACTGTATAAATTCTCTCGTCACATCATGTTCAAGAAAGTTGCAACCATGGATACAGCAAGAAATTCTACAGGTTCCAAAACCAAACATTGGATAAGTTCTTTCGATATGCCAAGCACACAGATACTTAATTATTGCTCATCTTTTGAACTTTTGCCTATTCTTCTGAAGATATTTTCTGCAAGAAGGAATAATTGACTGCATTCTCAAACCAGCTACAGGAACCTTGCTCTAGCATATTAATGCAATTTCATACACCACTTTAGATGAGTGGAAAAAGGGAAATATAAAATAAGGAAAAAATCATAGCCACATTCATATCTTATGGGCAGGTACAATGCACAGATGATACCAGTCAATGAAAGAAAACATTGTGGAACACAACACCCTTAACAGTATGGAAGGGTATGAAAGAACTGCACTGTAATGGACCTGCCTTTATCAAATCATCACTCGAATGAGCTTCTCTGAAGATTTTATGACGGTTAATCATAAGAACTGCCGCTGCACAGAAGACTGGTAATTCATCATCCCCACTCTTGGTCGATGACACTACAGTGCTTATCTGCATCTGGTCATTTTTTGGCCAAAAATTTGTCGTCAAACCACAAAAGGCAAGAGATGATGACGATGACTTCACACCAGAATTGTCAGATGTCATGTGCTCAACATTTCCATTTTTTGTTTGTGACCCATGCTTTGAACTATCACTACCATTTTCTCTGTTTCCTTCTTTCATTTCCCCACCTGAGTCCATTGGAAGATGCAAAATCAGTGCCTCCAGGCAATTCTTCTCTAAATGATAGGTTGTGGATTCATCAAAATCAGCTGCCCACATCATCTGCATCAAGCATGATTTCCTATGAGTCAAAGCCATTTGTCATAAGTGTACGCATTTTATTGTGAGTTTTAATGACTATCTGATGGAGCTACTAAAGTGTGTGTAAATATATACATGGAGAAAGTTTAGCAGTTCATTTTGATTAGATATTATTTTATGTCCCGTTACAGTTATTTACATTTTAGTCCTTATTGTTGCTGCCTGTAAATAAGGATTAGATTATTTCACAAGACACACTTATGATATTGATATTTAACAATTGGTTATTGATTTGAGCAGCAAGTGCCAGTTCTTGTTAAGTTTTCAGGTGGATTCACTGTATGCTCTTTAGATTTTACATTGTTGTTTACATTTTCCATCTGGTCCCAAATTTATGTCATTACCATCAAGTATCACTTTACTGGAGAGAAACCCCACATATATATGCATCACTTTCCCTTTCCAATATCTTTCTAATTTGCATTTTCTGATGAAATCACGAATTGCAAGGGAATTCCACAGGACAGGAAAGAAGTGGGCAGATTGTGTGCAACATAAGGGAACTCCAGAACCTGCACCTTGCATTTGTAAAAAAGTAGCCAAAGATTCCTAAAATGGGTTTCATCTATTTTTCATTCAAGAAAAATGGACTGGAATAAAAAATAAAATAAAATCATACAAACAGAAAACAAAGAGCAAGGTAGGCAAACCCAGGAAATCCTCCATGGGAAAAGGCAGACAATCCTTGCCTATGCCATGGTAGCCATCTACTTATTTCCAAAAAGTATTTCACCTATCAGCATAGTCATCCTCAATGGGTCGTTGCACCAAGTTTTATAATCCAAACAACCAAATCATACAGTGTCAATGCTTTGATTTGCAGATAATTCAAAATGTAACCAAATCCACAGGGCTGAATCAAATTTATGTATTCAGTGCAAGAAAAGAATTGAAGAATACAAACCTCCCACATCTGAAGAACCTCACTAAAAGACAACTCCCGACGGAAGAGGACCATCAGCATCCGGAAAGCAAAATGAAGACTTTCAGCACCAATACGGGACAAGTGTGCAAACATTTCCCTGTCTGTGAGTTCCAAGATATGCCATAATGCTTGCAACTGCTTCATCACTCCTGTTGGCCCTTCCATCTGAAAATTTTCACGCTGAAGAGGAGGAAAAGTGTGAGATAAACAAGAACATGGTGATATCTAACTAAAAATGTCAGAGACCAGTAATACCATTCTCCTTAGAAGCATTTCAAAGCACCAAAATGCATCACTATCATCCTCAAAGAGAACAACAAAGGGAGAGAGCAAGTCACTCATTCCTAAAACCAGATAACAAACATGCATATTTTAGCATTTTAGCTTTGAATACAAACTCAATCACCAAGAAGTATTTGATCAATTGAAAGGAAAAAGGGATATATAAATATTCATAAAAATGGAGAGATAATATGTGCTATAACCTTGACAATAACCAGTGGCAGGATCAACCCAAGCATAGACAGCGAGTATGTCAGACATCCTTGCTAAATTCCTCTTATCCTCGTAGAATTCAAGATGACTATCTGTTCTGACCACATCCACAACTGAAAGCCAAAAGGTTTTGTCCACGCAGAAGGATAAATGGTAAAATGTTAAATTGGCTAGAATTAAAATGAAAAATCATCACGTACATTTACTACCATCAGCTCATGACTAAAATAACAGGTTACCTATTCGGTGCAATGTCCAGAGCCATTCAGATACCCTATCATCATGAGCAGGCACTCCTTCAGATGTTGCACTTGTTTGTATGAAGGATGTTTGCGGAACATCTGATATTCTCAATCCCTTTGCTATTTGTTTTTCATAACCAATATTAAAGGAACTTAATGCCAGTTCACTCTTCTCACAATGGACCATTTCAATTTCAGAGCTGTGATATGAAATTCTACTAGAAGGTTCACCATTGGACTCCATAATCAGATCTATATTGTTATTAATTTCAAAACTGTGCATTCTTTCATTATGAAATCTTAATTTCCGTTGGGTAGAACATTCACTTTTATCATGCTCTTCATGATATTTTCCTCTCTTGTCAAACAAATCTGTAACAGGCAAAGCAGGAAAATCAAAGTAGCTCTCAGCATCATACTGTGATCCACAAACTTCTTCTCCTTTTGTTGGCAAACTACTGTTGAATGGGCCAAAACCAGGAAAAACAAAAGAAGAGTCATATGCTGGACTGTCTGTGCTTTCTCTCACACTGTCAATCTCGGCTGAATCGCTAGAACTCTCCCTTTCACATGCAGATGATATATCCCTACAATTATTATTCCAATTACTATAAGAGTCTAATTTGTTAGCACTATCAGTAGAAACTTGTCTGTCGTCAATGCTAGCTTCCCCTTCCCTCTTATCCTTGGAAAATGTCCGCATATCCATGACTTTGGACCCCACAACATATGCAAGGATGCCAGTTCCTATACTTGAATGCATCATTTGACATTGCTTAATCAAGTCCTTGTAACGTTCCCTGCATGAAAGGTTCAGTGAGAATATTTCATAGCAAGCTACCATGAGAATTTTTAAATTTCTAAGAGCATTATGCAAAATAAAACAGGAGGTTATGCCTCAATTACTTTCTAAGGTTTGCTTAATCCATAAAAAAGAGTTGTATTAATAAAAACAACAACACCTTTTGAATGCCAAATATTGTACCACAACATGGCACGACAAATTTTATGTCTGCCTGTTTTAGTAAGAAAAGAAAATCACCGATTCAATTTCCCAAAAAAGTATCATGCCCACAAGAATAAATATGAATGCAGCTGTCAACAGATATCTTTCCCATCATCCTCCACTGAGGCTTCTTTGACTATATTGCATAAGTTACTCTCAATGGTAACTCCTTTTGGCACCATCAAAAAAGAAAAAACCAAAAAAAAAAGAACCTCCTGATGGTACCATCTCTTTCAAGACTGAAAGATAATATGAAAACCATAGCAATGTAATTCAAAGCGATGCTTCTTTTGGGGTCCAAAAGGCCATTGGTTTATTTGATGAAGGAACATTAATTGAAAGGCGAAGGCAAGAGACATAAAATAGATGGGCAAATTGGAAAAAGATACTACATAAAAGTAGGACACTCTACACTCATATCTTCTTCCAATAAGTCTTCTTCCAATAAGTCTTCTTTCAAACTTTTTGATGGTAGGATCAAAAATCCCCTTATGCCAGAACCAGGCACCAAATGAGGCACAAATAAGTATTTGGAAGGTTGCCAACCCACACCCTGAAATTTCCTCTACAGTCTAAAAGGAATTTGAACCTGACTCCCTCTCACTCAAATTGAATTCTAACTCTGATACAATTTTAATCCAGAAGGGCCAGAAGGATACTCCTTGAATGAGGATTTAAATCCACCTCTGTATTGCAAAAGACAACAGAATGATCAGACAACAGCAGATAACAGACCGTCAAATCTTCTTCAGCCATAGCACCTGCCTACTGCCCCTGTTTTTGTCCTTTTGTGCTGTCCTACCAAACACCTCCATGGTAAATCACAAATAAGGAAAGAGTTCCACATTGTCTCAAAACCTAATGAATTTAAAATGAAAGAGGAGAAAATAATATTAAAGAATAGAAACCACACGGAGCTTAAGAGCCTCAATCAAGTAATTGAAGACTAAAACCAGAAGGATAGCTGCAAGAGCAGGTTCAAGTTATATCTACAAAACAACAAGTATATAACCAACTTCATTGTGACAAATATGGACTTGAAGAATATCAGGAGCAGTCCTGCACAGACCATTAATAAGGAGTTCTCCTGACAATGAACAAGTATTATTCAATACAAAGGAAAATTACAGCCCTAGGCTTCCTTTTCTTTTTAATTTTTTTTCCAACCGAGGCTTCATGCTTTGACAGAAGATAACCCAGGGAAAAACAAAGCACCAAATATTGAATAACACAGAAATGATAGGGTATTGAGACTTCACATTTCAACAAAATGAAATTGTATTCAATGACAATCTTTCTGTAGTTTGGTATTCCATTAGGTTTACTGAAACAATCCAGTTCAGAACCATATTCAAGTAAAAGGAAAGAAATTGGAATAGAAGCAAAATGAAAAACTCAGACCTCCGGGCTGTCCTCAGCCGCTGACGGTACTCTGCAGTGCTGCTAAGTGCATAGCAACCAAGTAGAAATTCCCAAACCTCTGACCTGATAGATGGATCTACCCCCTATCATGAAGCAAGTAATATCATCTTAGTAATACAAAAATCAAACACATTTCAGAGGATAATTTTAAGGAAGGGGGGGAAGGAAAAAGGCCATTTGACCAGAATTTGGCATTTTCACCACACACATGATTGGTCATTGCAAAGGAAGCAGATTCAGGATAACCAAATGCTGTTGTGGCATGGACTAAGATTGAATGCCTCTAGGCAGGATTGACTAACATAACACATGCAGAGCCTTGTCATGGTGCTCGGCAAAAATGATAGGCTGTACAAGCCATTTGACCTATGCTTTTAGAGAGAGAAGGAGATCTTAATAATATCCACAAGAAAAACAGAATTGGATATTTCTTTTCCTATCCCTCAGTATTTTCTTCTGCTTGTTCCTTTTTTTTTTTTTTTTTCTTTGCCCCAATCAAGCTCTAGCAATAACTACAAAGCAAAATTATGAATCCTTGGACAGGAGGGAGGGAGAGAGGGTTGGGGGAGGGGGGAATCAAATCTGGATGCACAACATGGCACATGAATCACCAGCAAAAACTTAGGAATCGTAGCCAAGGTGATATGACATACCCCTAAAACAATCAACTTCAGCGCTTTATGAAAACCAGAAACCTTCCCATCACTATCAAAAGTTGCCTGCCACTTATCTGGCTTAAGCATTCTGCTTACCTGCCCCATTAACAATGTGCAACCTTGTATGAGAACTTCAAACTTGTGAACAAACACTTGTTACCAGTGAAATTAAACTTCAAAATTAAAATGAAATTAGAAAAACTAAACTGACCAACCCAACCCATCCATAGTTCTCAAAATTCTCAAAACATGTATTAGGAATAGGAGGAATGCATGAAAAAGCAACAAGCACTGTAAATTTCTCCCTATGCTCCATATATCCACATGTATGCTGGTGGGGAGGGGTGGGGGTGAAGATATCATTTGGCTAAAACAACCAATTAGAAGCAACTGTTGCCAAATCCCTATTTAATTTCTTCCACGGATCCTCTGCCTTGCCCTGCTTAGTGTCACACAACACACTTCACTAGATCAGGATCCTTCCCATTATCTAGCAAATACTGTGGCCATGTTTATGTTTCTTTGAGTACATGCATGAAAGAAAGAGAACTTTCATCACACCAAACTGAACTTAAAAATCTTTATTAATTGCTAATGAGAATAACAAAGGCACTTTGGACCTTCACATGATGTTTAGAATTTATTGCAGCGCTATGTCTATCCATTCTCTTATTTTATTGATTTTGAGACAACAATGGCCATTAGACTATTAAGAGTATGAGTGTTTATTAGACTTTTATCCAACTCGCCCAGTTTGTGTTGGCTATGGGTTTGATATCAGAAAGTGTTTCCTGGCAGTAAGGAAAAAGAGAGAGATGGTGGAGACATCAAAATGCACTGGGCCTTTAACTCCAACTTTAGAGGTCTCAAATTGCTTGACCTCCATTAAGCAATCACAGTCTTGATCAAGGATACTCATGCATGTTACAGGTGTTTTCGTTGTTGACATTATTCTTTCTAATCTGCACTTGGGGTTTAACAAGAAGTAAAAGTTCTATGTCAAAATCATGATGGGTCATGCAAAGGTGATAATCATGGTCATCATATCTGCATAGATATCATTTTCTGGACTCATCCCCTTGGTTCCATTGAATTATTAATTTCATTAAAAATGATTCAGAAATGGAAACTAAACAACAGAAACATTAGTGTGCAAACTATTACTACAATTGCTGATTGCAGCCTATAAAACTTAATATATAGGAAGTCCATCATCAGCAAAGTAAAGGTTAATTTTTCTGGAGGGAGGAAGAGAGAGATTAGTTAGCATAACAGACAGATGAATATACTGAGGTAATACCATCAACAAAAGGTCATCATTTCCATCTGAGGAGCAAGACTAGCAGACTTTAATAAAATAAAGTCATAAACCATCAAAAGATGGATACAACTTACTGCCAAAATACCAGTATCTTCCAATAGCCAATCCTTAATATGCTGAATACATCATGCATATGCATATGATAAACCAAAAAGAGAAGGATTCAATGATAGGGAAAATGGTAGACGAGAGTCTTACAAATATAACAACCTTTATGGGCGACTGAGAAATACAAGGCTCCCCAATATCGCGCACCATCAAACCGACTTTCTGCAAATTCAGCACACCAGATTTTCCACAACTCCATTGCTTCTCCTCCCCACTTCCATCACGAGGCATTTACAGTTCCCACAAACTAACACACACATTCACACCCACACACACAAAAAGATACATGCAAACACAAGCACGACAACCTAACATTTCCTTACTACCATCACCAAACAAAAAAAAAGAAAAAATAGAATCGAATAAGTGACAAAGCATTGCCGAAAACGAAAAACATAAATACACTAGCAGAACAAGCAATCGATTCACTTTTGAAGAATACACTCGCGGCAATAAACCCTAATAATCTAGAAAATCAACTAATAATTCAACTGAAGTGAACGGAGTCCACTCATTTCACCTTCTCTAAATTTAGACGAAATAGATTCGACTTATTCCTAACCAATTCGATTCAAATGAAAGATCGATCATCAAAGACTGATCGTTCGATCAATCGATTGATCTCAAACTAAATGAATATCAAAACATATATAAACAACACATACATATGTATAGATATATAAAGAGAAAAAGATGACAGAGAGAGTAAACCTGAAGACGGGGAGAATATGAAGAAGAAGAAGAAATAGAATGGAGAGAAGGTGTGATCTGTGAGAGTGGGAGACGGAGAAGAAGGCCCTTCTCCTTCGTCGCCATTAACAAATTAATTTCTTTTTTTTTCTTTTTTCTTTAAAGAGAAAATAAACGTTTCTTCCCTCTCTTTTTTTTTAATTATTATTATTATTATTATATATTAAATTATACTCTTACATCTTTAAATTAAATATTTTTTTACGATATATTTTTTGATCATCAAGACCTAATATGAGCCGAAAGGTCCGGCCCATGGCCTACTATAAAATTTCTGTGGGAACACCTCAAAGGTTTGTTTATCTGGAGACCGACATGGGTCCAGGGCCCGATGTCTTTTCCCCAACTCTTTTAACTTCACTTCTGTCCCGCAGGCTTTCCCCGATAGGCCCGAAATTTTGGGAATATTAACACATTTACTAATTTTTATTTGTCAACTAATGTGAGTGTGGTGTTTTTTTTCTCAATGTGAAAATCTCAATTATAAATTTTGATAGGGAAACTTGAAGTGAAAAAATAAAAATAAAAAAAATTCATGTTATGAAAAATTAATCGATAATAAAAAATAAATGTGTTAAAATTAGACTCAGCTTGAATTCGCTCAAAAAAAAAAAAAAAAAAAGTCATGGACCATACCGGAATAACCCACTCCGTGGATTGCCGCTTCTACAATTGCTGCACTAGTCCCGTAGCCATGCAGCTTCTGATGCTTCTTCAGTTCTTTACTATTGAATATTTGTTTTCCTATCATTATGCTTGACGGTTTTAATAAAGATTGGAGGCTATTTCTAATTTATTTTGTGGCCATCATACTCTCCTTGCTTTTTTGGCCCATCACCGGACATCAAATTCAAAGGATAACCAATACTAAAAGCATGATTTCTCTCTATCTTTTTGAACTGGGGTTGATGGATGGATTGCACTGCTTTTCAAAATGTGCGGAGGAATTCTAGGATTGTCTGCTTTTGTACCATTGTTTTTCCCTTTGATGATCTAAGGGCAATGCAATGTATTCGAAAGAAGTACTTATTACTTCCTTTTTATGTAGAGCTGACAATGGTGACGAGATGTATGTAAATCTGAATTAACGAGCTTTCATTTCATTTGTAATAGCTAAGATAATGATCGTAAGCAATCCGCAGAACGAATGATAAGAAAACAACAACATGAATAATTGATACCCTTTTGAACATAATCAAGGCAAAAAGGTAGAAAATCTCATTTTAACAAAAAGCAGAAATTATCAACTACCATAATGGTCTTCTTACTGTAATGGAGACAAGATGGTCTTTCCAACTTCAGGTTCCAAGTTTGGAAATGTGTCAGATTTGACTGAATTTAATGATCTGGGTGCAAAACAAATAATGATGCTCATCCACCAAGCAATATCTCAAATGCAACAAATTGTATGCTTTCTCGGCCATTTGGGATGTCTCTCGATGAAAAAATGCTCAAGGCATTATCAATGCTAAAAGTGCCTCTTGGAGGAGGCAGCTTGGCACACGTTTGGGTTCCAATAAGGTGCGGAGCTCAATTTATATTGAGTACTTCTGAGCAACCCTACTTCCATGACCAGATGCTTGCAGGATGTCGTGAAGTGTCTAGAACATTTACCTTCCCTGCCGAGGTGAAGCCTGGTTTTCCCCTTGGGCCCCCTGGTCGTGTATTCATCACTAAAGTTCCAGAGTGGACCAAATGTAATGTACTGTAGCACGACAGGGTACTTACGAGTAAACCCTGCGGTTGATCATGATGTCCGGGGTTCAGTTGCCCTGCCTGTCTTTGATCCTGACAAAGATGTCTTGCTGTGCTATGTTGCAACCCGGAGTTTGACTTAGAGATAAAAACGTTTGTCATGCACTCAAGGTTTGCTCTGATGGTTTGCTTCAGATACATATTTATTTGTACCTCTTTCTCATGGTCACTGTTGAGTAACAAGTGGGAGTTTCTCCCACATGAAAAACAAAATGAGATTTTAAGTAAAATGTGGTGTTAATTGACTTGATAGATGTTACCCACGTAGAAACAAGAATGATCTTAAAGCTTTTGCATTTACTTTTCATATTGGTGATTGAGTTTGTTGGCACATGGCATTTTCAAATTTGTGCACATTCATTATAGATCATCTGAATGGTCCCTGTAATAACCATTGTGTCAGCTGGATTCCATATTTTGTGATTATTTCTGCATCATTGTATTGGTTCTATCTTGACAAGTTGTGTGCAGGGTTTAAGGAGCAATGCACCTCCTCGGCTTCTTCCTCAGCTATTCTTTGTGAAACTAAACTCTGTTGTTGTGTTATCACCCCCCAACCCAAACCACTAAAAAAATTCATAAACAGAGAATAAAGAGAAAACCACAGGACAAGAAGGCAGACAGAAATATGCGTGCAAGATAATATAATATTTGAAAGATGATGCATGATACAAGGTTTTCAGTATTAGTTTCCCTTTGTTGCCCATCTCATGCCATTCAAGTTCATTAAATGTTAATGATGGGGCTTTGTTTTTCGAAGTAGAGGGGTTTCTTTTTTCCCCGTGTTGATGGTACAGTAAAGGGGTTCTTGCCTTGTTACAGATGCAATACTTTTGTGCAGAAGATAAAGTTAGAACTGTGCCCCATTTAGATGAATTTAGCTGAGCTATTAAGCTGAGTGAATTGCAGCAATTGAAAAGCTTCTTTGGTTGTATTTTGATAACAAATTGCTTGGACGTGATGAGTGGACCAAGAAAACAGGTGGAGAAGAAGAGGAGCACAGCAGAGAAAAGTGTGAGCTTGAGTGTTCTTCAGCCATAGTTTTCTGGAAGTCTGAAGGATGCCGCCAAAGGCGTTGGTGGTTAGTTCCGTGTTATATTTCTTTGCGTTGTTGTTGACTATGAAAGTTTCCGTACATTCAGTGTCTCTTAGTGATGGAGAACATTTGACCGTTGAAGCTAGGGACAACTGTTACACCAGTACACATGGGGATGTGGTAAGGAAGTGAAGTATATCGGTTGGTGATTGTAGCGAGGGTTCCCAGTTGTCCTCAATAGACCTTGGCTTATGTGAGCAGACTAGGCTTGGCTCTGAACCTTGGGCTTTCCTTGGAAATGTCTCCGCAGGCTCCTGTTTTGCAAAAGAAGACAAGGAAGGAGGCATGAACAAAGGTAGTTTGAAACTAGAGAATTCAGAGACCCAGCTTCTGGCTTGGAAATCTACCTCCTTGGCTGCCACTGGTAATGAGATGGATGTCAAAGTGGAAGGTGATGACGGAGCTGTAGGGCATAATCAACTTGCTTGTGCAAGTATGAGCAGTCATCTAATGGCTCTGGTTTTATGCTTCATGTCAGGACATCAAGCTCCTTGTGCTCTGAGGAGATGAAGCATCCAAAAGTCAAAACAGGCAGTAAAGTTGGTGAATCAAGGATAACCGTGAAAGCTGCTTACAAGGAAGATACAATACCATTCAAGTTTGAGCCATCTGCAGGTTGTTTCCAACGGGACATTCCAGCTGAAGTATCTAGCTGACGAAGAAGTAGCAACTGATCCCTGGCAAGAAGCTCATGGGGGCATGGAAAAGACGATGATCAGAGGTCCTAGAAGTACTTCCTTTTGTGGTTATTTACATGGTTGCATATGTTAAGGTTGGGAAGAATGGGCTGTAGTTGTATGGACTAAGGAACCATGTCTATGCCCTACAATGTCAAAATTTAGATTGTATCATGATTTCTATACCAAGTAAGAGTTTATAAAAGGAAGATGTTTGTTGGCAAATATGTTACTTTTATTCATCTAGCTTTCATTTCCTATGGCAAGCCTTTTGGTCCAGATAATTCACTATGTAGTTATGACACACCAAAACAGACCTTGTACTCGACTAGATTTTCTACTTTGTTAACCCCTTGCGCCTTTGGATTCTCATCCTACTTTGTATGATATATTGATAGAATATAAAGAGGAATTAGTGTGAAAAATTTCAGCTTTGGACTTCTTTTCTCCCAAGTTTTGGAGCTGGCCAAATTCACAATTTCTGTGTTACAATTCTGCCCAATACCTTTCTACAAAAAATTCCTCTAGGAGCTGTACAATTCCGAAAGTAAAACAATGAAATGAAGTCATTAAAAAAGGCAGAATCAGCTCACTAACTTGCTACCGCCCACCACTAGTTTTGGCTTGGCCTCATGAAATCCCTTCTACTGCCCAATCTACCAAACAAAATCACTGGCATGTCAGGAAGATGAGTCTCACATCACTGCCAAACAAATATTTTCCCGCGCAAGAACCTCACCACAATTAATCAACAATATAAATTATCCAAGCTTCTTTAGATATATCACTGCAGAGACCACCACCCTCCATAAACAGATCTGGAAGGTTGTCTAAAGATCACAGTAAAACTCTCTTCACAAGCCAAAAATGAAATTAATGCTCAAGATTGGCGATTCAGTTGGCCAACCTTTATCAGAGAAATGGCTGTTCTGGTGCTCACACCATTGATGTGGACTGTCCAAATGATACTGTAATATGGACAGCTAGAAGCCACAAGTCTGCTACCATTTTAGTTGGATTATTTTGCTCCGACATGTTTTCTCTTGTAGCAAACCAAGAAAAACAGAGAAGCTTGATCAGCAGACAGATGCATTTTGTAGCATTTCTAGGGAGAGTTGGAAACATATCCATCAAAGCCTCAAGGGACACTGTTGTTTACCCATTCTCAATGCACAAGGCTCCCATGTGTAGGTCTAAGGAGGGCAGAGTTTGGACATAGGCAGCGCATGTTTTCAAACAGAAGCAATTTCTCAAACTAGAACCTATGACTTCCATGTCACAGTCATGGTACCCACTGTTGCACCAAGGCTTCAGATCATATGCCCATCAATTTTGTTAACTTTTCCATTCCACTGCATCCATATCGGTCTTAATCAAAACTCTAAAATATTAATGAATTTGACAAAAAGACTTGTCTTCTATCCTAAAAGTTGAATATCATATAAGCCAGTAAAACAAAATGCTGAATTTGATTTAGGTTAAGTCAAAAAATCAGCACCAAAATCAGAAACTGAACATGACAATACCACTACAGACACTGTTACAACAGGCCTATAGATACCAAATGCAAAGCCACCGTACCTTTTTGAAATGGAAGGTACCAGCTTTTCAACAATGTGAACAACTGGACTGGCCAGAGATCCCTCAGAAGTCTGATTTTCTTCTGCAATTATATATGAAAAACTCAATAACTTCATCTCAATCATCAAGAGCCTTAGGGTTGATTTTTTGGAAATAATTGCAAAACAAATAAGTAGACCATGTAACTGATCACATGGACAAACACTAGGTGTATTCGAGGGAAAAGAGTGACATGTTAGATTTGTGCCCAAGAGCAGAAAGCAAAATAAGTTGCAAAAGTACTTTTGAAGAATCATTGACAAACATTACTAAGAACAAAGCTAATTGGTACAATATTTGAATTGCATAAGAATGTAAAATGCATTTAATAATCTTAGTCAGATAAGTTGCTGAATTTCCATCAATGACAGTTTGACTATGAAATGCCACAGCAAAATAATATTTAAACTTTTTAGTTTCAATTCCCAGAAGAGACTCATTAAAAATTGACTTATCAAAAGATAGATTAGCTGTCCTATGCATAAGAAAACAGTATCTAGGTACTATTTCAGGAAACCAGAATTAAGTACCATAGACTGCAGCAAATATTGAGCACAGTTTTAAAGTAGAGATCTATTTGAAAAGAGCACTTCTACAAAAAAGTTACCTTGATCTTCTTGACTGGTGTAATCAACTCTGAGATATGATCTATCTCTCTGATCTATATTAACACCTTCTTCCTGTGCCAACCCCTCCATTATCCAACCACTAATATTGTAGACAACCACACTGGTCTCATCACAGATTTCTTGGATTGCCAGGTATAGGTTGTTGCACGTGCTCTCTGAATTGGATTCATCACCACATTCAGGTTCATTTCTCCTAATAGAATTTCCATTTAACCTCCCATTTTCAGGAAAGATGCAGACACAGTTTTCTTTAATTGCTGATGCCCCACATTTGCCTATGCTTTCTACTTCTGAATGGTCGACATCATCACCATGCATGCAGTTAAGACTTGTTTCTTGCAATGGAGAGCTGCACCTCTTTTCAGCCATAGAAGTTGGTGACGCAGGATTTGCTGGTACGTATTCCCCGATACCCTCTTTGAGACAATCCCCATCAATAGAACAAGATGCAGTACCTTGAAAATTGCTCTGCTCTAATTTCAAACCATAAGCAGAAGTAATGACAACATCTTCAATATCACAATCAAGATCATCATCATCAACACATTCTTCTGATTTCTCCATATATGCATCAGCAAAATCCTCATCAAACTCATAGTCAGGAATCCAATCCCAAACAATTTGTTTTGTCTGTGCACTTACACTTAATATGCACTCAACCTCTGCTTGAATATTCTCCCTTGGGAAGCATCCAGAGGGTGTACTTTGAGAACTCCGGTTAATGATGGCAAGGACTTCTGATAAGCACTTAGGAATGACATCCAAATCATTACACTCAAAAAGATATTCTCTCAACATCTTTTTCATTGCTGTTCTTAAGCGTTTATTTGGAATATTTGCATCTGGTTCTAACAGAAGCTGCAAGGTTTTCAACTCAGACAGTCTAACCCTTGTAGTGAGAAACCAAAGAGCTTTTGCTATCTCATCCTGTAAGGGTTTAATTTTTGGTGAGAACTGATCAAAATCTAACACAGAGGAATTTGGGCAACCTGGTGTAAGCTTTAGTGACAAGCCCACTATTGCAAGTGCTTTGGCTAATGGTGTCTGTAGCTTGTCTCCTTTACCAAGTTCTGAAAGCATTTTCTGACTGGCTCTCCTCACTTTATTTATCAGCTTTTCTCGTGTCAATCCACATCTCTGCCACCTCAAATGAGGAATCCTCGCAGGGATACCTCTAAGTCTCCTGCGCATAGCCAATAATGTTTCAGTAGGCAAGGATTCCAGTCCATCCAGTATTTTGACAGCAGCAGCTTGGTGAGATTGAAATGTGGAAATTCTATTCTCAATAATATTTGCAGGATTATTGAGAAGATGAGAAAGCTCTGCAAAAATTTTGATCTGTGCAGGATCATGACTTTGAACCCCAAGACACTTGGCAATACATTCTTTGATTATCTTTTTCATTTTTGTACGAGTTTTTGCAAAGTTGATTGAGCCCCTTGTAAGTAACTTAGCAACAAGGTAAAGTCCTTTATTGGTCAAAGCATCCATAGATGATAACAATATTCTTCTAATATTGCTTTGGTCAATCAATAAGTCAGTCTCTTGAGTAAGGTTATCCATTATTCCAACATTACATCCTCCAAAGGCTTCTTCAACATATGCTTTGACAGTCTCAGAGAATGTCTGCAGACAAGAAGAGTAAGACATGAAGCAGACAAGCAGAATTTATATTATAAAGCAAAAGGAAGATGGAAACAGATATCATTCTTAGGGTTAGTAAATGAGAATATATTGCATTCAACTGAAATTGCCACCTTTAACAACAAGTTGACATTTTCTTACCCAAAAAAGAAAAAAAAATGTGCCATATTTGCAAGAAAACTCATACAGTTTACCATCTTAATGTCATTAGTTGACAATCTTATGTTTCAAATCTCAAAATGATGTTTAAGAGATTGTGTAGATAACTAATTTTATGTACATAAAATTTTTGTTGCTATGGCATGGTCGATGAAACACAATTTCCAAACAACACATATGACTACATACTGTAATGTTCAATTTTATCAACACATGAAATGCTTAATGCTTCAAGGTCCACATGGTGCCAGAAAGTTAAAAGAATCCTTTGACTTCTGATGGAATCCCATGACCCAAAAAGCTGAAGATGATTGACTAGCATAAAACCAAGAATGACTCATTGTCCATGCCTACTATTAACAATCTTCTAAAGTGTCTAATAGTTGCAGAATCCATCAAACCAGAAGGATGAACTAAGATTGATGGTTGATTATATCCACGAAATTTGGTCATATTACAAACACCCACATGATTCTCTTTCCCACAACTGTGGCTACCAAAAGTCAAACTGATGTCATGTAATCTATATTAACCAAACGTTAAGCATGCACAAACGAAAGCTGAAACTTTTGAAGAACTCAACGTCAAATAAACTAACTCACATCATCTTCTCTAAGCAAAGACTCTGGCAAGGACCTGTAGACGCCACACGAACACCAAATTACTACAGTTATCATTAAGGAAACAACTGAAAGCTGAAAGCCACATAAAAGTTAACTAACCTATTGTCTAAAATCATCTTCTGTCCTGATTTAGACACAGGGAGTCCCATCAACCACCTGCGACCCGTTCATCCACAAAAATAAACAAGGCTTTGGTTTTGAGCATAATGCGAGAAGAGGGTTAAAAGGCCACAGAATATAAAAAATAATAATAAAGACCACATCTTTTTTCCTCCATTAATAAAGCCCAAAGTGTCTTGAATGTACCAAACAAACACCACAGAAATAAATAACTGAAAAAAAGAAGAAGAAAAGCAACAAATTGAAAAATTTAGAAATAAAAGAGGAATATGAAAACTGAAAGAAAGAGACCTTCTTTTGAGTATAAGCAGCTTCTCTTGGTGCTTAAGATGAGATAATATGGATTCGCAGTCTGTTTGATGGAATCCCAAACTCCTCTCCATCATTTATCCTCTTTTAAAATTTTTCTTTTTCCACAATACAAGTGCTTTTAATCGACGCACAACGCCAGAGAGAAAGAGAGGGAGACAAAGGGATAAAGAGAGAGAGACAGAGAGATAGGGTCTTTTGTTTTTGAAGGTCGAAGCCGTCGGTGTAGAAAAAAGGTAAGGGTTTAAGAAGCCGGAGTGATGAGCCGATGGCATCGGCTTGGCTCTTACTACGACCCAAAAAAAAAATGCCGTATGCGATGCAACGGCTACATCTGCCGTCATGTAATACGGTACCGTTTTGCGTTTTTGCAATTTTTGAGTAGACTCGGTTATACCCCTTCTTAATCGGGTCAACACCGAACCGAGCTGAAAGGTCCCGACAAGGTCTAAAAGAATACGGTACCGTTTTCAGCCCTCATTACTCATAATTCTGCCTTCTCCTGCGAGGGCCTTCCAATCAAACGGAATCGGTGGCCACCTCTCTCCCTCTCCCTCTCCCTCTCCCTCTCCCTCTCGATTTCAAGTATCAGAGGTAAATCAAAGTCTCTCATTTGGCTTTCTCTTATCTTTTAATGGGTTTTCCTATATTTAATCTTAATTTTAAGTATGGTTCTTATGTAGCAATTGCAAAAAGGAAATCGAAACCTATACATATTACCTTAAATCTAGCGCTAGCGCGCGCGTGTTTGTGTGTGTTCTTTTGTCTGATGTGACCCCAGAAGCTATTGAAGGTCATTTAGTTGCTAAACTTAAAGCCATTTTTCTGTTTGCTCTTCTGCTTTAAGTAAAGGACCCATCTTTCCGTTTGGCTTTGTCATGCATTGTGCTTCCGAAATTGAATTTGCCACTAGCTTTAGCTGAACCTCGTGTAAGATTGGGAATTTTGGGTGATTTCGTGTAAAAGTTAGGATCTTTTTGAGTTTTAAGTTTGGGCTTAAAAATATAAGCTAATTGCATGTGCTAATCCTGTATGTGTTGCAACTTCCCAAGAAGAGAAAAGTCAGAAAAGGAACCAAGTTGAAACTAAAACAGCTGAAAATATGAAATCCTTTTTCTACATTTGTGTCTGTTAGTGTCAAAAGATACATGACTGGGCAATACGTGTGTGTTGTTTGTTTTTGCTTAGCACTGGTACTTCTATTTGAAATCAGCTTATAACTGGCTGGGAGTTGAGGAAATTAATACCTAGCATCGAAGGAGTTAGTATAACCCAGCCAGTGAAATAGGGAACAAATTTACTACTTCTTATTCCAAGCCAGCTTCAAATTAGTGGTGTGCAGAAGCTTGTTTTCTAGCTGTTCCTGTAAACTGAATTGATGTCAAAGTGCATACTAGTTTTTCTGAGTTGATTGTGCTTTGTCCATGAATATGGGGGACAGGGACTAGCTGAGGGCATAAATTTATGCATGCACGGCAGTGTTCGAGTGAGTTGTGATTTGCTTTTTCCAGGTGATGATACCGGCCTCTATAAAGGCTTAATGTGAGGTTCTCTTCCTTGCAGGATCTGTTGTTTTATCCTTTAATACACATACACTTTGTTTTTGCTTTGTGGGATGCTTCGGCTAAGTATGCAGAATATTCACTATATAATATGTCGTCTCTCCTCTCTAAGCACTGGTACAACTTCGGTAAGATTTCTGAAGCAAAGAGGTATCCCCACTTTTAAAGCTGATACAAGGATTGCATCAGGTAATCGAATTGGGGCATATCAGAGTACAGGAGTGCGTGTTTTTTCAGCGAATTCAGGGTGGGATGGTAGTGGTGGAGATGAAGGTGCAAATGATTGGTATGGTACAGGGGGTAGGTCCCTTAGTGGAACTAGTTCTAGTGACTTGGATTGGGGTTCAGTTTCATCATGGTCAACAGGAATAACCAAGGATCATTTTGATGGGGAGATAGTGGGCCGCAAAACTAGTTCTACTGATAGTGGGAGAGGTACTTCTCAGGCTGCATTCGTCCATGAGTTGCAAGAGTTTGATGACAGGTTGAATGAACTGGAGGCAGAGAACAAGAAGGGCAGTGCTTTTGTTAATGGATGGGATCAGAGGCATGCGGAGATAAGTGTGCTATTGAAGCAAGTAAGAGAGCCTGGTGCAAGAGGGTCTTATCTCAAGGATTCAGAGAAAGCTGAGATTTACCGTTTGCACAAGGAGAATCCGGAAGTCTACACAGTTGATAGGCTAGCCAAGGACTACAGAATTATGAGGCAGAGGGTTCATGCCATTCTTTGGTTGAAAGAACTTCAGGAGGAAGAGGAGAAAAAGCTTGGTCATCCACTAGACGACTCTGTTGAGCTTTTGCTTGATACTTTCCCAGAGTAAGAAAACGAATTTCTGAAGTCGGCCTTTATTTCCATATTTTGATCAAATTCTTCCTTTTGGGAATCATTTTACAGTGTGTGCTTATCCTGTTTGCTTATATTGATTAAATTGGACCATCCAATGTGCAAAGAGTTTCTGTTGGATATTAAGAAAAGGGTATGGATATTCAAAAAAAAACAAGGGGCACCCTTGCCTTCTTTTGTGAGATGCGAATAGTAAACAAATGAGTTTCAGATTGAAACAGGAACCTTAGTTTGCTGGAGAGGGTATGGGTTCTCATTGATACATAGATTCCTTGGGTTTTCTCTTTTCCAAAAGCCTGGTCTAGCAGATTGAAACTTGTAGCATTCAATGCTTTAGAAGGTGGCAGTGGTTTAATTCATCACTGTTGTTGGTGATTGATTTGTAATGATGCAGTTGACCTACTTTGGACATGAAAAATGCCCAATTCTGGTGAATGTTACTTATTTTGCTACAGTACTTGCTACTTATGTTGCATCTGCTGTCCCTTTGGTGCTCTTTATGTAATGCTTATAACTTTATGTGCATGTAGATTTGCTTCCGTATGAATATAAGTGCGCACGCATACATATATGTGGAGGTGAAGCCGTGTAATTTTAATGTAAAGTGATGTACTGTATAACTATTAGATGCTTAATTGTACAGCATTCATCTTTGCATCTTCAAATGACTCATGTTATATCTTCAAACTGTCTCTTTTGTTACTTTCAGGTTTTTTAACTCCCATGACCGAGAATTTCATGTAGCATCCCTTCCCTATAAGCCTGATTTCAAGGTCATGCCAGAAGATTGGGATGGCACCACTAGAGATCCAGATGAGGTCCACTATGAGATATCCAAGAAAGAGGATGATATGCTTTATGAAGAGTTTGTCCAGAGGATGGACTTCAACAAAATGAAAGTAAGTCCAGTGTTCTCCGTTTAACCTACAAGAAGGAACTGAAAATATCAATTACAATTGTCCTAATTTTCACATCCATCATCTGAATGTGTTTTCTTTTCCCTCACACCTTAATGCATGTGCGTTATTTTGTTCCTGCTGCATCCCACCCCACACCACCCCTCCCTTTTCCGAAATGAAATCAACAAAGATAAAGAGTTTATGCTAACATTTACTTACATGAAGTAAAAGTGACACCACAAAGCCCATTCAGCGAAGCTTAAATTTTTGGAATAGGAAACTTTTTATTAGGCTTGGAGCAAAAAAAGGGTGGTGGTGTGTTTAGTTTGCCTACTGATATCATATTAGAGAGGGTGATGATGGCAGAAACCATTTGGGAGACAGGTTTTAGGTGCTGATTTTTCCTTCAGCCATTTTAGTCCTCTAGATGATATTATTTTCCTGTCTACAGATGGCAGGAAAGGTGAAATGCCACAAGTATAGTAGGCGGCGTCCTTCTGAGGGTTGGAACTTCACAGTGGAGAAACTAGGACCTCAAGGAAAGCGCGGAGATGGTGGTGGCTGGAAGTTTGTAAGCTTGCCAGATGGGTCAAGCCGACCATTGAATGAGACAGAGAAGATATACCTAAAACGGGAGACTCGGCGCCGTAGACGGAAAATCCTGCCATGATGATTATTTTTTGCTGTTAGCTGGTCAAAGAGATGTCCTGAGCCTGCTTTGCTTGGTAAGTAATCCAGATACAAAGGCGCTAGAATAAGATTTTGTTGTAGTGCTTGGATGCTGCTCATATATGGGGAGAAGATATTGACATTGTTTCAGGTGTCAGATTATGTCTGAATTTATGCTCGGGAAGTAGAAGCACCAATTTGGAGCACAGAACTGTGTCAGCCATTGGTTACTTTTAGTGATTGAATCCTTTGTTACACAGTGCATGGAATTGTCATGGTTACCATACTATTAATTGCCTTGAAATATCATATCCCTTAAATTCAACTCTGTAGCAATTGATTGAAATTGGAAAATATGATATGACAGAAATTTTAGAAGTTTGTTGCCTACGAAGTTTTCCATGCAGTGTATGAAGCTCAAGAAAGAGCAACTTTCGGTTGTTGGATTGTTGGTGACGCATGGGAATAAGACGAAGTCATGAGAAAATTTTCATTTTCATTTTCATGTAACAGAACCATAAAAGCTAATGCTGATATGGGGCAGAACTAAAAAACATGCTGAGCAACAAACATTACCTGACTAGCAATGTCTGACAACCTCCTTCCGACTAACAACAATTATTTTTGAACATCGGCAACCGGCTCAACGACCAGCCGACTTGTTGCTCATTGGCCGAGACATCTCAAGACGTATAAATAGAGCTCATTGGATTTGAGGACAAAGCTTCGGACATTTGATCGCGATACTTGGTCAGAGTCGTTACCATCAGAGTCCACTGCATCACCCCAAACATCCAATTAATTGATTAGGAAAATTATTGTCGAAAATAATTGGCGATGTTTTCCCCCTTTTTCCCCCTTGGTTTTCATGGCTCATGATTAAAAATGCTATCTTTTAATTCAATGAGCAGGGAACACAACAATGAGATTTACCAATGGTACATGCATGGTACGGTCCTGTTTCTGGACGTTAATGCTTCTTTCATAGATACTAGTTGTCTGGCACCCTAGCCGTTACAATGACTGGAATCCATTTTTTGTTTCAACCAATTACATTTTCATTTGAATTTTCTTCGTGAAAACTACTGATGAGTTTCATTTTCAATTTAAATAGAGATGACACTGGCCAGTCATGCAACACCAGTCACGGCACGAAAAACTCCATCATATCATCAGCCAAGGTAAACCTTAAAATATATTTCTATCAGCACCGGTAAAAATGCTTTGAATTTTGAACACTTTTGCTGATGATGAACCAGAGACCGCAGGGGGCGTCAACACCCACAAGGGCAGCAGATAGGTTGACAGGTGTGTCCTACGGAGCGTTCCCTTGAGCGCAGCAAAATTGTGGTTGCTCATTCCAGAACTATGTCATGCAGCTGATTTCTGGCACAGGACTGGAGGAATAACCCTTGAATGAGGCCATCAGGAATCTCAACTTCTCCTCATTTTCTTACTTAGTTTGTCCTGCGCCCGGTATCTCTCCCGCCTTTCTTCTCTCTGGCGCTTTCTCAACAATTGCTCATCCTTTGCTTTCTCTGCTTCGAGTTCTCTTCTCTTCTGATCTGCCTTCAGCTTTTGCTTCTTCATCTGCAACCACATTTTAAGGTATGAATGTCATGAGGCTTTAGATTGAGAAGTTTCTCAACAAAATGCAGTCAGCTGCATTGACCATAGAAAACAAGACAGAATAAACACATATAAATGAAGCCATGAAAATATAAGTATGAAAGTTTTATTCTTTGTCTGCTTGTCGTTTAACATTCTTTGAAGTCCAGGAACATTCAAAAACTTAGGCGTCAGCAAGGCTCAAACAGATGTTAGAGCATGTTTACTATCCAATCGTGCATCCCATTCTAGGTCTGTCTGACATTTATGACAGTTGAGAAAGCCATTAGAGGGTCCCTTCACTCTAAACTCATAGCCCTAGGAAGTCTTTATAGTGAAGTAAACTTAAAAAAAAAGAGCCTTTCCATTTATTAATCAAGTAGGTAATAGAACTTTATTAGTCTTGCTTAATAGAATTACCTTCATATGTCTGATCTGTTGAAGGTGCTGTACAAGAGTGTGTACTTTACGCTCATGCGGCTCCATGACAACAGCTCTCCGCTTATGAAGAGGTATCCGTTTTTGACTTGATTTATCCTTGGGCTTGGATGAGAATGGAAGTTTAGCCTGTAGTGACCTGGAAATCACCAGTGGATTGAACTTCCTTGGTTTCCTTTCAATTGGCTGTACAGGCCAAAGAAATCAACAAAAATCATGAGGACCTTAAGGGTTTTTCTAAGTGAACCGATGGGAAGAGAGATCAGGAAAAAAAGCAAGATGGCAAAAACAAGTACAATTTTTGCCATCAGAATTACCTTGTACAATGAATCCTTGTTGACAGGAACAGGAAGATTGCATTCCTTCCTCAATTCAGCCATAGATTTCATTCCTTGCCAGGTCTTATCACGAGGTTGTAAAGCTGTGGTCAGTGGATTATAAAAGCGAGGAACTTCAACTTGAGTCCATGCACGAAGGAAAACAATGTCACTCATGAGAATTCTGTCCTCAAAGGTGCACCTAGCAAGTCCTTCTCTTGGAGCTCCTCCCTTCTTTTTTGGTTTGTTACCAATCTCTTCTTTTGCAGCCTGCTCTCAATGATAATAACAAGAATAAGAAAATAACACAAACATAACAAAATCAGTAGCAATAGCACTTATGTCAATCAACCTTCAACAAAAAGAAGGAAAGACCAAGTGTTTACAACATGCAAGAAGAATTTTTATAAAAGTTTTCTGCAAAGAAGTATACCTTTTTCACCTGTCCACGTATCCCACTAACAGTTCGAATAGCAGCACCTTCAAACCGAGCCACCTCAAGATCTGAAGTAAACATATCCTTAATCAGGGCAGTCTTCTTGAAAATCTTACAAGGGTGACCAACCATTTTGATTTTCTTCACTATCTTTGCTGCATGATTGAACTCAAGCACAACTGCAGTTGCCGTGATCCGAAATGCTACCTAAAAATTAAATAGAACAAGATAAGGGAATGAGAGAAAAGTAATATGGTCTCTTTTCACCATCAAATAACTAATATCTATCCAGCATACATGGATGAGATTTCTAGAACTGTTTCACGTTCTTAAGTAAATCAACTAGCAACTCTCCCCTGCGTTGAATATGTCTCTAGCCAAGTACTCAATCATTTTCTTTCAAATACATTCGGTTAACAAGTACAATACTATCCTAAATCCCAAATTGAACCAATCCAATGCTTTCACTGAACTCAAGAATTACAAAATAGAAACACATGGTAACCTGATTATTGGATAAATTCTGCACAGCGACAACTCCAGTGTGGGGAGGGGCAAGGGGACCCCAAAACATGGCAAGACAGTGCATATGCTCTGGAGTGTACTTGAGCATGCGGAGCCGTCCATTGTGATCCTCAATGGCATAGACAGGAGTAGTTTGGTAACGCCTCCAACCAATAGATACAATGATTGGGTCTCTTGTTTTCAGTACTTTTCCATGCCACCTATGGCGTTTTAGCCTAGCCTGAAAAAACAGAAACAAGAAATATATGACACATGTTGAGAAAATTTTGAAAGCTATAAGAACAGCATGATGTAAAAACAACCATGTAAATCATAAATTGCTGTTCTTTTTTTTCCTTCTTTTCTCTTAAACCATTTTTGTTCTAATTGAAGGAAGAGCCTCAATGTAATGATAAAGGATACTCCACCTTTTTTGTTCTAACAGCTAGCTCATATTACCCTCAATTTGATCAGAAGATTTGCCATGTATATATGGTAACTCCACATAAACCTCATTTGACCAGTTTATAATAGAAATTCAGAAACCACCTCTCTTTTCACTTCTGATTTCCATTTTTGTTTTCCCTCAGTTTTTTAATTCAATTTGCAACCAAAAGAAAAAAAAGACATGTATACTCATTGAAACTTTTAACACAATTTCTTAGAAAAAGAGAAACATGTTTTGAAATTAAATTTGTAACAGTAGAAAACTGGATTTCTCCATTTGTCCATGAGTTTACAGGATAACTAGGAAAACTACAAAAAGTACTTTCCAAAATCTAGTCAAGGAAAAAGAAAACCCAGTTTTTGAAGAAAGTTATTTTCATTTACTAGTTAGCAAGTTTCTTGCTGTTTTCCATTTTCTTAAAAAATTGTCTGGAATTTTTTCAAGGGCAAACATGCTAAAATTCCTTGATCAACATGTCTTCAGATCATGTGGTAGAGCACAAGAGGACAAGATATACCAACATCAATAAGCCCAACTTAATGAAATAGATTATCACACTCCAAAACATCCACAATCGTGGTTCTGGGTAAAATAGCCTTTATTTATTTCTAGTTTCAGCTCCACTATACTGTTTGGCTTGAGAATATCAGCACATAATGCATTTCCTGTTCTTCAGTATTAGTCTTAACATCTCAAAAGATTAATCCATGCAATTGCTGTTGAAAGCAACTGCAAACTTTCCTACATTTATAAGCTCCATATGTCAGTCTGAAAAATGCGAAGTAGATCTAAATATATGACCACCATCATGCAACCAATCATCATATAAGAAAATCAAATGCCCCATAAAACAACTAAGACAAAAGACTAAAATAATCCAAATAGCGTTATCATAAGAAAAGACAGAATTTAGCAATTTTCTAACCTGCATGTATCCAACATTTTCTTCACCAAGACCAATCCCTCCAACCAGGATTGGATGGCAGGGATCAAAATGCTCGACCATCTCAAAAGGAACATCATGGACCTCCAATCTTAAGTACATTCCCATCTGGAATCCCTCTATATCTAATCGAGTTTCCTCATCAAGATCATTGAGTTCAGCTATATTCCTTTGCTTCTGTAGTTCAATCTCCTCCTTCAACTGAAATTCGAACCATGATAACCAACCATAAATCACAATACTGAGTCTTCAAACCCTAAATGACAGTAGAATATGTTAATTTGTGACCCAGAAAGCCTACCTTGTCAAAATATCCTCTTTCATTGGCTTGAGTGCGATGAAGCTTTTCTCCATCTTTCCCATCAGCTTCCTCTGGTGATTCAGATCCATCATATGTAAACAAAGGTTAAGGTCAAAAAAGCCAATTTCACAATGATATACATATATAAAATTAAAAAGATGGTGCACTTCTAGCACACCAACAATGGGGATGATGCAGGAAGAGAAGGGGGTCAATGATTAAAAATACTAATTTTAAATTGCCCATATAATCAGACATCAAAATTAGAAGGATATTCAGCATCAAATCTTGCTCGAAGGGCAAGCTTTTTTTGTCTCCTCTCCTCAATTAATGCATCCTCCGCAGCACCATTACCACCAACAGCACCACTCTCATGCTTCTGCCCAGTTTCTAAATCCTCAAAGTCCCCATATATTCCATCATCATCATCATCTTCCCTGTTACCCTCAGATAACTGATTTCTTTCTGCAGCTTTCGACCAATCACCAGTGACAAAACGGTTGCGAATATTTTCATATATATTCTCCTCTTTCCAATTTTTATGGCCCCCATAATTTGTGAACTTAGAGCAGTCCTCAACATCAAGGCTTTCACCATCCAATTTTTCCGTCCATTTCTGACAAGAATGAAAGAAACATGTCAATGAATTCAACGAGGCAAACAAATTTCCATAATCCAAAGAATTGATGGTACCTTTTTTTTTTTCATGATCAATAACGAGATAATTACACAGTTCTGTGAAATCACCAATGGTTATCAAAATTGATATCACAAACCTTGTTTGTTCCTCCTTTTGGTCTAAAAAAGTCATCTCCTTTTTCTTCATCATCACTATCATCCAGCTTGTCATGTGTTAGTGTTGGAGGCACAGTGGCTAGTTTCCCATAAACAAGTTGCATGAGATTAGTATATTGTCTTGAGATTGTACTCTTCCACTTTGATACACTTCCCATGTTATCTTCTGAAAATGCAGTAATAGGAAAAGTTAAAAACTGATTCAAATTTCATGCATGAAAATGCAGTCCAATAAATATGATGATCTCAATAATGAAGCAAATGATGGTAAAATCTCTCTACATATTTGTTAGAAGATTCTTTACTCATCACATACCAGACCATAGCATTACATCTGTGAATGCACAATCGCAAATACTCACTAAATTTAGACAGTTTAAGATTAGCTTATAGAAATTAGCATAAAAAGGAATACCATCTTCCTCTTGATCCTCTCCATCTTCCTCTGAATTATCTGATCCATAAGAAGGTTGATCATCAGAATCTTCATCATCACCATCATCATCCTCACTCCCATCATCAAAATCCTGCAGTGATGACCGGTATGAGTATCCCAAACCAAGGTAAATTTATACGTTGCAACATAAGGGTTGCTTTAACAATAAAGGGAACGAGATTACAATACACATTGTAGTACTAACTCTGCGACCTATATATTTCAGACCAATTTTTCCATTTTTGTTTTAGAGTTGTATAGTTACTTCACTTATCCATTTAGATATTTCATTTTTGTTATGCGACTGATTCTAGGGCAAAATTCAGTAAATAAGAAAAAACTTAACAGTGTTTAAATGAAATAAAATCAAAACCTACAAGTGCAGAGAAACACAGACTTGCATCATCATGTAGTATGAACAAGGCATAAAAGTATCTGAAAACAAGGTCATGCAAGGTCCCTTTTCCTTGCCAGAAGTCATTGCTTTCAAAATGCATAGGAAGTAATGTGACCATTTACCTCCAGATCCTTGTCATCTATTTCACTTTTGAACAAAGTTTTCCTTCTCAGCCTCCCACCATGAAACTCAACTTGTTCCTTCAAGTGACTGCTCAGATTAGCTTGCTCCAGTGATGCATCATTCTTTTGAACAGCTTCATCTTGATCTGAAGAATCCGAGTCATCCAAATCTTCATCACTGCTCTCTTGAGCCAATCTCATGGGTTCTATGTTATGTGTCTGCTCCACAGGGGCATGATTATCCTTTACATCATTTTGAGCTTCAGATGATGCAGCAAGTTTCTTGCTGAAAAGGTTAATGAAGCTCTTTTCTAGCTTCTCATCAATGGAATACTTTGTATTCTGCAAGGATTTAACCAAGACTTCACCCACATCTCTATGCTTTCCTAGTGAGACAGAAAGAGAGACCCAATTAGCAACAAATTTACAACTGAAAAAGGCAATCATTCCTTAGCTAATGCTGTCACATTATTATAACATTCCAATAGGAAGAGCACAATGCGTCCACTGTATAAGATAAACATTCCATGCACGTGTGGCTGAGGATATAACCATCCATTAGGATAAACCAAAAATATCACACAATAAACAGAACTGTTCAGCAGTTTAGGTGCTTCAAAAAGAAAATTAATGAGAAGAAGAGAGATTCTCTTTGAAAGAAGAAATATTCAGTTTGTCCTTAGAGAAAACCACGCTCAAAAAAAAAAAAAGTGCGATAACAAATTTCAAACCTTTATTTGCCTTTTCACCATCTTCATTATTGTCAACTTGGGAGAACTGAACAAAATGATCATTTATGTTTATATAGACTGCATCTTTGTCATACAGTAAATCCCCAAGTCCAGACATGGGTCCATAAAATAGTTTTTCCTTGTCACGCAATCCTTTCTTTTTGGCAGCTGATGGTAGAGGACAAGGATCAGCCAAGGCGGTAACACCAGCCAAACTGTAATCGCCTACACCAGCAACATGCACCTGTTTTATGAATTCTTTGTTAGGTCACAGACATCAAATGTGCAGAGAAAGTCAAGAAAAGGCATCTGTTGGTGCTACTGTTGCCGCATAAGAGATGTATAAAGAGTGCATTTTCTTTGAATGAGGCAAAATGTGTTGATCAACTGAACTGAACAAGGATGAACTACAGCAAAGCCTAATTAGGCTCAACTAGCCTTCTTATATCCTGTCTAGCAACTGTCAGCATGCAACCTATTCAAGAGAATGGAATTCATCAATGCCCCACCATTCAAATCAATCAGTACAACAGCAATAGCTCAGTCAGCCTACTTTCCTGACTTAGTTGCCAAAGTAATTTTCTGTGTCAGATTTCCCTTCATTTATTAAAGTTAAGGTTCATAAATACATTAAAATCTGAGGTGTACGACCTCAAACTGTGTCTCATTCCATGAGACAATTCAAATATGAAAAAGAAAACATCTATTTATGTTTACTAAAAACCAAAATATATTTATACATATTGTAATTATTTAATCTTCAACAATCTAAAATGTGAATAATAGGAAACAGTAACTGTAAATATGGCTAAGTGGTGAAAGAAGTTTACCTTGGTCCCTTTTTTCAAATTACACCCACGAAGATAACCATAAAACGTCACATTCCTGTCACATTTGCTATTCATTTGCACTCTTTCAGGAGGAGTGACATCCTCAAAACGATCCACTAAAACATATGGGTGGGAAGTTCTCCAAGACAACGGACTGAACTTCATAACAGAAATAAATCGTGCAAGATTGTGAATCTCTCGTCTAGTGTACCTGATTATTTATGTAATAAAGAGTTAAAACAAAAGGTACAACAATCTTGATAAAAATAAGTGCACCAAACATTGATTTGCAGATAATAATGAGTATATGATCCAAGAAGAGAAAACATCAAAACACTTACTTCCCATGAATAAGGCCAGACAAATAGAACAATTTTGCCCCATCATATATTTCTGTCCAGAAACGATGTTTGAGACGCTGCTTCGTTTTCTTTAATTTCTTTGCATCCTTAAACTTATCAAGGTGAGTAAGGACACCCATAATTTTTGGAAATCCATGAACTTGCAAAATATTAAGAAATTCAAAGGTTTCCTGCAACATAAAATAAATATGCAAAATCATTTAAATGGCTGACAGAAACAATGACTTCAAATTCTTCCCATGTCAAACAGTTGACAAAAAGGTAGGAGCAAGAGAAACCGATAAGATCCAACTCCATGTTACAATATACAAGCAAGCATGGTTATGGTCTCACGGTAAGGATAGCAAAATATGAAAGCAAGAAAACATCAATGACTCAACAAGGATTAATCTGGCAAAATAATAAATTAAAGCATAAAGTCTGAAAAGGAGAAGAGAATGCCCAGAAGCAAATATCATAAACGAGTTATCTCACCATTTCAAATCCATAACTTCCATCAATCAGAAGCAGTGCTAGATCAGCAAATTTTGCACAGTCAATCATGCCATTTATGTCATTAGGGCATTCCACAAATTGAATCCGCCGCTGCTTGCCTAAGACAATATTTGTAAAAAAATACAGATCCAAAATTCAATCACAATGGAAGAACAACTTTACACCGTCACTTCCAGAGAATACAAACACAAACCTGATACAATAGTAATTGGACCTCTAACCTCAGGTAAATTATGTTTTGTATAATGCTTTACAAGACATTTTATCAGAACTGACTTGCCAACCTGTCACCAACATAAACATACATCAGAAGAAAAGAAAAAAAAAAAAAAAAATCTCGGCCAAGAATCCGAAAGAATGAATCAAGTGAAACTGATGGTTAGATAACAATTTCTAACTGGCAGTTAAAAAATGCTAATGAGTGATGCATTTCAAGGTATTGAACAAATAAAAAAGAACAGGTTTTAATACCTTGGGCGGGCCGTGCACAACAACAACATAAGGAGCAGGCTCACCGTAAGTCCGATCAATGGTAGGAACATGAAGCCTGCGCTGCTCTTTCTCCACAGCATGGGATTGCAAGCGCTTAGCTTTAACCGCTGACTTGAAAGCGAATGCCTGTATAAACACATTACCGGCATTTATTTGCATATACAAGCATGCCTTTTTAAAAATTTTTTTTTTTTAAATAACAAAAAAAATGAGAAAGAAAATAAATGGGAAGACACTAAAAAGGAAAAAGAACCTTAGGGTTTTGGTTCTTGTTGTCGGCGGAGTTACCGCTTTGCTTCTTCTTCTTCCTGTCGGAATTAGCCTTTTTCTTGGCGGAGGGACCCGCCTGACGGGACCGGTGAGCCTTATGCGGCTGGTCTAGCCCGCCAACATCACTGGCCATTATGGTAGCTCGAATCCCAAATTTTGAATAAAAATATCACAAAAAAAAAAAACAAAAAGAAAAAGAAAGGAAGAAGAAAACCCCAGCAGCGAACACAATAATTCACAGTCTCCCGCGAGACGAATTGAGCGAGAAAGCTCGAGAAAGATTGCTCTTTTACTCAACTGGAGAAGGTGAGGAAACAAAAATAAGTAAAAAAAAAAACTGGAGGAAAATGGTATTGACTTTGAGCTGTCGTCGCCGTCGCCGATCGACGGGAACTCAAGTAGGGTTTTTGCAGGGGGTGAATGTTGAGAGAAGGGGACGATGTGGTTCTCAATTAATGTCTGAAATAAATTGGGTTTTGTTATTTTATCTATTTATTTAAGACAGTCCTTTTGGGCTTTTGATTAACAGGGCATGGCATCGCACGATTATGCGATTAAAACGACGACAACCATCTGCGTTTTGCTGTCCGAAAACGACACCCCGTTCTTTTTTCCTTGCAAAATTCCTCCTCAATAACCCATCTTCCAATCTTGTCCCCCTTTTTTTTTTTAATTTTCTCGTAGAAAAAATTAGTATTATATTGTATTTTAAAGATGTAAAGATATTTTATTTTTTAAAAATATATTAATATTTATTTTTTTTAAATAAATTATAAATTATATAAAATTAAATAATAAAATTAAAAATTATATTATATAATTATAAAAATTAAATATTAATATTAAATATATATTTATATTATTTAATTTTAATTAAAATTAATTTATTATTTATCAATTAAAATTTAACAACATAAATTTATATTTACATGACATTAAATAAGTGGTTGGGTCAATCATTCTTTGTTGTATATATATATTTATCAATTATATGTATTGCATTTTAGGAGATGAACGAAGGTTATTTATGTAATTACGTTAAAAATATATATATTTTTTATGTTTTCTTTTTTTTTATTTTATTGGTTTTTTGCGTTCTTCTTTCCTCTCTCCATAAGGAAAGAGAGAGAGAAAGAAAGAAAGAAAGAAAGAAAGAAATGGGGACGATCTCTTCGGTTCGGTCATGTGTTTGAGAGTTTTGTGGAGAAGAAAGGGACTGAAAGAATAGACTCATTCATTTGTTTCCATTAAGCGGAAGCAACAGTTGGATAGAGAAACCAAGCGATGAAGAACAACAACGACAACAATTCAAGTTTGGATTCAAGATTCAACCAGACCCTCAAGAATGTACAGGGGTATGCCGCAGAATTTCCCCTCTCCTCTCATGTTGGTTTTCTATGTTTTCAGTTTGTTTGTAAAATACCCATTTGTGAAATTGCTTTAGATCTCTGAAATTGGGCGTCATTTTATGCGGGTGAGTTACCCAAGTGGGCAGGCTTTGTCATTTATTAGCTTCAAGTTGTTGCAGTTTATGCTTAGATTTGAGAATCCCATTTGCTTGTATGCTAAACATCACTTAATTCAAGTGGTTTGTTTAATCAAGATTTGGTTGTTGTGGTTGATTGGATTCATATGGGGTTCTTGTTATTTGGAAAAGATCGCAACTTTTGTAAGTGTTTCTCTTTTATTGAAAACAAAAAAATTTTTTAACTCTTTGCTTCAATCAAGGTTGCTTAAAGGGCGGAGTATTCCTGGTAAAGTTTTACTGACCAGGAGGTCAGATCCACCAGAGGAGCCAAGCATACGATCTACCAGTTTTGGAAGGAGCCTTTCAGAAAATGATGCTGGCACAAGTGATCGAATGGATATGTCTAGAGAGGTATTATTGATTATTAATATCATCCTGCATTGTTGCCTGCTGTATTGTGTTTAAATTGTTAAAGCTGTCAATAGAGAATTCAAGTGAGGAGAATCTTGACCCTATTGTAGGCAGAAGTCCAGAAGCCGAATAGCAATCCAACAGCAAATAAGTTAAAGAGTACTACCTCCAATATTGAAACCATGTCCAAAGAAGTTCAAAAGCCCCCGACAGGTGCCAGATCTACAGATTCTGCTAGAGTTATGAAGTTTACTAAGGAGCTATCCTCATCAACAGTCATGCTAGGTATTTTTTTCCACAGAACATTCCCGATGCTTATATTGCACTATGGATGGAAGTTTAAAATTGAAGATAAGACAGGCATACTACATGGGGAACAGACCCTCTTAAGGACGAGTATTTGGATGCCTATATCAATTGAAAGCATTTTATCATTCAGACTCATTTATTTTAAATATCTTCCTTTTTTTTTTTAATTTCTTTTAAAATTCCTTGTGCAGAGAGGTTGCGTGAGTTAGCTTGGAGTGGTGTACCATCATATATGCGTCCCACAGTATGGAGGCTTGTCTTGGTAAGTTTGATATGTCAAATATTGTTTCCATTTGAGAAATCATATTGACAGCACAATTTTGATGATGCTCAGTGAATTACCATGCAATTTGGTGTCATTTTGTTTTGGTTCAAATGCTAGGAAAATAGCATCACTGTTCAGTTGAGCCACTGGGTAGATCCTCCGTTTTATGTTTTGCATCCTGCGATGAAAGGTTTCTATTTTATGACTCCCATGTTCCTTTCAAAAAGGTTAACGTGGCGGTTATATATTTTTGGCTTTTGTTAGTTTTGGTTAATTCTTTATGATTTCTTGTGGTCACAAGCAGTACCCAGTAGTATTAATAAAATCCAACGGCATATCAATTCTCAATAGCAGTAGTTCATATTGGAAACTTGTTCATGAACTGCAGTTGGGTCTGATGTTTCCATAACAATGTACTAGAGACTGAAAGAGATGGAAATAATAAACCCCATTTCTGCTTACTCATCAGGGCCTAGCATGGGTTTAGAAAAGCTATCCTATGATGAAACTTGATAAGAGTTATACTTTTATAGCCCAAGGGATTTCAGGCTGTGTAACATGAAATAGAAATGTGACTTACTGAAAGAAAAAAAAAAAAAGAAATAGAGAAGTGTACATTTACAACTCAAGGTATTCTGCCAAGCATGGAAAAGAATGAGATGTGTACAATATTTGGTATCATATATCTTCGTTCATTTTATACATCTTAACTCTCTAGTGTAGTTAAAATGGCTGCAATAAAGATGAAAACAAATATTGTAATTTACAGGCTGGCAGTTTTCCGGTTATCTATTTCCTTTGTTTCCATGTAAAGGGTTAGTGGAGAATGCATTGAAGAGAGCGTTGTTCTAATCATTGGGCTAAGCTAAAATGCTTCTTATATCTTAATAATTTGTTGGTTGTTTTAAATTAAAAAGCAAGCTGACAACAGGGATGTACACCACCTAATTCAGATAGAAGGGAGGGGGTTCTAAAAAGGAAGCGCATTGAGTACCATGACTCTGTTGCTCAATTTTATGACATTCCAGATACAGAACGTTCAGATGATGAGATCAATATGCTCCGCCAGGTATGCTTGACTGCATTGACATTTGATTGATGCTAATCCTGGGATGTCAGATTATTGACTATTGCTTTGGTAGATTTCTGTTGACTGTCCAAGAACTGTACCCGATGTGACTTTCTTCCAACAACCACAAGTTCAGAAATCTTTGGAGCGCATTCTTTATACATGGTTAGGATTTTTTTTTTTCCTTTTCCTTGACTTTTTTTACTAACAGATTTTCACCAACACGTAATTTCATTGGTTTTATGGTGACAATTAAATGATTTGACATGCCTGGCTAAATTTGATTGAAACTCAGCTGTAAATGGCTACCTTTTCTGTTTGCTGTGTCCAATCTATCAATATATTATTTACTCTCTCACTTACATTTGTGAAATAAATATTGCTTTGTCATTCTTCTCTTATGAAAGTCAGTTTTGCAATAGTTGTGGGTCTTTTTCTTGGGTAATTATTACATGATGCTTTAGTAATGATTATTGGACGAAATATGGAAGTTGCTTTGACTTATTCTGTGAATAAATGAATAATGATCAGATTCTCACTTTTCATTATGGAGACCATGACCAGCCTTCCATTCATGCTGGGTTGCCTCTCTGATATGGTGTGATGCTCACTGTCAGTGTCTGTGTTGAATGCCCATTCTAGGATTTGTTACAGATTCAATTGTTGATTAGACCTGCTTGGATGCGTCTATGACTAGATAAAGCTTAAAATAAACTATATATCATGATTGCATAAAGCGTAAATAATCCATGTATTGAAAGTAAACCATTATCGTGACTAGATAAATCTTAAATAATCTATGTATTAAAATTCTTAATACATTCCAGGAATCCAATCTTATTAACTTGCCTGCAATACAATCCATGGTTCCTTATATTCATAACAGATCTTGTGCTTTTTCTCACTTTATAAGATGTTAAAATTAGCGCAAACTCTATCCGTCACCTCCCTTTTGGTTGCTCTATTGTGAGTTAAATGAGTATATATGTATTCCTTGTAGTTCCCATACCTGGACATCTGTGATCTTTAATGATGGAAAGAAGTTGGTAATCTTGCAGGGTGCGTCTGTCAATATCTTATCCAAAATCTCTCCTTACTATGTTATTGGTAATTTATTTCTTCAGGCACTTATATTTCTTGATTTCTTTTCAGGGCCATCCGACATCCTGCCAGTGGATATGTTCAGGGAATAAATGATCTTGCCACACCTTTTCTGGTTGTGTTCTTGTCTGAATACTTGGAAGGAGATATAGATAGCTGGTCAATCTCTGATCTATCACCTGATAAAATCTCTAGCATAGAGGCTGACTGTTATTGTTGCCTATCAAAGTTACTAGATGGCATGCAAGATCATTACACATTTGCTCAACCAGGAATACAAAGATTAGTGTTTAAGCTAAAGGAACTAGTAAGGCGGATTGATGGTAAACACCATTTTGCTGTTTGCTACTTTTGAAGTATTTTGCATAATTTGTTCCTTTAAAATGCACCATCTTCGGAAAGCTTGCATTTTGTGCTCATCTATTGTATGCTATATTTTCCAAAATGTTAACATCATCTCATGTATTGGTAAACTTGTTTGTTTGTAATTGTACTTATGCCACTTTGATCAAGTATGTGTATGGCCCATTGAGGAGTCTGTTATTGTAAATGACCCAGAACCTGTTTCGAGGCACATAGAAGAGCAGGGGCTTGAATTTCTTCAATTCGCTTTTCGCTGGTTCAACTGTCTCTTAATACGCGAGGTTTGTATTATTAGTTCTAGCAATCATTACATCCACATGCCAGACTTATCTACATTCTGTTAACAAAGTGGAACAAACCTCTAGTAAATGGTGCTTGTGTTTCAAGTGAGGATTGCCCCCTTTTGTTGTGATTGTTTATTCCTAAGCTAATGCTTGGTTTTGCCTTGACAGATCCCTTTTCATCTTGTTACGCGGTTGTGGGACACATACCTTGCTGAAGGAGATGCATTGCCAGATTTCCTTGTATACATATTTGCAAGTTTTCTTTTGACGGTGAGAGCATCAGCTATTTTGAACTTATATTAACGACTTAATAATACGTTTGAAATGCGTTAGCAGTGTCAAAGCAAAATTTGCTTATTCATCCACACATTTATATGATTGATTATTATATGAAAATTCTCTCATACTTACAAATTTATTAGATTGGTACTCTTTTCTAATTGTTTCTCAGATGATGAGGAAACTTAGAACAAGAGTGCCAGTGGATTTTTTTTTTTCTTTTTTGTCATACAGATAAAAGCTTGTGTTTCACGAGCTGTTTTTCAACATTATTGCTTCGGATGCATTATAAAATGTTCCTATTGTGCAGAGATGAATTTGGTCTTTTTGCCGGTTGAAACTTTTATGTGCGTGGTTGACTTGTCCTTTATTGTTTTTATGCCCAGTCTAATTCTAATTTTTCCATTTTTCCAACTTTACCTGTCACTAAGAGATTCAGCAATTTTTACTTAACCCTGTGCTGTTATCTTTGTCCTCTTTTTTTTTTTTCTCTTTTTTCTTTTCTTTTGCCAGTGGTCAGATAAGCTTCAGAAGCTTGATTTCCAAGAAATGGTAATGTTTCTTCAACACCTTCCAACGCAGAACTGGACGCACCAAGAGCTTGAGATGGTGCTTTCTAGAGCTTACATGTGGCATAGTATGTTCAACAGCTCCCCGCGCCACTTAGCAGGCTAGACAAGAAATACTTTTCTCCTCAATAACAGCCTTGTGCAATTTCCTTTCTGCTAATTTCTGTTTTCCATGATTTTTGGTTCCTTGGAAGTTATTATCTGTAAGTGCATGCCATGTCTGATTCCTGTGGAGGACATTAACCCTTGTCATTTGTGTTGTAGCTTGCAAAATTTTTGTAATTTTAAGCATTTCCTTCTATATTTATCATTGGATGAAGAAAGGAAGAACAGCCGCTTCTTTTTATAAGAAAGTTATCATTTGACTAATAGGAATTGGGAGGCTAGTAGCATCATGCACATTTTCATATACTATGATATCTTATTCCTGCAGAACCCTATCGGACAAAAATCAAGATTATTATCACCATTTGTTGTTTAATATCTTCAAGTAATCCAGAACATTATGTTTTCATGATATTGCAGCAAAACTGATTTATGAGCGATAAGCTAAAAGCAATTTTCTTTACTGCTTTCAGTGACCTGTAACAGTATGGTTTCATTTCGCCTACCAGATATACTTTCTGAGTTTGATGAATTAATTGTTAGAGACAAGATCTCATCGTGGAAGCACAAGCGTCAAGCGTCTATACCAGGCTTGTGTCCTGATAAATAATAATTTGGATAACAAGGTTTCCCATCTCAAAATAGATTTCCAAGCCAAGCCTGGTTATGTTGCACCATCCAGTCAATGCGATAGTCATCTTTAGTTGCCATCCTGAGTTGAATTGTGAGCTTTATGGCATAAGGCGTGTATCTACGGTTATCCCCTTTTCAGATCTCAACCTCCATCACTTGACAATCCCACGAGAGCCACGATACATACACAATAATGTGTTGCCATGCTCCAAAAACAAAAGAAAATAAAAAATTGAGGGCAGTTCCTGAATTAACAGGTGCCATTTTAACCATAGATTGGCTTTTTCTCTTCGAATTTAGTTTGTTTGACATATAAGAAAGGAATAGATTTAGGTAGGTGACACCCTTTCAAATGTGCTGCCCGGTGGAAAGGTCAAAGAAAAATAAGGCTGATTCACAATCCTCAGTTCATCAAATTCTCTGCTGCTTCCACAGAAATTCTTGTGCTCTGCTCCTTCAGTAGGCACACCTCTGATAAAAGCTACATAAAATCTGTCGGGCAAGTGGGGAGCCGGGCAATTCTCAGATCACGAATTCCATATATCACTTCACAAGAATCCTTCAGACAAGTTTAAGCCACTTCCTTCTTGCCTGTAAACACAACACAAATTCAGATTTTTTTTTTTTTTTTTTCTGGTAAAAGAGTAATAAGAATTAACCAAAAAAAAGAAAAAAAAAGGCTGATGAGAATTAAAACGTAATGCATAAACGTCAATTCATTGCAGTTTGGCATAGTAGATTTGTACAAATTACAATTCATGATTTGGAAAGTCCATTAAAGGCAGAAACTCAGTGAGAAAATATGAATTCTAACAAAAGTGCTATTTAGCAGTTCCAGGCTCCTATAGCAGCCACCATCAGTGTGATCATGGTTAGCTCAGCGACACAATGGTCGTCAATGGGATTTTGCACTTTGTCATCATTTTTTTCTTACTATGTTTTTAAAATCAAGACTGCTTAACTACGTGAGCAAGTGGTTACAAAAGGATGTCCTGGTACATGAGGCTCCAACACTATGAGGGACAGGGAAGGGGCTCAAACCTGTGACATTCAAGTCACAATGAACAAATGGTTAGATAATGACGAATAACAATGAGAATAAAGTCTGTAAATAAGAAAATTCCTGAGTTGACAGGCTGTGTTGCTGGATCAGAAGTAACTTGTCTTTTCATAAGTGAGAACAGAATTCAATTGAAGGCATTACTTCAGGGACTAAATGCTCACTTTTGGCCTAGCTTAGATAGTTCCATGTATGTATGTATGTATGTATTAATATATACTATAGTTCCCTGTATAATAACAGAGAAGAGTTTCTGTTTTTGTATCATGTAAACTCAAAAGTCCAACCTTAATATTTCTGGTAAATTAGCTAACAGGTAGTTTGCACTTGCATATTGCTCAAATTTGAGGCAGTGCCAAAATATCCAATTATGGCCATTGAGAATCATAGGAAAATCATTTTCTACTAAAGTATAAACCAAGCATGCAGAGAAGAAAAAGAAAGAGAAAGAACAGAGAACAAACTATATATATATATACATATATATATGCAAGGAAAAAAAAATCCCTTCTTTTTCTTAGGGATGGGAAAAAGTTACTTACAACCTTTTTGCACTCAAGTTCTTCAATAAATTTCCGTGGATGATCCATATAGTCACCACATTCTTTCTTTATACTCGCTGCAAGCTCTTCTTTTCCAGCATCCTCAAGGTTTCTAATCAAAATTGTGAAGGTTAGTTCATCTGGCGCACAACCTGATGCTTTCATTCTTTCATACATTCGCATTGCTTTCTCAATCATGTCCAGTTGCAAATATGCCCCAATCATTTCAGTGAATGCTCTTGTGTCAGGTTTCAACCCTTCCTTCTCTATCTTAGAGAAGAATTCTTCAGCCATTTCAATCAATTTGTTCCTCCCAAGCATCAGGATCATGTGATGAAACAATGATAGCTCTGGTTTATACCATACTTCCTTCTGCACATGCTCGAAGACCTATAACCTGATTTCATTAGATAACACACAATTGGGGGAGAAACCATAAAAAGAATGACTAAAAATTAGACAAGAGACGAATATAATCAAAAGGTGAAATCTTTGTCCAAAATAGTGCCCTCATTTTGATCCCACTCCCACCACCTCATTCTTGATATCCAAAACATATCTACAACAATTAGCAGAAGTACAAAGCCACAAACTAACAAGGGTTTAAAAAAACAAGTTGGGGCGGTAATAGTAATACAAATACCTTGAGAGCCAAATCCAATTCATTTTGGGATTGGAGCACTTCAAGAGTGTCCAGCAAATCATCCTTGACGAGCCTTTTGAGTTTAGCATCAAAAACCTCCTGTAATCTGCTGGCCTTGGCCAACTTGAGGGACTGAACTACTTGTATGGCTTCTGTGGATATCCTCTTTGTCCTCCAACCCGTTTTTCTAGGCTGCTTTCTCAATCTACAGGTTACAATGGACGAACCCAGATGGGGCTTTTCGAGAATTTCTTGAAATTTGGGCTGAGCGAAGAAGTTGAACCTCACCGTCCCGATTAGACTGGATTTCATCATGGCAAGTCCCGTAAAAGCTGATGCTAGACCCGAAACACCACCTCAAATATGCGACGAACAATTTCTCTCGGAGAAAATGGGCTTGTCCCTATCTTCTTCGAGGCGCAGCAAGGACACGCTCTCCGAATCGCCGAAGTTCGGCAGGGCTTGTGACTCGGCCTACACTTCAAGTACTGGGCCGTGGTGCTGTTATGGGGAGTCGTCTTGTGTAATTCCAGGATGGCTGTTCTGGTGCGAGTCCCAGTCGGAGTGGCCGTGATTCTTGGGATTCGAGCCGCCACTGGAACTGCCGACAACTTGATGGGTGCCCCGATTGGCCTCTACGCCCTTGGCGTCGCCAGTGTTGTTGCCACTAAGTCGCTACCGTATTTATCTTGGGTTGTCCGGTCCAACTTAAAACTTTAAATTTTTATTATTTTCAGCTCTTTTTTCTTGAATTAATTTTATGTGTTATATTCTTTTCTTTTCTTTTTTTTTTTTTTTTCTTTTTAATGTACATATTTTCAGTTAGATAACCAACGGTGATTATATCTCAGTTCAGAAAATTGCAGTGATGCGGTCACGGCTTTGTCGGGTCAAATGGGAGATTGACGACGAATTTCATTTTTTTTGTTTTCAAGAGAATTTACCATTTAAATAGTAATATTTATTATATAAATAGTGATAATTCTTTTTTTTTTTTTTTTTATCATATTAAAATATAAACGCTATGGAACGTACATCTGACATATTACGCTAACCATTTCCCTCGCGAGTTTCATTAATGAGCTCAAGAAGGCCTGCGAGTATCGTGTTTTGGGGGTCTGAAACTTATAAATAGCTGCCGTTTGGGCCATCAACTCAAAACGTAACAGCTAAGTGTGCTTGACGCTTACTTCTAGCATTTTCGTTTTTCTTTTTTTCATTTTCAATTAGCTGAAGGTAACATCTACCGAAAGCGTAAAAACTGTAGCCCGTTTGACGTAAATTGAAGTCCACTGTCAAATTCCTGGCCCAAGACTAATTTTTCTTTTTTTTTTTTCTTACTACCCAAAGGCTGTTTCCCGTATCGGCCGTGTTTAATTGGTACGTGATGGAATACTACATATACAAGATGGTAAATGGGACGTTTTTGCATCGTTACTGTTGCTAAAATAATGAAAGCACACACTGCCATACAGGGTTGTTATAAAGTCATGCCAAAAAGATAATGGTCCAATCGAGGGCTTCAATGTAATATATTATGCTTCAACAAAATTGGGAATCTTGCATTTGGTTGAAGTGATTGTGGAACCTGTAGAGTTGGTTAAAAAAGAAAAAAAAATGGTAAAACCAATCATACAAACAACCATTCTATACAAGTTGGCTCACTTGGTGAAAGATTAGACTTGCATCACCTACAAACTATTTGTTTGACCACGTATGAATATTATTATCCCTCCTCCTACCGAAATTTATCAAGTTATATAAAATATAAAAAAATTTATTATATAAATATATAAATTAGATATATTAATTAAATATAAATTAATTTTAATTATTAATTTTATTTGATTTCTTATTTATCAAAAGATATATTAATTAACTCACAATTCATCAAATAATAAATCAACTTAAATTAATAAATAAAATTAAATAAATTATTGTAAATTTAATTTATATATTTATATATTTTATTTAAATATAAGAATGTATTATTGAAGAGAATGTATATGATGTAACAACATGTAATTGTATTTATGTAATGATTTTAAATTTAATTTTTTATAAAAATATTTAATATAAATACTTAAATTTTAAATATAAATATGTAAATTATATAATTTAAAAATTATATATAAAAAAATAGAAAAAAAAACTCATAAATTTAATATTTTAACATTTTATATTGAGATATAGTATTTATTTTTCAGTACACTTCGTTGTAACGTTGGGATAGAGATTCTACAAATAATTAACTACGATATATCATCACTCATGAGAGAGGATGCATTATGAAGAGTTTCCAACAGCTAAAAAATCAATGAAAGCCTTTCTCTGCTGTTGTTCCATGGCTTCTTGGTCTAGCTCCTCATCATCTCTTCGAGCATTGTCTGTCACTTCGCTTTTGTTGGAATCAGCGTTTAGATGGAGAAAATCATAAAACTCAATGGACTTATTTTCATCTGCAGTACCATATTAGAAAAGACATGACAAAGAGCAATGAATTAGAAGTTAAAATCCATTTATGCGATAAACAAAAGAACAATGTTTTTTTTTTTTTTTTTGATAAGCGAATTAAAATTTTATTAGTACAGATGGGTGAAGGAATAGTGTTAATGATACTCATTTCTTTTTGAGCAATAATTCCATTAATATTTCCCAAAAAAACAGCCATGCCCAATAGACAATGCCAAAACTAGAAGGAGACATAGCTCCAGAAACAAACTTTCACATTGTAACCATACAAACCCCAACCTAAATAGCTATTATGATCCTTTGAAAACCAACCATCATCTACAAATTTTACAAATTAAAGGCCTTTTATCAAATTATGCGATAATTATATCTTGTCATTTACTGAAAGAACCATACATATGGTAGAATGCCAAGTAATCCAATATTATGCTAAACAAAAATCAGATTCTCGTCCTTAAAAATTTGGCTTATGAATCAAGTGGTTTATGCCCTAATCGAGTGGTAAAATTCTATGGATTTTGAAACAAAGGTTTGTCCACCCAAGAATGAACTTTTGTTTTTTTTTTTTTTTTTTAGTTGATGAGGATGAATCCCTTCCTTTCATGTAAAGAAATTCGAATTTGGGATAATGCAACTTAACCCACATCATTTTAATTAAGTTTGTCCCTACCACTAGGTTAACCACAGATAGTTCACCCAAGAATTACTCATGCATTCTGGATTCACCTACTGACACCTTTTTTTTTTTTTTTGTTCCATGCAAAGGTTTCATCTTGGAACTCTAGTTACCTTCTTTCCTGCTAATTGTAGAATACTGATCGTAGAATCTTTCGCGGTAAGAATCAACCGAAGAAGCAGAATTCGTCGCTTGATAAATCATGGGCAAATCTTGTTTTAATGGCAGATACTTTTGCTGACCGTTCATTAAAGTTTGGTTGGCAACAACTTTTGCTTGAACCTTTAATCTTTCTCTGCTTCTTCTTGCCATTATAACATGCCAGTGGTTCTTGACAGCATTGTCCGTGCGGCCCGGAAAAAGCCTTGATATAACAGCCCATCTATTCCCATGAACTCTGTGAACAGCAAGAAGCCTCTCCTCTTCCTCTTCGGTGAAAGGGCTTCGGTTGATTCTTGGATCCAACTGATTGAACCATCTCAACCTACAGCTCTTCCCTGACACGATTTGCCACTTTCTTTTTGTTAGTTAATTAGTTAGCCGTCGTCAATCATACTGAGCAATTTATAAGCATACTTTTTTTTTTTTTTAACATGTATATTTAAGCTTTAAGAAGTATACCATCTTCATTTTTTTTTACACTACATGCATAGTAAAAAATTTAAATTTTTATTTAAAATTCTTTTAAAAATTATAAAAATAATAAAAAAAAAGTTCGTAGAAACTATGTCTTGTAATAAAAAAAATTATTATGTTAAGAATCTAACTTCATACCAATCAAAAAAAAAAAAAGTCAAGTTTAATAATTGAAAATTAGCTAGCTGGCTAGGTTTAGGTGTTTTTTAACCCTACCTGATCGTCCTCCAAGCTTTTCTGCTATGGCGTTCCAGTTATGAGGACCATAACGAGCCACCAACTCCCTAAGCTTTTCATCTTCGGTTGCTCTCCAGTGGCCTCTTGTGGTACACATCTGGTGATTTTTTTTTGGGTATTACCGTACAAAGAGCCAGCGCCAACAGACCTAACATACACAGAAGAAAACCTAGTATATATGTTCCGGCTGACCTGCAGAGTTCCCGTTCTTCTCCGCTTTCTTGAACAATTAACCTAAAGAAATGATAAGTCTAAAAAAATTCAAAATTATGAAACCTCGGATCTAGAGAGAGAGAGAGAGAGAGAGAATCAGATGGTTGAGGAGTTGGGGGTGGCAAGGAAGACAGAGAGGAAGGCAAGGAAATGAAGACTAAGGCATGCGGATTGTAAAAGATAATATGTAAAAGAAGAGGCTTCCGAGGCTTCCGTTAGAGGGAGTTTTGAGGACTTTTGTTGGGAGAGGGTCTGGATAGATCTCTACCAGTGGCTGATGCAAACGTCTAGGCTAACAAACAAACCCCTTATAAGTAATCTAATCACCCCTTTCTTCTCTACTGTTCTCTTCTCTTGGTGGGCTGAGAGAGAGAGAGAGAGAGAGAGAGAGAGGTTGCTTGGGGGGCTGAATTATTTCGTTCTCCTTTCAACGTCTTTCCAAGTTTCCAACCTACAACGTCTACTTATAACCCACCTTGAACATATTTGTTTTTTTCTTATTCAATTTACATCATTCTCTATATTTCAGGAACACCCTATTGAGATTTATGACAATCAGGAACACCCCATTAAGATTTATGACAATTAGAAGATGTACCTTTATTATGTAGTTTATAGTCAAATGAGTTTTTTAATAAATCATATATCTATATATATATATATTATTCTCTCCTTATAATTATTTAAGAAAAAAAAAAAAGAGTCAATTTTGTTTTTCTCATATTCTACATAGTGTCATGGATCGTCACTTCGTATTATGTTGATATGTAAAATCCATGGATAACAAGGAGATTATAATGATTAACTTAGTTCGTTGAACGTAGTGAGAAAAAATAATTTGAAAAAGCAACTGAATGTACTTTTCTCCTGTTAATTGATCTCAGTTTTGTCAATCAAAGTAAAAATTTTGATTTTAAAAGGAGCTATATATAATTGGTTGAAGATGTACATAAAATTATATATACATATATAGATAAGCTCTAGATACGCCCCCAAATTAGCCTTTATTTATTTATTCGTTACATATGACCGAAAAATTTTAAAAATAAATAAATAAATAACTAGAGAAGCAGGTTTTAGTTTTATGGGTGAAATTGTGTCTAGTAAATAGACGGGAGTTCGGTAAACGTAAAAGGTTTTTATGATGCATGCAATGCGTACAAATGGAGTGCCATTGGGTTTTAGGTTTTTTGATGACCTTCGAGATCGTACAAACAGTTTAACTTGCAACTGCACGAAGAGGCTCGGAACATCCATCATACGACCGCATGATTCCTTGTCAAACATCTGGTATCCTCCTTCCTCGTATTGTTTAGCTGTAATTAAAAAATTACGGAGATTTTTACCGAGAGGGCCATCCATAATCGTGCATGCAGTTACGCATAGGCTCCGCCCGCCAAACCATCCCTCATGCATTAAAATAAATGTCTCTGGTGCCATGTTTCAAAGTTCAAGTTTCACCCTTAAACTATTTTTAAACAAAAAAATTATTTCCATTATTACAGCTAAAACATTTTAATCTTTGGTAGCAATTTATCTGTTTAATTAAAGTCTGGCCTCTAACCTATTGGACCCCAAAAAAAGAAAAACAGAAAAAAAAAATTAAAATCTTTTGTTTGTATATGTTCTCGATTGACCCAATAATTGGAGTGTGTTTATCAAACAATGTGCTCCAGAGAATGGACGTAGCTAGGGAGTTAAGGAATTAAAAAAAAAAAAAAAAACACAAGGCGAGGTGATTGTTTAATAAAAAACGTCTTGATCATGAACACCAGGCGACCAAGGAAGTCAATGCACGGCGTTAGCAAAATCCTAATATTTCCCAATAATAAATATGTCATTGATTTGCACACGTATAAGATTGAATACCCTGTGACATTTACACCTGTAGCACAATCCTTCAAGTCAGGGCTGGATTGACGTTGCAAAACTGCGGCATTGGCACGCCCCGCGCACGCCCTCGTTGACAGCTAACCTGTTTCACCTACCATGGTGTCATTTCCCAATATATTCCTTGTTCCCCCGAGTTAGTTTTGCTTCTAGACGGAACTTCTGCTTCTTCGTTTTTTTTTTTTTTTCCTTAATGTTGGATATTAAACTTTAATTTCTTTCTTTTTAAACTTGCATGTTAATTAATTACTTACACTGTAACGCATATTAGCAAGGCAGCTAATTCCGTTGTTGATTCTTTAGCTGAACAAGCAGTCTCTAGAAGCTCCAACTTCATTGCTTGGATTTGAGGCCTTTTTTTTTTTTACAATTTTCCTTGACATATGGGGCTTTCATTTTTTTTTTTCTAGCTCCTTTTGTTGTAACTTTCATTTTTCATTAATATAATTCACACGCTGATTCACTATATATATATATATATATATATATATATGTACTACTCACATGGCAGAAAAAACTACATACATATTCAGTTACTTTAATCTTCATTCATTCATTACATGGGAAGAGGCTAATTTTAGCACGGTTCCTTTCCAATTTTATGTGGAGAAGGAGATGCACAGCCTTCCTAGTTGGCCACCAAAACTAATTCTAGCATAGTGACTAAATATTAGCCATGCTAGCTACTCAAAGGAAGTCATGCTATCGTTGTAATGCAGATTTGACTCATGGGAATGAATTGAAGAGAATGTTGTTATGAAATTTTTATTGGTCGAAAGTCTAATCCAACTACCTGCTTGTGCCCCCAATTAATTACTTTGAGATGAACTATTTTCTTCATGTAGCTTTGAAAGTATGATCATTGCCATTGGACGTTCCCTAGTCATCCCCCGCCTTCCAAAAACCCAACTTCAGGACCATTAATGAAATGGTTTCTTTCGTTTGTTCAAGTTAAACAGAAGCAAAGTATTCACCTAACTGCCAAACGATGTACCACATTCTCTAACAAACATCCCCTTCTCCTTTTCTTGTGCAACTTAATTATCAAACGACAACCTCCATTGCCTAAATATTTGATAGATGTAACATTTACATATGTGTCAGTGTAACAACATTTTGACTACTTTAGAGCATGGAAGGAAGTTTGTTGAAAAAGCAGTTAGTTCATGATACAACCCCCTGGAAGGCGGGCATGCCGGGGTCAATTCTCAGTGTTGGTAAAAGGATGCACCATTCATCTACAAAGTCTTCAGAAAATGAGAGGAAAAAGATTTCTTGTAATGACTTTGAAAGTCATCCACTTTTGATATTCATATGCAAAACATGTGGCAAGATCTGCACTGGTTTTGATGCGAACAATAATAAAAGAATGAATTAGCAAGGGATGGAATATAAAGCAAGAATGCATGGTTAACCTCCTGTTGACAACTTGTAAGCAGAGAAAAAGCCATTGATGGAGTGCTTGAGAGGAAGAATTTCTTGAATGCTCTTACTCTTCTTCTGCTTCAAGGCCTGGTATGTATTCTAAACTGACGTCAAAAATCACAGGACTACTTGGAGCCACCCTTGGCCTTCCTGGAGCGGAATTGAGACCTTTTGGAAATGCCAACTAATGACATGAAAACAAGTCAAAAGGATTCAACTTACAGGTTAACTAGCAGAACTTCTTAAAGTTAACAGTCTTTGTTTGTTTGTGTGTGGAGATATATATGTGAACAATGAATCATTGCAAACTGAACACTTTTTTTTTTTTAAACTTCTTGGCAATTAAACAAGCTAAGAAAACAAAATGAATTACCGATCCTGGAATGTAGAGTCGGCGCTTCCCTCCAACTTTCATGCTCAGGATGCCTTCATCAAGTCCCTTGATCACCTATTCTAGTCAAAACAAGCGATGAAGTGGAAAAAAAAAAAAGAGGAATCAGCAAAAACATTTTTCTGCCTACAGAGTTTTTGTCCTTTTTACTACCAGTGTCCTATAGACTACATTAATTACAATGAAACTGCCTTAACAAAAACAGTAATGGTACATATCAGATATTTGGACTCTGCTACAATGCCAGCCTTGTGATGTAAAGCATACAATGAAATAAATTTGGGATTATAATGCTGTGCAAAGACACATTAGGACTCTTATGTTTCTTACCTGGCCAGAGCCAACACGGAAAATATATGGCTGCCCTTTCTCCAATGAACTGCAAAATGGGTGACAGAATTTTAGAACAACTCTTGGTTATTGCTTCGGTACTAGCTTAAAGAATAATAATTTTGCTTAACTAATTTTAAATGAAAGTAGAAGAACACAGGTATTCCACACTGAGAGTGATCAATATTTTCAGTACTTGAAAATGTAAGATGAAAAAAAGACACTTGCATGAAAACAACAACTTACCTGTCAAATATTTGACCAGATGGAACCATGGCAACATAATTACCAGCCACCTATTACCATGAATAATAGTGGTGTGAGATACAGTGAGATGGAAGAAGGTATAAACAAACTTCTCAATGTAACAGAATCAGAGAGATTATAATCAAGTTGCATATATGAGTTACAGACTAATGGAGGTTTATAAATCTTGTATTTAGAATAAATGGACTCAAATCAAATCTCTTTTTGATTGTATGTTGAGCTGATCAGGAAACACAGAGGCTCATTCTGTTACAACATGCACTTGGTCCCAAAAATATGGATGCTATCTTCAACTGATGAGGCAAAGCCTTAAAGTCAGGAGCTGATACATGTTAGCCATTTCACTCCTGATGGTAAAGTAAAAAATAATACAGAGGGTTATGACAATATATCAAGTCCAATTGGTCTGCCTGCAAGTCACCAAAAGGGCCATTGAGAAGCCAATACAGAACGCAACATCATATGATGAATTTGTAACAGCTTCATCTAATGGGATTCTTGAGATAGCTGTAGGTGCTTTCTAAAGAGGATCAGGAAAGGGTAGCTGTAACAAAATTCTCATTGCTAACTAGGTTTTCCATAAGGGGTGCACATTTAAAGACGACATGGTTGACCTTCTAATGTTATATACAAGCCACAGGAATTTACACACCTGAAATCCAACTGGAGGACTAGGACCTCCACCAACTTTGATATCCTTGTACTGCAATCCAGACTCTGTAGTTACCATGGGTACCTTCAATAAATAGGTTGATTTCATGCTTAGAGCTAAAGATTATCCCACAAGTCAACAGAAACTGTTTTTCCATAAGCCAGCAAAATATTTTAACAAGAAAAGCTTTCTGCCAAATTAATGATCACTAACTGCTGCAAAAGAAAATATCTACCCAGCAATATTGTTAATACAGTGATGAACTTCATTTCTTGAATATATAAAAACAACACACACACACACAGACAAGCCAAAGATCATAATCAAATTAAGGCATGATGATGAAATGGCAGCTCCTGTTACTAATATGTAAAGGGTGGGCATTGATTGTTGTTAAAATTATGATCAACACAGGTGATCAATCACGAAAGGCAAATGGCAAATTTGTGAGCTTTATAGCAATACACTGAGAAGTAGGACTATTAAATTTTCTTAAACACATTGAAACTGTTTTCATTCAATTGTGAAATTCCAACCTCAGCAAGGAATACCACTTGAGAGCATCAAATAGCCGAGCATTCTTATAGAGTTCTGCATTAAAATGCACCAGAGTTCGTGATATGAGTCATGATATCCTTCACATCGATAAAAACAAGTATTTTTTTCTGGCTTCAAAAGGAGGGAAATATTAAATCTCACATTGATCTATCTGCAATTTGCAAGCCATTCTGGTAACTGACAGGTCATGAGTTTGCACGGACAAAATGAGTTCACAGTTACACTATTCATAGCTAGTACAATCCACACATCAATTTTCTTTTAGAATATACACAGTAACATTGGAATGATATTTACCAGATTACATAAAATAAAATAGAAAGCGAACAAGGAACTTATGCAATCTCACCATACATTTTCAATCTCTTTCTCACAGGTGTCATCACACAGTCTTGTTTTTTGTTCTGGAGGTAAGCCAGCTCCCCTGGCATCAAATGTATCTGTCAGGAGGCCTGAAACTCCAAAAATCAGCCCAATCACATCCCTACGCTTAATTAAACAACTATCATTCTCGTGCTTTCTGATCCTTGAAGCTGTAACTTTGACACATGGACCAGAGCATCTAACAACAAAGCCTTGAACTTTGTCACAGGAAGTACCCTTTGCATTGGCAGACAAACTTCTTCCATAGGAAAAACCTAAATGAGAAGTGAAAAACATTAGAAACTAATAGTGAGTGTAATTATCAAGAGATTCAAGACAATGTGAACAGACCCATAAAAGCATTCCATAAAGAAAAGGACAGTTGAATAAGCCTTAAAAAGGATAATTGAGAAAACCCATATGGCTCATGGTATTGAAAGTTCACCCAAGTTCCAAGATGTGGATTTTGTAAGTGCAGTTGAGTAGCTAATCTACATTTTCACTATTTGTAAAAAAAAGAAAAAAAGAAAAAGAAACCAATATAGAAACGCATTCAGTCGAGATAAAGAAACCGTTTGGAAAACGAGATTGTAGAAGGCGAGTCTGAGATTACCAACTGGAAGTAGCAGAGATGAAAGCGAAGTGGAAGAAGTCATTTTGTTCTCCTCCTTTTTCTTTGTTCTTTTCTGTTTCTTTTTTTTTTTTTTTTAATTTTTTTTATCTTTTTTTTGGCTGGTTGAGAAAGCAGAGGAGCTTCTCACTTAACGTTCAAAGAGTGGATAACGAAGCTTTGTTGGCCCTTTGATTACGTCGTGACTGTTTTATATTTTATGTAAATTCCAATGTACGAAAATGGAATTTGTCTTGTTATAAAAAATGAAAACTTATATCAGAAAATATGTAACCCAAAATTTAAAAAAAAAAATTATTTTATGTTCCTGTTAAAAAATATCATTTTTTTTTTACAGCATTAAAAAAAAATTTTATATGATGTATTATATATCCATATTTTGGATGTTACTAGTTAAATTATTTATTAAAAAAATAATATAAAATATAGATTTAAATATGATAATTCGACTATTTATTTTTTTGGGTGTTACTCTTGTAAATTTATTTTTTATTAAAAAAATAAAGTGAATTTTATAAATATATATTTAATTAATTAATAAAAATTTAAATTTATAATTTTTAACATAATAATTAATTTATTTTTTTTTACTACCATACCACAACGGAGATAGTTATAGACTTGGTTGGGCTTGAAACGTGTATGTAAACGAGAGATTTCAAGATGAGGGCCCAGTTTTAGTCCAATTTATTAAATTCGTTGCGGGTAAAGATAATCGGACGGCTAGCATCACCAGGTTCATTCCAGCGAATAGATTGTTGTATACGAACACGTGTACTGGATTATGCTATTCCTTTGACTTTCCATCAACCTGGATAAATATCTGACATTCACAAACTCTACTTATTATTATTATTTTTTTTTTTTTTTTTAGGGTTCCAACGCGCCGTTCTTTTCTGTGTCTTGAAGCCGAACCGAACTTTGCTTCCCTTGGGTTGGTCTTGATTCTCCCATTGCCCTTTTCCTTTTCAATTTTTGCTTGGAAAATTCTGACAGAGTACAGTAAGAAAATTACAAAAAAGAAAAAGAAAAAGAAAAAAGTAATGTATTCTGTTTCTTATTACCAATATAAAACCTAAAATCGGCAATTGGGATTTTGCAATACATGATAAAGCATTAAATTTAAATTTATGAATTTCACACCCATTTGCTATAATTTATCTTATTGAGGTTTCCATTAATCAGAGAAAGAATGGAAGTAAAAACAATGACGAATAATGTTGTGGGATGCAAAACAATTTCTAATAGTAGTTCCATGTTGTATGAAATTAACTTCAAAATTCACAATTTTCTTTTTTTTGAATTTATCATTTGTGGACAATTAGATTTTGAATTCGGTCTCTCATCTATGTTTTTTGTTCCTGTAATATTCTGGTTTTTTCTCTCTGTCTCCCACTGCCCCAATTTGTTTGTTTGTGGCAATTCAATGTTTTTGCTAGTTTTCTATTTTGATTATTGTCTTTTAATCTTTTTGCCCTTATTCATACCCTTTTTGCCAGATTTTTCATACCAGTTTATATAACATGTAGATCATGCATGCGCATTTGAGTACACATGCGTGCGCTTGGACTGTTGGTGTATTAATCATTCTGCATATGGATTCATTAGATGTCCCATGCCACTCCACTCCAAGCATAAAAATAATCGTGTAAATCTTGTGCATTAACCGCATATTTATATATATTTTTAGCTAATTGATTACAATTAAAACTCGAACTTAAATTCACAGTTATGGCAATGACATAATTATAATCTTTATTAAAATAAGCAAACACGTGCGTGAGTCTGCTGTGTCGTGCCATGAGTGACAGGCTTGAGTTCCTTTTGTGTTTGCCAATGTGGTGTCTGCTATGTGAATGTGCTTCAGGGGTTATGGGTTCCTTTCTCATGATTGTTATCTATTTGCAGGCGTTCTACCAGTGGATGCAGTTGAGAGAAATTTTTGCCCAAGGGATGGAGGACATTTTCACAGTGGATGCAGTTGACCAAAGATTTGAGAAGGGTCCTTCTCGATCCCCTTTACCATTTTCCCCAGTCTTTATTACATGTGTGTTGTTTCAGTTGCTTATATCTTGGCAGGATGTAGACTTTTTAAGTTCAATGGACCACATGAATGCCCACTAACATTCTTAAATCTTGACCATTATTTTGTTTTCTATGGTTTGATCATTCACCTTAATGTTATCTTGAATTGCTCCACTGTTATATATAAAACAAGAAAAGAATATTAATTTATTATGATAATTTACTTTCTATACAAAAAGATTAGTTAATTATTATCAGTAATTATATATATATATATATAATGGCATTGGACACCACAGGAAGGATATACCTTTCTTTTTTTTTTTTTTTTTTTGTTGACATTGTTCAAATGCTTCTATGGATTGGAATACGTTTGCATGCACACATAAATGCACATGGTATCTTTCTTAAGTAATGCTCTCTCAAACATGTTTCTCCAGTTTCTCGTGTGGAAGCAAGGAGCGAGAGACTTGAGATGTTCATGCAGCTCGACGTGAATACAGAAATTTATCCAATAAAAAGGCAAGAGAAGTTTGCCTTGCTAATAACTCCTACACTAAATGCCGACGGAGGACCTGATAGTGGTTATTATTTTGAGGTATTCATGTCTTCTTTACGGTTAGATATGCAAGTAACAATGCTACTTGAGCTATTTTGAATCATTAAAAATCTTATCTCGGGCAACAGGTACAGGACGTAGCTGACTTTTCAGATTACATCTTGTGGTAGATTATGTATTAGTTTTGATTATGTCTAATTGAAGGTGGCTAGGAATTTTGAAACGATCTGTAGGACAATCTTGCGGGTTTTTTTGCACATTTTCGTTGGTTTTCATGACTCACATATTTGCCAGTACATATTCAGGGGTCGTACTTGTAGGCTGCAGTTTTATGTAATTTGCTAGGTGCCACTCATCTGAAATCATCCTGAGCCGACTGAAGTTTTTCTTCTGTACTGTACTTCCTCGCGCGTAGGGTACAGTACAGAAGTTGGTGAGGTACATGAAGGGTTCGTACATTAAATTCTAACACATCTCCGTAGATGGTAAATTGAGTTCCATCATGACTCGTGACAGAACTAGAAATTTTGATGTTAAGATATAGTCTTCTCCTTTAAGAAGTTTCCTCGCATGGTCGATATTTTCAAGATGAATGTTTACTCTAATTTGGAATTCCGAGTATTTAGTTGCTTCCCTGCCCACCTCTGATGTACGTCAAATGACTTCTCGTATTTAATCGGCTTACGTTTGCTCGAGAACCTGAAAGTGTGCTCCAAAAGAAAAATTGCTTCAGTCATTGATATGATGCCGGTTTTCAACTCTGGTAATCTTTGCTTTCTTGTTCTGATATATTAAAATCTTGTAATCTATGTTACAGAGCAAGCAGGCGTCAATTGCTGACAAGTATGAGTACATAATGCATGGGAGGTTGTACAAGATCCAGGAGGATGGTGCTGGATCAGAACCTAAAGCGTAAGTAGTTCCCGGGTTCCTTATTGCATTCAGTTTGTCAAGTATCAATGGATTTTTGTGACCATAATTGTGTGGTGCAGTAACAGTGTTCTTCCTCTCAATTCATGCCCGCAAAGGCATTATGTAAAAGCTTTTGTTCTAATTGCTTTTTTGGGTTCTTGGCTTTAGGGAGGTATTCATTTCTTTTGGCGGCCTTCTGATGATGCTGAAGGGCAATCCCAATTACGTAACTGACTTTGAGCTCGATCAAAAGTATTTTCTTTGCATGAGGAAGTTGGTATGAAACCCTATCCATTTGAAAAATAAATAAATAAATAATAATTGAGATGTCTCATAATTCCTTGCGGAAATAAGCTTGGCGACTCTGAATTTCCAGTTGGATGGATTATTAGGCTGATTTAAGACAATCAGCATGGGGCAAGCTCCTGATGGCTTGAATTATGTTTCGTCTGGTTTTGTTGAACAATCCATTTGCATTATGTACACAGCTGAAACAATTATTTTGAAAGATTGAACCAAAGCCTGCTCCATTGGGTACTCCGCAAATAAAATGCCTCACAATTTAAACATAAAAGATCTCCTTAAGAAGCCAACGTTGCAATCCTATCCTGCATATTGCCAATGATAGATTATCGCAATGGCAATTTATGCTAATAGTCCCATTAAGCATCGCCAGTCAGCACAGTGATAGTAAAACCCTCCACTGCATACAGTTTGGATCATGTGATGAGGGGAGGTGATAGCGCGGCCGGTATGACCCCAAGAAACTCGAGGAAGCTGAGGTCCTTCCGTGCCTAATGAAATTTTGGTCTCTTTGGCTAGGGCCTGGTGGGTATTACCGACTCAATCCAATTTGATGTGTTCCTTCCTGAAGTTTGTGTCTAAAAGAAAGCTTTGAGACTTCTCCTGCGCCTACCGGTAACTAACTCCAGTGACAAAGACAATGTGCAAACCTTTGTGAGTCTCGCTTTTGTTTTTGCGCTTCTATCTGCTAGATTGCCTATGCATCCACAACAAAAGTTGCACAACGTGAAGAGGAGTACTACTTACACTGAAACTTCCAAACGTAAAATCAATCAGGCTAGCACCATTTCAGGCTGGTTTCTATCGATTAATTAGTTTCAATGAAATGATTCAGACTAGTCAGGATCATAAAGAGACAACTTATGGTACTGGTACTGTACACAGCCTCCCTTTTGGCGGCCTTGAATAAACGTTTAAGTTCTGTGACATACATAGGCAGCTTCTGAAATTTTACTTTGAAATTTCAGCCAGAAAACCAAAGACGAGTATGTCATTAATAATCTAGCAAAAACCTAATCAGTAATGCAAGCCAAAAGTATTTTGGAGTGCAACTTTCTCCACTGAAGCAGAGGAATAGGGTCCCATAATGCCCTTCACGTTTACCTGCTGAATGGTATTATGACAACTACAGTGGTCAATGAATCAGTGGCAGAAAAAATAAGCGCTGCCTAGCTAATCATTTTACATCAACTTGCAAGTTAACATATTGCATGCAGGTTTGCTGACAGGAAACCTAGAACACAGCCCGAAATTAATAAACTGAAATTTACAATAGAGGGATTGCTGCCCTGTTTTGTTTCCACTAATGGAGTGGTCAATGATTCAATTAATGCCCCTTCTTTCTTCCATAACACAATAATAAACATCTTCGCCTTCCAACTCTTGCACATCACTGAGCAATGTACCATTCGTGTCAATGAAACCTTCTGATGAGCTCTTGCAAATCACCGACCGTTGTGCCATTTATGTCAGTGTTATTGCAACCTTCCAAGGAGACTTGAGACTGTTGCTGCTGCTCAAGATTATTATCGGTTGCCACCTCCACATGCATATCAAGCAAACCGTTCAATGGCTGCTCTATTGTAGACGCCAAATTGTTGTCTGCGTGCTGCTGCTCCAAGTACCGGCTTATCTCTTCCATTGATTCGGTAAGATTGTCAGCTTCAACCTTCTCTAATTGGCCTATCTCTTCCATTGCTTCATTGCCATTGTCAGCTTCAACCTCCTGTAATTGGCCATTGTATTTGATTCTACAGAGAACCCATTCTTGGAACTGCACCACAAAATTAATCAGCAAGATTCACACATTAGAGATTTGCTCAACAAAAAAAGAACATAAACAGATGTGTCAGATGCCTACTGCATTGTTGTCATTTGGAAGGCGGTACTCATGCATGATCCAATCAGTCTTGACGGCTTCTCGACGATTTCTTTGCGTGCTTGTGTAACTATAGAATGTGAGCGATTTCATGTGACCAAGCAGAAAGCCTTGCTCATCCACAATCTCTCTGTCTCCTGTGTTTGCCTTCCACCATCCTCCAATCTCTTCCCCTCCAAGATTTCTTCTTGGCCTCTTCCCATTGTTGCCTTTCGACATTCTTTCTCTCTTCACAAAGAAGTACCTCTCATCGGCTACCAAGAATGGATTGCGAGGCCCTGAATCAACAAAGGTAACAGAAAGTTAAGAAACAACAATTAACATAGCTAAAACATAACAGGATTATAAACATACTGTGCAAAGAAAAATGTGAATAAAAAAAATTTCCATACAGGGAAGCAGCCATGGTTCTCGGGCATAGACGTCCATGTCATAAACAAGGCAAGGATTGCATGATAAGGGCAATCCAGAAATCCGTCTAGACAGATAGTCACGCACAAGTTCTACATCTGTAGGATCAAACCTGTACCCAAAACTATGTCCACTACTGATCACCATGTCCATGATATTCTTCATTCTCCCAGAAATCTCTCTCTCTTTCTCTCAACTGTCACTCAAAGGCCAAGGTCTAACAATGAGTTAATCCTTGGAATCTAACACCACAAAAATTATGTCACTGTCTTTGGTCTCTCCCTTGGCATGCTAAAGGGGTGTGTATATAGATACATAAATATATACAGGAAAATTGGGCAGCACTCGTACAGGGACAAATCGGGTGAAAAAAATAATGGCAACCATTGACTCATGTATACGTGGAATCCGCATACGAGGAGAATGAGGAAATTCTACCAGCACACGTTTCTTAATACAACTATCTGGGCCAAAATCCGATTCATTTGCGCGTCCAGAAAATCAGACTCGACGAGCCTATCTGCCTCGGCCAACTCGAGGGACCGAGCTACTCGCATGTGTGACTTCTGCAGACACCACACCCTCTTCGACCTCCAACCTGGTTTTAGAGGCTTCTTTCTCAATCCATGGTTTACGATGGACAAGCCACCCAGATGGAAGGATTTTAGAGAATTCGAGAAATTTGAGCTGGCAGTCCCCAAAAACCTGATGCTGAAGCCACAACAATCTCTCAAAAAAAAGAAAAAGACAAACACACAGTTAACAGCATAGTCACTGAGAATATAAATACTTTTATAAATATTTGGTTAATCGTAAAAATAAGAGTGTGAGATTTTTTGAGAATAACCGGAGTCATCTTATTATTACAATGTCGTATGCGTATGAAACCAAACCCGGTAACGGATTTGTCACGTGCACTCGTAACCCGCGCCTCCCAATTTACGGCAAACGTGTGAGAACGATTCCCCCCCGGGACCTTAAAAAAAAAAAACAGAGACCCGGAGAGATTGAAGCAAAAAGAATTCGCTAGAAACCATCCATTTGTATTCGAGAATAATTGTTGTCTTACTCTTACACAACTATAATACGATTAAGATAATCATTATTAAAATTATAAAATTATTTACCGTCTTTCAACTCTCTCTCTCTCTCTCTCTCTCTCTCTCTCTTTTCGTGTTTCGGCTGTGCAGTTATCTTAATTTTTGATACAAATAGTACAACCAATATTAATAAACTATTGCTCTCATTTTTATATCATTGACTTTTGTGTTATGACGCTAGAAAATTTTAATTTTACTCCTTTTTTTTTTTTTCTTTTTCTCTTCGCTAAATATTCAAGATGGGTGTATAGGTAGCAATTTCCCAATTATCGCCACGTACTGCCATGTCCATTAAAATAAGAGAAAGATAAACAGAGAGAGCAAAACTATTGGTGGTTGACTCAGGTTCAATTCTCTGCACCGATGCTCTCTCGACACAAAATAAAACGCATAATTGTAAGTTTTATACTAATTAATGCTAATAGTCAAATGATAATAATTAATAACTTTAAGTTTATTCATGAATATAATAACAAATATTTTTTTTATATAAAAAAAATATATATATGCAAATCAATGAATGAGAAAAGATGCAAATAATGAGGCAGCAGAACCCCGGAAAGAATGGGGTCGTCAGCGCTGACTTAATTAGCAATCTCAAAAGGAGCACTATGAGTGTGCAAGCATGTTCCGCACCACAAAGACAGGTGCACGGTACGTGTATACAGGGTAGTTTCTCTAGAAACTATTTTTGAAGTTTTGTGGGAAAAATAGAGATGTAATGGAATAATCCCGCGATGGAATAATACCAATTTTGGTATATAATAAGCTGCACCTGTTGCCTGGCTGTTACTTCTGGGTAATACTAATAAATGAGTTTGTTTCCTGTCATTTCAGCGACTATTTCGGGTTGGTCAATTATATCAAAGAGATTTCATCTCTGTGTCTACCTTTTCCAGCTCTATCACAAGCTTTCAAATGTTGGTCGTGGTTGGTGGGTTTGTCGTTCATGGGGTTAGGTTTTATACAATTGACCTTCATCTTGGCAGGTAACATATAGGATACAGAAACGTCAATGGTGCTCATCATCCATTTAAAGAAAAACAACGGCAAAAAGGAGTACCACGTTTATCAGAGCAAGGGAAGAAAGAATCATGGAGGGGTAAATCAATGTAAAATTATATTGCCAGATATGGATATAGTAGAGTGTGAACGTGTTACACCAAACAACAGAGTGTAATGCTGGTAAACTTGGTCTTTTGCAGTTATGGTGAAGACATTATTTACAGGATATTTACTACTTACATAATGTAACCGAGGTCTTTTGGAGCAATGTTGAACGCTGCTCTGCTATATGTGCCGTGGGGGAGATAGTGAAGCAATTTGGTGATACAGAAAAAAGCAAAAAACTGCCAAGATTGCCAAGATGAATAAAATGCACAAGGCGTCTCCACAGCATTTGTGCTTGCAGGGGCCCAAATGGTACCGTCCTCCGCACTGATGGCAAAACCGAACACCGCATCTACATCAACAACCAAACTGAGATCAGATATACGTATCAAGTTTAGTGCAATTCATATTGCTAGTTTCAAGTAGAACAAAAAGAGTGCTTCTTGTTGACTAACACGAATGGATGCACTTCTCATTTTAAGTTCACTTTACAAGTGAAAACAATTTTCAGTAGGTAATCACTTCGGCAAGCATTTATAATCTGGGATCAAAGGTGCCTTCAGATTCTAACAACCCCCACACAAATATTCAGATATTTTACAGTTTACATACAAGAATACCCATGCCCATCCATAACACCTGAACAGAGAGAGAGCATACTTGCAATTTATATCTCTGCAGCCACTAACTCGCTCAACAGAGTGACCGCAATTGTAACATCTTGTCCACCTTTTCTCTTCAATGAGTTCCCCAACCAGAACATCATTCCTATCTCTCAACCGTCCACTCTCAGTGCAACGATATCCAGCATGCCACGGAATCTTGCAGTGGAAACAAAAGTCTTTCTTGCAGTTGAAACACTTTATTTTCTTGGCTTTCTCCTTACACTCGTTCAAAATCAACACTGAGCAATCTTGGTAGGGACAATAGCACCTTTCAAACCTTAAAATGACTGAATCACAGAGGTGGTCACACCACTTGACAAACAGCTGTTTTGAGATGATAGGCCTGCATGAAATAGGGTCCAGTGGATGCTTGCATCTCACTCCTGGACATTCAATACTGCCACTGATTGCAATGCCCTCAAGTTTTACTTCAATATACTTGGCTATGCAGTCCAAGCAGAAAGGATGACAGCACAAGCCACTATTCTTGAACTTCCTATTTGAATGCATTGGTTCGACACATATTTCACAAGTGAACTCCAATGACTCTTCCGACTGCTGTGCTTGTCGAACTTCTACTTCTGTCTCTTGTGTTTTTTGCAGTACATTTCCCATTGTATTTTCCACTTTTCACTTGCAAAGCTCAGATCAGAATTCTAAGATTGGCTTTCCTCCCTTGAACTCGGATCTGAATTTCTGCATTGAAGTGACCAACACTCAGCATTCTCATCAAACAATTCTTGGTCTCATACACATAAACAAACAAATGAGTCCAATCCCATACATAAAAGGATTGAAGTAACATATTACCCGGTAGCCAATTATCTGCAACTTTAGGAACTTCAGTGCAGAATAATCACTCGTGCAATGACAATATACAGGCTAAAAGAATTCTATTTGTGCTTTAACACAAAGAAAAGAAAAGGCATGCCTTAATTTCAACATGGGCGCAGAACAAAAGGCAATGCCATTTCAAACAACACTGACAACCAAGATCACTATCATCTGCCAAAAGGAAGCTTGGTGCACTACACCGCGAACCAATCAAGCATTACAACTATCGCGATTATACTCACTCAGCCAAAAGGAGTAAGAAAAAAATGAATGTTCGGGCACCAAGACAAATCCCAAATAAATTCAATTGGGTAGGCGTACAAGTGAATGCAGTTACACCTTACCAAGATGAAGATCATCAATAAATATATGCTAATTACAACAGAACCCTTCAAGGAACCATTACTGGTCATCCACCTCAACAAAATTGCTTCTGCATATCTATTTTATTTTTGCTCAGTGAAAAGCACCTCAATTTTCTTGCCATCCCACAAAACTTGCATCTGCATAGTTGATGCCAATTTAGACTTGAATTAGCAGAAGGATTATAACACACAAATAAAATTAAAATAAAAATAAAACCAGCATATTTGCCCTCTGAAACTCCGGTTTTGGAAAATATACATGAATGGATCCCACAAAAATTTCACCATCAAATTTTTTCAAATAATTTCCGTTGGCCCAATTTCACCATAAACACTAACATAAGCAAAAAATTGAAAACAAATCGATACTCTTACAGTTTCCTGCCTTTTCATCAATAAAAACAGAAAAAAGGTGTATATTACAGAAATTGAAGCATTTCTCGACAACAAATAAATAAATACACTCATAGCCCATTAACGATGGAAGCCAGAAACAACAAAGAGACACAAAAGTTTTGATCAAGATGTCAGTAAATCTTCAACATAAAAAAAGTACAAGAAATGATGATGCGGCACCCATATTCTATTTCGACATAACAAAGTCAAAGAAATGATGATGGCCCAAGCATCTGTTACATTACATATACTGAAAACAGGACGCTGCGGGTGGGTGAAAGGGAGCGATTTTTTTCTTTTCCCTTCAGTTTTTCTTGGGAACCAAACGGAAAAGTGAAGGGAGATTTTACTCACAGAGAAGGGGAAAAGAAGAAAACGATAAAGGTACTAGAGAGAAGAAGCAAACAGAGCAAGGAGTGAGATTTTTTATTTATTTATTAAAAGAAAATCTGACTAAACTCAAATTTAATGAACTCCAGTTAACCATATTTTACACAATATATTTATAATTTTATATTATTTTAATATATAATGTAATAAATATTATATATATATATATATATATATTAAAATTCTCACATTTATTTACCTTCTGTAAAGTATACAAGAGTAATCGTTCTAAACTGATTAAAAAAAAAAAAAAAAAGGAAAATTTTTACTCTCAGAATATTAAACAAAAATAAGTCTTTCAAAATTGGCTTCTTTCTCTTCATAATCTGTTTTAACTTAAGTTAATGATAAAGTGTACGGTATAAAAAGTTGATTATTTCGTGGGGGCCAATATTCTTTTAAATTACATAGAAAATTGATCAAAAAAAAAAAAAGAAAAGGAAAAAAAGTGACCATTATGTACTTTTCACCGAGGACAACATGAGCTCTATTTTTGGAAGATGATAAAACTGCCATTCATTGGGATAAGTGATAATTTATTAAAGTTAATTATGGGAGAATGATGCCTAATTTACGTAGTAATACCTATTTTTAGGCAACTTTGCAGCTTACCACTAAAACACGACAGTGCAACCAAAAAAAGAGAAAAAAAAAAAAAATCTCAAATCAATCGTCGAAGAATTGCACGGGAAGAAAGCGGACAGTTGGCAAAATGTTGCCAGGCTCCCCACAACCGTGCAACCTTCTAATACACGAGCAAGGCACCTTCTTCAAATTTAGGACTCTATCGACGATTTGAGATTACTTTAAATTGATGGACAAAGTATAACTTATTACAATTTTTACTTATTTAAGAAAATATAATACAATATAATAATAATTTAATTAATGCTAAAAAAATATTTTTTCCGTATTAATTTAGATTAGAATCTCCCAATCCTTCGACAATAAAACATTATTGGAAAATTAAACAATCCAAAATAACAATTTTATTAATGATACTATTTCTTTTTTCTATTAATTGAGATTAGAGTCTCCAAGCTTCAACGGCAAGACATCATTGAAAGCTATGTGGTGTTGAGTTTTAGGCACAACGAACCCAACCGGCAGATGGAACTTGATCCGGTTCGCCATCTGATCCGGTCTCTTCTTCTTCTGAGTTTTATCCAGAGAAAAAGGCAAAGAAACGGAGCGAAAAATTGAAAAAAAAAAAAAAAAGGTACAAAGGAATTTTGAATCGTTTTGTTTTCGGCCACCAATTGGAAAAGGACCCATTTTTGCCGGCTATAGGAGAATGGCCGCAAAACCACACATATTTACGGGACTAACCCTCCCATTCCCGCCGCCGCCTTCCACTTCCTCAAGCTCCGGCAGCAACAATAGCAACACCCTCTGTATGGTGAAGCGGCAGCCCCGTCTCGCGACGTCGTTTCTTGGTGGCGGAGGTTACTCTCTTTTGCTTAATCTTTAATGGGCATCTCGTAGTTTCCGCTTTCCTTACGTTCTTTGCTTGTGTTCTGTTTCCATAATCATGAACGATCTCGATATTTAGGCCTTTGAGTTTCTTGCACTTTGGATTGATTCTTTGATAGGCTTCTTGTAGTTAGAGTAAACACAGATAGGCTGCCCAATTTCGAAGTGTGAGTTATGCGTTAAAGAACTTAATTTGGGTGGCTTTTACACTCATGCCCATAGGAGATAGATGTGTTAAAGAATTCCTTCATAAACCATTCTTTTGAGAATGTCGCATGTATGTAAGACTAAGGTTTGTTCAAGTCACTCTGTCTTCTGCTCAAAGGCATGTTCTAAACTTGGATTCTTTCAGGAAATGAATGTGCTATGGCAAGTTTGTGTGGAAGCAACTGATGTATTGGGCAAAAGAGAGACAAAAAAAAAAAAAAAAGAAAGCAGTTTTTAACATGTAGCAAATTGTAGTAGTAAAGGGCAGAAACTGTATAGAAGCCACTCTCTCTCTTTCTCCTTCACAAATACACATGCATGCAATTGCAACTCTGCCTGTATGCTACAACTTATGTTGGTAGTTTTGTTAAACTCTCACTTTCCTTGCAGTTGAAGCTCTAAAGTTTTCCAGGTTAAGAACTGGTCCTTCCAGTCACACCCATTGTTACGGGCATGGCGGAGGTGCCCTTGGTACTCGTATGAATCTCTTCAATCGGTTTGCTAGAGTTGTCAAGGTAGGATATTTTGGCCCACATTATACAGTAATACATTTGTGTTTCAAATATTTATCATGGTTAGTGTGTGCAATTTTTTACTAGCTTAGACCATTAACATAGCTTATTCTCACCTCATTTCAGTCATATGCAAATGCAATTTTAAGTTCCTTCGAAGACCCAGAGAAAATTTTAGATCAGGCAGTACTTGAAATGAATGATGACTTGACAAAGATGCGTCAAGCCACTGCACAAGTAAGCATAATGCTCTTGCATTTTCCATTCCATTTTTGTTTCTTCACCCTTTTTTTTTTCAGCTCTTTCCATCTTTTTTCCATTATAATTTTGGCATACTGTTTCTTGTTCTTCTTTCCTTATCTGTTACAAAGTAAATACTGTGATGTGTTGGCTGTTCAACATGGAAATAGCATTAGAGTAAACTCTTACAATAGATTAAAAGTATGTTGGGGTTCACACTCTTTTTTTACCTTATCTTCTATGCAGGTGTTGGCATCTCAAAAACGTTTGGAAAATAAATACAAAGCTGCAGCACAAGCTTCTGAAGATTGGTAATAGTGATTAGTCACTACTCACCACTGATGATAATAACTAGCATTGTTGTTTAATAATAATTTCTTTGGTAGCATTGAAATGTGTTTTTGACTAATTTCAACAGGTATCAAAAGGCACAGCTTGCTCTTCAAAAGGGGGAGGAAGATCTTGCACGTGAAGCACTTAAGAGGCGTAAATCCTATGCTGTAAGTTGACATCCCACTGAAGTTTCTATGTTGCGTTCAAGTTATGTCTTAGCTTTGAATCCATTGCCCGGCAGAATTTGCTGGTGGAGTTGCCTCTAAATTTTTTTAGGGTGTTCCTCTTTGCATTTTTTTTTTTTTCTTCTTTTAATCATATTTCCATTCAGCAAACATGACAATGTATTTTGTCACACAGTGCTAAAGTAAATTGATCTAGCATTTTCAAATATGAGTTCACATCAATGACCAAATCTGTCCTTCCATTATCTGCCTGGTCATGTGATCTATCTCCTTTGTAACTATCGACATACTTGATTGGAGAAATGGGAATGAATCTCATCACTGCTGATAAACTGCAGTTGTACAGCAGCTGCATGTAATTGATTTTTTGAGCTGGCAAAATGAGTTGCTTTGGACCAAACGAAATTTGTTAGGAGGGTATTATTATATGCATGGTCCTCCCAAATTTGTTCTCTTTTTGATTAAATGCATGTGAATTTTAAAACAAAATATGCAATACTCACCATTATCTTTGTTAACTTGTTGATCATGTTTGCAGAAATAGAACTAGGTAATTGTGGAGTATGTTAGTATCACATTTGCAACAAATCCTTCTGAAGATTAATTTTCTGGTTTCATTTGTGCAGGATAATGCTAATGCTTTGAAAGCTCAACTTGAACAGCAGAAAGGTGTAGTTGACAATCTTGTCTCCAATACTCGGGTACTCTGATACTGCAATTACCTGCTTCATACTCATAATTTAAGTTTCTTGTGCATTCTCATGTTTTGCTTGTTTGGGAAACTGATTTTCTTATGCAATGCTGGGTCCCTTTTATGAAAAGTTAAATATGTTGGCTTTGCCAAAATTCATAAAGCATTGCTGGGATATCCTGTATTGTCATTGTAAATTAAATGCATGAATGGATATTGAATGCCTAAATTGGTGTTTTCAACAAGATTCAAGAAGGGGGATACAATAACCTTTATGTCCCAGTCCTAGGAACATATTCTTTTAAAGATCATATAGTTGTTCTCTCTTTTAAGAAATAGTCACAGCCAAGAGACTGGAATATATTAAATTTTACAAACTGCAAAATTTTTCCCAGACACCTTTCTGGCCATAATTGGGCTTTCCACTTTTTGGTCTGATTTTTAGATGCATTTACTGCATCAATTTTGTGCAGCTTTTGGAAAGCAAGATACAGGAAGCAAGGTCAAAGAAAGATACTCTTAAAGCACGTGCTCAATCTGCAAAGTTTGTACCTGTCACTATCTACATTGTTGTTGTTACTCATGCCTTTACGTGGTTTACCCCCTTAATGCTCCCATTCTTTCATAGGACCGCAACAAAAGTGAACGAAATGTTGGGGAATGTTAATACAAGTAATGCTCTCTCAGCTTTTGAAAAGATGGAAGAGAAGGGTAAGATAACTGATCTGAATATCTAGAATATATATCTTTGTGCATATCATTGTCCAACTGCTTCTGCTATGAAACTATGATGCAATTGATATCACTTTTTTTTAATTAAAAAAAAAAAAAAAGAGGAAGAAGAAAAAGAAGAAGAAGAAGAAGAATGTTATGCCATGTGTAAATGATGCTTCTTCTAGAATCCAATTGTATTTGTTTATAGCCAAACATTTTGCAGACGGCCGTAGGACATATCCTTTACTTGATATAGCCCAAAGGCAGCTCCATCCCACTTGTAACTGCCAACATGATTGATCGCAACATTCTTTTTCATCTAAATGTAATTAATGTTCTCCCATGTTAAAAGCTTAAGCTTTTAGTATAAGTGCAACTTTGCTTCCTTGAATTGGGTTGCAAGCCCAAGGCTCAGAATCTGATAACCTTGGATTCACCACAGTAGGATGCTGGACTTGGCACAGCTTGGCCTCTACACTCATCAATTGCTTCCCCTCACCCATCAGTAGCAACTGCTGCAAGTAGTGCACCCTTCAGTGACTTGAATTTTTGACCTTAGCTTTGACACCAATTATTGTGATCAAATACTTACTGACAAGCAAATTAACTTATTATGAGAAGCAATTAGTTATGACTTCTGCACTTTCTGGTGAACCTATAGCTATTTCATCACAATATCATTCTATAGCTTTGCAAACCGTCTATTCTCTCATTGTCAAGGCCTGCCCTTTTCATCTTCTTTCCTTTCCATTGTTTCTAATCAATCACTGGACTTCTGATGTATTGTGCATAATATGTCTGAGAAGTGTGTAACCCAACCCACGCAGCTGCATTTTCCAGGTTTTTCACAAAATATGTTCTGCTTTTAAAGTTAATTCCTGTTTATTTTATGGCTGATTACTTCTAGATTCCAAACATCCTTTTTTCCTTCTAGGGAGATGTCATTTTAATGCAGAAACAGCCATAGATTGAGTCTAAGTTCTTTAGTGTCTCTTGATTTGCATCTTAATAGTATTGGCAATGGAATCACAAGCAGAAGCCCTTGGCCAGTTAACTACTGATGATCTGGAAGGAAAGGTATCTTCTTTTCTGTCTCCTTCTGTCTCCTTCTGTCTATGTTTGTGCTGGATGCCTGTGCATTGATTTATTGTATTGTCCAAGTATGAACTAGCCCAAAACATTTGCATTGGCCCTAATCTTTGCCTTATTTATGTTGAAATAAAAATGTTTAGAAAGATGTAATAAGTTGCTGTGGCAGTATCTATTGGGGGTTCTTAGGCCCTGTTTGATTAGTCACTAGTTTCCTTCTCAGGCCTTGTGCCCTCCAGTCCTACCAGGAAAGTGAAAAAAAGAAAGAAAGAAAGAAAGATGTAATAAGCAGTAGTTACCACATTCAAGTGCATTGAATACAGATCTGGTAGGATAGAAATTCAGCCTTTATGCATTATTCATTATCTTGAGGATTGAGCACAAATTTGATTGCTAATCAGATGTGATAACCATTAAATTTCACGTGTTACCAGCCTCAATTACACTTAATCTCTTTAATGCAGTTTGCACTACTTGAAACCTCATCAGTTGATGATGATCTTGAGAAGCTGAAAATGGGGATGTCTAGTAGCTCAAAGGTACGCCTTACACCCACATGTATCTTTAACTTGAGAACTAGAGCCTAGAGTAAGAACCTTTTTTGCATTGTTTTTCTAACTGCTTAAAGGAACATATCATGAAAGCCTCCTGCACTGGGATGCTCTTTGGAGCTTCTTGTGGTCATTAAATTGTTGGTGCTTCTTTTGGAAGAGCGAGGAGGATGTTGCATGCTAAAAATAGGAATAACAAGTAGGGACTGAGAGTGAGGTTGGCAATCTTTAGAGAGGGTTCAAGTGTCAATTTCTGAGAGAAAAGTTGGAATGCTCTCACATGAAAAGTGGCAACTAATCCTTTTAAAAATAAAGAATGTTAAACTGAAGTATGCTTATATTGGAAGTGGAGCCTATTTCTTTACTTTAGAGAGCCAGAATATGAGAGAAAGAGTCAGGAAACTTCCAATAGTCTATTGTGCCACCACTTGAGCAAGCAAAAAAGAATACAGTCCCATAAGCCATCAAAACCCACTATATTTTAACTTGTTAATGCTCGTTTATTCATCCTCCCTCACAGAAAGGAGACCTTCCGCTTGGAAGAACAGTTATTACAAGTGCAAGTACCCCATTTCGAGATCCCGAGATTGAGATGGAACTTAATGAACTGAGACAGAAGAGAAGGGAATTCTGAAGTACTGTATTTGGCACTTTTGAGCACAAGACTGGGATAGGTCTTCGGCTTGGCAGCACATTAACATTGTAAATGTAAAGTCCCAAAAGATAGTCATTGTATAGATAGTCCAAAGTGATGAACTGGTTAAATTTTTTGAATGATCACGATGTAATACCAATTGCAGGTTTGCCTCATTATGTACACTGTATCATATCAGCCTGGACTTTGAATGCTTCTGTTTTGTCACTTTGATATGTATGACAAGCAAGATGTGATAGCTACTAACTGTTATTCTATAGCAGTTGATTCAGGTGCTATTTATGCCTCATGATTTTATTGGCAATCAGACAGACATGTTTCTAAGATTTGCTGGTTCAAATTATTGGTATGATTTACATTCATTAGTCAGAATTGGATCTTTTGTCTGTGTTTATGGTTGTTTAGGCTATAATGCCACGATTCCACAGCAGCTGGAACCTTTTGGCTATTGGGACAATCGTGCATCATTGGAGACCTGGACAATTAATTAATAAAAGGAAGTGAAATCAGAACAGATGTAAATTTTTGTAGGCACAGAGCATGGTTACCTTGTTTAACCTTGTAACTGGGCTTTCTATGGGGCGTTCCATTCATTTTAAATCACCCATATGAACTGGTGGAATGACCATAAAATGAGGATTTGCCTAGCTTAGCCAAGCAACCGGCATGTGACCTAGTACAGTTTAACACATGGTTAAAAAAGGCTATCGAGCGTTAATGTTGATTGTATTTTAGTGATCTTTATATTAATCCTAATTATACGTCAAATAACTAATTAATGATTAAAATAATGTGATGTAATACCCAACAAATATGGCCTCGTCACATTTTTGAATGAACATATCTGAAAAGGGACAACCAAATCACCGTTTGCTAAGATGCCTTTCGTGACAAAAACGGAAAGTGCTAATTTCACCTTTGTACTTACGTTGAGTCCAATTTAGAAAACTGATATTGCGTGCTTGAGTCACATCAATTAACCATCAGAAACTAAGTTCTAATGTAGAGGTTCCAATAACTAGTTGGCTTGTTCCGTCATGTCAGCATTCTGACATGGTGAGATCTAAGGTGAGGTCATCGCCACTTCAAAATCAAAAGGTCCTTCGTTATCTTCTTCATTTTTTTTTCCTTTTTTCTATAAAAGAAAAGGGAAATGATCTCTCTAGTGAAGTGGGTTCCAGGGACGCATAGATCTACATCATGATTTGCGCTCGTGGCCGTGGATCAAGTCCTCCATATCAAGATTTTTACAGGACAAGTTAAGGTAGGAACAGGATAACAAAGGATCAAATTGAAAAGCGAAATACTTGTTTGGCCCCATGGGCTGACCTGTGGATGACCCAGTTGTAACGCACAGCACAACATGTGTTGGGGCTATTCATTCAAGTCTACACAGGAATCCAACTACTGATCATGTAGAGTACAATACATGAAACAACAGGAAAGCACGAGATAAATAAACGTTTTATTGTATTTTATTGTGTTGTATCGTATCCTAACAAGTAAGATTGTCTCCAGGAGCAACACCAAGTTGGTTGCAATACTCTGTATAGTATTGCACACGAGCTTGAACGGTAGCCGGATTGGCACCATCACATTCAAGCCTTCCATTGATGGCTCGAATGGTGGCCCCGAACCCTTGGTCCATAACAGATTGGACATTGGTCATCCAATACCACAGGGCGGTTTTGAAGGAAATTACGGGATCATTGGCCACGGTTTCAGGAGAATTTAACCCGTCGAATCCGATGCTTTCGCCTGCCGGTCCATAGTTGAAGTTCCATGATATCTGGATTGGTCCGCGGCCATAGTACCCTTTGCTGGGATTGCATGGATATTGGGTGTTGGTCTCGTCGCAGTAGTCCCTTGATGCACCGTTTATCTCTTCTATATAGCAGAAGTCTGCACAAACATGAAACTATTTCACCTAAATGCGAAAAACTAGATTTGAGAGTATCATTTCCAAAATTGTTGGACATAGAAAGTTTGCACAAATGATCAATGGAAGAGCAGGGAGAGTGAACATGAATTTTTTAATGTGTGGAACTAAGATAATTGAAGGGAGAAGGAAGTAGAATCTTTACGTCCAGTCTCATGAGTGACATGAGCAAAGAATGCAGCGATCTCACGCTTGGAATCATCGACCGATCCAACCCTGCCAAACCGAGGATAAGATTCAAGTGCCTCAAGGAAAACGGCCCGGGAATAGAATGTCTTCCCAACGCAACTCGCATCAGCCTGGTCAAGTATGGCATCGAAAAACTCGGTTGTGACAACCTCGGCCACCGACACGTCATTCGTGGGAGGTGGAGCAAAGCATGGACCCTCTTGGCACCCAGTTCCGCAATAATCAACGGTGGTGCCACAGTAGCCCCACTGGCTGCAGCACTGGTCCGAGGCACAGCCGCAGTTCTGAGCCACCACATGGCCTGGCACGGCCGCCCCAGCTAGAAAAAGTCCCACTACGAGCATCAGTGACCAATTCTTTCTCGTAGACGGTGCCATTGCCATTTTTGTAATTGATGATATGTTTTGATATATCATATAGGAAAGAATGAAGGTAAAAGCTACGACGTGAAGCATTGGAGTTCAAATACGCTCAACTTATAGTGGTTGAAGAGGCCTTTGAAATGTCAATTGTCAACCATGGCTCAGAAAGGTCAATACTTACCATGTGGTTTTATCCAGAAGACGCGTGCATTCCGAGCATGCGAGTCACAACTTTTGACTTTGACCGTTTCATTGTTCTTCAAAACTTTGCTTCTCGAATTCCATGTTAGTGTTTAAAGCACTACGCAATAAGATCAATAAGTCATTGGTTCTATTATTTTATTTTTTTATTATATTTACAACCATCCATTTAATTGTATTTGAAGCGTTGATTTCAACAAAATAGCAATTAGTTGCTTGACGAAGTAATGCCCCACAGTCCAAAATGATTATTTTTAATGATCACCAGAGTATTATAGTAACCTGGTTTCTAGTAATTATAAACGGCAAAGTCATAAAACCAACTGAAGATTAACTAGGCTTTGGATTGGGGGATCACAGTATTTAAGAATTTAAACCTTCAAATTATATGTTTTGGATTCGAGGAGAGGGAGGAGCAATTTATGAGACAAGGTAGTCCAGCGCTTGTTTGCAATTCAGGATCCAAGGAACATCCTAACATACTGAAAAAAGGGAAGAATTTGGATGATTAACATCTCACTTTTGTGATTAATAGTATTTATTTCAAGCAGATCACATTGGTCATTCAGGGCTTACTCCAGTAACTCCGGTAAGGAAATGAAGTAGCACATTATTTAGTTATAGCCAATAGCACTGATTAAGAACCTAACAATAAAGATTATTGTCGGGAGAAACGCCAAATTGTTTACAATACGCTCTGTAATACCCAACACGAGACCGAACTGCAGCAGAGTTTCCACCATCGCATTCCCCGCCATTAATAGCACGGATCGTTGCTCCAAACCCTCGAGACACAACCGGGCGGACGTTGGTCATCCAAAACCACAAAGCTGTCTTGAAGGACACAACAGGATCGTTGGCCACAATTTGAGGAGAATTTAGTAAGTTTAGGTTGAGGGCTTTTCCAGCTGCGCCATAGTTATAATTCCATGTTATTTGTAGAGGTCCTCGACCGTAGTATCGCCTTCCTGAGGCACAAGGGTACTGTGTTTTCGATCCGTCACAATAGACCCCACCACCTACCTCGTTGATGTAGCATAAGTCTGTAAAGACAAAACATTAACTCGTTATGATTCTCGAGTGAGTTGGTGACACATGTAACAAAGACATCAAATAAGTAGCATAAGGATGTTGTTAGGGAATTGGCGTCAATCTGATTGTCAAGGGTATTTGTTATACTTATATATCTTGTAAGCTATAAATGTGAAGAATTATGGGATTTTGAAGAGTAAGATGGGGTGGGATATCTTACGTCCAGTCTCGTGAGTAACGTGAGCAAAAAATGCAGCAATCTCACGCTCGGAATCATCACTATTCCCAATTTTACCAAATTGACTGTATGAATTCAGAGCCGTGAGGAATGCAGATCGGGAGTAGAACCTTTTCCCGGCACAATTGGAACCAGCCTGATTGATTATACCATCAAAGAAAGCGACCGTAACAGTATTAGCCACCGAAACACCGCTGCTGGATGGCGTACGAGTTGCGTAACAGGGGCCGGCTTGACACCCTTGGCCACAGTAGGCATTGCCAGTGCCACAATAGCCATATCGACTGCAACACAAGTTTGAAGCACAACCACAGTTTTGGGAGACCACCTTGTTGGGTATGGCCGTAGCCCAAAGAATTGTGGCTAGGATGATGCTCAGGAGATATTTTCTCATCGTTCTGTGGACTACTCGGCTATGGCAAGGAATGGGAATTGATGGATGGGCGTTGGAGAGCCAGTCAATTATAGTGGAATTGCAGGCCTGTGGTTTGGTACCTAACATTTTGAAAAAAATTCAACTCGACCAATTGTTAAGACTAGATGCGAGTCGAGACTTTTCGGTTCAAGATATAGAACTTCCAATGTACCAAAAAAAAAAAGGAAAAAAAAAATAAAATTACAGTTTAGACCATTTATCCCGCAAAATGAAAATTGTAAGTTTGAATGGATCGACGCGTGCTACATTGGTGGAAGACAGACACGCTTAAAATAATGACTATCGATTGCATATTTACAGTCAACATTAGTTATGAAACATTGATGATAATACAACATAATAGTTTTTTCTTTTTTTTTTTTTTTTAATGTAATTCTTATACATAACGTTTTATTATTTTCACTAAAAGTCAATTGATATAGCGGAGCACCTTATCTATTGCTCAAAGCCAAATTCCCACCCCCAGCACAAAGGAGATAAAGAAGGAAAAAAAGAGAGCATAGACGTGGATTACGTGTGGACAGGACAAATCCTCAGTTTTTTCCATAAAATTTTTTATATAGTGGAGCCCTTTATCTATTGCTTGAAGCCAAATTTCCACTCCCACCACAAAAGTGATATGGAGAAAAATTTTTTTTTTTTTTTTTTTTTTTTTAAAAAGAGGGTATAGACGTGTGAATAGGATAAATCTTCAACTTCGTCCACATTTTTTTATTCGAAGAATATAGGGAGAAGAAGAGGTCAAGGTTTCAAACCATGAATTTTTTCCTTTTTTTTTTTTTTTTAAAGTTCCCATATAAAAGAAAATTGTGCATGTAGCTATATATATAGATATATATATAATACTTCAAGGTACGCGTATATTAGACATGAAAAAGACTGCTTGGTTTAATACTTACGAGGGTAAATAGAGGAGAACATCAACCATACTAAGCAAAATAACAACAATGACTACAATTTAGTTTTATCAACTCAAATTGAAAATACTTTTTACTTTTTACTTGTTCAATAAATTCAGAAGTCTTATAGCTATCCTATGTTTTGAAAGGTCAAATTGAACGAAATGTGAATTTTTGGTCTTTAAGAAAGATTCATTCGTGTCAAATTATGCCTGAATATGCGCATTGATGGACTCTTCAGTGCACTAGATCGAGGAGCACTCACATAAAGTAACTCTTCAATATGCTAGGTCTTGGGTGCATAACAAATTTAGTATCCATTGGAGCGTAAACTTGTCTAAATATAGTCTTACCCCAGATACCATAAAATATATATTTGTAGTACCCCATCATCTTTTATTTCTCTGTTTTTCAAAATATAAGAAGAAAAAAATCAAAAGCTGTTTGGGGCACAGGTTGGGCCGGACCCTGGAGTCTGTATCCTATGCTCTGGCTTCGGCTGCCAGCTATTTCCCCTGAGGAGAGCATTCGAATTCATTACGTGCACAAATGTTTGAATGACACCAGAACAAAACAAGCAATTAGAGACCCGCACAATTTCCCTTTATTTATTTATTTTTCGCAGAGAACGGAAAACGGATATGGTACATCAATTTCTTCAAAAGAAATAACATAGTACGAAAAGAACAAAATTATGTGAGTATACGTTTAATTCTATTAAATTTTTTTAACGGACCATAACCTTTAACATAGCGACAAAATCTCTTAAGACCACAACGCATACAATATCAAACACCATCCAGCAGAATCATAACTCGAGGAGTCAGTTTCTACAAGTAAAGAAACATCCATGACCCACTCCCTCTCCTCCCACAGCATGACCATTATCCGTGAACTAAGTTCTTGTTTAAATAAATGTGCATTCTTTTGAATAATGTAAAAAGTGGTTTACTCTTTTTAACTTTTAAATAGCACTAATGGTTTATGATTCAACAGTTTATTAAAGTATACGTGATGTGCCACATGTTTTAATTTGTGATGGATCTAAAATTAAGTAAATAATTTTTAATAAAACTGTAGTTAAAAATTTGAGAGTGATTTTACAACAGACTTAATTTTATTAGTCTCACTACTTTGTGTTCATAAAACTCTTATTCACAACATTTTATTTTATAGCGTTATCAAACAAAAGTTATACTATATTAAAAAATAGTTCACTCAAAAAATTAAAACAATCAAATTGTTAGGTAAGGTTTAAAAATAAATCATATATTAAACTTTGCACAACACTTTATTTCATAGCATTATCAAACAATACTTATATAATGTTAAGAAATTGTTTATTCAAAAAATTTAGACAATTAAATCGTTGAATAAGATCTAAACATAGGTCATATATTAAATTACGCATTGGGATATACATATTGATATGGGTTTCCAAAGTTTTTTGTCTTCTTTAATCTACATTCATAGTTTGGTTATGAAATGGTAGTTCCTAAGGCATGTGATTACATAAATGAGATCCTTTACCTTAATCTTGGGTATTATTTAGTCACATTTTATCTATTTGAACGAAGATGCAATTTTAGAAATCTTCAAAAAAAAAAAATAATGAGATAAATGATTTAATGAAAGGAAAGAAATAAAATGTGTAAATAGAAACTAAAGATATTAGTTAAATGAGATTATAAATTTATATTAAAAGAATTTATTATTATATGCGAAAGAAATAAGGTGTGACATCTTCTAAAAATAGAAAATATCTTTGTTATGTAAGGAAAATAGATTAATATAGTAGAAAATTAAATGTATTTATTAATATAAATGAAAAATAAATAAGTGTTGACTTTTTACTTTTTGAGTCCTTAGATTTTCAAACTAAAGGCTTAAAAAGAGAGAGATGAATTATTATTTATGTGATAAAAAAGGAATACTCTTGTTATATAAAAAAATAAACAAATATAATAAAAAATTACATACATATCTTTAATGTATTCCCAAACAATATGGTGCTTTTTGTTAGAAAAAAATGTTTTTATTTCATATTAAATATCTTATTTTAGACATATATAAGTCAACAATTATTTTATATTCAAAATATATGTGAAAAATAATAAAAATATTAAGAAAATATTTTTTTGATTTAGGACAAAAAACAAACTATTTTTGTTGAGGTGAATAACTTGTATCCAATAAAATTGCATGCTAAGACACTAAAAATGTTTTTCCCATCAACAAGAATAATGTTTTGTAATAAATTGGAAAGAAATAATCCAAATTTAAGCACGAGGTGAGAGGCCAACGTAATTTCACACAAATTATCTTTAACGACAAATGCAAGTTTTAAATTGATATATTGAATACTTTGTTTTTAATTTTTCTTTCTAACATTTCTTTTTTGCTATAAAATGGACCATATGTTGTTTGTTTTTGGTTTTTTGTTTTCTTTGCAACACTTTTTACCTATAAAATGGACCACACGTCTCTTTGTTTTTTGGTTTTTTGTTTTTTTCTTTCTAACACTTTTTAGCTATAAGAACATGAGAATCATAGGAAGAAGATAAGTTTTTTTTTTTAATGACATTTAATATAATTTGTTCTATCTCGTGGGAAATTAGTCAATTTTTTTATATTTTTATTTATAATAATAATAATAATAATAAATCTGTATTAAAACTTTCAATACAATTATTCTAATTTTACAAATTTTTTAAGTAAATAATTTTTATAAATAAATTATTTTTCAATAAACAATTGGCCCTTAAGGTCCAAAGAAAAGAGAGATATGTGATAAAAAAAGGAATACAATTGTTATACAATAAAAATACACTGATGTAACCAAAAAAAAAAAAGAAATATATATCTTTTATAAATAGAAAATAAAAATATATTCCCAAACGAGATGCTCTTTTTGGCCATAAAAAGGACCGGAGAGAGAATAGAAGGGACGACAGGGACGACGGATCTTATGATCACACTAAGGACAAACGAAAGTGATTAGAAAAGAGAAAAAAAAAAAGAAAAAAAATGTTCAGAGGCATGGAGAGCAAGCATTGGGGTTGGAAAATCACAAGCCTCAACATGTTGGTGGCGGCGGTTGCGGTGATGCTATTGATCGTATCATGTGTCGCAAAAACTACTACAGATGCTTCGTGTTCGCCCGAGTGTTTCCAGAAATGCCTTACGTGGTGCTACGATAAACATCTGGCTGTAATAAACTGCAGAATTTTCTGTGCTGACACATGCGGTTGTTGAACAACATGTTTGAGTTTACCGTGAGCTAAGTTCTCGTTTAAATAAAAGTGCATCCTTTTATATTTTATTATTATTATTTTCATTTGAATGAAAGTTCGGTGGTTCCGGTGATATATAACCAGCAATAGTAACAGGCCTCGGTTACTCTCCGCCGACTACCTTCAATCATTTAGTGGGTAAATTAAGAATCAACGTTCTAAGAGATGGGATCAATGAGGCCGGCAGCTCTCTTCCCAACTCAAGATCAGAGCTTTGATTCCCCCACTCAAATCCAAAATTTGCAAAGAAGGGCATATTAGATCTCTCGTCAATTTTACAAATTATTTTTTTCTTTTAAATTTTAGATTTTTTTTTTAATATTATTCATATTTATTATTTTCTTCAAAATGTTATTTCTTTAATTCTTTATGAAATATTTCATAATATCTCATCCCAGACAAACTCGGCATAATTATATGATTATATGGTTAAAAAAAATTTCTAAAAAAAAAAAAAAAAGAGAGAAAAGAGAAAAAAGAGAAACAATTTAAAAATAACATCCAAGGCAGATCCATTTTTGGCGAAATATGCCAAGAAGTATGCAATGAACCTGAGAAATGAATTATCTGCTGACCAGGAACCAGATAACAAAATACTAATAATAAATTCAGCAATTAATCCGGTCAAGCGACAAAAAGCATAGAAGAGCATTTGTCGTTTTCTTTGTTAGATGGCATCAATTGTTCTCGTGGGACCCACTCAACACTTTCCTTAAAGATTCGTCCCTTATTCTCATCGGACGAACGAGAGTATTCTCATCGAACAAATTAGAGTAAATTACATTAAAAATAATAAAAGAGAAAAAGTGAAATAAAAATGAGTTTTATGAAAAGAAAAAAGGTGTATAAATAAAAATTAAAATTTAAATTAAATAAGATTATAAATTTACAATAATAAAAATTTATTGTCATTGTACGTAAAAAAAAATAAAGTGTGCATACTTCTATAAATAAAAAATAATTAGATATTTACTTGTTAAATAAAAAAATAAATTTAAATATTTTTATTATATGAAAAAAATAAATTAATATAATAAAAAATTATAATTACATGTATTTTTTTATCAATAAGAAATAAATATATACCTTCAAATAATATAATATTTTTTTCTAAAAAGAATATTTTAAAAAAATTTTAATTTCATATTAAAAATCTTATTATATATATATATAACAATACTTATTTTATATTTTATAAAAAAAAAAATATATGTAAAGAATAATAAAAATGTCAAAATTTATCATGAAAATACTATTTTTTAAAAGATAAATAACTTTTTATTCAATAAATTTGTATGTTAAAATATCAAAAAAAAATTATTTATATCAATAAAAATAATGTATTGTGATAAATTAAAAATAAATAATTTAAATTTAAAAAAATAATAATCTAAATTTAAATAAGATATAAGAGATCTGATACAATCTCATATATAAATTATTTTTAATGACAAATATAAATTTTAAATTGATAATCTTTATAATTTATTTTTTCTTTCTAACATTTTTTTATTATAAAATGGACAACATGTTTTTTTGTTTTCTTTGTAACACATTTTAGCCATAAAGTGGACCACAAGTTTTTTGCTTTTGTTTTCTTTTTGGTTATTTTTTTCTAACAACTTTTAGTTATAAAAGAGAAAGAATTATATGAATAATAATTTTTTTATTAATATTTGATATCAAAATTTGTCTTATTTTGTAAAGAGTTATTTTTTTATTTTATTTATATTAATAAATAATTTATATTAAAATTATCAATTTTATTATTCTAATTTTATAAATTTTTAAGTAAATATTTTCATTAAAAAATTATTTTTTAATAAATAATAGAATCCAAATGTCTAAACAAAATAGAGATATGTTATAAAAAAATAATATATTTATTATATGAGAAATATTAGTATAATAAAAAATTAAATAAAAAAATACTTATTATATAAAAAAATATTTTAGTACAACAAAAAATTAATATATATCTTTTATAAATGAAAAATAGAGTTATGTGATAAGAAAAAAAATACACTTATTATATAAGAAAAATATATTAATATAACAAAAAATTAAATACAAATGTTTTGTAAATGAAAAATAAAAATGTATTCCCAAATAATATAGTGCTTTTTAGCAATAAAAAGGACCACAGGGAGAACAGAAAGAACCACAGGGAAATTATCATCGTACCAAGGACAAACGAAAAAATCTTCGGGTGCATGGAGAGCAAGCATTGGAATTGGAGAATCACAAACACCAAATTGTTGGTGGTGGTAGTGGTGGTGATGCTCTTGATCGTATCGTGTCTCGCTAAAATTACTGCAGATGCTTCGTGTCCGCCCGGGTGTTTAGAGAAATGCATGAAGTGGTGCCTGGTTAAACCTAGGTCTGCAGCAGATTGCGAAGATTATTGTATTAACCAATGCGGTTGTTGAAAAGGATGTTTGAATTTACCGTGAACTAAGTTCTCGTTTAAATAAAAGTGCATCCTTTTATAAAAGGGCATCTGTTTTACTCTTTTATTAGCTTTTAAATAGTACGTAACAATGGTTCGTTTAAATATGCGATGCAGTTTATATTTTATTATTATTTTTTTCATTTGAATGAAAGTTCGGTGGTTCTGGGGATATAACCAGCAAAAATAACAGGCCTCGGTTACTCTCCGCCAACTACCTTCAATCATTTAGTGGGTAAATTAAGAATCAACGTTCTAAGAGATGGGATCAATGAGGCCAGCAGCTCTCTTCCCAATTCAAGATCAGAGCTTTGATTCCCCCACTCAAATCCAAGATTGCATTAGCCTGCTTGCACGGCGCAGAGATCAAACGTTTGACCAACTTTTGAATTATCTTGAGCAAGGAAAGCTCCTCCAGATGGCAGTTCTATTCGTTGCAGCTCACAAACAAATCAGGGCTATCACTCGTCAGGACAAGGATGGTAAGAGCATAACTGCAATGGAGGTCATTTTGAGGCGAATTGATGATGTCGTTCTATTTCTGCAACTGGGGAGATTCGTGTGAAACCAATTCCGTGATAACTTGGTAAGTACGTGGTACCCTTTGGTCACCAAGGATCACCACCTTTGGTGTTAAATAACTAACTGTTCATTCAAAAAGCATGTAAAGTTCTTCCACGTTAGAATGATAATTAAAGTTCTTTTAACATTTTAACTCTCGAGTTAAATACACATCTCAAAAACTTTAACGTTAAAGTGCGTCATTAATGCAACCTAAGTCAAAGCTACGTAATGCTAATCACAATGATCCTAGTATTATCATACAGGCAGTCTACCTCTATTATCAACTAATTGATTCTCAAATATTGGTATATTAAATAACTGACAATAAATCACTAAAATCGGATTATTACAACACCAAATCCAGCACCAAGAATTAATATCTTTTCGCGAATTGTTTCTACATAATTAAGAGAAAACGAGCCAATCAAAAAATAATTATCAAAAAATAATAGGTCAACGATTCCTCCTCGAAATATTAGGAAGCTACAGAGAAAACGAGAAACTTATTGCTAACTATATATTTCCACTAAGATTTAGAACTAATAAATTACTAGTTAAAGAAAGATAAACAAATTAAGAGTAATAATTGCTAGTTATATATTTTCACTAAAATTCAGAACTCATAAATTACTAGTTAAAGAAAGATAAACAAATTAAAAGTAATAAAAAAGATGTTCTCTCTCTTATTATAATAATTTGAAATCAGAGGTTTTGTCGAGTCATAAATAAAATTATCAACATCCTTAAAGTACTTCTTAAATTCCAAGAGAATATTCCTTTCAAAACACAAATCTCATTAATATCACCTCAAATTTACATGCACTAAACAATTAGAAAAAAAATATATATATTTTATTTCACTTACAGTCCTCTGTCCACAGTGAATCGAAAATTAAAATATATAAATAAGTTATTAAAACCTATTTTTGGCACAACGTAATAACTTCATTTATTATAATCATTAAAAAAGCCTTGAAAAATAGATTCAGATTACTTAAAAAAGAAAAATTATAAATAATAAAAAATAATAATAAATGCATTTTTTCACACTTTCTTAATAATTACAGTAGACAAAGTCATAACATTTTGCCAAAAATTAATTTTGATAATTTTTCTATTTATTTTGATTTTCAATTCACTGGATGCAAATAACAGTTAGTGAAATAAAATGTTTTTATTTTTTCATCATTTCATGCATGTACATTTAAAGTTATATTAATTAGATTTGTATTTTTAAAGGAACATTCCTGTTGGAGATTATGTAATTTAAGGATGTACATTATGTTTTATATGATAAAACAAAATCTCTAATATCAAATTACTGTAATAACGGAAGAGTTTGTTACAATGTTATTACAATATAGGTATCTCTGTATATATGACTTTATTTTTGATTTAAATGTAATTATTTGTTCTTTTTATTATTTTTAATTATTTTATCCTTATTCAACTGTAATTATACTAATTTATTAACTCTAAATCTTAGTGTTAAGATATCGCCAACAATAGGACTCATTAAAGAAATTATTTTAATATAAAATTTCTCACTTTCTCTATATCTTTTTAATATTTCAAGTAAAAAAATGTTAATCTATTCATTTTTGAATAATTATTATTTTTATTAACCTATTTTCTATTATTTATGAAGAGACAATTTACCAAAAAGCATTAATCCTTGGCCCTGGTCTGGGTTCTTTAATAATTCTTCTCGCGATTTTAGTGGTACAATTTTAGTTATTTAATCTACCAATATCCTATGATCAATTAGTTGATAATACAAGTAAATTCTTATGTTATATGATAATATTATATTATTATGGTTAACATCTTATAGCTTTGATAATATGAAACTGGGTCAGGTTGTATTAATGTCGCACTATAAGGTTAAAAAACTTTAAACATCATTATAATATGAAAGTCTACTAACTTTATATGCTTTTTTAATAAACATTTAGTTACTAACCAAAGTTAGTGATCCTTATCAACCAAAGGGTACTACATACTTACGAAGTTATCATAAAAATAACTAAAAATTTTAATGAAAGGCATATAATTGGACATGACGCATTAATGCATCGTTGCAAATTGCACGCCAATTACTATCAAGAAGCTCTATCCTCACTGCTTCAAGGAATTCGAGGGAGAGCCGGGGACAGTTAGAAACCTCAGGCATCGTAATCAGATCAGCCTGCAAAGATATTTTACATCCCCTCAAGAGAACCTTCTATATGGAGAATCTAAACCTCTGGGATCTCTGGCATCGTAAGTAAGGTAGTTTGCAGAATAATAAAATGCCTTTTTTATAGCGCAACTCCCTACAATTTTATATTATTTTGATTTTTACTGTTTGTTTAGATCCTATAGAGAAAAAGGTTGACTGCGACACTCCTTTTTAGATAGCACGCAGAGCTGCTCAAGCGCTGGCGTACATAGACTAGGATTATAATCCTCAAATCATTTACAGGATGTCAAGTCATCCAACATTCTACTAGATAAAAATTACGAGACTCATCTCAATGATTTTGGCACTGCTAGCAGCATATCAATTTTAGAATCCCATTCTTTTACTCACGTAATAGGAACTATGGCCTCACGTATGCTTATACTTCTCGCATGACAGAGAAGCTTAATATATACAATTTTGAGATTGTTCTGCTCAAGATGCCAACTGGAAAGAAACCAGTTGATGAGGAAAGCAATCTTCGTGAGCATGTTGATTTTTTATGTCTATTTATTATCCTTAAAAGATTATGTTCAGAACAATGAGCACCTGTGCAACGTGACATACAAATAATACAATATTTATCTGAGTTTTCATATCTCTTGTTCTTCATTGTTTATAGGATTTCAGTTTGTTAGTGTTAAACCAAAAGTTTTACAAAATTTTGTATTGTTAAAAGTCAATTATTTTATTCTACCGGCCTTAGTAAAAAATGGTTTGCTACTACAATAAAAATGGAAGAAAAGGACTTTAGATTGCAAGAAGACAAATGAAGAAAAGGGACAATTTTCATTCTAATCAATAGAATGAAAAATTTAAACATGTCAATTTTTTAATATTTTATTTGATAATTTTCACTCAGTCGTATTCGGTCAAATTACCAATTATTGTAAATCTACTGAATAAAATATTGGAAATTTAGTATGGTTAAAATGTATTATATTGATTAGAATGAGAATTACTCCTACGGAGTCAAGATTGTAGCCCAAATAAAAGTATACAATTTTCAATCTAATAGATTGCGAACTTTATAACCTTAAAAAAGTTTAACTAACTAAGTTGGTAAAAAACATTTCAAGTGGTCTATTAGTTTTCAATCTAAAATGTGTTGTAAGTTTTTTTTTTTTTTTTTTTAAATTTCGTGCAGAAGGCAAAGTTAAAGAAACTACTTAATAAAAATAATATATGGACCACGAACACCACTATCATCACTGTCTTGCCTTACTCTTAAAAATAATTAAGATAAACAGCTTGTTGACCCTTATTTATTTATGCAAGTTTCCCCATTTACATTCATTTCTAGACTTGTGTTTTATAATTTAAAAAAAAAAAAAAATATATCAAACATAATATAACAATAAATTTCTTCCACATAAAATGCATTTAAATATTACCCAAGATCAAGGTCAAAAGACCTAACTTAACTAAGGAACCACCACTCAATAATCAAATTAAGAATGTAGATTAGATAAAAAAGAAACTTTACATACTCATATCAATTTGTACATTTCAATATACAGTTTAATATATTATTTATTTTTAGATATCACCCAACAATTTAATTACCTAAATTTTTTTAATGAACAATTTCTAAACATAATTTAAGTCTTTTTTAATAATGCTATGAAATTAAATATATATGATCTATTTTTAAACCTTACTCAATAGTTTAAATATTTAAAATTTTTAAATTAATAATTTTTTAACATAATATAATTCTTGTTTAATAATTATATAAAATAAAGTATTACAAATTAGAATTTTAAAAACAAAAAATACTAAAACTAAAAACTTTGTTATTAAAAATTACTGGTTGGTAATTCAATTGAAAGCATTATAAACAATTTTAAACAATCTTTAGTGTTTGGTAAAATAAAATAGTTAAAAAAGAGTGATTAAAGATTTGTTGTAATAAAAAGTGAATGAAGCTAATAAAGTAATTGTGATTGAAGTTAAAACTTATTGTAAAACTACTAAATAAAATATTGGAAATTTAACATGGTTAAAATGTTTTCCATTAGTTAGAGAGAGTGACTCGATGCTATTCTCAAACATGCTTGTCAGTTCATTAAGAAAGGGATCTGGCTGCAGATAACCCTAAGAAAATCACATCCAACAAAAAAGGAGCTAAATTTTAAAAATTAGGAAAATAAAAAAAAACCATGTTTATCTCCCTTGTAATTAACACCGAGACAGTGACAGAAAACCAAAAATTGAAACCCCAAAAGAAATTAATTACACACAAAAAAACGGAAAAAAAAAATAGAATTACCAGTGGGCTCGAGATCCACAAAGATGGCACGTGCTTTCCGCCAACACTTTCACTGAAATATGCGTTGAAGGCATCATCGCCTCCACCGACACTCTTCTCTGGCCATCGGACTGAAAGAAAGAAATTCCCAAGATTCAGTACTCCCCAGACAAATCCAATCACAAATTATTCAATTTAATTGCCTAAGTTCCCAGCCACAAACGACAAAATACGAAAGATAAAAGATATTTTAAATGTAAAAATTAATGAAACCAAATAAAACGAAAAACCAAAAAAAAAAAAAAAAATCACAGCAAAATCAACAATGCTAATTTACAACAGATCTAGCCGCTACTAAATTGAAAAATGAAATATACTCGTTCAAATTCAATAAGATGATACTAGTCTGAAAAATTTTTTGAAAAAGTCCGCATTGCGATTCTTGTTGCGGCAAGAACAAGAATCCATGAAAATAGATTACAGATCTACGCATCTACGTTACGGATGAGAATATTTAAGAAATAAAAAACAGATCTGAATCGTTCAATAAAAAAAAACAAAACAAAACAAAAAATCAATTATAAAACGAAAAAGCACAGATCCAAGCGAAAGAGAGAGCGAGAAAGAGATACACGGATGCCATGCTCGAGGCAATAGAGCTCCCAGCAGGCATTGCCGACCTCGATACCGGCTTTACCTATATTAATGGACATTCACTCTCTCTTTTTTTTTTTATATATTATTTTTTTTTTAGTTTCTTTTTTTTTAAGGAAGAAGCGGTATGACCAAAGGACTCAAGGATGGGATCGGTAGAAATTGATCTAAAAGACAGACATCAAGGAAAAATGTGAGACTTGACATGCTGCAATGAAATTGGAAGACTTTGAGCCGTCTTCTTTTCATACTTTTGGGAACACTCACAGAGGCAGCACTTTTTTCCAAGGAGAAGGATCGCTTTGAAAAGGCTGATTTACTTAAAAAGAAGAAAAAAATAAAAGATTGGACTCTTTGGTCCTTTGAAAGACTAGAACAAACATGACAATGATCTTGATTCAATTGGGCATCTAGGCCTGGAAAAGATTGGGTGGGCTACTTGACCCGGTTAAACTTCTGAAGATGTAAACTGAAAAGACGGGGCTCCTTGGCCCAAAGAGATGATCGAATGAGAGTGAGCCGCTGGATTATTTTTTTAGTTTCGTTTTTTAGTTTTTTTAAGATCAAAATACAAAAGCCTCCTTTTAAACGATGTTTAAAAAAAAAAAAGAAAAATCAAAACACTGAAGAGCGTTTATGAAAACGCCTTCTGGCTCTGGTTCGCTTCTGTTTTCCCTTTCTAAATCGATGGAGTGCTATTTATACTCAGCAATGGAAGCCGGGAACGCCATGTGTTGCGTTCTCATTGGTGGTATTGCTTTTTTAGATAAAAAAAGATTGCCGCTCCCGGCCAGCTAAGAGTAAGCTGGCTGGCCTATTGACCTGGCCATGGGCCCAGAGGTACTGAACAATTGTAGTTCGACCCAGTCTGTAAATATTAATATAAACTTACGTTTACAATATTTTTAAAATCAAAATTCAAAATATTAAAAATAAAAATTTAAATTATTCATGACAAGAGTGTTTTACGAGGAACACAGTACTAATTTTCTGATAATGGCAAATGGCTTGGCAAAGAAAGATTATCAAATGTCAAACCTGCTGATAGAGAAATTACAAGGACCATTAGGTCCCTCGTACAACAAACAATCCAGCTTGTCTGGACTTCAGCTCACTTCCATCGTTGCATATTTTCGACCATTCAATTCTATGCAAAGGGGAAGCAAATGCAGCAGGCATTTGAACCAGTCCAAAGCCAGCAAAAACTGCAAAGCTGAACTTCTGTTAATATAGAGGATAGCCACTCTACAACAGGGTTTGCTGCAGTTGTCAACACAATTTGATCTCTAGTTGCTAGGACTATTGAGTCTAACAACTCTAGTGCTAGACCCCTCGTTGGCATGGTAATGTGTAAGGTATTTCAATCAACACTGCATGTGACCCGAGTTAAAGTCTCTGCACAAAGGCTCATGATTTAGCGCATACATCTATCTGATGAGTAATGGCGAAAAAGGGTAGCCTCAACCTCATAATTTTGACTATGCGTTTCTGTTCTCCATGTTTGTGTTACCCTATCAGTGTCATTACTCATTACAGAATATGCTGCTACAAATCTTATGCTATCCTCACATGAGCAAATTATTTCAATCAGAGGAACTGTCATTAAAGACACTTATGATGTTGTTGCTTGATCATCTTTATAATGGGAATTTTCTACTGAGGATGCCTTTATTATCAATCCTTTGCAGATTTCCTTCACTGAAAGTGAATAATAAACTTGCAGGCTGTGCTCCTCTCCACCCATGGTGATCATCATCAAGTTCATTCATCCTGAGATTGAGGCTTTCCTGCAAAAATGTTATTGTGGCCCACGCCCCGCGTAAGAGTAAGATGCTTGCAAACACTACATTCCCAAGGGTGCAAACCACCTACATTTGAACACCAGGATGAAAAGAGATGAGTCCCAGAACAAGGAAACCAACCAGTAACCTATGCCACATTCAACCATAGCAATATCTGAAAACCTGGTCTACCATGGACCAAGATATCAACCACAATGCTTTGCCCATAATTGATGTGGTTTCATTGTTCAATTAATGCTTTGAAAATGATGGCTGAAATGTTAGGTATCCTTCTCACTGTAGAGGATTGAATCAGATTTGTTCAAGAAGTTGAACAATCACAAGCTATTGCCATGACATTAGCTAAAAAATGATGATAGCCTAAACTTGAACACCACATCAGTCCGTTAACAAATAAATTAAAAGAAACCAGCCTGCAATTCCACTTTATGAAAGTTTATCCTAGCTATTCAACCCATTTTCACCACTTTTTGGAATTGAAAGCATACGTAACATTTATGTTTCTGGCATCCCAGCAGCTCACACTGCAATCTACACAAGATTTTAGGCATTTCTACTAAAGATGATACGAAAAAAAAAAATCAGTGAAAAAAAATCATAATGGATAAGGAAAATCATCAAAGATAAAAAATAAAAAAACAAAAAATACAATGGTTGTCAACATTTTGAAAGTGAGAATCATCCCTCGACCAAGCACACCGGCAAAGACCAAAAGCACCATTTCTCTCAAACTATCGAGTGAAATATCATCACCATGGAAATGACTACGTAATCTTAAACATTAGGAACTGTTAAGGCATCTTTAAAATGAACAATATGCTCTGTAAAGATTGTCAAATCCAAACAGTGTACACAACAAAATCACAAACAAATGAGATTGATCCAAGATGAAAAGCACCAACGCAGCTTATTGTCTCAGCTGTCTCTAGTCAGCAATGTCAGCAATAAGAATAGCTGGACCAGGTTACAACTATTCCCCTCTTTATTTCAGCTATATAGAACATAAGGCATGATTTTGATTCCCCTCTTAATGTATATCAAGCCCAATATCCCAACATTTTTTTCAAAAAGTCACTGTCTTAAGATAAGAAAAAGTACAGACTCCCAACATAGCACATTTTATATTTATATACTATACGTGTGTGTTTGTGTTTTCAGCTGATGTCTCGCGCAGACTGCACATAATGGTTTGAAGAGGTTGTGCCGGCATTGGCTAATTTGCTTTTGCGGTTGCCGTCCCTGTTGGACTCTCACTATCAAAATTCAGATGGCCTACTTACAAGTGGCTGCAAAACTGGTCTCCGCTTGCTGGGTCCACAGCAAGAAGGCATAGTTTTCCTCAGCCAGGAATTTTTTAATAAAAAAAACACCTCAAAACATACGTGAAGAATAATTAAAATATCAAAATTTATCATGAAAATACTTTTTTTTAAGTGATAATTTTTTATTTAATAAATTTATATGTTTAAATATTAAAAAAGTTATTCATGTCAATAAAAATAAGAAAAATGTATCGTAATAAATTGAAAAAAAAATAATCTAAATTTAAATAAAATGCAAAAAAATTCAATATAATTTTGCATATAAATTATTTTTAATGACAAATATAAGTTTTAAATTAGTAACTTTCATAATTTATTTTTTTTTTAATATTTTTTTACTATAAAATATACGGCTTGAGCTATAATGATTTTTAATATAGAGTCAAAGTTAGCAGTGGGAAGGATGGAATGAGTTTGATTTTGATTCTGACTTGGAGAATACTTGAAAAAGTTGAAACGTACTTGACGCAATGACAATTCAATTATGCATGGAAAATATTTTTTGGGTCTAATTGTTCATCAAAGTCCACAAAAGTTTGGGCTTACCTTTCTAATAGGTATTGAGGAAGTTTAATAAAATGGACGTCAAAATAAGCTTCAGTACAATCCTAATATAAGGTTTAACCTGTTTATATATAATGTTAGTGATTTAAATTTTTCAAGTTAGTGATTGTTTAACATGTTCAAAGTAATTTTTGTCAAAATATTAATTGTAAAATTTTTTTTACCTAAATTCAATGTTCGTTTATTTTGTACTTTTCATTGCTTGCTAGCTGGTGTCAGTCAAGATAAATTTTAATGCTATTCCAAATCAGGAAAAATCCATGGTGCATGGGGAAGGAAGGGGTTATCAGGAATTGTTGCATGGGACATGGACTACACCATTCTTTTTCAGTTTGCTGAAACTTTGGCTGCCTGTAACTACACTTCATCTAGAGAAGGATATGGACTAGCCGCGGGAATACTCTTATTATAAAAGAAAAATAGATTAGTAGAACAAAAAAATTATATGCCTATCTTATATAAAATAAAAATAGAGATGTATTTCTAAACTACACACGGTGCTATGTCTTAGCTATAAAATAAAGACTACAGAGAGAACAGAAAGAACCATAGGGATGACACACACATTATCACCGTGCTAAGGACGGTCGTGATAAGAAACAAAAGAAAAAATCTTTGTGAGGCATGGAGAGCAAGCATTGGAGATGGAAAATCACGAGTCCCAAAATTTTAGTAGTAGCAGTAGTAGTAATAGTGGCGATGCTATTGATCTTGCCGTGTCACTGAAAAACTACTCTGGGCTGTGTGTCATCGACTGCCTCAAATGGTGTGCCAACACGCTTATATTAGATTGCGACAGCTGCTGTAACGAGCAAAGCAGTTATTGAAATAAATGTTTAAATTTACCATGAGCTAAGTATTTGTTTAAATAAAAGTGAATTTTTTTTGTTTATTTTTTAGTATGTCTACTCAGTTTTTATGAAAGAGCATATGGTGTTCTCGAAGCGATTTTTCTTTTTTTTTTTTTGATATTTGAATGAAAGTTCGTGCTCTTTGTGATATAACCTGCAACAGTAACTAGCCTCAATTACTCTAATCACGTTATCTTCCAAGTAACATATCCATAGGTTGAGATGCAGGTCAATGAGGCCGGCTCTGTGCTCAATAGCCAGATGTATTCAACGCTCGCCACTCAAATGCAAAATTTGGAAAGAATGGCATATTAATTTTTATCTTTGCCCCCACTCCCTTATTAAAAAAAAATAAAAAAAATAAAATGAAAATCTGTCTTAAGTGATCCCACAAATTTTTTTTTTCAAATTTTAGATTATTGAGGGAAATACAATATTTTTTTGTCATTATTCTTATTTAATATTTTCTTCAAATTCTTGTTTCTTTAATTCTCAATCAAATGCTTCATAAATATTTCACCCATAAGATTGAAATATTTGTATGATGTGGAAAATATTCAGTAAATTAACTGAAAATAAACTCATTTTCACCGTCTGACAACGAGCTGAAGTAATTTTTCGGAGTTACAACAGAGCAAACTGGAGATACTGAGAGAAGGCACAAGCTAGAAAAAGGGTTACCGTCACCGTCCTGGTCTATGGTTGGTGTCGCCGGTCGCCAGTCATCGGCCCTCCATTGCCATCGTGACCTGCTTCTTGGCTGGTGTTACCGTCATCAGTCGTCAGTCATCATTCAATGGCCTTCCTTACCGTTGAAAGTAAATTAATAATCCCGTTTTCTCTCCAAAACTTTAATCCTAAAATTAGGCCCACCGCCTATCGTACTAGAAAATTGGTCTCACACTTTTTTCTTTTTTTTTTTTCGATTTTAGCTTATGTGAACAACTTTGATCTTACTTCTGTAAGGTTTAATCCATCGTTGTTCTAGTAAATATTTATTTTCTTTTTTCCAATGATAAACATTCTGGCGAATGGAGATGCGAATTTAATTTGATTTTTTTTTTATGTTTGTTTGTTTTCCTCTTCATGATTAATTTACTCGCCTCGGCAATGAGAAGGCCGAGACACCGAAAATTTTTTTATTGGGTCAAGATGAAATTTTTATTTGATAATAATAATGCATAAAATATATTAATTATTTATTTTTAAGATTATATTTGGTAAATAAATAATATAAATAAATTTATATTAATATTATAAAAAATAATAAAAAATAAATTTATTATTTTATTTTTAAGATTATATTTGATGAATAAATAATATAAATTAAATATAAATAAATTTATATTAATACTATAAAAATAATAAAAAATAATTTTTTTATTATCTTAAAAGAAATTAAAAAAAATTATTTAACTACAAATAAACAAATTTTAAATAATAATTATTTTTTAATTCTGAATAATAATTATTATTTCTCATAAACATTTAATCAATTTTTTATTAAAATATAATTTTTATATAATTTATTATTTAAATTATATAAAAAATTTTAAAATATAAATAATAATATAATTTATTTAAATAATTATTTAAATAAAATATTTTTTATTTATTTTTTAAAATTTCAATCACTTTTAACTTAGATTATGAAAATAATGAAAAAATTTTAAAACTTAAATAATATTATGATATATTTAAATAATTATTTAAATAAAATATTTTATTATTTTATTTAATTTTTTTAATTTTAAATAATTTATTATTTAAATTATTTTAAAAATTTAAATAATAATATAATTTATTTAAATAATTATTTAAATTAAATATTTTTATATTTAAATATATATATTTTTTCATTTTTTATTTGTTCTGCCATTAGGGTGGCCCAATTCGTCACAATGAATCCCAATTCCATCGCGGCCCATCCTACGTCATAATTATACACTTGAATCTCAGTTCCGCGGCCACCTGTCTCTGTGATCTCTATTGCAGCCTCCTCGCGGCCCCCCGTAAAAGCAAGTTCAAATTGAGAAGCTAAAGGAGGCAATCAGTGACCTTCAATTCCAACCACCTATAAAAGAAAGTCGTCAACATGCGGCTCCGTAAAGGCCCTACCTTCATCAGTAGGAATGGATCCTTCTGCACTAGACCAGGCAAGAAAGGGCCTAATCAGCTACCAACGGAGCATAAGGAGCCCACTTCACATACTCTAGCCCTTGGGACTCCCAACCCCTAAAAGCTTAACTTGGGCACCACTAACTTGGGCTGGGACGAATCTCTAGCTCGAGAAAAGGGATCGATCCAAGTCCATGAAGCCTCCTTGTTCAAGCAAATTGCTCAAGCCATGGAATTAGATTCTCCGGAACCTACTAAACCTCCTCACTCAGCTGACGACATTACTCCCATGACTGAAATGGCGGTGGTGGCTGGCCAACATCCACACGATCTTCAATGATGTTATTGGCCTGGAATTGTCAAGGACTGGGGCAATCCTTGATAGTTTGAGCTTGAACTACCCTTGAGCAGAATTTGTGGAACCGGAGGGTAAGGCAGGGGATTTAGCTATTTGGTGAACAGAGGAGATTATGCTGTCCATAATTCAGAAAGAAAAAGGAAGTTTTTCTTCCACCTGGAGTACTCTGGTTCCAAGTTCCGCGAAAGGTCGTTTGTCTCTTGCGTGTATGGTAATTCTCATAATGACAACAACGGTATAGTTTGGCAAGACTTGAAGGCCTGTTAGCCACTAGAGGGCTCTCGTTGGCTATGCATCGCTGACTTCGATGCGGTCCCCTCCAGCGTTGAAAAAAAAGGCAAGTAGTTTTAAACTTGCAAGGAAATTATCTATATGCTAAGCCGCTTTGAAACAGTGCAGTATGAAAAAGTGGGGAGTGGGAAAATTCAAATTGAGAACCTAAAGGAGACAATCAGTGATCTTCAATTCCAACCACCTATAAAAGAAAGCAAGGCAAGTAAAAAATGCCCCAACACAACAATTAGATCGTGCTTGGGCACAAGAAGAGATGCTTTGGCAGTGGGCTTGTGGGGATAGCAACAGGCGGTTCTTTCATCCAGTGATGGCGAGTGGTCAAGTGAGGGACAGTATTGTGAAGCTCAAATTGGAAGGCAGATGGATTGAGACAGAGACAAAGATTAAGCGATTGATCATTTGTGGAGTTTTTTCAGATGCTACACGAAGGAGGTATTATAGAGGGTGGGATGAGGTCTTGTTGCATTCCCACGAGGGTTTCCCAAGGAATGAACCAACAGTAGAGCGCTAAGGTGTCAGCATAAGAGAACCAGAGCTGCCCCTTAAATGGGTCCTCTGAAAGTTTAAAAAACTCCTAAATATAACAATTATTATGACTATAAAGTTTATAAATACACAAAATATAATGTCATGTAAGTAAATTGAATTATATAGTTACAATATAATAATATTATTTTAACATTCATTAGCAAATCCTTGATTTTTGAATTATAGTATTATACTTGTTATATTTAGTGTATCTACAAATTTAAAATTCAAACAATAAACATATTACATATAAATAAGAATTTGAGTGTTTATATTATACTGGTAAATAATACTTTTTGTTGCAACTTATAAATTTAAGAAAAAATTTGCCCTCCTGGCATACTTGTAATTAGTGTATGCTGCATAATTTGTACTGACTGTCCTGTGGGAAAAAAAAAAAAAGGATTTTTTGGGATCCTTGGAGAGAAATCCAGGAAAATAACTTTTCACTTTTTTCTTCCCAAATTATATGTTAATAGAATGATGTACGTCATCCGTTTTTGGTTTATTATTTTTTTTCCCCTCGTTCTATAGAAACTAATCAGTAATCGCACACATATTAATAACTAGAACGCGAACCCTTGGGTGTGGGTGTGGGTGTGGTACGTGGCTGACGTGGGGCTATCTGTGAAGCAAAGAAGAAAGAACTAGCGAAATTCAAAGGGCATTGGTACACTTGCAAATACTATAGTATGCAAATTCTAATAAAATGTTTCCATTTATGAGATGCTTTATGTGATACGATATCTTTTATTCAAGGTAGAGATTTTGGGCGATGACTAATTTTAGGTGGCCTGGTGACCACTATAGCCCGTGAATTAACAAAGAACCTAGCAGCTAAGATTGTTACCAGGTGCAACTCCAAGCTTGTTACAATAATCTTTGTAATACCCAATACGGGCCTGGACAGCCCCAGCATTTCCGCCATTGCATTCGACTGCACCATTAATGGCCTTGATTGTGGCTCCAAACCCCTGCGTCACCACGGAGTGGACATTGGTCATCCAAAACCACAAGGCTGCCTTAAACGACACGACGCGGTCATTGGCCACAGTTTCAGGCGACCTTAATCCGTCGAAGTTGTTGGCTTTCCCCGCTGCACCGTAGTTGTAATTCCATGTCAGCTGAAGTGGTCCGCGGCCGTAGTATTTCTTGCCGGCCACGCATGGGTACTCTTTATTTGATTTGTCGCAGTAGTCCTTGGAGGCACCATTTATCTCATCGATGTAGCACATGTCTGTGAACACCAGACGTCAAAATGTTTTTCAGCTTTAATTAGCGCATGGGGTTGTGATATTTAAGGATTTTCTAATTTCATTCTTTTTTTATTATTTTCTTTTAATAGTAGTTGAATTTACTTTGATGATATTAAATATGAAAAAAATAATAAATAATAAATAAATAAATGAGATCCGATTAATTAAAATAGAAAGATATAAAATTATATGCTTTATATATATATAAAAAAGAACATTTATTTAGTATTTTAAATAATTGTCAACTACAAAACTCTTTGTGTTTTGAAAAAAAATTTGGAAACATGAGCCTATGAACAAATGGTGTAAATAAAGGGGGAACGAGAGAGATCTTACGTCCAGTCTCATGTGTTACATGAGCGAAAAATGCAGCAATCTCACGCTTGGAGTCATCACTTGATCCAAGCTTACCAAACTGAGAGTAAGAATTCACGGCAGTAAGAAATGCATCTCGGGTATAAAAGCTCTTCCCGGCACAGTTTGCAGCAGCCTGATTAATTATGCCATTAAAGAAGGCAGGCGTAACAACGTCAGCCACCGAAACACCACCGCTGCCACTACCGCCAGTGCCGGGCGTTTTATAACATGGACCCCCTCGGCACCCTGTGCCGCAATAGTCGTTGCCGGTGCCGCAGAAGCCAAATTTGCTACAGCACAAGTTTGCAGCACAGCCACAATTTTGAGCCACTACATTTTCGGGTATGGCACCAGCTACAAGAACTGTGGCTAGGACGATGCTTAGTAAACTGTTGCTCATCGTGTTGTACTTAACTTGCCCAACAAATGAGAGTTAATTTTATGGGTAACGAGAGTGGGATATTTATAGTAAAATGGAGTGGAGGCTTTTGAGCTGAAAATTCAACCTGAAACGCGTTCCAAAAGTGGAACTGTGAGTTTAGACTGTGGGCCACGCATGTGAAATTAATAACTCATTCGGTACAAGTCATTTTAATTTTTTCTTTTTTTTTTGGTTGATGTTGGTAGGCAGGCTTCCTAGGATTTCTTTTCTGTTTCCTTTTTTTTTTTTTTTCTTCTTTTTCTGAAAAATGAAAAATCAAGGATAGTATTCACAATCTTATGAAGAAGAATTATGCTGAATCCACAAAGTTCATGTACTAACCGTGTTTTGATGTTCAATTTCTAGTTAATTAACCATACCTTTGACCCGTTTCTTGATTTTTGCGTCAATCACGTCTGATTTTGAATCGGGAAACAGTTACACGATGGGGTTAAAGGACCAGGATAGACCCGAGCGAGGTAACATATAGATTCTACATCAAAAATCATTTTTAACAAAAATATATAAGGTGTAAATAAATATCTTATAATATGACTATTTTTTTTCAAAAGAAAAAAAAGTATCTTACATTTATACGATACAAATAACCCCTTTAGGCTAGTTATATTATGTAATATTATATTTGTTTACATATTTGATTTTATTTACTTACAATTTATATTTAAAGAAAAAAAAAAAGGGGAAAATTTTGACGGTGAGACCTCTACGTTCCGTTGACACCCATTTCTCCTGCCTTATCCATTGAGCCCTTTAAATTAATGGTGGGCCCCAAAAAAAAGTTGAAAAAGACAAAAAGGGGCTGCTAAAGAGCTTTTCATTCTTTCCCAAAGTTGGTTCAGACAACATATCCGTATGATGTGTCAAATTTATCTTCTTTGCAATATGACGACATCTCACATTCATCCACGAGCAATTTCGGACCTAACATTATCGAATAACATTCAACGCCGAATGTCCCGTTCTCTCTGTTTTGCCACTTGCTCTCTTTTCCACACCTCAATGCCGGGTTTCCTCGGGAGCCTTGCTTGTCTTCCTTTGATTGATAGTGTCCTCTCGAGAGAAGGCATTGAATTTGACAAAATCAACATTCATGAACGGCCATTCTTCCTTTCCAAATTCCTTGTATATGACCTCATTTTCGGTCCTACCCGGACACGTTTTTTTCCCGGAAGATTTTCAGGGCGGCTTCAAGATGGAAAAGGAATATGCGGAATATTACAGTACTTTACTGGTCCAGTGATGCAGGAAAAATAACGACCTTTCTAGAATAATTCTGGTAATATCCTCTTGTGACAAAGAGTGCACCTGAAAAATCAGCAATCTATAAATAGGGGCCTTGGGCTAGCCCAATTTTCTGTGGATCACTGTACTGCATATATCTCCGTGTCCATCAGAGGGCTAGAACTTATTTACAACCTCAAAATTGAACAAGGATTAGGCCTTTGTGTTAGCCCAATTGTGGTCGTGGGTATTCTTGACTCAGCTATCTATTATCAAACGTCCAGGAGTTGTTTGAAAGGACGAAACACTAAATCTTTATCATGGTGCCTAATCTATTTGATTAACGTTAAGCGCACTTTTTTTTTTTTTTTTGGGTCAAATGAAAAAAAATAGGTGTGAAGCATTGCACTGCTCATATGGGCCCAATAGACCCATTAACTGTAGGAATAGGCCCATCAATTGAACTTGAACCGCCACAGGACGATGGGCCAAGTTGTCCAATTAGCCAAATCCAGGCCCAGATTAAATACCTTGCGTACCTACCTAGCTTGGTTTTCTCTTTGCCGTTATAAGTTCTCTCTCTCTCCATCTTTTGTAACTCCATCTACTGCCTCGTCCGCGCTATCTGAACGTCGTGTTCGCCGAAGAGGAGAAAGGAGGTGTAATCGACGGAAATTGGGAAATCCGACGCCCTAGGGTCACCGCAGGTGAGTTCATTTATCCCCTTTAACCTTTGAAATTGGGGAAAAGGACTCGAAAGATAACATCTTTACGCGAATATCGCTGTTGATTGCAGATTTTTATTGTGGGACACGTAGGAGAAATTAAGACTTTGGGTGGAATTAAAAAGTGGATGAAAAAGCGTTTCTGCCTTTGAGTTTCTTTGGGTTATAAAAAAAAAAGAGGATGAATTAAAATGTGGGTGAAAAAGCGTTTTCTGTGTTTCGGTTCTTTTTTTTATCAGTTTGCTGTTCGTTATTTTGAAAGAACTGCTTCATGTAAAGGAAATTCCTTTTTCATAACCCAAAGGTCTGTTATTATTATTATTATTATTGGCTGTTATTTTATATGTGTGTTTTGTTACAATTTCACGAAGGTGCCGCTTGTATAACAAAATTGCTGAGGTTTCTAAAAGCTGTTATCGAGTCATGTTCTTGTTTCTCACGCTTCCTATCTGTGAATATTTAGGATTTTGGAGGTTTTTGTGTGGCTATTGACACAATAGAGGTGGATGCAGATGGCAAATTGCATTCAAAGAAATTCCTGCCGGTCTTTTCTCCTTGCCTCAGACATACCCCAATTGCGCCGTCAATCTGTCACACCATGTGTTTTGCGTACTTTTCACAATCGTGTTCCAACAAAAGCTTTGAAGCTTACTACTAGTGCTTTGCAGTGTGGCTCTGAAATGAAGTGCCAAGAGCATAGAACTTTGAAAAATTGCCAGAAAATGACAGCTGTTTGCTTACTTGGCGGTAAAGACAAGTCCGAAAGAGACGACGAGGTAACGTCTCTTTCCTATTTAGAGCAAAGACGTACACGCGTAAATAACATACATCGGTTAAATAAATGCGCCAGACCCTCTTATGATTTGCCTCTTTGGCAAATACACACCCTGTGGTTTTTCAGCATTTGGCAATCAGTTTCAGTTATTAGCTTTCCGTTAGAATGATTAAAGGAGTTGGTAAAATGAGTTGATCTATTTTCTTTTAATTACAAAGAAAAACATTTTATTAAAATGCAGGATCCAATGTTTTTTTAATTTTAACAAACCAATGCCCCAACAGCCACCACTGCCAGCCTGATCCATCAATCCCACCCACTCACTGCAGCCACTCACAGCTACTGCAGCAATAGCAGTCACTTACTTGTGCTGAACCAAAAAGCTAGAGAACCAATCCACCAAATGCCTTTTTCTTCCTGATGCTACAGGTTGTGGCTGGGGTATAATTAATTTTGGATTATTTAGCGTGTTTGGTGGCTTTTGTGAGGAATTGAGTTGCCCTTCAGTATTGCTGGCCTTTCCTTTGATGGCTGATTGTAATGATGGTGGTAGTCTTGCAACAATTGTTCCCATTGTTGTAGTGGGTTAGGAAAGGTAGAGATGGAGATAAAAGAATGGCGGAGACATAGGTGTAAAGAGTTTTCTTATTTTTAGCACTATTTTGTTATCTGCAAGATTTTCTTACCTAATTTTTTTCTTTTTTAAAAAAGAGAGAGAGAGAGAGATCAATTCTTGAAACTATTTCATTTTACTATCTCCATTAATGATACTAATGGAAAACTAACAGTTGGATCTGATTGCCAAATATTGAAACCAGAGGAGTGTCTATGCCACAATTAAAACCACAGGGGTGTATTTGCCAAAGAGATAAACTAGGAGGCCTGGTGCATTTAACCCAAGATACATTTATGTAAGGTATAGAGAGACCTGAATGTATCATCTGGTTAAGGAAGGTGGCATTCTTCCAGCCAGCCTAATTCTAAACAATACCTGGTTGGACATGTTCAACTTGATCTAGAAATTGGAAAAACAATGAAGTGTCATTTGGATCAGTTTGGCCTGACATTCTGAAAGGACAAAGAAGGGGAGCTTAATTGAGCCTGTAAAAGATATGTCATCTATAATTGGAAAATTGTTTATTTTAGGAAGCCAATTGACAAACTTAACTATGCTGAAGAATTTTTATTTTGTTTCAGTTTGATTTTGAATGAATTTTGGGTTGGTGGGTTTTATTTTCAACTCTTGAATGGCTTGGTTTAGATTGTTTTCAACTCTTTCCATGTAGAACAGAACTGATCTGTGATTACCCCCGCTTATGAACAAGTCGTGCATTGACTGTGTTTGTTCGTAAAAGCAGTATTGAAAGAGTTCGCACTTAAATGTACAATAGGGTAAGATAATTAAAAATTTAAGCCCATTTGATCACTGCTGCTATAATTATTAGACTAAAATTTTTTCTAGTGCTATGTACTTTAGTCATGACCTGGCTTGGTTTGATCTGTATGATAATATATATATACCCTTTTGTTTTCTTGCTTGGCTAAATTATTTTGAGTATCAATTGATTAGGTAAAATATTTTTTTCAATCAAAAAGGTTGCTTATTTTTCCTCCTTCTCTTTCCATTTCTGAGATGTTTTGGCAGGCTTAAAATTTTTAATGTTTTGATTCATTTCTGAATTTGTACCTGAACTGTATTTGGAATGTTTACAAATAAATTTGGTATTATGTCTTGGGCTTGTTTTAGTAGAGGGAAGAGGGCTTCTTTTGATCTTGGTCATATATGCTAAAGGAGTTTGACAGAACTTTCCATTTGTTCACAGGGATCTCTATGGAAATCTTTTCAGAATGCAATGGGAGGTTTTAAGGGGCAGTCAATAGAAGACGTCTTGCGGCAACAGATGGCAAAGCAAGAATTTTCTGATGGAGGAAAAGGCAAAATTCCACCACGTGGTGGTGGTGGCGGAGATGGTGCTGGGGGATCTGAGGATGAAGGCTTTGCTGGAATTGTTGATGAGACTGTGCAAGTAGTCTTGGCTACCCTTGGCTTCATCTTTATGGTAATAATGTCTTCATCAATATGACTTTGCCTTAATTCCAAATCAGTTGGAGTAAGCTAGATATAACATCACGTTCCATGATGTTTCCAACCTTCATTCCTCTGTTGTTCTCTTTTTACTTGGATTTGATCAACTTTCAGTGCTGATTGCTAAACATTGAATGGACAGTAAAATTCCTCCCCATGTCAAAATTGCATGCATTTTTTCTGTTTCTCACACACACTTGCATGCATAGATGATCAGATTGGTGGTTATTCAGAAGGGCATGTGATTTGTGTTTATTTATGTTTGGCATTTTCTCATGCTGCTGGAACAAATCCTTTGGATTATAGTTTGCATCTCTTGACATGTATGGTGTGTTTTATTAAAATGAACAATTTGTGAAAAAATATTTAGAAGCCTTGCATTTGCCTTCAAATTTAAGTATCTGGGAATACTATCCGTTGCCATGTTTATTAACATTTTGAGTCTGCTGTTTATTATAGTATATTTACATCATCACTGGGGAGGAGCTGACTCTTCTAGGGAGGGACTACATTAAATATCTCTTTGGAGGAACTCAGAGTGTACGTCTAAAGAGAGCCATGCTTGCCTGGAAAAGATTTTGTCAGAAGCTGACTGAGAAGAAGGAGGTTGACAAAATGTGGTTGGAAAAGGCAATTGTCAATACTCCAACTTTGTATGACAGTCCTGAAAAATACAAGCGCATCCTAAGGTCCTATTTAGCATCAAGTGCCGACCAGTAGTCTCAATTATTGCAACAATCATATTTGCTGTTCTTTCTTGGCACTGTTTGTTCTCCAGGAGATGATTTCAGCGAAAAAGGTGTGAATCATAAGCAAAACTGACAGTAGCATTCATGTGGCCCAGGTTTGGTAGCACAATGTTGGTTTTGAGGCTGAAAATAATTTTGTACGAAAGTGGCAAAGGGGTAGACCGGGCTGGATTTTAGTTGGATTGTTTCGGGACTTCGGTACATTGAGTTTCAAATTGATTAGGCTTTTGAGTTAATTGGGCCTTAAATATATGAAGTTGTGAGTCTTTTGGTTATGTGCTAATTAGATTTGAATTATTCTGGTCAAACAAGAGGTGGTAAAGCGTATGAATGAGATGGAATACCAATTGAAATTAGGAAAGTGGTGGGGAAAAGGGCATAATTTCGAAGAAAAGGATGTCCGATAAGTGAAGAGTAGAGTAAGCACCATTGTCTGAATGTTTAAAAATAAAAGGGCGTCCCGGATTTCTTCAATTATTGGGTATCACCATAAAATTATGGGAATGAGGTATAGAGTAATACTCAATGAAAGATTATTGTCTTTATATCTGACAATCAATTCAATTTTATGTATATATATATATATATATATATATACAAAAGAGTTACGATCTAAGAGGTGGGTCTTCAAAATTTTCAATTACGGCTAGCCGCGTCTAAATCTGTTTTATTTGTGTTAGTTATGAATGTCTCGACAAGTGATATTTAAGACAATGCGCCATATTGCATATTGTTTGCAAAAGATTTGTCGTGATGGATAAGACTACGGAGGGTTTAGATTACAAATTAAAAGTATAGAAAGGCACATTAAAATTTATTAGTTTTAAGTTGAATTGTATAAAAATAAATTTTATGTATTATCATTTTGGCAATACTAAAAGTATATTTAAGTAGGCTATTAGATTAAACAGAGTAATAATAATCTCTTGGTATAATAAATCCTATCATTTAGGTTCTTTTATTCATGCGGATGATAATACAGAAGATGTATTTCATAAGAGGAGGATTGAATGACCAAAATGGAGATGTACTACTAAAGTTTTGTGTGATTACAAAATTTCTATTAAATTTAAGGGAAAATTTTATAAGACAACAATTAGACCGATATTTTATGATAATTAGTGTTGAACTGTGAAACAATCACATGTTTAGAAAATGAGTAGTATAAATGAAAATGTTTAGATAAATTGGTAATCGTTCTAGAAATTATGATATTTGTAACAAATTGGTGTATTAATTATAGAAGATAAATTAAGAAGGTGGAATTTGCCTCCGTCTAGACATAGTCACATAGACCAACAAATCCTCCGAGTAAGAGAGGTGACTCAATTTACATAATAGTGAAAAAAAAAAACCAGAGAAAAATCTAAGTTAACCTGAAAATGTTTTGTTGAAAAAAAAAAATAAAATAAAACAATTAAAATTTACATGTAATATAATGCATAGCAGAATAGAATAACAACAGAAGAATCATATAGTTAATCTTAATTGAATTTAGATTTTAAACTTTGTTATCATTGCTGGGCAAATAAGTTTTGATTTATTCTAAATTTTATTTGATATCTGCGACATGAAACGCCGTCTACTTTCTAGAAATTTTACTAGGACGAGCCCAAGAGCCAACATTGTAGTTTACTTTTAGTTAGTTAAAATGTTCTTTTACCTACTAAACTTATTAATAATAATAATATTATTATTATTATTATATTTATTAGGTAATTTATTAAATTATTAAGTTAATATCAATTCGGAGTCTCATCTTTTTCCCTCAACATGTCAAACCTTCCTTGCAGTCAACTGGAGAGGCTTTATCGTTCAGGCCCTCTTGGGCATCTTCAAGGTCCTATCCTTCTTATCCGCTCCTGCGGCCTTCTTCTTTTCCTTCCTTTCTCTCTTCTTCAGGGCTGTCATGTGTGCCTTCAAGATTGTTGCATAAGAAGCCTGGAAGCGTTGATGATCTTTTGCTCCAACCTTTGTTAATAAAATAAAAAAAACCGAATATCAGCCATTGGCAGGCTAAACAAATGTAAGCACACATTCAAATCATTTTTTAATGGACAAACAGAGGAATGGGGAGGACAAGGGCGAGGGATTCTAGATTTAGTTTGCATCCAAAAATCAGCTCTGTTAACTCTTATCCTGACGCAGTATATAAAATAAAGAAACACATCAAATTATTCCTGCCGATTTCTTTTAGCCTAAGAAAATACGATTCATCGTGGATGAAGCTGGTAGGAAAATTCCACAAAGCATCAAACCTCCTGATATAACCTTGTCATATGTCCAACATATTCCTACCAATTAGCTACCTCAAATATCAGATCATCCATCAAGCCATGGCTTGCAACCAAAACTCACCTTTGACTCAACCCATCATATCAAGGCCCAAATGTCACAATGTAGCAATGTGACCTAACATTGGAACTTCCTTCTGTTATTTATTACAAGCAATTTTTCATAGAGTATGACTTGAAGACCTTATACAGAAATGGATAACAATGAGGTGAAAGGTTAAACTGCTCCTGAAAGCCTGTCAGCAAAATTGCCAAAACAGACATTCAGAGCAAACCCCCTCCCACCAAAGGATAATAACGTACTCTTAAAGATATATCCAGATGGGAGTCTGCAACAATCTGTAACAGAAAAGTACAACAGGGAATCCTTGAATGAAGTTTTGGACTATTTTGAGGAGGTTATCACCAAAGGCCTCAACATTTGATTACTTCATAATATTCTAATTAAAGCCTGGCTAGCCTAGTAAACCCCAAGTTCCAAGAAGAAGAAGTTGCCTATATCACCAAACAATACCCTATACCAGTCAAGCAAAAACTTAGGGGCAATGCAATCAATGCATTAGCTCTGTCAACTCTACATAGGAAGCCAAATTAAACTCGCCCACATCAAAACTTTAAAATACTTGTAAATAACATCAACTCAAATGATAGTTATGTTACAGGAATGGAAGAAGGTTGAAGTCAGGTTTCAATGAAAGATTACAACAATACCCAAAAGTGATTTCAAAAAGAAAAAAAAAAAAAATAAAACACTTGGAGTATCTCTAAAATTCCACCACATCTGGGCACAGCTAGAGTGATAATGAGATAAAAAAAAAAAAAACTTGGGGCATTTTACATGGACCCATCAAATTAACATGGAGCATCAAAATCTGGCTTTCATATGCGCTTCTTACAGCAGACAACAGATGTTAAAAATCAATTTATCCAAAAGATTTGTCAACTAACTGGTCAAACAGTGCGAAGACAAGCATATGATTCTATTTTGAATCAAAATTGAAGTCAGCAAAAGAAACAAGAAAAGATCATGAATTACAATAATACCGAAGTAGAAATAGTCTTCTTGCCATTGGTAGCACGGATTAGGCACCTATAGTCGATGGGTTCACCAGCAGTTTTCATCTTATTCCTTTGCACTTTAGACTTCAATGATGCTTTAAGGTAAAAAAAAAAAAAAAAAAAAAACCCAAAAACAAAATCAAATCTTGAGGGAAAAAAAATAAGAAAAAAGAAAAAAGAAAAGATGATCATGCTTGTAAGAGAGAGTTTACATCGCTTCAGAGTGACCCAAACGGAGCCTGACTCGGTGCTGTTCTCAAACATGCTTGTCAGTTCATTAAGAAAGGGATCCGGCTGCAGATAACCCTAACAAAATCACCCCCCAAAAAAAAGAAATTAAAATTTAAAAATTAGGAAAAAAATCCCCATGTTTATTTCGCTTGTGATTAACACCAAGAAAGTGACGGAAAACCAAAAATTGAAACCCCAAAAGAAATTAATTACACACACAAAAAATGGAAAAAAGAAAAAGAATGACCATTGGAACGATAGAGTTATTGCAGCATACTCAGCACAAGAATCAACAGCTAACCCACTCTAGAAATCGATATATATATATAATTATATGGGCTTTTTTGCTTCTTTAATCAAAGTTGGGCCATGGCCATGAGCCTATCTAGTCCCCAAAATACTCCATCCTCAAGAAGTACCCAGCGTATTATTTAATTAAGTAAAAAAAAAAAAAGAAAAAAAAAATCTTTCTATTAATTGACTGACCATTAAGTAGATAACGTAGAAGAGTAGATCTCTCGCCCATTTTGTTCATGAAGGGTTTGATCTCTTCACTTTATTTTGACGTATAATTAATTTTTGAATTATATTTAAAATTATAATTAAAACATAAATTTTATCTTAATTTGCAGTCTAGACACTAAAAAAAAAAATTTTAACATATAATGAAGTATTTTATCTACTTAAATTTTAACACGTGTCACTCCGAACATCTGTGTATTTGAGGTCCGATTGATCGGGTCGGGAGGGTTCTCAGAATCCGAAAACGACTCGACAGCAATGCAAACCATCCCGTTTCTGATTACAAAAGCGACGCGTCTGTGGGAAGGCAGGGAAGGGAGGCAATGGAGGAGGAGGAGGAGGAGGGCAGAGAAGACTTGAAGTCGATACTACCATTCTTGCCATTGATAAGCCGATCGAATCTCACTCTGTTTTGGCCCCCGCAAGCGGTGGAAGCGCTCAAAACCCTGTCGCAAGGACCCCTTATCAGCAATGTCAACTCCGGAGATTCCCTTTTCGTCGCAATCTCCGATATCAGAAACTCTCTCACATTTTCCAGCTCGGAACGGCCGCCTCTCTCCCTCCTTTCTGCGCGTCTAGGTTACGCCCTCTTCTTCGACGACGTAATGACCAACTCTTATTCCTGATGGATTGATTTTAGTGTGATTTTATTGTCAATTGAAACTAGATAAAGAGTACTTTTCTATATTTATATGTTATGTGTGTGTTTTCAGCTGATGTCTCGCGCAGACTGCACAAAATGGTTTGAGGAGGTTGTGCCGGCATTGGCTAATTTGCTTTTGCGGTTTCCATCCCTGTTGGAGTCTCACTATCAAAATTCAGATAGCCCGCTTACAAGTGGCCGCAAAACTGGTCTCCGCTTGCTGGGTCCTCAACAAGAAGGCATAGTTTTCCTCAGCCAGGTATTTTTATTTTCCTCGAATTCATTTTTTCTGTATTTGGCAATATTGTAATAGGCACTTTCAATTGAAGAACTTGATTTTAGTGAATGCCATTTTGCGGGTTGTAAAACTGCATTTGTGGCCAAAGAAGTGAAACAACACCAATGTATGATGATGATGATGATGTGGATGTAACTGGCACTGAGAGTAGCATGTTGGTGATTATAGCTAGAGAACTGTTGCTTTAAAATGTGGAGTCCAAGTAGTCCTGTGATGAAGGAAATGGTTAGGATTTGTAGGATGTTATTCAAAGGTCCATTCCTTATTGTTTCTGTGTTGAGTTAAGAGCATATCTGTTCATTATAACTTGGTTTTTGACAATGCTTTTCAGGAATTGATCGGCGCCATTCTGGCATGTGCTTTCTTCTGTTTGTTTCCGGTCACTGTTCGATATGCAAAACATCTTCCAATTATCAATTTTAATTATCTATTTCAGTATGTGGCCTTCACTTTGCTATCAGAAGTACTTCTTTGATAGTCATATGCATCTTGCAGTTAGTATGACTATTGTTAATTGCTAGCACTATGATAAAAAGAAGCCAGCAAGTGAATACCCATTTGTTCCAATGAAGTAGGACCTTGGGATATGGACTATCAAATATGATTCAATGTTTACTTGCTGGTTCTGCTTTTCCTTTGATGGTTGCAATGCGTTGCATAAGCTTTCACAATAGTAAATATTGTAAGGTTGAATGTGTAGACATGACCTACTTTGCCAGTTATGACATGCATATTTATTATCAAACTCCATTACTGCATCTTACTAGAAATTATAGCAGGAAAGCTTATTAAATCTTGAAGATACTGTCCATTTCTAGTGATCTCTGTGGGTCTGAGTTCTGAAAATCCCCCCTACCCTAAAAAAAAAGGTTGACCATGTACCATGCAGCATACCAAAACTACATATTTAAGAAAGCACTCAGATTTCTTATATAGTTTTAGCTTTAAACATCTTCCTTTGATCAGCTGGAAAATGAGCCTGCGACTCTGTGATTCCTCAGGAGTCTCTATGACAGTTACAGTGCATATCAGGAAAACAAAATAAAGTGCATTATACACTATTTTGGTAGAATCTGTTCATGTATGCCTAGAGGCTTTGTCTCATTTGAGAGGAAGGTTCTTCCTCTTGAACAACGTCCTTTACATGTTTCTTATCCGAAGGCTGATTTTTGGAGCGAATCTGAAATCATTCTCTGCCCGTTAAAGGTAAGTTGGAACAAGTTAGTTGGTGGTCTGCTTAAATTTGTGTTGATGAAAATGCTTGGTTTACTTTTGGTTTGTGGATGATTAAGCCATAGGTGGTCTTCTACCTTTTGTAGGTTCACAGTTCAGGTTTCATTGAAGATCAATCTGATGAAGCTCTTGAAGTGGATTTTGCTAACAGATACCTTGGAGGCGGAGCTCTTAAGAGGGGCTGTGTGCAGGTATAATGATTTTTTGTGGATAGCTCTTGGTAAATTTTGTCAGGGTTAAATAATCTATCCTTCTTCTGTTGATCAAACTTGGGTCAAGTTTCTTGCACATTTTGCCCTTATTTCATGTTGCATATGCCATTATCTTCCTGAAGTTTTATTCAACTCTTTGAGATGTTGTTTTAATATATTTTTTATACTCTGGTGCAGGAAGAAATCCGTTTCATGATCAATCCTGAATTAATTGCAGGCATGCTTTTTTTGCCTTGCATGGAGGGCAATGAAGCCATAGAAATTGTTGGTGCAGAAAGATTCTCAAATTACACAGGGTAAGTACCTTTGATTAGATTGAATCCAACATCTTCAACAATTATATCCTTTTTACATGTTTCTTATAGATAGCAATTGAATTTGTAAAGTATGCATATGCTTGTTTGGGAATGACTTTGGTTTCTAAGGACAATGTTTTGGTTTATGTTATTAATTATGTGCAAACTCAAGACCATTATGGTAGTCATGATGTTCTGGGGAAAGTAAAGGAAACTGTATTGAGGATTGAAGCTATCTGGCCTGCCATATTTTAGACATCATGTTCTATATGTTGTGCAACATGCTTCTGGAAAATCTACTGATTTTGCAGTGGCATCCAATGATTAATCTCCCAAAATCATTAGGTTTGGCAGTTCTGATAGCTGGATTATTACCCATCTTTCTTTGTTCTCATGCAGCTCAGGACTAGGTTCTACCAATCCCCCCATAAACATGGTAGTTTCAATATCAAGCATCCACATCAATCTGATACCCAACAGCAGAGTGGGTTAAAAGCTAGTTGGTGCCTAGAACCAATACTCAAACTTCTTGCTTTTTCTATGTCAATCATTTGTTATGATGTTATGTTCTGTTGACTTTTATGTTACAAGCATTTCTTTATCATCTTTTCCCTTTTAAGTGGTGTAGGTATGCCTCTTCTTTCCGTTTCTCTGGCAATCATATGGACAACAGGGATTTTGACAGTTTGAGAAGACGCAAAACCAAGCTCATTGCAATAGATGCATTATCCAACCCAGGGATGAGACAGTATGAACTCAAATGCCTTCTTCGGTATGCCCACATTTATTTTCATCGTTGGACATTCTCAGTGATGAATTTGTGGTTGATCATTTTAGGCCAACTTCATGGGGGAAATATGAGGTAGCTTCATATGTGAGTTACTGATAAGCCAAGTGATTGTTGCTTTGCAACATCATGTCTGTGCTTCATATATTCCAAAAAAAAAAAAAAATCTCGTTTGGGCTTTTCTTTTCAATCTTTATGAACAACGTTGCTCATTGCTGATTGAAAGTTTTCATGGGCACTACGTGCGCTGGAAGCTTCAGGAAACAAGCTCCTTTTTTAAACTTCCACCATTTGAGGTTGCTAGCTTAACTGGGTCCTGTTGCAATTTCTGTTTTAAGCAATCAGTGATCTTTTGCTTTGGAAATTGAGCTGATTTTGAGGCAATACTTACTTGAGGATCTTGGCTCCTACAGTGAAAGATTTGTATACTTGTTGGGTAATTGTATTCAAATTAGGCTAATGTTACTACAAAATAAGCCTTTTAGTGTTTATCTTATTCATTTGGTATGTACCGAGTTTATGAATTATAAAAAATTATGAAATAACTTTTGGACAATTAATATTTTTTGTTCAAGTACAGAGTGAAATATTATATTCACCAAATTGTCATGAACTTGCATTCAGTGGTTGTCTTGGACTGCCAATTTTGCAACTGAAGTGTTTAAGAAACTTACCAAGTTCCACTTGTTATTTCACTATCCCTTTTTCAAAATTTCACTGCCTTAAATTGCTAGTTCCCCATTCCTCGATCTCATTTGAAAATGAGGATTTATTTGCAATCTTGAAACTGACTTACAAATTTTAATCATTTTATTGTTTTTGTTGTCCTTTAATTGCAACTTGTTTGGTTTTGGCAGAGAGACCAATAAGGCATTCTGTGGCTTTCTTGATCATTCTAAATTTGATTGTTGCCAAATTCTTTTTCAAGACAATGAACTTCAAGAAGCTCAGAACAAAAAAGATCATGAAGAATCCAGACTACCTTCTAATGTGAGTTCCTTGCTGTGGTGTATTTCTTTTACTGTTATTTTATTTTAGGCCTTAGGTCACCCGACTTTTATATAATGTTCTTCAAGAATTAACAGAACTTGCCCATGCATTGTTATTCATTTGCTCCTTCTGTTATTATATGGCTCTCTTTATCTTTCTTGCATTGATAACAGTTGGACAAAGCTCCCCCAACTTCTGTGGAGATTGAAATAACTGAAGAAGAATCTATAAGCCAGGATGATAAAGAGAGAATTGGGATTGTAACGGGGAATTGGGGCTGTGGTGCTTTTGGAGGAGATCCAGAACTAAAGACCATAATTCAGTGGCTTGCAGCTTCACAGGTATCTTTTTTCTACCATGAACATGCACTGAGGCTACTGTATCAATGTTGTTAGGTGATAAAGTGCTTTACGTTTTGTGGAAGGATGGGGGTATATCTGCTTTGTTTGCCATTTTGCAGAGGAACTAAGATTAATTGAGAATCAAGTATTCTGTGGCAGGCACAAAATTAGATTTATAATATTGGTTTAAATTAGTGAAACTGTGAATTTGTAAGACCCAATAGCTGTTTATGCTGATAGCAATGTCAACTGGACTGCCTTTCTTTCAGGCATTAAGACCTTACATTTTGTACTACACATTTGGCATTGAAGCATTACAAAACTTGGATCAGGTACTTATTCTTGGCACTGCTAAAATTTCTTGATGGATTATCATTACAAGTCCTTGTAATATGTTTGCAATAGAATTGGTATGCTTCTCACCTCAAGGATTGTGTGCTTGCAAAGTGCAATATTTTCCTATTTGAGAGAATGCAATTGCAAGGAGCATATGATTGGACTCATGGACATTGTGATAACAACAGCAGTACATTTTTTATTGTGAGGCAGGTGAGTCAGTGGATTCTGTTACATGGATGGACCGTTGGAGAGCTTTGGAATATGTTGTTGGCATACTCATCCCAGAGATGTAGTGAAGAGACAAACGTAGGCTTCTTTACTTGGCTCCTCCCTCAGTCGTTGGATGATACGAACATGTCCTTGAAGCAGGACTTCTGATTATTGACATAAGTCGGTGGAAAGTTGTTATGTTGTTATGTAGATTACTTGTGCATTTTTCCAAATTGGAATACACATATGTTCTTTTTAAGAAACAAAATAATATTTTTTCTGTGCCTTGTTATGAGAACAAAAACACAGCCGTGGAAAGGTGGTTAAAATTGTTAAAGGCTTCATCCACTTTCTAACCAAGCGAGGACTTGTATCTAATCTATACTCTGTAAATAATGCACCATTACAGGGTAATCCACAGGCTAAAACGATGGACGATTTGAAAGGAGTCTATTTTGTTGTTTACGGCTGCAACACTGCTAAGAGTTCACTTATGTACAGTTGGGTCATTCTTACCAATCTCAGGGAACTGTTGCTGTTTGGGTTGATGGGTAAGCAAGATAATTTTGGGTTGGAAACTTGGCGATGTTTTGATTCTATAATGACCTCAATTCAAGAAAAGCGCCATGCTTTCTTGATTCCCTTTGCCTATCTTGCCGCGAAGCTTGCATCTAAACGCTTGATCGTCACCTCCGTCAACACAGAATTGAACCATCACTTGATGTCCAGAGCCTTACCCCAATTTAGTCACCAGAGCACGGAGCTCTGGCATTGACACACGGTATGCTCGCAAAAGAGGGTGTATATGTAATATGAAAGCGAATAAGAAGTCAATGGGAAGAAGAGCTTGAATAGATGTCCACGTGTTTCAAAATGTTAAATGTTTTAACACAACGTGATCCAATTGTCTTGATGTGTCTTTCCATAGTGTATGCATATATATTTTACTTGACCAGTTAATTCAAATACAACATTAATTGGGTTAATTATTAGAGGGCAAGACATGATTCAGTATAACCTATTGAAAAAGATGCTGTTCAAGGTGATTCTTGAATCTGAACAACTGCATTAAAGCAGAATATGTTACCCGGTTCGAATGCCTCTTCCAGATCTTCAAAGCTTTGCTCAATTCTCAAATCTTTGCTGACTTTTAAACCTTCCTGGTAAAATATTTAGAACACAACATAGTAAGTGTTGGCAAATCTGGTTCAAGTGAAAGAGAGGAGACATCACATGCCACAAATGTAATCTGGTAAGATTTACCCATTTAACATATTCAGCTACAGTAGAGTTTATTACTTTCTTGATCACTTGCTTGTACACTTTTGAAGGACCCAGAATCTCCAACAAAACATCTCTGGGTATCTGCTTAAGACAGTAGTCACAAATTTGCAAGAGCTCCATGGTTGAAAATATGTAACTCTAACATGTAAACATGTGCACCACATGATTTTGGAAAACGGAAAAATAATTGTAGTTGAGCTATATCTCAGATCATGGTATACAGGCAGAATTTTGCACTCTATTACAAATAGCATCTACACGTGCCAGGTTGAACAGATTAATTGATGAATATCAGGCACCCCTAATGAAAAAAATTTTGTCACAGCAGAGCCCCTTAGGTGCAAAACTCATGGCAAAGCAGAATTGCAGTAGAAAATAAGTTAAATACAGAGAAAAAGGTGTCCATCAGTAACTGTGTCTACATGGTGTGAATGCACTTGTCATTTGTTTCATAATGTTGCTAGTTTAAATGCATATTAAGACACTTCCAAATGCAGGAGCAACACATGAATGCATGCTTGTTTAGCACTGCATGAAGTTTAACATTGTAGCTTCTTGTCCTGAGGCCCAATATATGCCCAACTTTGTGGTTCACCCACATTGGCACCTATCAAACTATTCTGGCTCTTTGAGAGTAACATGAATAAAGCAATGCATCAATTATAAATTTCTTATAAATGGCCGTCCACTCTTGTTGGGTTAACAATTCAGCAAGCCAAGAATGGACACTTCCCAGATTTAATCAGGTTAAAAAGACTACTCCACATCTTTGTTACAAAACTAGTCACAAATGGATCATTATCAATACCATATGAGGATGAAAAAACTTACATCTGGTGTCTTTCCTGGCAATATCCAAAGAGCCCAACAGAAATTATTCATCGGATGGAATTCATTAGAAAAATATTAGCAATTAGCTTTAATGCAGAAAAAAGAAACACAGAGAGAATAAAGATCTAAACAAAAGAAGATGCATAACACAATGTAAAAATTTGGGAGTCAACATTTCAGCAACATTACTTTCATTCCGACCTCAATAATATACAACTTGTTTAAAATATGAAGCTGGTCAAGTAGTTGCTAAATTTGAATATAATTTGTAATTCTATTAGAAAGTTTATATGAATTGCATGGTTGAATCTCAAATGCAAGAGACACAAAAAAACAATATGTTGTTATCTTAATTGACACAAATCAGGATACTCCTCTACTGGTTTTGAAACTCTATAAGCATTAGTGTACTCCCAAACCCTCAAGCTCAAAAATGCAATTATTAGAACCAGCCATGAAAAGTTGAACAATAGCCGTTACAAAAATTGTCTGAGTATGTCAAATAATGGAAATGGAATTCAAAATGGTCCAACATCATCTTTTGGGGAGATGAGTACCATGTTCCCAAAACCCAAAGCTAAGAAGCACACAGGTGAACATTCCACAATTGGCCACAAGAAGTCACTAAATGCATATTCATACCAGCCAGTATAGTGTAGGCCAATCCTAAAGCTTGGCGAAAGCGAGATGAACAGAAATTTTTCGAAGATAATTGTAACTGTACATGATATTAAAGCTGTTGGATATAGTCTATTCAATGTTAGTGAATTTGAAAACTTACCTCCTTTTACTCTTCGGAATCCAGGAATTGGCTGAGCTGCAGCAACCATTTTGTTGAAAACATTATCAAAAATGGCTCTAGTTTTGGCACCAGAAACTTCTATGGTTATCTGCAAACCAGAATTTTGAAGGTAATGCATGACCAAAATTATCAACCTTGTCTATCGACCAAGAAAGACTATAACAGTCTACCTTAAGTTCTCCAGCCTCGTTGGTGTTACTCAGAACTGAGAACTCTTCAAACTGAGATGATGACACTCCTTCTGCACCAAATCGAAGCAAATAGTTTAAGTTGTCAAAGATATTAAAGATATAAAGGAAGAAGATTAAAAATACTACTTTGCCAAATGCGAATAAATTGAATCTACACCTGTTGCAACAGCACAAAGAGGACGAAAGCACATAATGTTTCCCCTGTAAAATCCAAAAAAAAAAAAAAAAAAAGCAGCCCCTTGGCCCAAGTTCTCAGTCAAAGACTTGGACTAAATCAACTATAGGCCCAATAGCTCAAGATCAGGTGATTCCATCAACCAGGCAGTATAACATTACCTTCCCCAATGTTCTTGACTTCTGTGTCTCATGGGACAGGAAGGAGACGCTATCCTGTAAGAAAAATTAGGAATGAAGGCGGCATCCCGCATCTGCTTGTGAATTACTGACTGCAAACGAGGAAACCCAAAGCAAAAGAATGAGAGAAAGAAAACGAAAAAAAAAAAAAATCAAATTTACAACCCTCTCCCCCATCAAACTGGAGTGAATTATAAGCACAAGGATTGAAGATAATAGGCAGGAACCAGAAAACAACAACAAGCGGCCAAAAATATCCAATTTGGGGGTAGGTGAGCCCAACAAACAAGGCTGAAGACTAGACATTCTAGTACAGTATAATAAGCAAAGCATTAAAAAACAATACACGCTTCTTTGCTTCCCGCATGAAAATGAAAAAATGGCATGAGAATTATGCATATAACTGGTAGAAAAAAACAGAAAAAAAAAAAAAAAAGAGCATCCTCAAGATTATCAAGTGGGTTCTTGGTGATTTCTTTAAACTCATGCACAAAAAATAAAATAAAATAAAATAAAATAAATAAATAACAGGAAGACAACAAAGCGAAAAGCGCAAAAAAGCCCTGGTAGGCTACAGATGAGATGAATGGACTTGGCAGTGCTACGGAATTGATAAAAATTGCAAAATTGGCGTACCTTGGAGCTGGGGTTTAAGCCCAAGAAGAGGGTGGTTTTAACGGCTATTTCCATTAATTTTCTTCCCCGCCTTCTCCTTATCACCAGTGGATTCGTATTGATTTCCCTACATTGACTTAGCTTTCATTATAGGAAAGACGAAGACTACGGAGACCGTTTGTTTCGTGGGTCCCGCCGGAAATCAAAGGCCTGGATTCATTTATTCCCAAAGTCAGATTTTTTTTATTTTAATTTTAATTTTTTTAAAAAAAGACAGAAGTAGAAGGTTTCTTCGAGAACGACGATGGCGCCAACGACTATAACATCTTTGCAGCTGCTTTACCATTTTCCGAGTCCCAATGTCAGTAAGCTATTTCCTTTTCCTTCTTCTTCTTCTTCTTCTTCTTCTTCTTTTTTAATTATTTTTTTTTTTATTTTTTTCATCTTAGCTAACTAGCTCTTTCAATATGTCTATTTTCCCTCCGATTCTCGGAAACCAAACAGACCAAATAAAATTAAAAATGAACAAAAAAAGCACGCGTTTATATGATCTCTCATGAAAATTCCAAATTTCAGTGGCTTCCAGTAAGGAGTTTCTCCTTACCCGAAAGAAACAGCTCAAGAATCGTCCATTTGCTTGGGATTCAACAACCTTTGTCCAATAGGTAAATTTTTTTTTTTTTTGAATGAAAACAAACAAACACTTGGATTAAGCAGATTTTGGAATGCTAATTTAGTATTAATTTTAGGTTATCGCTGACGTCTCCCCTGATTAAGCACGCGGCAAAGCAGATATATGCAGTAGGCTCAGGTCAATTTTCGGCTTCAAATCATGCTAGAAGAATCTGTGTTTTTTATTTTTTTTCATATATTTATTTGGTATTAATTTTGAGATTATTTACTTACTAGGTTTCGAGGCATCGATTACGGATACTGCAATAACCTTGAGAAATGCTAAGATTGTTGAAGAGTCTCGAGTTGAAGATAAGATTCAGGTTTGGGCTGCTGCCACTCATTAAGTCTGAGTTAAAATATCATTTTTCTGATAAATGCGTATTGCAAATTTATGATCCAGGTGATTTTGCTCATATAGTTCTTCTGCTTAATGCTGATGTCAATGATGGTTAACTTCTTTAGACAAAGTAGAAATTTTGGGTTTCGTGGGTTGATAATATTCAAAAGGGATGATTTTACACATTTTAGTAAGGTCTTGTGCTCTCAAGTGAATTTATGCTGCAAAATTCTTGTGAAATTGAACATTCCAGCTTAGAGTGGACTTGTCTGGTGAGGAGACGCAAAGGGTATTCAGTAAGGTCTTGACAAATTTGGCTCGGACGGCACCACCCATTCCAGGATTTCGGAGAGAAAAAGGAGGTAATGTGTGTGTGTTCCATTCATTTTCAACAAATAAGAAGATTTCTTTCTCTGGTTTCCACACTTAAGTAGCTATTTGTTGCCATGATAACAACTTTTATATGAAGCCTTTGGCTGTTAATGCTGGATAAGTTGTAGAGACATTGAAATATATGATAATTCCAAAGTTTATCACATACACTTTCATCTGAGATGAGAGTCATTATGGGGTGAGACAAAGAGCAAAAGGGTTACTAAACTGTGACACCCCTCCCACTTCGTAAAGGAGAGGGAGGTGAGATATTTTATAGGTTGGGTGGTTAGATGTTCTTTTTTGGGGAGATATTTTATAGGTTTGGCTGTTGATCATCTCACTACCACGTGATGAAGTGGATCTACCTATGTGAGTGTGCAGACTGCTTTTTCTGTCAAAATTATTCAGAATTTCATATAAGTTGGTATTTTCAAGCTAGATATTTGACATGTTTGACCGCATTAGGTGTCACCAAACTGGCAGTTTTTCCAATGTGACATCAATGCTTTAAAGCCACTGAGATTTAGTGTGTGCGAACTCTGCACTATAAATTTGTTAGTCTCAAGCAATTGTCCTTGGATTCATTTCTTGTCATGTTCAACTTGTGAAATTCTATTTTACGGTTCTAACCTTGTCATTTTTTTGCATGTTTTTTGGGTCTAATCCAGGAAAGACAACAAAGGTGAGTGACTTCCAGTATGAACTTTTGTAGACTTATAACATTTGATGGTTTCAATTCCTGCTCTGCTGGAGACTAATAATTCCAATTTGACTTTGAATTAGAATAGTATTTGTTTACTAGACATAATAGAATATCAATTTACTAAATTCTAAATGAATCACTTACCTCTAAAGGAAATTTAAGTTTGCATAGAAGATTGTATTATATTTTAGCATCCGTCACTACAATGCTGAGGAAAGGGACCATGTTTAAAATATTAATTGCTTTAACAGTTTAAAGCGAAACTAGCTTTTGTATGCTTGCCACTGAGCTTCCAGGCATACATTCACATGTATGTACTTTCACAGGTTTCATAATCACAACATTTTCATGGCATGCTCCACCTGTTCTATAGGGTTCATTTTTGCCACAACAATATTCTTGTACCACACCTTCTTTAGCATGGAAAACATGGAGGAAAACTGTATTATTTTGATCTCAGCATGAAACTGAGAACTCTCAAAATGTTGGTTCTGGGTCTTCTGGCTAGGCCATATCCTAAAGCATCTTGAATTTCATTTGTGGTTCACATCCTTATGTTTCATGCAACTATAGTTGGTTTGTGTTTCAGTTTCTGCAATCGCAGAAAATAGGAAAAGAGGGATTTAGATAGCTTTTGTGAGAAGCAATACATAATTTCATTCATGATCATTCCTTTTTTACACAAGGTTTGATTTAACTTCAAATTTCAAATTGAAATTTGAAATTCTGCAGGAAGGACAACAAGAGAGTCAAATTTGAAATACAAAAGTTCTAATTCAAATTTTGGACTAAAGCTTAGTGAAGTAGGTTAACATGGGCTGGAAACTTTTCCAGCATTCATGTTAACTGACTTAACTAACTTTTGAAATATGGAAGGAGGCTAAAATCCAAAAATAACAGCAGCTGCATCACTAGGAAGCAAACCTGCTGCACCAATGCTTGTCTTTATCACTCCTCCTTGATGGTGCTGGTTTGCATTCCCAGCTTCTTCTTCAACTCTGAAAATCTTCCTTTGTGAAGTGATTTTGTTAATGTATCTGCTAACTGTTTTTCTGAGGAAAAGAACACTAATTCAATTTCTTTGTTCTCTTGAGCTTCTCTGACAAAATGTATTTTCAACAGGAAGTGTTTGGTTTTTCCATGTAGTATAGGGTTTTTTGAAATGGCTATGGTTGTTTGGTTGTCTTAAAAGATTTTGTTAGGGTTGTTTTGGGGTTGCTTTAGGTCAGCCAGCATGTTTCTTAGCCAGATCACAGCTGCAGTTGCAGCTAAGTACTCAGCTTCAGCTGTTGATTGTGCAACAACTGATTGTTTCTTTGAACACCAGCTAAAAGCTCCTGTCCCTAGGGTAAAAACATACTCTGAGGAGCTTTTCATTTCATCTTTCGAGCCTCCTCAGTTGCTGTCTGTGTACACAAATAGTTCCAGCTTTTCTGTCCTTTTAAACATGATGCCATGGTCTGGAGTGCCTTTGACATATCTCAGGATCCTTTTTGCTGCTTTAAAATGTATTTGACTTGGCTCATGCATGTATCTAGGCAAAAGACTCACAGCTTGTATGATGTCTGGTCTAGATGCTGACAAATAAAACAAGCAGCTGATCAGACTTCTGAACTTTCTATCTAAACAAGTTCTGTGCAGAGTTACTGCCTTATTTGTTTGCATTTTTTGGTGGATCCTTATTTGTTTGCATTTTTTGGTGGATGGTTATGCGATGCTAAAATCTGTAAGTTGTGATTTCAACAGGTCCCGCAGGATTTCTTACTGCAGATTCTTGGTGAAGAACGTGTCACAAATTTTGTGATTCAAGAAATAGTTAGCTCCAGTCTTGCAGATTATGCAAAGAAGGTAACGCATTTGTTCCACCTCATCTTGTATTTCATGATAAAATTGAAAATGTTATGTTCTGACGTTGAAAACAGGAAAATCTGAAAGTGAAAGGCAATAAAGTTACCACAACGCAGAAAGCTGAAGAACTCAGGAAACTGTTTGCACCCGGAAATGAGTTTGGGTTTAATGCTGTTCTGGAGCTTGAAAAAACTGAAACTGCCACCTCAAGTTAAACACTTTCCTCTTTTGTAGAGCATCAATTTTTGTTTAAGATACGCTCATTTGTTGACAACTTTCATTTGTAATTCCTCTTCTAACAGAAGATTGATGTTTTGACCATATGGGATTGCGTGAAGCAATCAGCATTGTCTTGAAAGTGACCTCGCCATTAAAATATCCATGGATGGAATCCTGAGTTGCACTCTTCTATTGTCAAATGCTTCCCGGTTCTATGCGAAAGGTTCCAAACTGTAAAATAAAAAGAAAAGATGTGAGAAACATAAAGGTTCAAAAGACCCAAGTCTTGTGCTAACGTAATGGTGGACTTGTGGTTGTTTCGACTTTTATATCTGGATTGTCGCCTGTTTTGACTTGTCTTGAACGGTGATGGTGTATATCTAACTTTTGCAATTCCATGGCTTGGGTAGCCCCAAATTCGATAGGCATGCTGGAAAATATTTGTTTTTGGCTTTTGGTTCTTTGAGATAAATATGATAACATCAAATAGTCCCAAATCTTTCATGACTTCCGAATTTACAGACCCCTCCATATTGACATTTTCCCAAGTTTTTCCCCCATTGACCCAAAATATAGAGGCTATTAAGCTACAAAGACGCATAAGACCTTTTCGAGGCCAGACTTGATCGAGATTGAGAACAGTCAAGCTATACGCTCAATTATTTCACGTAAGACAGATTAGAACAATTAGCCGGACAAAGACTGGACAGGTTTCCAGATATACACGAATGCCTGGATTGACAATGGAAATTGTCACCGTCGTTCAAGCTTTTTCCACAAACAGAGAGCTCTTCTGATGAGTGGATCGGCAGAAAATCCTTCTGCATAAGCACTAATGGCAATCAATAATAGACTCGTGAATTTCTCCCCTTCATCCTGTACCAGTGAAAACAAAATGTTCCAAAATTTTCAGTATCTGAATTCCAAGTGTGCCTGCACACAAATTCGATATTATTACTCCCTCATCTTCAAGATAAATATCTTATGGAGGAAGCAGATACAAGAGATTTTTACTTAATCCACATTGCCTTCAACATCAAACTGTGCCTGGCAAAGTTCACTAAAAGTTATCATGAGAACTAAACTTTTGATTGCAGTGTCTCCCCTACAAATTGGGATTGTGATGACATTCCAATTCGACAGAACATAATTAGAATCCTATCGTAAGCACCTAAACTGGGAATGAGCTAGCAAGAACCAAGAGCTCTACCTCTCTAATGCGCTCTTCTTCTACTTGATCAACACACTCCGACAAATTCTCCAGAGAACCTGCGAAAGGAAGTAAGTAGTTGTAACATGGCAACATATAAACATGTAAAGTACGACATGTGCCCAGTGGATGCTTGTAATTGATCTTCTAAGATTCATTTTGCAAGATGGAAATGTTTCCACATCTTAGCAAGTCACTTTTTTTTTTTTTTTTCCATAAAGAGCAGTATAGTCATGGCCTTTTTGTGTTCTGAAATGAAATATGTAAGATACAAGAGAATAACATACCAAAGCTGTTGATCAATTGCTTAGCATAACCTTCCCCAATTCTGGCAACTCCCGCAGTTAAATAAAATTTGGTTCCATCACTGAAAATGTTAAATTTTAAGCATATTCCATGCATGATCTCGGTCTCTATCTTTCACTCAAAAATCACCCACATGGGAAATATAAAACTATGCATCAAGCCACTTCCTAGATTCTTTCCACTAATATGGTTGGAAGGGGAGCACAACACAGTGCAAGCACACTACAGGTAAAAGCCATACACTATCTTTGAGACTAAAAAGTAAGGACTAGAAAGCATAGCATCCCTGATGCTAGTATGCAGTAAAAAATGATGGTATGCATGAACATAACTGAAAAGATGACAAAGTTGAGCGGAAAACGTGGAATGTTATCACTTTTGTCGCCCACGAGTGAGCCTATCTCAACAACAAACTGAGAAGGTTTTAAATCTCTGAATAATTTAGTGAAATCATCCAACCCAAATGAAACCATCCTGGGCAAGAAAAACAGAAAGAATATCGCATTCTCCACTTAAATTAATAATTCCAACACTCGCAAGTAAAAACTCTTATTTCCTCACTAAGTCTTAAAGGTCCCTTCCAGACTAGTATTTTATTTCCTCGGTTGCTTCCAAAGAAATAATCCCCTGGTGACGTTGCCATAGACATAAACCACATCCTCCAAGTGTTGGACTTCGAGAAGAAGCAATGAGAAGACTCCCGTAAATTTCTGAAGCCGAGAGAGACATTACTGGGCGTCACTGGCCGGGCAGCCGCATCTCTTCTGGCCTACACGCTGCCGATGGAGGCGTCAGCGACTTTCCCTCGTTACAATTCTCAGTATCGTAATAAAATTTAAAATTATTTTTCTATTAATTAAATTAAATTATAATTAAAATTTTAATAAAAATATCTTTTCTTATTTTTTGAGTTTATTTTCGAAAGCAAATTAAGACTCTGGGAAGAAAAATACTCCGCGTTCTAAAATGTTCACGCATCAACCCTATCTTAACTATGAGTACGAAATGGGCAACCAGCCTTTTCAAATTTACAGTGCAACTTCAACTTCCGATAAACAAAAACATGAAGAAGGCTTTCAGCCACTCGCAAACTCAGTACACCTGGTGAGAGTGGGGGAAATAAATCACGATCATAAAACGTTCCCAGAGAAATCAAAAGCGACGGGGCACCATGAGTCGGGTTCAAGAGTGAGGAAGAAGTGGGCAGCTATTGGACAAGAAACTCTAACGAAAGCATCCATGAAGCAAGTGAAAGTGTTATGCTAGCAACATACATAAAAAATTCCAAAAAAATTCTACAATTGGGGCATCTAGGACCATCAAAATCCGGTAATAGCATATTAACTGGAGCATTTTCGTGGGATGGGTTTTAATCACCCAGGAGTTCTAGTACGCAGCACTGAAGAGTAAAGAAAGCCATAATATCAAAATAAACAACCAACATAGCGTAATTAAATTAAAGACTTGAAGATTAACATTTATTTTATTTTATTTAATACTACTTTATTCTGCTGCCAATAACTATGCCTTTTTTTTTTTTTTGGGTGCACCAGAGACTTAAAACTGGTGAACACATTCCAACATGACCCAAAAAACGCATTAGTCCAAACTGACTAAAAACTACTACTCGAAAGTTCAACAATCGAAATGATTCACAAGTTAATGGGAATTAATCAAATTCTGACAAAAAATTTCATTGCATGGTCACTAGTGGCTCAGCTTACGCTTCTTGGATAACTTTCTCATCTGTTCACGCTGCTCCTCTTCTTCTATCAGGCGTAGCTGCTCTTCGTCTTCCTTCCTCGCAATCTTTGCACTTTATCCCCAAAATTGAACCATGATCCAGCAAAGTTTAGGTGAATGGAAGAAATCAAATAACAATAACACAAAATTTTAAACACAGAAATTTACTAGCGGCCACATAAGCAGCAGATAAAAAGCTGAGAAATATACCTTCCATTTTAATGGAAAATTTTGCTTTTACAAATACAGAAAAAAAAAAAAAGAAATATATATATATATATATATATATATATCTCTTGTTTTCCTGGAGGAAGCTCAGCGTTCCTATTACACTACATCATCATTCATCAATTCACTCATCTTTTCTCAAGCCATACCAAATTTCTAAGCATTCAGGTCATAAGATAAAGAGAATGTGAGTAGACAGAAATTACTAGATCACCCAAACAAAGTAAATAAAAGGGCTTAAACAGTAGTGGGAGAAAGGAACAACATGAATGCAATACTTAAGGCAACAAAAGGGCTAATAACCATAGATGTGTGGATATTACTTAGGTTAGCACATGAAAGATAAGCAGTGCAATAATAATGTTGGACCATCTTTCATTCCCCAACCCCTACCACCCCCCCCCACGGGGCTGGGGTCTCTATCTCTGCCTGTGTGAGTTTGAATTTGTGTTTTCATGCCATTGTAGCTCCAAGACATGAACAACCTGACATTCAATCCCCCGTCTTTCTCCCAGGTCTATATAGTATGTTTTGTGTGTTAGTAGCCTCAGTGGAAGGAATGAGAAATTTAAAATACTTATCCCAATCAGCCAACAGTACTAACCTTCTTCTTTCTTCCCTCATGATATCATCAAAGTTTGCCTCCATGTCACTGTCATCATCTTCGCGACCAGCAAACCTTTTAGTGCTGCAAAGAAACAACAATCTCATATTAGCCCAGAAATTAACTGGCACCACCTAAAGATTGGACAATCAAAGTACCAGTTTCTAATCTGGCATATGCCCACATCATGAAGGCATTGGCAAAAAGTCAAGCCACCAAAATAAACTTTTTGGAGCACTGACACTTGTATAAAGGACATCATCTCCATATAAACCATACTCTTAGACTAATATATATTCAACATAAGTACTTGCTGCATCTAGAACAAACACCTCTGTGCTCTTATAAATCTACTAGGAATGAGAACTGGCCACAGTGGCCTACCCCATCCAGCACCATGCAATGAAACAATTCAAATTAACACATGGTGTAATTAATGATGAATGAAGCACCAAAAACCACAAATGCAATAAAACAAAATACTTAAAAGTTGAATATATTTCCTATGTCCAATGCAGGAAGATATGGCCATGATTTTGTCTTATTGCCTGTTCACCACAAACTAGTTATTCACAATTAGTATTGGCCTTTCTTAGCTGCAAAATTCCTTGAGTTATTGTCCAAATAAGGAGAACGAAGAAGTTGAAAGATCTGGGATAAGAAAAGCCTTACTTGAACATTCTTCTGATCATACTAAGAGCCTTCTCATCCTCATCTTCATCATCAGAGAACCGCCTGGCAGGTTTTTTCTTAAGGCGGCTGTCCTGTGATGGTGCACGTGATTGTATGTGCTTCAATGGCTTATTCATCTGACAACACATGGAAAGAGATTCAAATGATAGGGAAATCATTCAGGAATCCTTCAAGCCTATATCAGCAAGATTTTACTTCAAGTTAAAGCTTCTTTAAGAAAATTTCAAATATCAGTAGCATGCAATGCACAAAACAAGCTAAAACCTGAGGTTTTGAAGATGCCACTGTCTGTTTTGGCAGCACTTTAGCTTTATGTGGTTCTTGCGGTACCCTTTTCTGTTCCAAATGTTGCTTGGGAACAGAAGGCTGTAAGTTAGAAGATGGAGGTTTGCGCATGGGAGGCAGGTTGCCCTTTGCAACTGGTGCAGAAGCCTTCTTCTCCATTGTGGCAACAGGCGGCTTTAAAGGCAAGCCTCTTGGCACAACAGGCCGACCAGGCCCAACCCCATTTTGGGTAACAACCTGTCTTCTGGAGTCTATATTGGGTTTGCTAATAGAAGTTGACTTGTGGGACTCTGTTTTAGAATGCATTGGTCCTTTTGTAGGATGAGATTTCCTATCTTCACCACTTCCATGAATACTTCGGCCAGTGCTGCTTGACAGTTGTTTGCCCTTATGAAGCCCGGGAGCTGCTCGTGTGTCTTGAACATCAGCAAAAAACCTGTATAAGTTTTCTCAATAATAGTAGAAGGTATGAAGTTTAATGACTTTATGCAACAAAAAGAAGCAACAAACCTAATCTTGGAGTAAAGCCATTTCGAGGTGTAGGCTCTTTTGTAGGAGCTGGAGGCTCTGCATCGTCAGATAACAGGAAGGAGTAATCTCTTGTATCTTTTAGTTTCTGGACTTTTAATTGCAGCTGCACAAACATGGAAATCCAGGATATTCATTCTTACAGCTGATAGGTTAGAGCCCATCAAAAGAATTCAAAAATAGAGAAAGAAAATAAGTTGGAGGCTATGCAGAAGTATACCTCATTTTTCACTTTCGGTAGCTTCTGAGATACTCCGGTCTTTGACCCTGAGGCAGTTGAAGAAGTCTTTTTCCTCTGCCATGGAAAGAATGCAAAATAATCAATATAAAGCTTAGACATAAGAAGGAAATTTATAACATCCTCATTCAGCAGATATTAGCATAGGACAGCTTGGATTGAAGTTATAAGAACCATTATATTGCCATGAACAGAAATAATGAACAGTGCCATGTATAGCATCCTGCAAAAATATGTTTCACAGACTGTAATTGAGGGCAATTGAAAGAATATTGAAAATAATTCCTCAAGATTCCTTTCCATTGCATTACATTGAATAATGGTCTACAACCATTTCACAAATAGTGTTAAAGCATTTCTGTAAGGTATTTCAGTAAAAAGATTAAGCAAAGAGTTTAAGTTACTTGAGAAAACATTTGAGAAATAGTGGAAACTTATGGATTTCACACCTATGATATTAAGGGCACCACAACTATGTTCCCTAGGATCACATCAAGCTTGGGCAACATTGAAACTCAGTCCTCTGGAAGCTAAACATAAAAAAGGTGTCCCAATACATGAGGTTTCCACACTACAAAGTATGGAGAAGTACAAATTTATGCAGCCTTACCCTAGTTTTCACAAAGAGTCTAAAACTTGCAGAGTTTGCGTACCTAGCCTCTCTAAAAAAGATGATATCACAAAGGTATGTAAAACTATTTATACTCACTCCTCAAAAGAACTTGACAGCAAAAACCAACATTAAGGAAAAGTATAGGCAAAGAGACCATAAAAAGATGTAAGATCTAAATCACACATTCCAGTGCATCCAGCTTTCCTAAAAATTACAAAAACACTCTTATCAGATACAGCTTATCATCAGAAAACACAAAACCAAAGGATTGTTCTATAATGACTACAACCAAAGTAAGCTCACTAGCATCCCCTCGTCGCAATAGCAAATAAATATAAGCAAAAACAGATCGTGATATGAAAGGATCAAAGATCAAAGAAACAGCTGGAGAAAGACCAAAGAAGACAACTTCAAGAGCATCGCATCAAGTAGATATCATGAACATAATAACCACAGAATCAATGACAAACTGAAAAAAGAGCACCAACTACAGCAACTCAGATACACAACCACCACAGAGACAGAACTAAAACAGCAGAATCTTGGATAAGAGACCAACACCATGTAACCCAACATACACAAGCACCAATCTAAGCAACCCCAAGCCCACAGCGAGGGAAAAACTAGAGCCAGTCATGCATAGTGAAGTATAATATAAGAACATATCCCTGTGGTCTCCTCCTCTTCAGAGCTGAGCCTTTTTAAAAAAAAAAAAAAAAAAAAAAAATTGATAGTAGTTTTGTTTAGCTTTTACCTGGACAAAAGATCAATAGATTCCAGTTGTCAACCAATCTGTTTTGCTAAAAAAATATAAATGACTTTCTTCAACAAGCTTAGACATTATATTCCAGGGAAAGGCAAATAAATATAAATAACTTAATAAAAACAAGCAGCATAAAAAAAGGGGCAAAATTAAGCAGTCTCTGATTCCCAAATAACAAGCCATGAAGCTCTAAGCATGAAAACAATAGCCAGGGAAAAGCACCAACGTAAAGATTTTATGATACATACAGCATCATGAGAATTTGAAACTTGGAATGCCAAGTGCTGGTTTTCAAGCAAAGACTTGCTTTCTTCAATTACTCTTTGAGCAACAACTGGCTGGGAAGAGCCAAAAAAAGAACCATAGCTGCAGGAATATGCCATTTAGAAATATGGAATTAACTACACGATACATGAACCACAGAAAATTAAAGATGCAAGAAAATAGTCTATTTATAGACATCAACATTGTTTTGAGATACATACAATCTACATATGGGGATTTCAGGCCTATAAATATTCTCCATATCCACAGTCAATAGTTAGATGTTTCCATGGTAAGAGTTAAAAAAACAGTTGGTAGTGATAATGCCTTGCAATATACAAGCTATGCTGCTATCTATTTTTCCATCAAAGTCTGATTCCATGGCTTGGATTACAGAAAGGGCCTCTTTCCAGAAAACAGTACCGTATTAATCATTTATCAGTTAAAATTGCTTGGCCACACAACAACAACTTAGTGAGTATATATGTAAAAAGCATGAATGCAAAACATTCATAATAACCAATTTGTGCATGAAGTGTCATGTCATTTACTTATTTGAAGGAAGCTTTGTCTTTTTATCCTGAGATTTGTTATGAGAAGAATCACTTTGCTTCTGATGCTTTTGTCTAATTCGTTCTTTGATCCTTTCTCTCAATTGAAGATATTTAAGCTCCTCTGCACTTGGTTTTCGTTCTACTTCGTCTTCATGTTCATACTCCCCCTCTTCTTCTTCCTCTTGCTCTTCCCTATAGTCCTCATATTCATCATAATCTTCAACTTCCTACATAACACATGCTAATGAATTTGCAAAACCATTCAACTTGGTAGTTGGCAAGCAGGGTGGCACTAACTGTATAGTTCCAGAGAATGATTCTATGCATTAGGCATAAATGTAGAATGCCTTACATCTCTATCATATCCCCGCATTGCAAGTCAGATTCTTGGACAAGATCGATGGAAACTTGCACTATACAAAAGTGTGAATCCTGAAAATACAAAAACAAGAAAAATTTACAAAAGAGGAAAAGAGTTTGAAAGACATAGCAATAATCAGATCAAAATCAAATTCAAATTCAGTCCAACATCCACCTGCACTAAAACATCATAACTGAAACAAGTTAGCTACAAAAAATGAAGTCCCTCTTACTTGTTCCACTATGTCTAACAGATACCCAAGTGAAAACCCATCTCATTCACTGCTCCTAATTGCCACTCCACCAAGAAAAAATTAATAATAAATAAATAAATAAATAAATCTGCCATCACTTTGCATCTTCACTGCAGATTCTTGGCAATTCCATGCCTAAATCTAGGTTAAAGGGAAAGCCTTAAAAAGCTAAATTGTGAAGCACTAGCTAATTTTTTGGCAATTTGATATAAACAAATATACAGTTTTTCGGTAGACTTTTGATCATGTTACACAGAATCAGATAACTTGGCTTAGTCAATAAACAGACAAGAAAGCAAATAAATATAGAGGAAAGAAAAAGATTTTCTGCGCACGCAAGAGATGGTAGCGACCTTGAAATCGAATCCCCTTTTTCTAGCCCTAGTCTTGAACAGAAAACCAAAATAAAATTTTCCCCGGCAAGGAAAAAAGAAAGAATAAAATTGGGATCACATTATTAAAATCAAACTTGAATAGTATTGTCAAGAGGATCGAATCGTACCCTTTAATCTCCAATCTCAAATCTCAATTAATTATAGAAGGAACATGAGGGGTCGTACACTATGGATCGCAAAAGGGACGCCGGATATTTCTCCGGTGAAGAGAGGCGACACGATCGCTGGATGTTGAGGAGAGATGAGGACAGCACGTCGAGAAGGAACAACACGGCGAGACGCAGGCACGGAGAGAAGGGCAAGGGGTAGATAAAGCTCTTTTGACGTCGAATTACATTTTGTCATTTTTAACGGTAATAATTGCCACGGTATGTGTAGAAAGTTCTTTTGCGAGTAAATTATAATTACAAAATAAATTTAAATAGAAACTTTGCATTGATGTATAATATTTTGTTTCTTTTTTAATAATATATTTTTTATTTAAAGTAAATATAATTAATTTTTATAATTTTACAATAAAGAAAAAATAAATAAAAAATAAAAAATATCATTCTTAAAATATTATTAATTTTATTAATTATTATTAAATTTATTATTATTTTTATTTATAATTAGTCATTAATCATGAGTTAATTGTATTATTTAAATTTTTTTTTATTTTTATTTTGTGTTAAAATTTATTTTATTTTATTAAAAATTAATTAAAATTTTTTCTATATTTTTATTACATTATAATTAATTTATATTAAAATTTTTAATTTTATTATTTAATAATTAAAATTAAGATTTTTTTAATAAAAATAATTAAATAAAAAAATAAAATATTTTTTTATAAAAATTATTTTTAATAAATATTTTTTCTATAAATAAATTATTGCAACTTAAACCAAAACGGACAAAACAACAAGAAGAAAACGGACAGACAGAGCATTTGCATCGAGAAATTAGATGACATAAAATCCACGTAAAGGATTTATTGAAAGCATCGTTAAATGGTTGAAATATTCGTAAATTTTATTAATAAAATAATTGTTTATATTTCAATCATTTTCCCAGTCCAACCCGAGTCGTCGTGTTGTCCCCCAAGCGTCTCTCTTGAATTTTGATCTTTACATCATCAATAAGCCGTTCTAAATTCTTTTCCGACGATCCAACCTTTGACACAGCATGTTGTAATTTCTCCTGGACTGATTTTACGTTCTTCCTCAATTCATCCGCCGACTGTCCACCCATCAGACGGTCGATCTTTCGTGATGCTTCGTACCGTGTGAGTGGCTTGCTATCACAAAGATTAAGCCCAATTCTCCAATCATCAACCGCGAGTTTCCTATTAGTGTATTGATCGGTCAACAAAGGAAAACACAGAAATGGGACGCCGTACCATACGCCCTCCAATATTGAGTTCCATCCGCAATGCGTTAAAAACCCACCAACCGCTGGATGGGAAATTGCCGCAATTTGATTGCACCACGGCACGATCAACCCTTTATCTTTGATCCGGTCTTCAAATCCGACGGGCAGGATATCATCAGTCTCATTGGAGCCCACAACTCCGGGGCGAAGTACCCAAATATAACTCACCTCGCTGAGCAAGAGCCCATTGGCTATCTCCACCACGTCCCTTTTGCTGCAGCAAGCGAGGCTACCGAATGAAATGTACAAAACTGACCCATTCGGCTTATTACAAAGCCATTGGGTGCAGTCTGATTCAGACCAAAGGCTGGTGGAAACAAGGCTCTTGGTGTTGGTGAAGCCACTGAGGAAGGTGGGCCCAATAGTGTAAAAGGGTTGCTTCTCTTGTAAGGCTGAGATTGCTTTGGACTCTAGCTCTTGTAGTGTGTTGCAGATAACGAAATCTGCCCGTTTCACGTCATCAAATGCTCCATATATTATCCGGTGAAGAGGTGTTGATATGTTGTCATCTTGGAGATACGACGTCAAGTCCTTTGGCTCGATGGCATCCACACCCGGCACATAATCTATGGTGTCCTCACGTTTATCTAGCAATATCCAAACAATAATATCATAAAATCCATCTTCCAATCCTCATTATGCCTGCATCACTCTACAATTGCTTCATGACACCGTTCTATGGACCGGCAAGAAACAAACTAATAATAATAATAATAATAAATAAAAGCCAAATATCAATATTTTCAACGGTCTTGATAGATAAATGTAATCTATTTGACACATTCAAGACGTTAATTCATATTATTATATTGTCAAAATAGTGCAATACAACTTTATCATATCAAATTTAATATGGTGCTGGGTTAAAAAAGACTGGGGGCCAAACGTACCGTGGCAAGCAAAATGACCGTTGATTTTTAGGAGGTCCAAGTGATAATAGAGGGTGAAAACCAAAGCTGGCTCAGTCCAGAAGGAAATGTTAACAAGGTTATACTTGTTGGCGATCATCGACGGCCATGCATAGAAAGTGTCGGCAATCAAACAAGTGGGTGGCTGAGCTGCTTGGACTAATTTTCCGACAAGATCGTCAACGTGAACTGAAAATACATGGATGAAGCCCTCGAGGAATTGGTCATGCTTCAAGGATCTATCAAATCCCAAAGGGAAACCGTCGCTGATGGTCACATACCGGATGTCAAGCTGGAGGCAGGAGTTGTTACTGCGTGCTTCGGTGAATATGTCGAGATATTCTTCTTCTTGGTCGGCAGTGGTTATGGTTTTGGAATAACGAGCTTTTGTTATCTGTTGGTGGGCTGATTGTGTGTTGACAAAGGTGACGATGAAGCCTTTAGATGCTAGCTTTATGGCGAGATGGGCAAAGGGTGTTATGTGTCCTTGTAGACCTGCAGCAGGTATCATGATAGCATGAGGCTTTTGCTGAACATTCTCCATTATCATACTTTCTCTCAGTCTCTGCGCGGGTGTGCGCGCTCGCCCCTACAAAGAGATCAGTGGTAGAGAAGACCACGCGCGCCGAATTATTCTATTGCTCTTACCGTTCAAATAAAGTTGCGATGGCAGCCTCAACTGTTTTTCCGGGAAAAAAAAAGGACACCTTTTGGATTTTTGCAATCAGCCAAAACAAGACTACTAGAAATTGGCTTCGTCTTCGGCTTATTTTTTTGTGTTCTTTCAAAGGTTGATTGATATTTAAAAAAAAAAAAAAAAATTAAAGGAGAGTTGTGTTAGGTAAAGTTTACAGAATAAAAACTTATTATTTTTTTATAAAAAAATTTAATTTATTTTTTTTTAAATTACTATTATTATTGTTGTTATTTTGCGCAATTGGGTTTGCATTTCAAATGTCTTTTTCCGCTCCACGTCATGCACCAACCACAATTCCGAGGCTGCGAACGTTTTTGAAAATGCTACCCAAACCATTTATTTTCTGTTCAATTAATTTTCTAAAAATCTTTTAGATTTAATTGCGACCTTTCCTTTTGGTTTTTTTTTTTTGGTTAAGGGAAAGAAATGATGAACAGAATTATTAAAATAACAATTTTTATATTTTTTTATTTATTTTAATATAATAATAATTATATATATTATTTTATTAATTTTATTCTAATTGTGTATAACTCTTAACTCTTATACGTCCAGCGAATATTTTCGGCGAGGTATTGTACTGTATTCCTGCACAGACATATGTGCCAAAATTAATAACCATAATAAACCAAGCAGAAAAAAATAAATAAATTGCCAAAAAAAAAAAGCCCTACGTTCTGGTTTGTACGGGATCCACTGCCCCTCTCTTCCTCTGCTCCGGTACGCGTCCGCCAACCGCATAGCCTCCTCTTCACCGCCGCCCCGCCTTGCGATTCCTCTCATTTACCAATTTTACTTTCCTCCACGGTTGCCGTCTACAATTTCTGTTTAGAGATTTTTGAGAGTTTTATAAGAGCCGATTCAATCCCCCCCCTCTCTCACTCTTCAAGGTAATGTCTGATAAACCCTTTTAATTTTTGAGACATTTTGGTTTGTAAAATGTACATGTCTTTTTCTTCTTGTTTTTTTTTTCAAATTTTCTGTGTCTCTTATTCATTTTGTTAAGTGCAATCTTGCATTTGGGGAAGCCCGGTGCTTTGCCGTCTCTGTGAGTTCTCTCACTTAAAGATACTTATTGTCGTTATATTAAACTCATTAAATTTTTTTGCTGTTTTTCAAGTGTCAGATGGCACTAAGAGGCGTGTGGCAACTGCAAAAGCTGATTGTGAGTTACTGTGATTGGGGAGGAAGCAGCAGGGGTATCAGGTGTAATTTTCAACTCATTTGAAATCTGGTGCATGCCTGCCTGCCTGCCTGCGTTGTGCGTGTTTGTCCGTCTGTTTGCATTTTCAAATGGTTATGGGCTAGGCTTCTTTATGAGAAATTGAGGATTTGCTGAAGGATTATGCATGTTGTGGCTTTAAAATGATGCAAGTTATTTCCATTTCGTGCCAGGATTATACTTTGTATTGCCTTGTGATAACACGTGTTTTGTTTTCCCCTAAACATTGAACAAAAAGGTTGCTTCATATCTTATCTTTCGAGATTTTGTATTTGGCAGAGTTGCTGATGTTTTCTGATAGCTTGTGCAGCAGTATATATTGGAAACTCATTGACATGTTGATCTTATTGTCGGCCATCACAAGGGAAATATCTTGTTACCAATTTATATTGGGAAACTTGTGCACTGCAATCGCATAGGTGCAATAACGTGCATTTTGGATTCATAAGATGACTCTGTATTTTCCTTGGCTTGATTTGCTGGTGCCTGTTGCACCTTTTTGATTATTATTTTCATAAGATGCTTAATGCTTTTTAAACATTGCCATCATTATCCAAGCTGGATCCTTATTCTTCCAAATTTTAGGGGTCAGTGACAGCACAACATTGTCAATTATAGATTGTGTGTTGAAACGGAAATTTTTTGGACCTTAGTGACTGAATTGAGTGAAGCTTATTTATGATGTTCAAATAATTGTGGCAGTCCCTTGTTCAAACGTTAAATTTATCTATAGTTGCTCCTGGAGAAATAATTATAAAAATGAACTTTATGATTAATTGTGCATTGTAGGTACTTGATACTTGTAATAGTAATGATTAAGGGTTGCGTTTCAAATTGACAGGGCATTTATGCAGTCACACATGCCAGCTTTTAAGGAGCAGAATCCCCAACTGGAAGTGATGACTGAACTCATTCGTGGCCAGCATCCACATTTGAAGGCCTTTTACAGTAAGTCTCACTCGTTTGTGCTCTTCCTTCCCCCACCCTGCCACCCCAAATTCTGAGAGTCTACTCAAGCCTTTACTTTTGCTGTGTGTACAGTGAATAAGAACCAGCGGGTTGTCTGTGTGAAGAATATGGCTCCTGAAGACATACTTCAGCATGCCACCAGGCTAAGAAATGCATTAGGTAGAAAAGTGATCAAACTAAAGACAAGACATGTTACCAAGCATCCAAGTGTGCAGGGTACATGGACAACTGAAGTCCGCTTTTGAGGAATGAGAAGTATGCCTGGGGCATTCTTTTGCTTTGTTCATTTGTAGTTTCATTAAGATTTTGTCATGACTTAAATGTGGCAAAGTGTCTTCAGAATCTGGTCAAAATGCTTTGTCACGGCTTCAACTAGCCTGAAATTCTGTCATTGTTAGAACTTAAAACTTTAAAAAGATTTGGATCTATCCTTCCTACTCATTTTACTTTTGATGTTGTTAGGCATTTTATATTCAAATTATATAAATAAATTTGAGTTGGCCTTACAATTTTTATGCCAGGCATGTCTTAATGATGAAAACATGTGAAGAAAATTTCACCTGCATCTATTAGCAACTTTCTTATATGTGCATACTATCCAACCTGGGGTATAGGTTCTTTCTGAAGGGCCTTTTGAGCATCTCTATTTTGGTTTAGGAAAGAGGCTAGGGGCATGCACTCTTTCCTAGGAAATAGTCTTCACTGTCATTTTGTAGAAGCATATGTTACACCCACAATCCTTGGTTCTCTGGGACAATTACCAGAATGATTACAGTGACACCTAGAATAAGATGTAGGGCAAGTATCCAATTGTGGTATTCGAATCTCGCAAGCCCCCATAAAACTAAAGACTCTAAAGGAACTTTAGCAGCAGCTTCTTGTCAACTTGCTTGTTCATTTTTATTTTCTTGTGTTTGCTCTGTGGTTTTCTCATTTTTTTTAAATTAGTATTAATGTGATGATTAGCTGAGAAAACATTGTCTGAATCCAACATATTTCTTCAAATAATATTGGTTATTTATTCGGTAACTTGCAATTGTATCATTTATCGAGTAGAGACGGCAGATAGTCCAAAGACAATAAATCTGGAAATTGGGGACCACAAAGCTGTTTAATTATTGTCAGGTTAATCCTGCAACATGGACCGCATTGCATGAGCTTCATACAACCCAACCAAACAGACTGACAAAATCTCTTCATACGTGGGGAGCAAGTACTCCGAGGGGGTTCGGACTTGTTACATTCTCCAACACGTGCAAACATCTAGATCGATGAATGCACAAGAAAGAGTACGAGTCTGAGCATGACTCTTGAGGGAAGCTCAGGATACACATAATCAGCAATGGAACGGTCATCAATCTAATTTGGCAGGTGACCAATCATATGGAACCCACTTGACTCCTGGAGCACCCAAGCAGTGGAACTGTCAACAAGATCTGACTAATGGGATCAAGTTTGCAGAGTAGTGCGCAGAGCCAAGAGGAACTTAACACACAAGAATCATAGAATCCAGTTAGTTGATATGGCAACCAGCACGGCTCGTACGGGAGACTATCACAACTTCACATCTTTGATTAGCGTGCCCGCCCCAACCCATTGCTCTATAATCATCTACAAGTACAAAACCAAGAAATCTAAACAAAAACTGAGCAAACAGAGTAACGGAATCCCAATAATCATGTGGTACACTCGCACCTCACATGAAAGAAAGCTCACAACTTTCTGCCACCTCTTCGCTTTATAATCATCTGCAAGCTCAAAACCAAGAAATCTAAATCTATCCTAGCTTTGCATGTTATTTAATCTCTTCATGAAGAACTATGGGGATAATATCTATATCCCCTGAATGCCGCAACCAGAGCAGGCAAGCATGCCACACAACCAAGGAAGGTGAGTCCCAAATTAAGGTTATCAGGCAAGAGCAGCCCCATGATCGATATGTAAGAAAAAGCAGACGACGCATATACAGTAAAATTCAAGATTCTTGGGGCAAGTCCTGTGCTGTCTCTGCACAAGAATATACTGCTGAAGGAACAAATATAGCAGATTATATTGCATCCGGCAGCAAACTCAAGCAAAAACCATGCACTCTCCGAGAGAGGGTGCTCTGTATCGCTGAACAGAACAGTCAGCATGGTGAGAGCAAATTGGATTGCAGTGGGAAAGAATAATTTATTCAGTTTCTGATAGTTGTGGCTAACATCCACATCTGTATCCCCAATTGCAGGATAATGCTCCTTGAGATTCAAAATGCGTACTTGGACCTGATTATCGTTCAATGCTGATGCTTGTTCAGCTTCAAGGTTTAATGCTCCTTGAGATTCAAAATGCGTTGTTGTTCCTCCCAGGGCACTTTGAGGAAGAGGTAGTGCTCGAGAGCCTACCCCTCCAGGAGGATCAGTCTGCACATCAGTTTGCATTTCAATTTGCATAACAACGACAGTGGTCACCTCAAGAGCTACCACAAACAGGACAATCGAAAACAAAGACCCGGAGAGGAAATTGACAAAGGGAATCTCTTGTAACAAAAAGATAAGCACAATTCAGGAATAAAACAGGAAAAAAAGGTCACAAAGGGAAAAACGGAGCCAATGAAACATAGACTTAAAAAATTAACCATAAAATAAATTAAGGCCAAGTAGACTTTTCCGGTCAATTACCAAGCACTTCCATTGTCCACAGACGAAGCTTCCCAGTTGTTTCCCTTTTTTCCACGGAACGTAAAATACGCTTGTTCTTTCACCTAAACATTGATTAAAGTTGCGTACTTTTAGTGTTTTCCAGGCATTGATTGCAAATAAAATCAGAAAAAGAAAAAAATAAAAAAAGGGAAAGACGAAGCCAATGAAACATAGGTTTGAAAAATTAACAATAAATTACCAAGCTCTTCCATTTTCCACAGACGAAGCTTCCCAGTTGCCCCCCTTTTTTCCACGGAACGCAAAATACGCTTGTTCTTTCAGCTAAACTTTAATTAAAGTTGCGTACTTTTAGTGTTTTCCAAGCATCGATTGCAAATAAAATAGATTTTTTTAAGATTTTGTTGGAAGTTTCGCCCTGGTTTGTCCACACCTCTTCAAGCTGTCATTTTCTTACTTTTTCTTATCAGCAAAACTTCCTACCCATGACCAAGTCGATTCAAAAGTCTTTGTTTTTCTTTATCGCAAAATTTCCTGCACCGTTTCTCTTACCTATTCCTGATTTACCTCATAGCTGTCATCCCTTTGGGTTCTTGATTAGCATTCTTAAACGTCTCCATCCACATGGGTTGCCAAAGAGTGATGTTGAGAATCGAACTTAGATTGTTACTGGTTTTTTCTGTTCTATGTTTTCAACGCGTTTCAGGCAAAGAGTTTTCTGTGCATCATTTTTGGGCAACGGTTTCCACACCGAAGGAATTCAAGGCCTGCGTTTCCTGTCTGGTTTTGTATGTTTCAGGAATAACTGGTCTCTTGCTGCATCTCCTTCCCAGCGAAATTGTCGGCGACACTAGAGTTCCTAAAATAATCTTCATTGGCCTGCCATCTTTGTTTCATGCTTTTGTAATCTGCATCTGCTTCGCTTTCATTGGTGCCTTCAGTTCCCTGTTAACACAAGGCAGGCCCAAGTACGCAAAATACGAGAAGTTTGCCAGGTTTTCTGCCGTGGCTTTCCTGTTGCTGGCTCTAAGTGCTGTTGTGTGTGCCATCTTCTTCAGGTCGCCTCATCTCATCTTGCGCCAAAATGATGCCGCAGTTTCCACTTCCGGGCAGTGGAAGTGGCAAACCTTTATGCTTCAGGCAGGGCCAATGCGTCTCATCTAAATCTTTAAGTAAGTTTTATCTTGCAATATCAATTTACATCATAAGAAGCAGGTCTCGTGAGATTAGGTTAGACTGGTTTTCTTGAGAAGAGTTTGTATGTTTGCCTTTCTTTCGGTGGTGTTATGATGTAATCAATAACATATTACTTTCTTCTTGCTTTATTTCCCACCTTTTTTTTTTCCTCAAGAGCGTGATTTCCACATCCATGGAGTAAATGAAGTAAAGCATGTAAATTAGAAAATTACGAAACTAAATAATTTAACAAACACTTAAAGTTACAGTTATATACAAATTAAAACTGTAACAATAGATTATTTCTTACATGACTGCGAAACAAATAATAACTTTAAAGTTGAAATAACATCTAGAAGTACTACAATCACCTACATCTCCACCATAATTATTGTCAAAATAACTTATAATAGTACAATATTTAGATGACAAATTTATCACTGCGTTTCTTTGTATAAGTAACTTTAATTTATAAAAATTCAAATTACCAAAATGAAGATATTATAACTAAGATTTATCTTTAATGATAGCATTAAAATAAATATAAATATCAATGATAATATCAATTCAAAACATTCAATTTTTCGTTAAAAGAACTTTAAGAATGGATATACCTCTTCCAACAAGAATTGAAAGATAATTACCTCTTTTCAAACAATTGACCCAAATTAGTAGGTTACTCTTTATATTTGATATATAAAATACATATGAAATATAATTATAATCTCAATTATTCAACTTGATAAGAATTTAACATTTTCTCATCACTAGAATACTACTATTATCAGTAAACTTAATTATTAAGCATATTAACTCATAAAGATCAACAAAAAGCTTTTTTTTTTTTTTTCACACATGTGATTGCTACACCAAATGTCAATGAACTATGTATTATAGTTTGATTTTTCAGTAGTTGCAGTAACCATTATAAGTGTTTCATTTCCACTATTTGAATCTCTCTCTTGTATATAATGAGTTGTCTGATTATGCACTTGAGATATACACTTACTAGCATAATGACCGTGCATATGACATAAGTAACACTCAATATGAGACTTATCCTACTTTCCTCTACCACAAACTCTTCCTTGGCCTTAACCTCTATACATTTGGTCTAATCTTCTTTGGTCATTATATTAATTGTCACAACCTCCTTAACATTGTTGTAGTAATTATTACCACACCCTCATCCGTATCACAAGAAAAACCTTGCTTCTATTTTCATTGATCACTCTGATTACTTTTGGTAGGAACCAGACTTTAAAGTGCTTACTTTACTAGTTTCTCATTAAGTTTCTCATTCATGCATTGTTCATGAGCTTATAAGTGGTGCTCGACAATGAATCTCTAATGATGACAAGTTGTAATTTTTGTGACTTTTGTAATTTCAACAACTTTTGTAGTGACTCTAATGACATGCTATAGTAAATCTTGTATGTTTTCTCTCAAACTAAATCAAGAATACATACTTTAATACTGACTCTCAAATTGAATAAGCTTTAATATCATTGATAGAAAATTATGGGAATAATGTCATTTTATTAATCTAATAAAATGGTCACACACAATAACTAAAAACACACATAATATAGATAATATATTTTTATATAAAGACAAATACCTAAATCTACCAAAATAGATTAACTTAAATTGAACTTAATTAGATTTCTATTATAATAAACTCATAATTTGGATTTATTCTTAATCTGAATTAACATTAATACATGGAAGAGAAACTTGGCAACAAAGAGGACAAAATAAAGTGGCCACAAATATAGAAATGTTACTATATAAACTCATAACCAACTTCCCTCTGGCAAGTTAAAAACAAGAGTTTAAAACATCAATTGTGCTAGTTTGGCTTGTTAAGAAAATTGGCATCTTTAGATCCAATCCCTTGCTATACAAAGCTACCTACATGCACAAAGTTATGTAGATTCAATTTAAACACCCTCTACTTTAGCTTATTAGTTTTGTAAGTTCATTTTTATCATATTAGTTTTAATAAAAAAAGTTTACAACAAATTTCTATGAAATAATAATTTAGTTGGTTAGAATTTCTACCTTGAGTCCTAGCCTTAACAAGATCTACAAGCTTAAAAGATTTAGGTTGAGTCTCATTAGGGTGTTTGATGGTGTTTCATAAGCCGATCCCTTGACAATTGAATTGTGTCAGCCCAAAACTCACATGAATTAAAAATGACACCATTTTAACCTAGTCTGAGTAATCGTTGTGTTTGTGTGTGTGTGTGATTTGTAAAAGCCCAAAGTCACCTAAAATAAACATCACACAATTTCCACTCAAATTTTTCCACAATTCAACATCTCCTATGTGTGTTAGACAAGTTTATCAAAATTAAAGTTACCTAAACTTTTTATTTTAAATTTAGACTTTGATCAATAATTCCTATAAATCAAAAATAAAAAATAAAAAATATTTCAACTATCCTTCAAGTTGCTAATTAATGACACAGTTAACATGACCTTTATGAGAATTTGAGGGATCTTAGAAGTAGCTCTTTTGTATTAGCATAATAATACAGTAAAAAGAAAAGGGAAAAAGAAAAAAACTTCAAATTTTGATTAAAGAAACATACTTTAAATTCAAAACTCAAAAATTGTTTCAACCTTTTAGCCTTAAAAATGTAACTTTAACTTCCAACATAAAACTTATTATTATTATTATTATTATTATTTACCATTTTAAATCCATTATTTTTTCATACTTCAATTAATTATATTAAGAACATGTGAAAATTTGCATATTTAGAAAATGATGCAAGCCTTTATAATAATAAATCTATCACCTTCTAACACTTAAGATCATATTAATTTGTTGTGCATTTTGTTAAAAAAAAAATTAATAAATACATTCAAGTTAAATCCACTTGATATTATATAAATATGATTAATTTAATATATTTTAATTACATAATAACTATTTAATACATTTTTATTGTTATTATCATTTATTATAATTATATAACATATATTAAAAAAAAAAAAAACTCAAAGCATGCAATAAAGGTCAGTAAAATCTGTCCAGTTGCTTATAACGTAGGAGGAATGCCAGCAACCAGTGATCCATTCGGTTAACCACATGTTCTTTTTACTCGCGAAAAGGGTGCCTGTAAAGCAAACTAAGAGCAGGGAAGGAACTAGGGCGGGCATAAGCTCACCAATTAGGATGCGTGACTGACGCATCTTTTTTTTCAAATGATCTGGGCATTTCCCTTTGGGCTGGGAGGGTAACCACTAGGGAAGGGCACCTGCTCTCCAATTTCTATTCTTTGTTATCTGTACCGAACTTATCTGTTCCAAACGCGAGAGTAATTCTTTCGATTCAGTAGAGCGAGAATCCCCTTTTTAGGAGTATACCGGGGCCATTCTTCTAAGAAATAAGAAAAGTAGGTCAATAGTTGACTCTTCACACTTACCCCATCTCAGCTTTCATTGAAAATATCGTCAATAAAATGATCAAAAACCGTTCGCTTCTCCCTTCCTCTCCTCTCTTTCAACTGAGAAGAAATAAGGACCGAGTCTTGCAGATCTGCTGCTTCAGATTCATCGAGCTGGGTGCTGCTTCCTTCTCCTAGTTTTGTTTTTTTTTTTTTTCGGTGATCTCATGGCTTGGAAGGCCAGAAAGATAGAAAATAGGGTAGGAATGGGTAGGAGGTTTTTGAGTGGGTTGGGGTAGACTCGGCTGGGGCTTAGCTTGGGCTCGGTCCTTCACTTACTTAATAGGAGAGCAAGTAGAAGTCAAAATGTGAAGAGCTTTTTCTCTTGATATTATAGGAAATTTCCCCTTCTCAGACTAGTTCAAAACTAAGAGAACAGCTTTCAAAGCAAGAAGCAAGTGGAAGAATGCGCAGTTAGAAGGACAACTAATTGAGTTTTGGGTATCCCACGTATGAGTGGCGGGTATCAGTCACTAGGCACATAGGTAAAGGTTGAAAACCGTTAGCAAGGCTACGAACCTTCTCAAGGGCTTATAGAAGAGTGCTTGCTTCTCATATCAATAGTATAAAGATACCCACGCACAGAAGGAGCCGCTAGAGAATAGGGTGTGGGGGAATGTGCTCTCATGTTAAATAAAATGCCCTCTTGCTGCGCTTAGTTTAATGGGAGTGAAGTCAGCCAGTTCAGTGAGCCGAGGGGAGTCGGAATAAAGTAGTATCTTTTTCACAATCGCCGATGCTAAAGAAAAGACAATAGGAAATGGAAAGACTAGTGTCTAGCATATAGCTTCTGATTCCTCTTCGCGACTCTGAACGAATGCCTCCATCTGTAGCCTATTCTACCAGCCTTTTTTCCGCAAGGAGAATGTCGTAAAATGTCCTTTCAAAGAGCTCCTTCTCTGTGCTCATTTTTTTCCTATTCTTTTACTATTGAATCAACCTCCCCCAATAACTAGCTAGCAGCAATCAGTCCCTCCCTAACAGCGAAAAAGGCGCAAACAGCTTCTTCTATTCCCCAAGTCCCCCATCTCGCTTCCTAGAAAGCCATTCTTGCATTCGGGATACCTTGACTTGAATATTCAAGATCTTGGCATCTGCACCTTCTTTAGGAAAGTCATCAGGCATAGAGAAAATAGTGCTTTGTTTTTCGCGGGTATCGCCACGCGGCTTAATCCCGATCACTCCTCAGGAATAAGAGGCAATAATAGAGCGCACATCAGAGAGTACTCCCCTTTCTCTAAGAATAAGGCAAGCCCTTTGCGGCCTTTCTTAAGAGATAGAGCAATCGTCACTCGCCAGCTCAAAGCTGACCAGTATAAAACCATGTGATCTGTCCTCGTTTACGTACCCCACTGGCACTAGCTTAACGCCCTTAGACTCGTCTTTAACTGGCTTATTTGTACCCAGCTACATGATGGCAGTCTCCTCGGCCAATCCTCACTCGACAGCCTAGTCCTTGCTTAGGCGATCGAAGTGAGGGCGAACCACTATCTCTTGATAGATCTGAGAAGACGCTTGCTTTTTCCCAGCAAAGGTACCGTTTACAGCTCAATCCGTAAGTTCACACTAGTCAGTACAGCTTTTATTGAATTGAGTTTAGTGAAGAAGTTTATAAAAGAAGAAAGTGACAAAAAAACTTGGCGGAAAGCTCTTAGGAGGGAAAGCTCCTTCCTTTACCCGTTCTATTCTAAAAGAAGCTCAGTTAACTAGATTGGATTAATGATAAAACGTGTATTCAATTCAACCATGCGCATGGTCTCCCCTAAGACTGACCTCTTTTCCAAATGAACCGAACCTCGATACCACATTCATCAAAGAGATACGGCCATCTCTCTAGGTTGCACACCCCTTAGATCGTTCTATTCGTGCTTGAAGACCCCATTGGTCCGCTCCTTTTAATGGACATTCTTAGCCGTCCTCCGAGGGTTAACACCCCATAGATCAGATCGTGAACTATTAATAATGAAATAAGGATTGAACAGTTTTTTAATATGTAGTTTGTAGAAAATATTTAATAAATCTTTCTTATTTGAAACCCAATGGAATGGGCCAAGCGAAGGTTTTCTGGCTTAACGAGAGCTGGTTTGAGCCCACGACGATCTGTAATCGACGGGCCCGTCCAACAAAGTCCTACAAATGAAGACTTGGGCCTATCAAGCCTGCTTTCCTCGATGAAAGCCCACAGAAGGGCCAAAGCATTGACTGAAGAGGGGGGCAAAGATATATTCGCCTTTGACTCCTTCTCTGCCTACTGACTGCTACTCGGCCAGATGCTTCCTATGTCATTTAAGAGGAGGAGTTAACATACATACTTACCACTCAAATCCTGTTGTTCCAGTTACGGGTGAAGCCTGTGAAGCCATCTGCTTTGCAGCTTTCTTTAGATGGACAAGAATCCCCTGTAATTGCTATTGAATCCACTGCTAGAATGGAAGAATCCCCTGCACATGAAAAAGGACGTGAGGGTTTTTGGTTTAGGCTTTCCTTGCTTTGCGAAGGAGCAGGAGTTGGAAAGCTAGCCAAACCAGGTTTTCTTTCACTCGGATCTTGTCACTTCTGAATTGCCCAGAATCGGATGTTTCACACTAGGAGTACAGTTTGACATCGGCTGGCATTCTTTCTTTTAACCAATAACCTTTCCTTCGTTCTTTCTTACGGGATGTCTTCTAATAAAATAGATAGTAGTAGTAAGCCAGTTCGGGAGCTGTCCAATCTGTCCTCTCACTCTTTCTTTTCCATTCCCATCGGGATGTGCTAAACTGCTTTCGGTTTTAGCTTTATGCTTGATAGTTCACTTTCTAGGGTATATAAAGTTGTGTAT